>CM022753.1:19444897-20162397 GCA_012411365.1 Ameiurus melas
ACATTATATACACACACACACACACACAGATCCTACATTATATACACACACACACACACACACCAGATCCAACACATACACACACACACACACACACACCAGATCCTACACTATACACACACACACACATCCACACTATACACACACACCAGATCTACACTATAAACAACACACCAGATTACACTATACACCCCACACCAGATCCTACACTATACACACACACCAATACACATATACACACACAGATCCTACACTATACACACACACACCAGATCCTACACTATACACACACACCAGATCCTACACTACACACACACACCAGATCCTACACTATACACACACACCAGATCCTACACTATACACACACACACCAGATCCTACACTATACACACACACCAGATCCTACACTATACACACACACCAGATCCTACACTATACACACACACCAGATCCTACACTATACACACACACCAGATCCTACACTATACACACACACCAGATCCTACACTATACACACACACCAGATCCTACACTATACACACACACACACACCCAGATCCTACATACACACACACACACACCAGATCTACACTATACACACACACACACACAGTCTACACTATACACACACACACACACACAGATCCACACTATACACACACACACACACAGATCCTACACTATACACACACACACACACACCAGATCCTACACTATACACACACACACACACAGATCCTACACTATACACACACACACACCAGATCCACTACACACACACACACCAGATCCTACACTATACACACACACACACACCGATCCTACACAACACACACACACACCAGATCTACACTATACACACACACACACACCATCATACACACACAAAACCAGATCCTACACATACACACACACACACACCAGATCCTACACTATCACACACACACACACCCAGATCCTACACTATACACACACACACACACACACAATCCTATACACACACACACACACCAGTTACACTATACACACACACAACAATCTATATACACAACACACATAACCATTAAACACACACACACACACACCACCTACACTATACACACACACACCACCAGATCCTACATAACAACACAAACACCAGATCTACACTATACACACACAAACACACACACCAGTCTACACATACCACACACACACACACACACAATCCAATACACCACACAACACACCAGATCCTAACTATACACACACACACACCAAATCCTAACTATACACACACACACACACACCCATACACATATAAAAAACACACCAATACACTATACACACAACACAGTCACATATACACACACACACACACAACAGATCCTACACTATACACACACACCACAACCAGATCCACACTATACACACACACACACACACCAGATCCAACTATACACACACACACACCAATACTAAACCAGTCTACACTATACACACACACACACACCAGATCCTACACTATACACACCACACAACCAATCCACACTATACACCAACACACAACATATACACACACACACACACCAGATCCTACACTATACACACACACACACACCAGATCCTACACTATACACACACACACACACACAGATCCTAACTATACACACACACACACACACAGATCCTACACTATACACACACACACACAATCTACATATACAACATACACTATACACACACACACACCAGATCTACACTATACACACACACACACACACCAGATCCTACACTATACACACACACACACACCAGATCCTACACTATACACACACACACACCAGATCCCACACTATACACACACACACACACACACCAGATCCTACACTATACACACACACACACACCAGATCCTACACTATACACACACACACACACCAGATCCTACACTATACACACACACACACACACCAGATCCTACACTATACACACACACACACACACACACCAGATCCACACTATACACACACACACACACACCAGATCCTACACTATACACACACACACACACCAGATCCTACACTATACACACACACACACACACCCAGATCCTACACTATACACACACACACACACACCAGATCCTACACTATACACACACACACACACACCAGATCCTACACTATACACACACACACACACAAGATCCTACACACACACACACACACACAGATCCTACACTATACACACACACACACAACAGATCCTATAACACACACACACACACAGATCCTACACTATACACACACACACACAACCAGATCCTAACTATACACACACACACACACACACCAGATCCTACACTATACACACACACACACACACACCAGATCCTACACTATATACACACACACACACACACACACACACCAGATCCTACACTATACACACACACACACACACCAGATCCTACACTATACACACACACACACACCAGATCCTACACTATACACACACACACACACACACAGATCCTACACTATACACACACACACACACCATACACAATACACACACACACACACACACCAGATCCTACACTAACACACACACACACACCATCACAATCAACACACAACTAAATACACACACACACACACCAGATCCTACATACACACACACACACACACCAGATCCTACACTATACACACACACACACAGATCTACACTATACACACACACCATCCACACCATACACACACACACACACCAGATCCTACACTATACACACACACACACCATCTACACTATACACACACACACACCCAGATCTACACTATACACACACACACACACTACATATACACACACAACAACACCAGATCCTACACTATACACACACACACACACACCAGATCCTACACTATACACACACACACAAACAGATCCTACACTATACACACACACACCAATCCTAACTATACACACACACAAACACCATCCTAATATAACACACACACACCAATCTAACTTACACACACACAAAACCATACATAACACACACACACAATCCTACACTATACACACACACAAATCTAATATCAACCCAAAATACACACACACCTCTCATAACCACACACACACCAGATCCTACACTATACACACACACACACCAATCTATATACACACACACACACCAGATCCTACACTATACACACACACACACACACAGATCCTACCATATAAACACACACACACACACACACCAGATCCTACACTATACACACACACACACACCCAGATCCTAACTATACACACACACACACACACACACAGATCCTACACTATACACACACACACACAGATCCTACACTATACACACACACACAAAGATCCTACACTATACACACAACACACACCAATCCAATACACACCATCAATAACACACCACACCAGTCCTACACTATACACACACCACACATTACACATAAAAAACACAAACACACACACACAGATCCTACACATACACACACACACACACACACACCCAATCTACACTATAACACACACACCACATCCTAACTATACACACACACACACACACACCAGATCCCAACTATAACACACACACACACACACCAATCTACACTATACACACACACACACACACACCAGTCCTACACTATACACACACACACACACACACACTCCAACTATACACACACACACACACACCAGTCCTACACTATACACACACACACACACACACAAACAACAGATCTAACTATACACACACACACACACCACACAATAACACACACACACACACACCAGATCTACACTATACACACACACACACACACAATCCTATATATACACACACACACACACACCAGTCCTACTATAACACACACACACACACACCAGATCCTACACTATACACACACACACACACCCTCAATAATAAAAAAAAAAAACCAATATATAAACACACACACACACAAATTACACTATACACACACACACACAACCATCTAACTATACAAACAACACCACCTACACTATACACACAACCCCAGCCTAACATATACACACACACACACAGATCTACACTACACACACACCAATACAACACACACACACCAGATCCTACACTATACACACACACACACACACCAATCCTACACTATACACACACACACACACACCTACACTATACACACACACACAAAAAAAAACACACACACACACACACCCATCACACATACACACACACACAACCAATCCTACACTATACAACACACACACCATATATACACACACACCACTAATAACAAACATATATACACCCACACACAATCTACACTATATACACACACACCAATCTTACCACACCATCTACACTATAACACACACACACACACCAATCTACTATACACACACACCATCAACTATATACAACACACACACACACCCAATCTAATATAAACACACACACCAGTCTATATATAACACCACACACACACCCAGATCTACATAATATACACACACACACACCAATAACACACACACACACAATCATAACCACACCATACACTATATACACAACACAACCAGTTAACTATATAACAACAACATTACACTATACACACACACACCCATCAAATAAACAAAAATAAAACACACACCACACTCTACATAACACCACCATCATATATAACACAAAAAAAAAACACACACAACACAGATCACACTATATACACACACAAAAAACACACACACAATCAACCATATATAACACACACACCAATCCACTATAACCAACACACACCAGTCTACACTATACACACACACACACAACACAACCAATTATATAACAAACATACACATACACTATATATACACACACACACACAAGATCCTACACTATACACACACACACACACAAGATCCTACACTATACACACACACACACACACACACCACAGATCCTACACTATATACACACACACACCAGATCCTACACTATATACACACACACACACACACACACACACACACACCAGATCCTACACTATATACACACACACACACACACCAGATCCTACACTATATTCACACCAGATCCTACACTATATACATACACACACACCAGATCCTACACTATATACATACACACACACACACACACCAGATCCTACACTATATTCACACCAGATCCTACACTATATACATACACACACACCAGATCCTACACTATATACATACACACACACACACACACCAGATCCTACACTATATACATACACACACACACACACCAGATCCTACACTATATACATACACACACACACACCAGATCCTACACTATACACACACACCAGATCCTACACTATACACACACACCAGAAGGTTGTGAGTTCAAATCCTCGGAGCTGTCAGAGTCCAACCCATCCAACGAACACATTTTACATGCAAATGCCTCGTCCTAGGTGAGCTGGCGGTCAACCTAGGTAGCAAGCTAGCTCTCTCCGGAAATGCAAATCATAATAAATATTTTCAATAGATAGACATGAAAATAAGGTTTAAAGACACCAATAAAAGCAAACAGAATGTCAACCCCCTCGTGTGCTGAGGAACTCCCGAGCCAATTAGCACAGCTAGCTAACAAAGTTCATACTAACTGACACCTCTTAATGAAGTCTGTTTGATTTATGTAGAAATCCCGGTGGTACTTTGTTAAATCAGCTTTATATATTCGCAAAGATATTTCGTGCAAATCCGAAAACGAAACTAAACACAGTGAGGTGCACCGCTGAGTGAGGTAACCTAGCTACGCTGACGGAGGCTGGCTACATCATTTAGCTAACGTTAGCTGCCTATTTAGCTGAATAAAAATTATTCCTTTCACAGTCTGATTTGACGTAACATGAACCCTAGCTGAAATAAACATTCACGGGAGAAATAAACCCGCGCTTCAGAGCGAAACGGAAAACGAAGCAGACGCTACCTGAAACTGGAGGAGTTTCTCAGTTTGAGCCTGAGATAATTCCTGCTCCTCTGGCGCCGCCATCTTACCTCGCCAATCCCCTACGAACACGACGTGATGACGTTTAAGCCAAGGCGACGTTCTCTGACACGTCAAACGTCACGTAAGACGCTCCCACGCCTGCCACCTGCTGTACTGGAGGAGACACAAGGCTGTGCTCCGAATGACAAAGGAGTCCTAAGGCTGTCTTTAACTTCAATAGAGAAAATAAAAGAGAGGTTGGTAAGGTAACAACTGTTTATTATTATTATTATTATTATTATTATTATTATTATTATTATTATTATTAAGTGCTCTAAAATCTCCTGGTAGACACTGTATTGAATCTCGACTTGAGAAAAGACAGTGGACCAACACCAGCAGATGACATGACTTCCTAAATCATCGCTGACTGTGGAAACCTCACACTGGACTTCACTTGACTCTGGGACCTTGATTTCCAAATAAAATGCAAAATGTACTTTCATCTTCCCCGTGATTGTGGTTGTGTACTGAACCAGATTGAGAGATTAAAGCTCCAGGAAACTTTTACTGGTGTTTTGAGTAATTTACTGATTAGCGCTCTTCTCAGGTCGACATTTCTGTATTATAAATTCTATTTTCGAATATCTTGAGATGCTGGATTTTTGATTTCCAGAAGCTGTAAGGTGTTATCAGTAAGATTAAAACAAAAAGGGTTGAAATGTTTCACTTTGTGTAATACTAGAATCTAGAATATATGAAAGCTCCCCTTATTAATTACATTAAATGGGGGGGGGGGTGAACTTTTCCACAATATTTGAATTTTTTTTAGATGCACCTGTATTTTTCTATATTCAAAACCATAAAATAACAGTCTCTGGATTTACATTAAAGTTTTCTTAAACTGAAAATAGTGAAATAAAAACACTTATATGGCCAAAAGTTTGTGGACACCTGACCATCACACCCATATGTGGTTCTTCAAACTGTTCTCATAAACACTGTTGTCTAAAGGTCTTTGTATGCCATAGCTTTACAGTTTCCCTTTGCTGAAAGTAAGGGGTCGAGCCCAAATCCGTTCCAGCACAACGGTGCGCAGAGTGAGCTCTGAAAACATGGATTGCCAAGGTTGGACTGGAAGAACTCGGGTGTCCTGCACAGAGCCCTGACTTCAACCCCACCGAACACCTTTGGGATGAACTGAAACGTACAAGACCTCCTCACCGAACGTCGCTGCCTGATCTCACTCACGCAGATCTTGTCTGATAGATCTCAATCACACAGATCTTGTCTGATAGATCTCACTCACGCAGATCTGGTCTGATAGATCTCACTCACGCAGATCTTGTCATATTGATCTCACTCACACAGACCTGGTCTGATAGATCTCACTCACGCAGATCTTGTCTGATTGAACACACACTTCCACAGCCACGCCAGATGAGTGGAGGCCATTATAAGAGCAAAGCAGGGACTTTTGTTATGTATTTATGTTTCACAACATTAAAGATATCATCATTTAATTTTTTTTAATGGTCAGTATTGGAAAATTGCTGTGGTGTAAAACGAAGAAAACACTGAGATGTGTCATTGGTGGGAAAATAATCAACGTGCAGCCTATAACAGCACGCTCTGTCGTGTTTTATCCATCCATCCATCTTCTACTGCTTATTCCTTCTTCAGGGTCGCGAGAAACCTGGAGCCTATCCCAGGAAGCATCGGGCACAAGGCAGGGTACATTTTATTCCTTACTTAATGTCCTAGAAATTACTGAAATTGCCCCAGAAAATTTCTACACACTCAATAAAATGTCCAGAATCTAGCCGTTTACATGAATAATAATAATAATAATAATAATAATAATAATAAAATAATAATAATAATAATAATAATAACAACATACTGGATACAAAGTTAAAATTGTGAGAAAACAATTCAACATTTTGAGATACTATCTCATAATTTCAAAATGTCAAGTCATAATTATGAGATAACAAGTCATCGTTTTGAGACACTCTTCTAACGCAACACAATATTGTGGAATTAAAAATGACGACTTGTTGGACACACGCCTCACACCTCCAGGGTCCGGGGTTCGATTCCCGCCGGGGCCATGTGTGTGCGGAGTTTGCATGTTCTCCCCATGTTGCGGGGGTTTCCTCCGGGTACTCCGGTTTCCTCCCCTAGTCCAAAGACATGCATGGTAGGTTGATTGGCAGCTTGGTAAATTGTCTGTAGTGTATGAGTGGGTGTGTGAGTATGTATGTGATTGTGCCCTGTGATGGCACCGGCCCTGTCCAGGGGGTACATCGCGGCCGGCCTTGTGCCCGATGCTTCCTGGGATAGGCTCCAGGTTCCCCGCGACCCTGAAGCAGGAATAAGCGGTTGAAGATGGATGGATGGATGGACTTGTTGGACACGATACACAATATTTGTAAACGGGCTTTTATAAATACATGTATTTGTTTATTTGTTTCTTGGGTGTACCAACCATACAGTTCAAACCGCGGCCCTTCAGGCCACTCCCTACAGCGCATGCGCAACACGTTCACACATGCGCAACACGTTCACACATGCGCAGTGTCTCCTGCTGTATGTAGACGGTCCATCATGGCGGCTGCGTCCGGTCGGGTAGAACAAGCTTCAGCGGTTAAAACAGCGCCGCCGTTAGCCGCTGGTTTCGACCTGTCAGATCCGCCGGTCATCGACGGCTTCACTCCTCTCCCCCGGCCCAGAGAAGAGGGGTTTAAAGACAAGTTCATACGGAAAACCAAAGAAAACCCGTTTGTCCCTATCGGTGAGTTATCAGCATTGAAGCAGCTAGTTTGAATTTAATGAACGCTTTCACCTGCTTGTTATGTTCATTAACAAGAAAAGTTTGACCCAAGATGGCTGTTCTTGTCGAGGAGCTGCTCTGAAGCTTTATGTCCTTCTTGAGACACCGTCACACTTGTTAAATGGTGACCTCTGAGTTTCTAATAGCAGGACAGGGGACACGTGACCACCTTTACAGTATTTGGTTGAAGTGCGTGTTGTTTATTAAACTTAATAATTATAATGATTTTTTTTTAAATTGGAAAGGCAAATGACAAGCTATGCACAGAGCACGACACTATAATAACTCAAGTAAGAAGTAGTTTATACTTAATATTGAATGGCACGGCATGCCCGTGAAACAAGTTAGTTCATGTTTTCACTACCATTTGAACAACTATAAGCAGACTTTCCTTCAACAGACTGTCTTGATTTTCAATGCCCTGGCTGAGGGAAGGAGGTTCTCACCCAAGATTTGACGGTATATGGCCCTGTCCAAACATGGCGAGTTGAGTCGATGCCAAAGAGCTCCATTTTGGACTCATCTGACCACAACACTTTCACCCAGTTGTCCTCTGGAGGAGGAGGAATGCTGCCTATGACCCCAAGAACACCATCCCCACCGTCAAACATGGAGGTGGAAACATTATTCTTTGGGAGTATTTTTCTGCTAAGGGGACAGGACAACTTCACCGCATCAAAGGGACGATGGATGGGGCCATGTACCGTCAAATCTTTGGTGAGAACCTCCTTCCGTCAGCCAGGGCATTGAAAATTAAAAGTAATTACTAAGTCATTACCAAGTACTAAGACATGTTTTGCAGAGGGGTCAAATACTTATTTCCCTCATTAAAATGCAAATCTATTTATAACATTTTAGACATGCGTTTTTCTGGTTTTTTTTGTTGTTATTCTGTCTCTCACTGTTCAAATAAACCTACCATTAAAATTATAAACTGATCATTTCTTTGTTAGTGGGCAAACGTACAAAATCAGCAGGGGATCAAATACTTTTTTCCCCCACTGTACATTTAGGTTAGGCCTATTTTGTGTTAAGCATATTGCCTATTTGTTACTGAAATGATTCTAGTAATATATCCTCATACCATAAGCAAAATAACAACATAATATTCAGATTTATATTAACTGTGCATAACTGACCAATAGCAGAGTTCAGTCGGTACCCGAAGTCCATCTGTTCAGCTCAGTGGCTTTGATGATATTGGTCCCGCCATCTGTGCTGATGTAGACCTGGCGCTCCTCGCCGAGTCCCGAGGAGGCGAGCGTGTCCGTAAGTCTGGCTGCAATTGCTTCGCCTGTGTGATTCTCGGGAAAGTAAACCGTGTGGAGGCATAAGCTGACAAGTGGAAGTGGACCATCAGGCTCAAGTATGGTTCCGAGGCTTGACCACAGGTCAGCTGTGGGCGTAAGAAAAAAAAAAAAAAAAAAAAAAATATACTTTTTTATTTTATAAAAAAGAGAAAAAAAAAAAAAAAAAAAAAAAAAAGAAAAAGAGAAAAAAAAAAGAAAGTTAATTATGGAAAAAAAAAAAAGTTGTTGTTTTTTTTTTTTTTTTTTTTTTTTTAGGGGGGTGGTGGGGGGTGTATAGAAAAAATATTTGGGGGGGGGGGGGGGGTATGTGGGGTGGAGGGTGGACATCATTTTCCTGAATCGCACATTTTCTACCATACTAAACGGCATCATGTCCTTAACCAAAAAGTTTGTGACAGCCTTAGTAATGTCTTTATATCGTTTGGACTGTTTGTCATAAGGCATGAATGCAGACAGCCGTGTTTGTTGCATCGGTTTCTCTTTTAACACAGCTGGGGATAGGGGTGGTGGTGATATTTCAGCGATAGGTTGGCTTAAACTTTTATGATGCCTCATCTTCTGACTCTCAGATGATTATATCAGGTGGAACTGCTTCAGATGGTGGAGCAGATTTGATGCGTTTCCGCTGCTAGTCGGCACCACTCTCCGACACATTTTGAAGCACACTGAAACCTGAAGTTTATCAGAGCTTAGATAGCTAAACCACTTCTATACCAATGAATTAGTCTTTCCTCTTATCAACTATTTCGTCTGTTTTCTCTTCACTTGTGGAAGCTCGCTCAGTCGCAGTCGTAGCCAATTGTGTTTTGCTCATTCTGCCCAGCTTGAATACAACGAACTGACGCCTGCGCCATGAACATCAGTCAGTGACAAATGTTTTGATGCATGTCGAAATATCGGAAATGTGTTTAAAAATCATATCGTGATAAATTATATTTATATTGCGATATATATTGATATTGAATTATTGTCCAGGCCTAGGACTTATACAGTGGCTTGCATAAGTATTCACACCCTATGTGCAGTGTTTACAGAACAACCATAGCCCAACACAAGCCATATCTAGGCTTTATGGAGGAGTGGCTAGAAGAAAGCAATTATTGTAGAAGGAAAAAAAAAGCTGTTTAGAGGCTTGGCACATTGAAAAGTGTTCTGAGATGAATTTTGAACACTTTTGGTGTTGATAAAAAGCATTATTTGTGGTGTAAAACCAACACTTCTCATTACCATGTACAGTGAAGTGTGGTGGTGATAGCATCACATTGTTTTGGTGGGAGGGTTCTGCTGGTCAGGTTTGATGGAAAGATGATCCTAGATTGAACTTTTTTTTAAAAGTCTGCAAGAGGTTTGAGACCAGGACAGAGGATCACCATCCAACAGGACGATTCTAATCGTTACTGCCAAAGCTCCTTGAGCTCCTGTTCACCAACAATGTTCTCTGTCCAGTCTGACAGAAGAATGGGCTAAAATATCAGGATACATATGTGCAACCCTGATGGAGACCTGGTGGTTTTAATGCGTTTTTGTATCTGTATGCTGTAGTTAATATTTATATCCAAGCCAGCTCAATATGTTCCATCCTCAGGGTTCTGTTTCTTGTAAAGCACAAGATCAGGCGTAAAAGGAGTCTCGGCCTGCAGTAGGTCACTTTGAAGGATTGATGTTTGCTTTACATGCGTCTTGGGTGCATTTACCTGGATAATTTGAGTCTGGACATGACCCTAAGGATCATGGATCAGACTGGTATACTTTCATGGTTCTGTATGTATGTATGTATGTATTTATTTAATATATATATTTTTTTATTGTTTCCGGCTCTTCAGGTTGCCTGGGCACTGCAGGAGCGCTGATCTACGGCCTCCGAGCCTTCAAACAGGGGAAGACCCGCCAGTCCCAGTTGCTCATGCGCACTCGCATCTTTGCCCAAGGATTCACCGTCGTGGCCATTATAGTGGGCGTCGCTGCAGCAGCACTAAAACCCAGACAGTGAAACGAGGGTTCAGACATCAAACCTAGGTGCACCTTTTCCTCACGGCTCATGTGAGCAACTGCAACTGACCGTTTTAATTTAAAAAGTGTGTTTTGGTCATCTTCGGATGAAGCCTTATATTGGCGAGCGATAGGAGTGTGGGGAACCCTGCCGCAGTTACGCGTGCTTGTTTTTCCCTCTTTCTCTACATTGTTTTACAGCTATATCTATTTTTCCATTTAAGTTTTCTTGTAGTATCTTGTAATAGAATGAGTGTCAAACATGAGTAAATGAACAGGCCAAAAATACAATGTTTGTGTGATTGATGGCTGAAGATTACTTTTTGAGTTTTGCACTGGAGATGCGGCAGTAACTTTTAGTTCACACTAGCTGGCACACAAAGCAACATCAACAAAAAGCGACTTTTGAATCGAGATTTTCTTAATGCTATGCAAATTTAGTTTGATCCAAACACTTGGTTCAAATGACTCCTTGGACCAATCCACTGGCACGTGCGGTCTGGCGCACAGAAATGGAAGAACAAGTTGAACCTGACGGGGTTGTACCTCCACCACCAAGTCTAGTCCTTCTTGTTACTAATTTGTATGCCAGAACTACCATTTAAAATGCACTTCAAATGTTAAGGAAGCTATGGAAGAGAAACTGTTTCAGACATTTGACCGTGACCTTGTTTGGATCAATTCCAAAATCTAAGCAGTTCATTTGCTGGTTTCCATCATGATGATTTCAAATAAATCCTATAAAAACATTCAACCATTTGTTCTTGTGATGATATGCTAAAGAGAATCTCCAATCCCAGACAGATGGAAGGCATAAATTGTAGCCTTTTTTTTGTAATGACAATGAAAACATAGTTTTTGAAGGGACTATCGGAACAGCAAGGCCAATTAATTTGTGCTGAACACTAAAGACATTCGGAGTTGAGATCAAAAGATGAATATGAAATAAGAGTTTAGGATTTCAGCTTCTATTTCCTGGTATGTAGATGTGTTAAACAACATAAAATATAGAAACTTTTGTATCAGACCGCCCGATTTTTATGGGAGCAAAGGTATTGGAACACACCAGTATTTATGTAAATAAAAGACCTGTTCCATGTGAGCTTGTTGGTACACCAGTGGTTTCTTTCTTTTTCGGGACATCCAAAATTGTTGTCTGCAATGCCCAGTGCTTGTGTAATGGTTCGGATTGACTTTTCCCTCTTTTCTCAGCTTTAAAATCGCTTGCCTTTCTCCCATAGACAGCTCTCCGGTTTTCATTTTGCTTTATCCTCTTTCACAACAGATGCAGTCTTCACAGATGAAACCTAGGGCTCAAACCAAGCGTAGACATTCAGAGCTGTTAATTCTTTAAACAATCAATTTAACCAGGCACTCCTGGGCAGCAAGAGATACCTATCAATCACATGGCGCAATATTTTTTGATCACTTGAAAAAAAATTGGCTCAAACAAAAGGTGCCATAAGTTGTTTAACACGTCTAGATGTAAATGTGTGGAAACAAAAGCTGAAATTTTGATCTCAAACCCAAATGTCTTCAGTGTCGAGCGATAATAGAATTGGCCTTGCTGTTCCAATACTTTCAGAGGGGACTGTAACGCTTCCCCCTTTCAGCGGGGGTTTTATTTTATCATCTAACCTTTTCTAGTCAGAATTAAAAAAAAAAAAAAAACCCTACACACTTTACTGACACGACACTTGCTAGTGTGAACATAAAGTAAGGGATGTTGCTAAGAGATACGAATGCTAGTAGTCTGGAATCATTTCATTTTGTGGTTGCAATATCGTCATCCCTAAAAGGTTGTAATGTTTCTTTTTTTTACATTTCCAGTTGAAAAAGTGGAATAAACAATCTGAACCATGAAAACCTGTTTTGTTTTTTATTATGTTGTGCATTTCAGAATTGCGTCTGCGTTTTCATACATGCACAATCAAGAGTTTGAAAGTATTCCGTTACAATTCATATAAACCGCTACCACGTCCTAGTTTGCTAAGAGTGTCATGAAATAAACCTGAGATGATCGTCCAGACAAAACAACACCTAACCCAACCATGCTTTCCTACATCCAAGCACTGAAGCGAGTCGTGTCTGGAAAACCGTCCCAATATATTTTTATTTCATAGCGTAGTCAGGCATGAACATACAGTCTTTGGCAGCCACAATCTGTCACACAGCACAACAGAGCTGGTCCGCTAAAAGGCAAGTAACAGTTTTTTAAAAAATCTGTCTTGGAGAAAAGGCCTCAGAGCTGTAAGACAGTAAATGGAAATGATGGTAAATATAAATATCCCTAACACTAACACATGCTCAACTGATTATATCTGAACTTGGATGAGATGAAATACTAATTAAGGCAAAGCCTGCTACAGGACAAACCCGAAAATTTTATAATCAAGACACGCGAGGCTGAATGGTAAAAACAAGACCACCAATAAATAATCCACTGAACAAATATCCTACTTGAATAGAACTGTTAATTTTCTGGGAATATTTTGGGGAAATGGGATTTAACTTGCAATGTAACAGTTTTGGTGGGAATAGGAAAAGAATGGATAGACTTATTGCCAACCTTCATGAAATTGAACAAAAATAAGCAAAACATGCAATAAGCAATATTATGGGCGACACTATGAATATGCTGTAGTTTACATTGAATGGAAAATTAAAATACCCTTGTTTTTTGCCGTTTTCTGAAGAGAACAATAACCTGCGAGTTTTCAAATTTGATCTTTATCAGAAGTGTATGGTTAACACAAATGTATTTGCAGTACTCTTCCAATGACCTCATTTTGCTATTTATACTAGTTAAAGCATGCTTTCCCAAATTGGTCTTTAGTGACTGGAACCCCAGACAGTCCACATTTTTGAGGTCTCATCCTCTGAGGCATCTGAAATCCCCTGCTGTAGGGAACAGAATTTCAACAGAAGATTGTGCTGTACGCTTCGTCACATGGGTTCGTTCAACCCATGTGACGTAGCACGACCAGAAACAGACCAACGTAAAGATGCTGCTGGTGGACCGAACACGTGACTACAGAAATCTGCTCCTTACATTTGTAATAATGACATGTCGTTTGTCAACGAGTCGACTCACTGAGTCATCTCTTTTCGGTGGACGTTGACTGACTTGCATGTTTACATGTAATCAAAAATACACGCGTGTGATCAGAATGTGAAGGGAAGATGATTAGGAATATGAATTAAAATGAATCTATCATACACATATTTGTAGTGCTTTGCTGATTTATCTGAACAACTATACTCATTTGAAATTTTTTCTGTAATAAGTCATGTTATTTTCTACCTATAAAATTAAGGTAGTGTTTTCAGGCAAAGACGATCAATCAATGATGAAAATATCACAAACTTTGAGCCAAATGAGCCATTTGAGAGCAGAAAGAGTCGACTCAAAGTCGCTAAAAGAAAAAAAAAAAAAAAAGAATTATAACGAAGTTCGACATTATCACTTTATCTTGCTGGCTCTCTCAGTGAATGCATGTGAATCAAACAGCAACACAACATTATGGGTATTTATGACTACTAGAAGATATCGTGTGGAATGCAGTGTGGAATTAAAACATGCTTCAATAGTGAACTATATCGTGAATAAAACAGATTTTGGATAGAGGCTCAATTCTCATAAACAGCCACCATTGTGTGGTATTTTAAGTGTTTAAAAGTGGAACATCTGGGTGTCTCTGAGGACCAATCTGGGAAGTACCGCATTACAGCGAGCCTGATAATAAATAGGGTTTAACTATAGCAAATCAAATTAAAACGACATAAACGTTTGCCTTATGTTCCTTATAAAATTGTTAATTTTGGTAAACACTTGGACATCTGTATGTATAGATGGTTGCACTGCTTCTTTTACATTTTAGCTTCCTTCAAAATTGTGATATGTAACAAGTACAGTGGCAGTATCACTCTGCCTGCCGTTTGTCCACCCAGAGTACCGTGTCAGTTTTTAATTTTGCTCTGAGGTGGTGAGGGTCACACTCCTGCGCTCGGTCCTCAACTAGCCTACTCAAGAGGCTCCTTTTCTTACATAAAAACAGTAACAAATAAAATAAAAATAAAAAGATAAAAAAACAGAAAATTAATTTTCTGTCAGTTGATAGATTATGTGTAACAGGATTAAAAAAGAAAAAAACAAGAAAGAAAGATTCAATTCACCATACACCTTACATGACCAACAGAATGAAAGAATACCCAAATTTTTAGTGTGTGCTAAAATAAAGTGCAAGAAAGACAGGGAGATGGAGCGAAGGCGAGACATGAAGCGGAGTGAGAGGCCTTAGCGAGCCAGCGGTGTCTGTTTCAGGGAAATGAGGACGGAGCGCATTCGGGACACGTCCTTGGTCTGGCGGCTCGTCTTAGGGTTGAAGTCGCACAGCCGGGCCACTTTCTCCCACTCGGTGCCAGGGCTGTCGTCGTCACACTCTTTCAGGAAGGCATCCTCTGACGCTCTACACACACACGATAAAATAATTAGGATGGACATCAAGGATCCTTTCATGGCAACACAGAACACATGCCATGTAATTCATCAGCACTAGGAATATATAGTAATACATTATTTTTTTTTAAATCACAGATGATGGATTTTCAATTCATTAACTACAAAGAATCCTGTAGATGCAGACATGCACTCTGACCACACAGACCATCACAACTACTTTATATATTCAGCAAGAGGACCTCACACTCGCCCTGGCAAACGTCAACGTGACAGGACGTCAAGTTCATTTAAGGTTGAGGAATTTGGGAGAATTACGGGCAATTCCAGCAAAGGATAATTAAGTTTTTCTCAATTCCATACAACTAACCTGAAATAATTCAATACATATTTTGTGATCGTTGCAGCCAAAACTCCTTGATTTTGAAGCAGCTTTTTTTTTTTTTTTTTTTTATAAACAGCTACCTGAAATGGTGCAATCGCACTTGTACAAAATTCTTTCTCAGTGATGTCTGTTGGTAAATGAGACCTTTCAGATGTACTCTCATTTGATGCACCTGAATCATAGAGGGCTTCGGCTGAATGCGTATTGTGATGTCACATGATGCCTCTTGGCCCAAATATGCGGAAAAATCTGCAGTAATTTAGAAAAATGGCAAGCTCCTCCGGATATTGCAGAGGCTACTTGATTTTTTGTTCCTATCTGCGATCGCTAAATACTGGAGGGACTGAAAATTGGGTTTGTTAAAGCATTGGGCGTTTGATCTGTGACATCACGACTCGATAAAAATAAATAAATAATAAATTATCTACTATCTGTCTGGTTCCTATGAAACTTGATCCAGATTACAAACCCTTGTGAGCTGAGCCATTTTTGAAAAGAAGCAGACGTTTAGACAAGCAATATACAGGCCCCCCGAGTTTTTCTTTTTTCTGAGAAAAACGAACAGCGAGTCTCTTGACATATTTAATTAATGAGGAGCAGAGTGATGAGGTCATTTCGCCGATTTGTCCTTGGCAAGAATGTGACGGGAGACATACACAAGGCCCATCACATCAGAGTTGGGCTGTTTGTAGAAAGCCTTATCAGCGATCCTAATGTGCAAGCAGGCAAAGGAAGAAATGGAGAGAGACAGACAGAAAAACACACACAAACGGAGGAGGGGAGAGAGAGAAAGAGAGTCAATTTTACACAAGCTACACACGAAGGAAGGTGGAGAATGGTTAGATTGTGAGAAATATTAATGAAAGAGAGCTTTCAGAGATCAGTTAACAAAACAGCATTCAGGTTTTCTGTCATTAAGAAACAAAAAAAACATGGCATGTTTTCAGGAAACAGATACATCTTACTCAATAATTAGATGACCGTTTAGTGTTCTTATCGGGAAAATAATGAATGTTATGGGAATATGCCATGACCTGCCCTAAATATATCTTGTACTTCTAGCTAGTCTCGTTAAAGTTTAAAATCAAAACAGTTTTTTTTTTCTCCTGAATCAGGTCTGTCTCAAAGCTCAGAAATGTTGGAGTAGCACGGCTTATTTAGGTTCAGAATTAAATCAAGCACATTTTACGGTCACTTCCTTGATGCCAGTTTGAAAGCAGCATTCTTGACTATACAAAACCAATTTTTTGATACTCATGTGAACTGATCCCAATTTTTGTCCAAATATCTGGGACAGATATATCTCAAATTAAATCCGGAGTCAAGATGCCAATCGGAACACATTCAGGAGTCAGGACTTTGTTTAGCAGCATGCCTCGTCATCACTTGTAGCACGCTCTGCAGGTTGCTTTTGTTTAGCCATTGTTGTGACCGTCTGGCTTTTCAGCACACGTACAAAATCCGAGCAGGCTCATCAGGGCTAGCTTGCAGTGACGTGTTGACGTGTGTGACCTGCCTGAACCAGCTGTTAGAACGACGTCTGCCAGGTACTATTGAAGATATTTATGAAGCGTAATCAATATGTGTAACTAACATTTGGACACGATAATGAAGTGTATTCAACATGTATAACTAACATTTAAAATTATTACTGAAGCATACTCGAATAATCAATATTAGTTAAAAAAAAACAATCTATATGTATAATCAATAGTTAGAAGCACAATCTAAATCCATAGAACAATGCTTGATCAAGTTCTATTCTGAGTGTGTATTGAGTTGGAGGAACCGTGTCTTACTGTACAGTAATTGTTCTTTCTGTACCAGCCTGTACCCTCCTCCACAGAAGCAGATAACTTACGATACCAATTAACAAGCTACGATAAGAAAAAAAGGCAAATGTGGATCAAGGTCAGGACCCCCAAAAAAAAAAAAAAAACAACAACCCCATCAAAATTTTTTTTTTAAAAAAAAAAAAAACTGCGCATCCTCCACATCACAAATTTAAGATAACACTTGGATAACACATGAATATTCAATTGTGGCAAAGAAGATTGGTCTGTTTTTAATGAGGAAAGGCAAAGCCCTGCCTAAGATGGATACACTGGAGGAAGATATATAAAGTGCTGTGTGCGCTTGCATAATTCGGCCTTTCTGCAGACAGTCACACTTTATTGGTTTTCAATAAAAAGTTTATTTACTTTGACATCTACTAAACTCTGTCTCTCTGAAGTTTTTGACTTGGGCTAAAAAGGTTGATTTTTCCCATGACAGTACCTACTTTAATGAAATCTTAGACAATATAGAAATGGATAGAATCTATTGAGTAATGAATAACACCATTTACCATGCTGTTATATGACGAGAAATATTTTTACATTTTATGATGTATACATTTTTCCTGATTAGTAAAAAGCCAACGTGTGTAATGCAGCAGATGAGATTCAAAACGAGTTGTGTCTTATAGATACATCATCGAGGTGTGTTGCTCCACTTTTGTGGGCATTTTGTTTAAACAAACATATTTGTTTTCAAATGAGGAGAAAAAAAAAGTTATTTTGTTCCCGTTGATTTGTCCACCCCAATAGTGGTTCTCAAAAACTGACTCGATGTCAAAAATGTATTCTTGTATCAACAGCTTCACTTTTATTGAAGGCAATAAATGAACAAATAGCAGATATGGCAACCCATTATTTATTAGCTAACTACGTTTTAAAAAAAATAAATACTTTGTGTAAGACCTCGTGAACACCAAACAATCATGCTACTATTTGGTGAGATTTAGATGAAACAAAGTCACCAAAAGCCGTCGTACCACCCTTAATTACGGGAAAGGTTTTTACTACACTAGCTACTTTCCATCCACGGTTTTTATGGAAATATTGGGATATCGCGTAAAAATGGTTATTTCTTTATTATTTTTTTTTATAAACACTGGATGGAAACATCAGATGCAAATAAAATATCCAAAATGCAAATAAATAAATAAAAAAAAAAAACGGGAGTTCAACTGAGGCAGACTTTTTTTTCCTCGATAAGACGACATGCAGATAAACTACGATGGAAACACATTGACCAAATAAATTCCTCGATGCGCATCAAAAACGTCACGCGACTTTGCCGTAACAAATCATGTGATTGGATAATTGGGTCAGAAAAGTCAAAGTTGCGGAGAGCGAGATGTGCCAGGCTCCCCGGAAGTGACTATTTTGTTCTCTTGAACACATGGGATGGAAATGGTGCTTTGATCGCAGATGTTTTATGCAATATTCCAATTTTTCACAGAAGATAAATTCGCAACTTGGATGGAATCATAGCTACTACTATTCTGGCACAGACGAAACACTGAACGAGCTCAAAGAGAACATATTCCTTCAGTTTCACTGGTGCATTTTGCAATGACGTTGTGGTGAAATACCTGTTGTTGACTTTATTCTTCTCCATTTGCTCCTGCTGGTGAGTGTGCCAGTCCTCCAGCTCTTTCTTTGCCTTCTGCCTCAACTCAACTTCTGCTGCCTTGGACGCTGTATCTATAAACCAAAACAAAAGCTCTGTGCATCTCCTACGGTACTAATCAGCTGGATAATATTATATAACATATACACACATACGAGAGAGAGAGAGAGAGAGAGAGAGAGAGAGAGAGAGAGAAGAGTGTAATGGAATAGTTAGCTCCGGAGAGTTCAAAAGAAATAATATTTAGATTACTAGTGTGAAGTTAATCATGAGATTTTGTTATTTTAAATGAAATATGATCTAACTTAAATTATAAGCGTCTTATTAAATGGCCCTTGACAATTATCACACCATATCTGCTCTTCAAGGTAAAATCTCCAGCGTGTGCTGCACATGACTCATAATCCAGAATAAGGACAAAGCCGGGTCGCGTTATTAGGTCATACCTAACTGTTCCAGCCGTTCCTTCTGTTCCTCTCTCCACTTGCGTAAACTTTCAGGCTCCTGCCGCTGCACGTCAGCCTGAGAGATGGCCGCATAACCGTCTGATACATCGTTGGACTCCTGAAGGGATTGAAATCACACGCTAAAGGAATAGTTCAGCCAAAAATGACATGTACAATACACATTCTCAAATCAGCCAAGAGTCCCCCCCCCCAGATGTGCACCAAACGACGGCTAATTAAAAAAAAAAAAAAAAAAAAGTCTGGTGCCCTACTTTGATATAAGCAGCTCCTTCTCAGTCCCACCCGCTCGTTTTATACTGGCTCAAAGACTGATGTTTGAGTATCCACAGGTCAAGAAACTAACTACTACCAGAAAAACATCTCTCACATCCCACGTCCTTTCCCCTTCAGTGAACTGTCTTGGCATAAATTTCATTTATTTGGTCTGACTTTCATTTGAAAAACGAAAATGCTTCTCCTGTATTGGCTTGGCAAGGGGTCAAAAATTGAATATTCTATCGCTAAACTGTAGCTGTCTTATCTAACAGAGTAAACTACCCATTACAAGACACAGCAAATTACTTTTAATGGCGAAGAGTGAAAAAGACAGTTGTAGAGATATTTAAATTGTTGTAAAAAAAAAAAAAAAAAAAAAAAAAAAACACCTGAGAAAACATATGGACTATATTTCAATACAACAAAAACTTACAAACTCATTTTATTCTGTGTCTGAATCTTCAAACATGGTCTATCAGAATCTGGGAATGTTCATCAATGCTTACATGCATAAGGCATGTTATATCCTAAGTAATGAATAGGAAGAAATTTGGGATTGACCTCAACTAGAGTGCGTGTTTGTATATATGGATGATTGTTATTATTATATGGATTTCAGCAACAATGAAACATTTCTATGGTGAAATGAATAAAATAAAATCTGAAGCATCAAACTTTATGGTAAATTTTGGACAGGAGAAAAGGACACACACACACACACACACACACACATACATACATACATATATATATATATATATATATATATATATATATATATATAAACAATTTTAGCTAACAAGTCTTTCTGAAATTGGGGTTGTATCACTCGTATGTAACCATTCTGTGGTCTGCATTATTTCAACCTCCACCCATACATTGTACTCTTGGGTGACCAAATTTTGTAGGAAAAACAAGTGAAGTACCCTTACCTGAAACAGTTCTCCATTCATAGTTGCTCCTCCGAACTCATCTGCTGGGGGGGGGGAGAAATGGTTGAGAAATGGTTCTTCTGATTTCAGAAACACTGCAGGAGTGTCACTGGAATCCTGAAAATCTTGTTTGGCTGCTAGTCATAAACGCACAAAACGGGAATGTTACAGTAGCTACCGTTGAGAACACTTTGCACACTCAAACGTTAAAAATTATAAACCAACAGGCCAACAATATCAACAAAAACTACCAGAAATGTTACTCTTAAAGCGCACCTATAATGGTTTTGAAACGTACCCAATTTTTTATATCGCAATAGATTTACATGCATCCAAGTTCAAAAAATACTTTAATGTGCTCATAATTTTAACTGCAGCATTAGCTTTTTTCCCCCCAGTGTCAAATGACTCGTTCAATGATCCATTCTAAAGGATGCATTCTAAACTCCTCCTTTCAGTGAGCATACTCTGCTCTGATTGGTCAGATACCCCAGTCTGTTGTGATTGGTCTACTGCTGTCAGCGAACAGCCAATGGAGACCATAGCCAGGGCTTTTTGTTACAAACCTACGTAGATTAGTACAGGAAGTAAGTCTGGAATTACTAACAACTTATTTCAGCTGTTAAGAATCATTTCCTTCTTTTCGGCGTCAATAACTCGGTCATGCTCTTTCATTTAAAAAAACAAAACAAAAAAACAAACAAACAAACAAACAAAAAAACACTTTGTAGACTTTTACATTCACAAACAGCTCCATAACACACTACATGAAAGGTCATATCTGAAAAACCATAAGAATGGCATGTCTGTAATAAACGTGATACAGATGCAGACTCTACTCGCTTCTAAAAACAGGTCCACTGTTTGGTCATGTCTTTGTGTCTCACTAGATATTGTAGATATTATGCAAATATTGGCCTTCCTGGACACTCATCTTTCGAACACCTTCTACTTTGTGAAAGGTCAATATTTTTGGTTTAGGTCTTAACATGACTAAAGTCTTAACTTTTGCACCTAAGATAAACCCATAATAAAAAGAAACTAGTGTTAACAGTTTTAGTCCTTAGACTAATATTTAATGAGAACTACCAAAATAAACAACAGCAGTGTTTACTTTATCATTTTTATTACTATTATTTTTATCACAGTGGTGGCTATCAAACAGTTATTATATTTAGGGGTCCGAGCACCGAAGGCAACTCAGACCTAGTGTCTTCAATCAGTGGAAAGCTCCCAAAAAAACTGTAAACAATGTTGATGAAAGCGGCCTGTGGAATTTACTTTACAGGTAAAAGCCCTATTCGGACAGGGTTACATGGGGTTATGGCGTAAATTCCTGTGATTTTATTTCCAACCAGATCGGCCATGTCTGTGTTTCTCTCCGTCCTCCTCTGAGAACGTTACCAGGCCAAATCACCTCCTGTTTTTCACCGAACTCGGCACTCGTCAAATAATTTTAATCTGGATACACGCTATTTTCTCCTTGAATCAAAATAAATAAATAAATAAATAAATAAATGATTGACTGTTGCTATTTGCTTTATTTAAGCTCATAGCATGTGTGTATCAGTGTCCCTCCTCAAGATATGAAACTATTTTCAAATCGCAAAACAGAAAATGCGACGGGGAAAATGCGAGGACGTACTCGACAATATACTTGGTCTGAGTGGTAAAACCTCGACTACATGCTATCTGCAAAGCGGTTTAACGAGAAGATACAACCTCGCTCCTCTTCTGGTCATTTTATTGCTGTCCCGATACAACATTTTTTTTTTTTTTAAATCAAAGACGAGAGTGAGAAAAACACGGTTCAAGTCTCACAGCAGCGCCTGTAATATAGGAAATTTCCTCAGGAGCCCATGGAAATTTAATCCCAACAGGATAGGGCTTATTACAGATATCCATCCATCCATCCATCCCTCCATCCACAAATCTTCTACCGCTTACTCCTTTTCAGGGTCACGGGGAACCTGGAGCCTATCCCAGGGATCATCGGCCACAAGGCGGGGTACACTCTGGACAGTGCCAGTCCATTGCAGGGCACAATCACACACCCATTCATACACAACGGACACTTTAGATACTCCAATCAGTTTGGACTGGGGAGGACTGGGGAGGAAACCGGAGTACCCGGAGGAAACCCCTGCAGCAAACTCCGCACACACATGGCCCCAGTGGGACTCGAACGCCGAACCCTGAACCCTGGAGGTGTGAGGCGAACCACTAAGCCACTGTGCACCCCTTATTACAGATATCAGCCTGATAAACTAACCCAGTCCGAACAGGGCTTCAGATCCCCGAAATGTTTGAGAACCACTGAACTACATACAGTGTGTCAGGGGGGTGTACAAACTTTTGCACTTGCTTTAAAAATAAATAAATAACTGCTCAATTCTTGAGTTCTTATAATAACAACGGTCAAGCTATAACGGAATTCAATTAAAAATGAAAAACTATCCAAAATGTACAAGAATTTATTTCCTCTGGATAAAGGAATGTATTAAAACAGGGAGGTTCACAGTGAGATGCAGACATTCATACCCAACTGTAACTAAACGGTGGGTGGGTGAGTGAGTCGGTCGGTGGGTGAGTCGGTCGGTTGAGTCGGTCGGTGGGTGGGTAAGTCGGTCGGTGGGTGGGTAGGTGGGTCGGTCGGTGGGTGGGTAAGTCGGTCGGTGGGTGGGTAGGTGGGTCGGTTGTTCAAGTCGGTCGGTGGGTGGGTAAGTCGGTCGGTGGGTAAGTCGGTCGGTCGGTGGGTGAGTGAGTGAGTTGGTGAGTCAGTGTATGAGTGAGTGGGTGAGTCAGTGTATGGGTGGGTGGGTGAGTCAGTGTATGGGTGGGTGGGTGAGTGAGTGAGTCGGTCGGTCGGTGAGTGAGTGAGTGAGTGGCTAACTCAAGTACACGTTAAGCTACTTAGCATTGGCTATTAAGCTAGCTAGTTCAGTTGAAAGCGTCGATTCAGACCAGATACAACACTAACGCGCGACGTATTTAATGAGAACGTTCTTATTATTTGTTTTAAAAAAGAAGAAGAAGAAGAAGAAGAGGAGGAGGAGGAGGAGGAGGAGACCCAGCTTGTTTTATTGGGTTGTTGTTGGGTTTTTTTTTAGCGAAGGTAGCTAGGCGGTTGATTCGCACAGCCGTTACCTTGGAAAGAGTTCGGACTCGGGTGTGACGGTTGGGATTGTTGTTGGTCGCGCGCCATGAACTCGAAGCCGAAGCTGTCCTCGTCGTTCTCGATGCCGGCGATCTCGTTCTGCTGCTGCGCGAGGAACGCGGCCGCGGGGTCTTCTTCCGTCTGCTGTCCGAACGCGTCGGCCATTTTCCACACAGTCACTGACACTGACACTGTACTTACTCACTTCTTCTTCTTTTCTTCTTCTTTTTGTTTTTAATGGCGGTTGGCAAACCACTAAAGGTGTATTACCGCCACCTACTGGACTGGAGTGTAGGCAGTAGCTTGGCAGGAGAAATATAATAATAATAATAATAATAATAATAATAATAATAAAAAATTTAATAAAATAGAAAAAAATAATAGTACAAAATTTATAAATAAAAGAAATAATAATAATAATAATAATAAAAAAAATTAAATTGAAAAAAACCCTAATAATAATAATAATAATAATAATAATAATAACAAAACGATACTGCATACACAAAAGAAAATAAAGAGATAAATAGCTATATAGTATTTATTCGTACTATAGATTACTAAATTCTCTCACTTATACCAGTACTTTTTAAATAGTTCATTAGGGGGCAGTGCATTTCCCCAGATGTTTTCCCGACACTGTACTTACTCACTCTCTTTGTATGTATGTGGGTGTGCGCTTGCGTAGCTAATTCAAACCAGCTCTGCTGGTGCTAAATAAAAGCGCGCGCGAACACCGAATTTCAAAAATAAACGGTCAATTGATTGTTTTTTATTATATTTTATTAATATCCAGAAGAAGCAGGTGGGAAACCTTCACAAGTCGTATCCCAAATCACTCACACAAGTGCAGTACTAAGAGTAAAAGCTCCTTACTAGATAGTGAGACTAAGGGAGCGAGATGTGTACCTTATTTGTTTCGTTTTGTCACCATCTAGTGAACGTCTGTGGAACTGAACCGCATTTTGTAAACGGAAAGATATACAGAAACAGGTACTTGTATATGTGTGTAAGTGGTGAAGTTTCCTGTAAGGAGATGTTTATGTATTATCGATGGAAGGAGTCTCCGGTGTCAGAGCTTTGTTATAGGCTGTTTATAGCAGTTTTGACGTGATAACAGTTGACAAACTGCTGTGGTATAAGAGGAATAAAACACCTCGAGTCATGCGGTTAGAGGAAAACGTCAGGGTGGTAAGAGTAACTGCATTTAACGTTAATATGCATCACATCAGCCTGCCATTTATTATTTTCCCATAAGAGCACACCAATATAAAAAAAGTGTTTTATTTCTTACACAAAACACGATAAAACCGAGACTGAAATTCCACCATATTAGTCATCTCTTAGGATTAGTTTGTTTCAAACTTAATAATAATTTTGAGATTCTTGAAAATAAACTTAAATGGAAAAAAACAAATAAAAATTTCTGCTTTCTTTTTTCTTTATTTGGATTTTTTGTGTGGTGTTATTGTGGAGATTTATCGTTTGTTTGTTTGTAGTGTGTTATTATTATTATTTTTATCTGTGCTTATGTGCAGTCATAAAATCAGAAAAAATTCATAGATCAAATTTTTTTAACCAATTTAATCAGTTTTCCATTTCATTTGCAGTTATAATAGCCATGTGCTTTGTGGAGTAAGACCAGTTTTGAACTACCATGAAGCATGACCACCCCAGTAGGTCCCCAAAGCACAATCACATACACACTCACACACCCATTCATGCACTACGGACACTTTAGACATGCCAATCAGCCTACCATGCATGTCTTTGGACTGGGGGGACGAAACCGGAGCACCCGGAGGAAACCCCTGCAGCACGGGGAGAGCATGCAAACTCCGCACACATATGGTCACAGTCGGAATTGAACCCCCAACCCTGGAGGTGTGAGGCGAACGTGCTAACCACTAATCCATTATTATTATATTATTATTATTATTATTATTAGAAGTAGTAGTAGTAATAGTAGTAAGAGTAGTAGTAGTAGCAGTAGTATTGTTGTTGTTGTTGTTGTTTTTGTTAGTATTAATATTGCTATTAGTCATTGTGGTCACCAATGATAATGTGAAACTGGATGACTTGGTAAATAATAATAACAGAAAGTCTACTGCAACATCTCTAAGAAATCTGCAAGTTCAGTGCGTCACTGTCCAATGGTGAGGATTGTCCTTAAGTGTAATGTCATGCAGGAATAAACTAGTTTAGCTAGCTAACGCAGACACAAACAATTCCTTGCCCCAAGTGACCGCAAAAAACAAACAGCTATATTATATTAATTATTTCTGAATATCAATAACTCAGTATTTGGAGGCGCAACATTGGATTTTTTCAATTAATTATTAGCTACTTTTAGCTAAAGACTTATTCAACACTAGCATAAACACTGAATTTATAACAGATAAGTCATTTTTGTGTGGATTCATATTTTTCCCCACCCTAAGCTGTCATCCCAAGAAAGTCACAGTGTGTAACATGGCCACCCTTCTGTAAAAGGTCTGGCCACACCCATGATCTGCCGACATCACCGCTCATTTGCAAAGTAATCTGTGATTCACTCACTGACTTGGTGTGTTCTGCATGCCCTACATTCCTACACCTTGAAAACGTCATGACTCATTCAGTCAGTTCAATACAAAGAGCAAGACAACATTGCAAGACACAATCTGGTTTTATGGGGAATCTACCTAAAGCAAATGAAATAAGCTTGCTTATAGACTTGTTTGACTATAGAGACCTGATATAAACCATAACAGTCTATTTTTTCCTAATCAAAGGCCTTCTATAAGGAAAAGCCTTCTATAAGGCTTTTGATTTTGTTGAGCACAACTTTTGGTTTTGGTGATTATTTCTGTAAGGCTATAAAAAAAATCAATTTACTATAATTGTAATAGTTCTATCAAGTTGAAGTATGACACTTCCCCTAGATTTGATTTCAGTCGTGGAATCAGACAAGGCTGGCCTGTCTTAGCTTATAGGGTTTTACTTGCTTCCTATATTTGTAACAGTGATCTTTGTGGTATCTCTATTGTGGATAAACAGATACTTATTAGTCAGTTGGCGGATGACACTACTCTTTTTTTGTGTGATGCCAGTCATGTCCCTTTAGCATTAGAGTACATTCAGGAAAGGCCTTGGGCCTTTTCTTAAATTTGTCTTGAATTGAGTTCATGGCTATCAAAATGTAATATTCCATTCATTTGTAACATCCAAATAACAGATCAGGTAACATATCTGGGTATCCATTCATCCATCCATACATCTATTTTCTGTACCATTTATCCTTGACTGGGGATAGAGTCCTACATGATGAGTCCTACACGAGGGGAAGCCTGGAGCCTATCCCAGGGTACTTGGAGAACAAGGTGGGAAACACCCTTTACAGGGTGCCAATCCATCACAGGGCACAATCACACACACACTCACACACCCATTCACACTCTATGGACAATTTGGAAATGCCAGTTAGCCTAAGACGCAAGTCTTTGGACTGAGGGAGGAAACTGGAATACCTGGAAGAAAACCCCGAAGCATGTGGAGAATATGTGAGCACCGCATATGTAGGGCTGAGGCAGGATTTGGACCTCCAACCCTGGAGGTGCAAGGCAAATGTGCTAGCCACTAAGTTACCATACCCACTGAGAAAATGAGTCAAAAGGAAAAACAGTAAAGTTTTAGCAATTGAAAGAAACTAGTGTTTTTAATTATGTCTTCAATGCCAGGCATTGTATATGCAGCACATTTTCCAAACACACAAGAAAGGGATTAAATTAGTGTATGATGTTTAGTATAACAATATAACAAAAGATTTTTGTTTAACAAATGTAACAGTAGTGTATCGGTGCTTCATGGTTGTCACATAAGCTTATTTTCTTTGTTCAACATGTAAAAATGGCTCCTGTAAACCCCATTTTGTCTGCATTTTAATATGGTAATCTTTCTGTCTGTTAAATCATTGTGTAACAAAGTACTCTCTATTCTAAACAATTTCTTATGACATTGTTTGCGTTTGATTGAAATTAGAGGTCAGCAAAACCAGTTAATCGGCACAGATAACCGATTGCTGGAACTATCGGTTATCACAAAAATCCACACAGATAATTTTTTTCCCAGTTACGTCAGTTGTTGAGAAGAATCCGCTGTCATTATACAACACGAGAGCGGCCTCTAGAGGCACAATAAAAATTACTGATAAATTTTGTTGTTTTTTAAAAAGTTTTCTTTGATTCATTTGGGACGTCTCTATATTTATTTGTTATTTGCAGTGTTACTTTTTTGATTCAGATTGGCTGTATATCTTTTATTTAATTTAATATTTACAAACAGTTAATCTATAAATATTTATATATTTATTACATTTTTTTAAAGAACAGTACATTTTCATGGTACAGTCAATACTGTTTATTTTTGTAATAAAGTTTACGAATATTTTACTTTGAGTGTTAGGTTTTCATTCAGTATCAATTTATCGGTTGATTAATTAGTTATTGGCAGCAGATACAGCCCAACTTAGTTACAGGTAAAATCCACTGTGTCAACCTCTAATTGAAAGGGTGTGGATGAATAAAAGTGAAAATACTTGAAAGGTACTAAATAAAGTAAAAAAAAAATGTTTGAGTTCATATTTAGACCTTTGACATGCATGGTATGAGATATTGTTGATGTCTCTTCTGAAACTTCAGAGGAGACAAATGTGAAAGTGTTGGAGTATTTTTCTCAGGTGAAAAATTTGAGAAGCAGGAGACTAAAGGAAAAGTCTTCATTTGATGTTCATGTGATGTAATTTCTGGGTTTTGAATGCAAACTTAACTTTTTGTATAGAAAAATAAAACAAATTTTGTTAGAAAATCTGTAATAATGAACATTACTGAAAATTATGCGTTACACATTTGAACAACACATTTGAAGTCAACTGGATAAGGCATTTTGTTAATAATCTTGTCCTTAACCATATTTTCTCAAAACCAGGTGGCTTAAGGTTTTTTATTAATATAATTTTTTTTTTTTACATTTTATTAATTTGCAGTTACAGCATTATTATTATTATTATTATTATTATTATTATTATTATTATTATTATTATTATTATTATTTCTTTTTATTTTTTAAAGAGGTTATAATTTGACAGTGATTTTTTTTTTTTTTAAAAAGCTCGGTTCAAGGGAAAAGTCCCTTGAAGTCTGTCATTTTGCCCGAAAATGGTGCATCATGCCTGTGGAAGCTTTGTGCTGACTCCCTTGATGGAGCTCAGTTCAAGGGAAGCGTCCCTGGTCTTGTCTCTCATTTTTAAACACAATTTCACACCTCACACATATCCCATCTGGAATAATAAGGACCTGTTATATAAAACCAAATCTATTTTCTTTGACAGTTGATTTAGAAATTGTATTATGTTTCTGGCTCAAGTTTTCAATCAAAATGGATCAATTTGTACTTATTCAGATTTTTACATGGAATTCCTATAACTCCAAAAAAGCTTGGCATCATGGCTAATGTAGTACCATGGGGAGTTGTTATGCTTTTCAAAGGGTTTTGTCCTGTGATGGTTTCTTTTCCAGTTGTGAATCATTTATAGGCAAACTGTCTTTCATCAAAATAAATCAAGAATGTGTCTCCATTCCTTATGTCAGTCATTCTCAAACTGAGGGCTGTGGCTCCCTGGGCCACCTGGGGGGCACATAGAAATTATAGACAATTATTTAAAAAAATATATATATGTAATGTAAATTTTGGTTTTCTGGAATATGAAAAAAAGAAATGGTGATATATATATATAGATATATATAGATATATATAGATATATATATTATTATTATTTTTAATTAGCACAGTAGCATATTCCATCCATCTGCTACTGCTTACTCCTTTTCAGGGTCACGGGGAACCTGGAGCCTTTCCCAGGGAGCATCAGCACAAGGCGGGGTACACCCTGGGTGCTAGTCCATCCCAGGGCACAACCACATACACACTCACACACCCATTCATACACTACAGACACTTTAGACACACCAATCATCCTACTATGCATGTCTTTGGACTGGGGGAGGAAACCGGAGTACCCGGAGGAAACCCCAGGCAGAACATGCAAACTCCACACACACAACCCCGGCGGGAATCGAACCCCTGACCGTGGACACGTGAGGCGAACATGCTAACCACTAAACCTCTCTTTTTTTGGTCTTCAAATGTGAGCTTCAGAGTAATTTTGAGTCTATTGCACAGTCAGGAAACTTAGACGCAGTGTGTATAAAATACTTGGGGATCATTTGGAACAAATATTAGTGTCTGTGAACGACTTTATATACTTTAAGGACTTTTTAAATTTGTTTATGCTTTCCTTTTTTTCTCCTGTCTTGTTTATATTGTGTTGTGTTTATACTGGCATAATAAAAATGATTATTATTATAATTCTTTTTTTGAAAAGAGAAAGAACACCCTTGCGAATTGAGACGCGGCCATTTCACATCAAGGTGCACGCATCACCGGCCACGTGACCTGTGACGTGTCTGCCCGAATCCTGCTAAAGATCCAGGAGGGAGCGCGCGAGCCGCTACACGAGGAGGCGACCTCACACCTCTAGAGTCAAGCTCCTGAAAGTTTTCTCCGGGTCCAGTCTGTTCAAGCTCGATAAACAAACACCTTTTTACGACGTCTAGACACACCAAAGGAGCACAGGAGGTAATTACACAGCTTTTTAATCTTAGATATTTTGAAAACGTGTTTTAATTTAGAGACTGACGAGTTAGAAGAAGCTGATGCTGTTTTTTTTGTTCTCGTCAAAACTCGTCCAGATTCTGTCTCTGAGGGGTCAATACTTTAGCCAAAGATCATTTCCCACTAATAACTTATGTTTTCAGTAGTGTAAAGGTGGCTAGAACTTTCCTCAGTTTCTCCTGCGTTGAGCTGTTTTCTCTAATCTTAGTTACCCACTACTTTCATTCATTTAGGTTTTGTTTAAGTTAATCCAAACGTTACAGTCTTAAGGATATTAAAACAAAAATAAAAATCATCAGCTCTAAACTCCTCTTTACACAGAGATACTGTTACACTGTATACTCTTACAGTGTTACAGGAGTCGGGTTGCCAAATGCATGCTCCTAAAGGTGCTGGAAGTCACCACATGACGTCACAAGTCGAATCTGCATGTTGTTTGAATTGTCATGGTCATTTGCATATCACAACAACATTTCACTTGAAGAAAGAAGCTTTTCAGAGGAATAGAATCGATTAGTTTCGTTAGAAAAGAAGTGATTCATGACTAACGTTTTGTAGAGAGAAGTCGTCTTTGGTTTCGGCCCCGCGATTTATTGGTGTACTTACAAAACGCTGTCATTTGTTTCAAGGACACAGATAAAAAATAAAGCAGTGTTAGTGAGCGAAGTGATTACAAATAGAGTAACTTGCTTTTATTACTGTAAATATCGCTGAGAAGAGAGTTTAAAATGAAGTACGCAGTTGGGACAAGAATAGTGGTCAGTGATTGGTTGTTGGGAAGAATAGTGGTCAGTGATTGGTTTTCTGGTAGAATAGTGGTCAGTGATTGTTGTCATGAAGTATAGTGGTCAGTGATTGGTTTTCTGGTAGAATAGTGGTCAGTGATTGGTGTCATGAAGAATAGTGGTCAGTGATTGGTCCTTGGGAACAAAGGTGAGCCAATCTTTTGTCAAGAGCAGTGGCTATATATAAGTTGTTGGGAACAAAGGTGATCAGTGATTGGTGGTTGGGAACAGTGCTGACTAGTGATTAGTCATTGGCACTCTCTCAGGCTTTACATGCTGGTGAGTATGTTTGTTTAAACTTTTATTTATTTTTTGTAAAGAACTATTTTGCCTAGCATTTACACATCTTGTGTTCAGTTCCCTTAAGGCTTCTGCAGTTTATTGAAACAATTCCATAATACAACTTACTCAGATTTTTTTTTTCAGTTCTTTACAAAATAGGAAGGAATAGTCGTTTTTCTTGGTCATGTCATTTAATAAACCTGGTATAGAAAATGCTGAGCAGTATAAATACTTCAGATTTTTTTAATACAGATACCAGCCTCCTTTCCTCGTTGGACGAAACCCAGTGCTTGAACTTGGTTTTAGGGTCTCTGGTTGTTTTATTCACGTAACCTGAATATCAAGTACTAGCTGGAAAAAACCCGACATGCGTTATGCGGATATTTATTATAAGCTTCACTATGTTTCCCAGTGTGAACACACTACTGGCACCAAAAGTATGCTGATTTTCATTATTAATTTGACCTTTTGTCCACTACTTATCAAAACGGGCTGGTGAAGGCTTCCAATAACAATCCGGAGGTGTGATGAGAAAACTCAGAAACTCAAAAACTGTATGAAGATGTGAAAAATATTGTGAAACTAAACTGAACCATTTTGAACAACAGCACAAGACTAACGGAAAATAGGGGCCGGATGGAGAACATTTCTGTGGTTTGACAGACGATCATAGATGCTTTGCCTTTATAAACTCCCGAATAGCAGCAAGCAGCAGTGTAGAGTTTGCTGAACAAGCTCCATTCGGAATAAGGTTTTGGATTTCTGAATTGAAAATGCCGGTTTATAAAGGTCATATCATTTCTGTTGCATCAGGAGCGGCAGCGTTTCTGTTTCAGTTCCAGGGAATAACTGCTAACCGCTATCCGGATCTCATTTATAATGAAAGTGTAAAGACAGGATTTCTTTTGAGGTTAACCTGGGCATGCTTCTCTAAAACATTTTTCACGATTTCCTGTTGCCATTTTTGTGAACTACAATAACAGCGCAGCAGTAAGGAGATTACTACAGAGAATAGGGCTTTTATTCAGCTCTCTTACACAGAAATGGATGCTGTTGCAATCCATCAAGTACATCAGATTTGTTTCCAGAACATTTACAAGCCGCTTCAGCTGTATTCTGCACGCTGACCTTAACCGTGTGATGTCAGTGGTTACAGTGCTGTGCTGGAGTTTTTTCTCCCCAATTTGGTCACCTTCCAAGTTCCCAACCCACAAACATGTTCGGGTGAAGGGTAACACATGTTTCCTCTGAGACGAGCGAAGCTAGCCTGCTGCATCTTGACCTGCTGGGTCTCTCAGAGGAATGTGCTATCTTCCCTCTTCCTCATACATGAGCGCTCAGACTACGGATTACTATGGACTGTTGCCAAGTGGCAGGACGGTACTAAAACGCTTTCTTGGTGCATGCTTGTCCCTGCAATGGGCTTCATTCAACAGGCCGGATTTATTCGTAAATCATTTGTAAGAACGTTTAGACGAGAAATTTGGTGGTCATGAAAATACCTTTTTCATTTCTTGTTTGTGTTCCTGAGAGCGTCTAAGTTTATGCATAAGAAGAGCAACTAATGTAAACCCCAAGTTAATGCAACTTTTTTTGCAACCCAGTCTTTCATATTAACAGTATTAAAGAAATCTAAAATATTAAAAGAAATAAAGAATGTAAGCCCTAAATCCATAAAGTAAGACAAATGAGACCAGTCTTTAAAATGTTTTTTTCTTTTATTAGAGCCAGCAATAACTCCAGGATTTTGTGTTTTTTGCGATTGCAGAAATTATGGAAACTCTGCGGTAGTCGGAGGATCTTGTAATTTTTTTTTCAGAATTATCTGAGATTTTCTGCAGATTTGGGCCAAGACGCATCATGCAACGTCATTACAACACGTCATGCAACGTCATCACATCAACACACGTTCAGCCAAAGCCCTCTTCGATTCACGTGCGTCGAACAGGAGTACAGCTATTTTGTGGAATTGCAATTTTGCCGGTTTTCCCACACAAAAAAAACTGCAAATTGCATCGTAAATGTAGAAAAAAGCCACAGCAAAATCGAACATTTTTGGCCGCGACGATCACAACAAAACAAATAAATCTGCGAAATCCTCTGCGGGCTGCTTAGTGGCTGATAAGACACCGATCCGGTATGTCTCCAGCTGCAATATATGTGGTATTAAATTATGATTATTTAAAATTTTTTTCACTTCTTTATTTTCCTGTCAAACCACTTTTTCTTTTTTTCCATGTCATATTGAATTGAGCTTTTCTGCAGTTTACCTTCAGATTTTGGCCTTTCAAGTCCACTAATGTATTTTTGTCACCGTCGTGAGTCAAAATGACTTACACCTCTACCTCTGAGAAAGTTCATTTCAGCTGTATGAGCGTTGCCTTTAATGGAGGTTTGCGGGCATTACCAAATGCAAATCAGCTGTCCTGTGTATTTTACAAGCTATTGGTGTTCGCTCAGCATGAAGAATTTTTTTTCCTGACGGTTTTCCTGACCACGTGCTGCCTTTGTGGTGACTCGATCATGTATTTATACTTACAACTTCACCAGCACGCTATGTGTACATCAACACAGTTTATTTGCCAAGTACACAACGTACAAACCAAATAGTTCCTTTTGAGGTGTTGCCGACATGTTCATTCGAAAAAGATAAGCTTGTGGTTTGGGTTTAAATGAAAGAAATGCAGAATACAAGCCAGCTGTAGCGCAACGGTTTCGGTAATTTTGATGTTAATGACGTCTGGCTGGGTTTCTGCATCGCATGTACTCGACGTATGTACGATTCCATAGGTTCACTTTTAATAGACTTGGACTTGGATCAAAGGTGAAAGCTACACCTTAAAAAAAAAAAAGATCTATGCAATAAGAAAAGAAAACAAAAAGTGGTTTCCACTCTGGCTTCATACAGGAAGTTTCTGCTGATTTAAAAGCCCCTTCCTGAGTCAACATCACAGATTGTAATGTTTTAATGTTTAATTAAGTGTACAGCTTATTTGTTTCTGAGTTATCCGTTTCATCACCGACTCTGTGCTGGGAATAGTTCTCAGCACCGCTTTCTTTTTCGTCGACTATGATGTAAAGTGCCTAAAGTGGTGGAATGTTACCTCACCCTCCTCCTCCTCGTCTTCCATCTTTTTCGCCGTCTGTCGGCACTTGTTCATTTGGTTAAACGGTCTCGCTGGAGCCAGAAAATGTGTGTGAGTTGAGGTTTTCTGTCTCTCTCTCTCCCCTCCCCTCTCTGTGTCTCTGTCTCTATCCGTCTCTCTGCGTGACTCATGTGGGTGTTGGGCTGAAATAGTTTGGTGTAGTTTTACATTCCTTATATAGCCCGTGGAGAGGGGACAAGACGTAAAGCCTCACCCCCGCCACAAGGCCGAAGAGTCGGAGTGTCGCACTCGTTTCCAGAACCAGCGTTCCTCGTACTTTTCCTGGCTTTCCAGCGGCTAATTCGGCCCTTTCTGTGAGGTACGTTCACACTGTTCGAGTCATTGAAGTCAGACTTGGTGGTAGAGCGGATCGGAGGCAGGGACGATGGTCTTGTAATTCATTCTGCCAGAGAGCAAGTGTCATGTGGGACTTTTTTTTTTTTTTTTTTTTTTTTTTAAGTATGTGCTTTGGTACACGTCTTTTCAGGAATCTCCAGATCTTCTGTGTTGTGTATTATAGTTTGTAGTCTGCTTTGTCAGAACTTTGTCTCGAATGGTTTGTTGCACAGTGGATTTTCCTCTGCTTCGTAGTTTTCTTAGATTCTGATAATATTTTAATCCTTGTAGTCAGCGGTTTTCAAATCTCCAAACCTTGAAAACACCAACACAAGTAAGCCTCTATATGATATATATAATAAAAATAAAGTTGACTTGGACCTGATGTGTTCTGTCAGGTGTTTAAAAACCTCGAAGGCACCAAGAAATACCTTGGAACATCTGTATAATGAGTATTAATCTATGATAAATACTTGGATTACATTCATAATAATTGGATTTCTAGCATTTAAAGACGCTTCCTGAGTTATGGTTTATGACGTCACAATATGACGAGCAATAAGGTTTATCGTTCTGAGTAAGTCTCACAATTCGATTACAAAGACTTGCAAAGGATAATGGCAACTGTAGCTTTTACGACACGCTCAAAATAAGCTGGCCGACTTCCCACAGAGCGTATCTCAGCTTTAAATAACGGAGAGAAACTCCGAGGACATTTGTACACCGCGAACGTGTTACTAATGCGAACGTGTTACTAATGATGTTTGGAAGTGTTCATGATGATGCAGTGCATATTGAGTAAAGCGGTATATCATTTAAAAGAAAAGATTGGCACAAAACGGTTGTTTTTGTTTGGGTCTCTTTTTTGTCCATTTTTTCTGAATTTTTTTTTCTTTCTGTTTGATGAATAAATGCATGACTTCAATCCTCGAAGTGTCCCCATGGCAGTTCCAGTAGTTTTTAAAACAGTTTAAACCCTTAAATCACTGTAATCGGTTCCTAACGGCCAGTTTGACTGCCATCAGTTTCATTCTCAGGACGTGATGCAACAAACAGGCTACATCAGGAGCAACCGATTAAGTACGGCGGGAGAGACGTTATACTTTAGTGTGTAATATAGAGCTACTATATGACGTCGTTAGACTTTGAAACAGGTTTGTAAAACGTCTAATGATAGTTTCATTTAGTGTAGGGTTAGGCAGCTCTTGCAGTGTCTGGCAAATCGGCTCATGAAGTTGCTTGAAACGTATGAAAATTGCAGATGTCAGATCTCTGGGTCCACTTACCAAAAATCTTGTTTAACAAAATAAAGCATTTAGCAATAGGAGACTGTTTAAGACATCGGCTTGTCTGTGTTTTGCTTTCACTCCCTTTTTGGTGGTTATTGCACTGTGATGAAAGAGAACCAGCCTTGATCTCTCTCCACTCATCTGTCCTCCCTCTCTCTCTCTCTTTTTCTCTGTGTATCTCTCTTTGTCTCTCTCTCCTTCTCTCTCTGTCTCTCACACACACAGGCCATGAACGTTTACAGTGTGACGCTCAGCGGGCCGGCGCCGTGGGGTTTCCGACTCCAGGGAGGGAAGGATTTCAGCATGCCTCTCACGGTGTCCAGGGTGAGTGTAATCCATCTTGCCTCCCAAAAAGAGCTCGACTTCAACTAATCGGTGGAATTTTTTCTGAAGACGTCACCGAGAAGAGCGCCAGCCGAGCGGCAAGGCTGGAGAACACACGCGCGCACACACTCAGCAGTTTTCCCAAAAACTTTTCCATGTCAGCTTCTCGATCACTCGGTGAACAAATGTTTTTTGGACGTGACCAAAACTACAAGTAGGAATGTGTTCGTATATTCGGCTCACAGTTTTTTGACTTTATGGTGATGTGTATCTTTTTTAAGTGTCTGTGAAGTTCAGACGATGGCCACTACTTAGGAAGCCTCCTCTGAAACAAAAAGCAGATGGCAAGTGACGTGTAATCAGTGAATTGTAACAAAAATGGCACTACTGTTTCTAAATATTGAACTGAATCTTAATACAGATATAAATATTTGGAGGTCTAAACGGATAGTAGAATTGGGTTACACCAGCATTGACAAATGACTGTTGAAAGATTATTGAACAGTGAATGGAAGCTAGATAAGGACAGATGTTTGGCGTTTCTCGCCGATGTATTCCTTAAAAGCTGTACTCATCAGGATGGCCGTCCCCTCCCCCTACCCTGCATGCTAATAAAAATGGAGGACTGAATGCACTCCTGTGGCCTTGAGGCACTGTGTTCCTGCTGAACAGAAATCACAAAAGCATCAAACAAATCCTGAAAAGGAAATGCAACGAGAGAAATAACGAGAACCGTATGCTTCCAGCCCGGCGAGGGCCGTTTCAACACTCGCATTCCTTCTCAAACATGTCACTGCTTGATATCAAACCCATAAAAGAATACTCGGCACTACTCTCTCTCTCTCGCCTCACATGGATATGTTGAAGGTTTGTTTGGTTTCTCAGGATGCCTCCTCCTCCGCTAAAGGTCATCAAATCTTGGTTTATTGCTGCCTCCAAAGCTCCAGATTGAACACGACGCTCTTTCCGTCCCTTGTATGTGCAGCGTTAGGAAGTAAACCTGCTTGCCAAGAGTAGCAAAGAGTGCCATCTCGAAAATGTCTTTAATGAGTACTACAAATGAGCAAATTAGAAATGCATGAATGAACACTTTAATAATGAAATCAAATATAAATATGTAATATAATGTATGTTACATTGAGTAAAGCCTAATATCAAACAACAAAATGTAAATCCTTCTATAAACTTGGCTTTAGTGGTTACACTGGCATTTTGGAAAGAGACTGCGTTCTGGTTGGTTGGTGGAATTGCAGGTGGGAACTTGTGGTTGACTTCAACCGTTATCTCTATGACTAACGGGATTGTTTTGTGAGTTTTTATTTATTTATTTATTTTTCACTTGTGTTTTTTTCCTCCCAGACTCCGAGATGTCTGAGCTTCAAGTTTGGTATTTTTTGTGAGAACCATGGCACAGTCTGCGTCAGGGGCGGTAGCCGTCCATGCTTGGCCTAGCGTGCCGAGGAACACGATTGGTTCAACTTCTCGCGTTATTTCCTGTTTCTACTTTTGTGAAGCAGGGGAAATTGGAGCACAGCAGGTGGAAAAAAAAGGCATGTCTCGTGTCTGCCTTATGAGATCAGGTGTTCCTGCACGATGACATCCAAAAGGTATTTTTTGTTGTTGCTTGATTGTGCCTGCGATTTATGAGCCCAGGATAAGTCTTGGGAACCTATCCCAGAAATCATCGGGCACAATGCGGGGTACACCCTGGACAGTGTGCCAGTCCATCGCAGGGCACAATCACATACACACTCACACACCCATTCACACACTATGGACACTTAAGACACTCTAATCAGCCTACCATGCATGTCTTTGGACTGGGGGAGGAAACCGGAGTACCCGGAGGAAACCCCCCGCAGCATGGGGAGAACATGCGAACTCCACACTGCCCCGGCGGGAATCGAACCCTGGAGGTGTGAGGCGAACGTGCTAACCGTGCGCCCCAGACTCGAGTATTCGGACCAAAAAATAACACATTTTCGTCGTACTAGGGCTTTGGAGGCACTTGACGCAGTCTAGTGTGAGTAATGCAGAACAAGGCTCTCATGAACCTTTCCTAACTCAGTAGCTGAAATTTGAGCTTGTTCTAACAAGACTCGCTGCTGTAAAGTTTTGTCATCTGTAACTTTTAATCCATGTTTGCACAAACTTCATTGTGAATCAATGTTCTTCCATGGCAAAGGATTTTTTTTAGGGGGGGAACGCCACAAAAATGATCTGAACATGTATTGCACACGTATTGTTTTACCCTTGTGCCTGAAATGATCTCATTTGATAACATCTTTCCTTTTTACACTGTCAAACGCAATACACTCTAAAGTCAGTCATCTGTTTTTTTGTTTCTCTTCCCTCACGTCACATTTTACGATTGGATTTATAACATTTTATAAGCTCCATTCAACCTGGAGCCTCTTGCATCTGTTTTGCCACCAGTCAGGAGCTAATTTGAGATCAGTGACCGAAAGGATCACCTGGATGCGAGGTAGACCTCGGTGACCTCACCTGTCTGAGTGACAGCCAGGTGTGTACGTAACCGTTATTGCGAGCGTGTCTGTACCTGCTCTCTCCCTCACTTTCAGCCTGGTCTCTGAGACTTTCTCTGGGTTTCTCTCGTCAGCTGGCGTTTGAAAACGTGGCTCTCTAATATGGAAAAGAGCTTAATAATGAAAACAATGAGCTGATGAGGGGGATGTCTGTAATACACCTCTCTTCAGAAATAAAACTAGGGCTGCAACTAACGATTGTTTTCATAATCAATTAGTTGGCCGATTATTTTTCAATTAATCGGGGGGGAAACTTTCAGTACCCTCGTTTATTTAAAATAAAATCCACAAACTGAATGTTACAAATATAAACTTCAGACTATAACTTTACACAACTGTTTGTCCAATTATACAAGACTGAAAAGAACCCAATACACACACACACACTCACCAGAATATATATTATTCATTTAGGACTGTAGTTTAATTTGGTGCTTTTTTTTGCATCCATTAAAAAAATGCATAAATTCTTATATAAACTAATATATAAGTTTATATTATACAATAGTATTTAGTAGAGGTGCACTGATGTATCAGCCGATAAAGGCTATTTATCAGCCAATTTTTAAAAACATCAGATGGTCAGGGCAGATTATATCCTATCAATCAAAAAAGGGCGGAAAACATCGATTTCGTGCTGTGTGTAAAGAAGTGATCTCTTGTGTGGAATGATGACAAAACTGAAGTTTGTAACCTCTAAGCTCAGCACTGCTAAAATTTTACACCCAAACTGAGCAGAAGTGAAGCGCTACTCGTGCTGAGTTACAACACCAGTACACCATTGAAGGATATAAATGAAGATGAGTTGAGAAAAGGCAGAACTATCGGTATTGGTATCGGCCGATATCACTCTGAATAATCGGTTATCGTATCTGCTGACAAATTTAGTATCGGTGCATCTCTAGTATTTGCGCATTATTATCATTTTTTTAAATAAAAGCTAACGTTGACAAACGGTAAAGTGAAGAAAGTCATTGTCTGTGACTGTCTGTGTCAGTAGTGCATAGTGTAAGTGTATAGTGCATCATTTGTGACACAATTTTATTATTTACTCTCCAAGGTGTGTTTTCGGAGTAAAAGTAACGTAATGAGTAAATCTCCCCCGTGCCGCATGCGGACTAACTAATCAATAATATGATTCATTGACAACGATTTTCATAATCGATTATCATCAATTAGTTGTTGCAGCTCTAAATAAAACTCTCGCATCCGAACAACAATATAACGACCATTGGTGGAGCAAGTTTCTAGCGGGTTCCCTCAATGCCCTCAAGTTTCTTGTAGCGTCACACGCTTCAGAGCAGAGCATACCTGAAGACCGACGCAGAAGAGACGCACTACGCATCTTCCATCTTTACCACCTGAGAGACATGGTAATGAATTATCAGTCACTAATGTTTGAGACGATGTTAGACTGATGTGACTGGAACAGTGACTGTTCTCACAGGCGTGATTCATACACTGAGTCAGAACAGCCTTATTGACTGCTGTTGACTTTTCTGTCTTTAACGGAAGAGCTAGGTTTCTCCTCAGCATGGTGGACCTGAGTGGTGTGTCGGGTGTACTTAATCCCTCCTTTTCCTTCCCCCTGTCCATCCACGATCAGAAAACATTCCATGCCTATATGATGTATAGTCTGAGCTGTAAGTGATCAGATCGTGTCTGTCTTGGTCGAATTGCAGGTCTTCATGCAGAGTTCTTCAACTCTGCCGTGCGTGAGCTGTCTGCAGGATCTCCCTGATTAGCACACATTTCCAGCATTCCAAGCATTTTTTGCACTGCTGTCCCACTCCTGACAACACACAGTGGCCTCTTGTGTCTTCCCTCGGTCATCCTTGAGCCTGAGCCTGGCACCCTCCCCCGCCCTTGGAATGAGGCAAGGATTGTTTGTTTGGAAAAGTTCATACACGCCTGTGACTAAAGAAAAAGTTTACGCAACGTTTCCAACAGATGTTTAGTGTTGGTTTCTACTTCTGTGATGGATCATTCGTCTGGTTCGCGTCAACATATTCTGTCTGAACACGAGCTGAGCTGTAAATATGATGTAACCGTTCGGATACGTTCTCACACGTCCCTCTCGGTTTTATCCTCGATTATGTCTTTATGCCTTCATGTCTTTACGGCTCTGTTCTCCCCTGCGTCCCTGAGCCCGCATTACTCCTGACGTTTAATGATGTGCGAGAGACATAAATTTGACAAGCGCTCAGCACGAAGCGCTCGTGCTCATAAAATCAGTCATTTGTTGCCGATCTGATTCCCAGCCACGTCAGGATTCGAGGCTGAATTTTTTTAAACAAGTATTTGTGGTGGTGGTGGTGGGGAGGGTCTAGCTTCTCGTGTAAAAGCTCTCCGAGCTCTCGTAGCTTGGCCCTGCAGGGTATTTATGGATCTGACGCAACGGTGTATTACAGGGCCCCCCGAAAAAGGCAGTGGAAGAAATAAAACTGAAATGTGACTAGAATGAAGTGCTTGTGCTGAAGGTGAAGCGGTGGTCTACAGATGAACTGAGGAGAAATTTAAAAGGCACTTGAGCCTTAAAAGGGCTTCTTAAATATCTTGACGTCATCATGTGCCCTGGTATTCGTGTTACGTTGGCACTATCCTTCTCTTTTTGAACTTGTAGAAGGTCTCTCCTACAGTACGTAATGGCAGTTATGTCCTGCTGAATTTGCGCCAATGGTCTGATCTCTACGTGTGTAAGGACACGCTTTTTATCAGTACGGAAGGAGTTTACGGTGTCGTATGAAAAGCCCGAGCTCAGCACTTCGCCACTGTCCTGCTTTGAGTGGAGGAACAGCTGCTCTGAACCTGAGCCCAGGACGCAGGTGCTTCTGTCCGTCAGCACGGCCCTCGGAGCCTCATCGCTCTCCTCAGTGTCCTCCTTCATACATTTCATTTATTCAGCTTCTCAAAACCTTGCACTCCCACTCACGCTTTCTGTCTTGTGTTTTCGATTTGGGCTTACCCTCTTAATCTCACATTCTCTAGTTGTTGTTTCTCTGGTGCAGTTGTAACGCACAAGAGAAGTGCCGCTACTCCCTAGAGGGAATTATTTTCATATAATAGCATGGTCTGGAGTGCGTTATTCCACTTGCACCACAGCGATTTGCCGAAGATCGCAGTGTTCAATGAATTATCGAGCGACACATCACAAATTTGAAAGGTTTATCGTCCGATTTAATGTTGAGAAACATCCACGAGACAAGTTTAGTTCCTGTTCTCACCGATGTTATAGCTGTGATAAACACTCCTGAACTTTCCTGTAGTAAGCGTTCATGAACTGGGAAGCTGATAACGTCACGAAGCGCCTACAACCGAGACTCCTTTCATAAATGTTAAATTAACTTCTCCTTAAAAGAAACGTCTTCTCGTTATACCTTTTTACTTTGTTAAACAACACAAAAAGAAAAAGTTTGTTATTTTTATTAGTCTTGGACTATGTGGGATGTCCACAGTACAAGTCCCTGTGTATGAGCCGTTTCTATAGAAACAAGCTCAACCAGCTCAGCGAGCGCATTAATACAAACTTGTCGTTAATTTTACAGCCGGAACTACTTTTTGAGCCGGGCTATTATACACAAGTTTTCACTTTCTTGACCGTGGTACAAAAGGAGTAAAACCCTTTGGAAGGTGCTGTTCTGAAGGGATAATAATAACTCGGCTTCACGTCCGATTACTTTCCTATAAGAGCATGCCCTTGACTGATTTATTTCTTATTTACACAATTCTAAGCGTTCTGCTAAGCCAAAACAGGAAACTTGAACTCTCTGCACAAAGGACAGGAGACTAAGTAAATGCTGGTGAAATAACTGCTACATTTTATATATGGAGTTAAAAAAAGCTGTGATCTGTTGGCGTCCAGACCGAGTGCTGAAAGGATTGTGTACTTGCGAGGCTGTAAAACTCTGGGTGGTGTCGAGGGAAGGATTCAAGACAGGAAATGACCGAATGCCGCAAGCGAGGCCTTGTGAACTGTGTGTGCTACAGATATTGAAGGCTGTGCCGCTGCTTTGTGAGGAGCTGAAGGTCGTGTCGAAGGCGTTGCTCAAACACACACACGCCGTCAAAACGTAGTCTGATGAAACCGGATCACCTGCGACAATAGAAGCACTGCTGTGGGACTGAACTTTGTATCCAAGAAAACTCCGTGACTGAGCCGCAGACACGACTTGCTCGCGTCTCGTTGTTAAGGTTCACAATAAACCACTGTGAAGACTGTTGCATGACTCAGCAGAATAATCTCCTGCATTTGTTTTCCACGCCGACTCCGCGAGTTCACAAAATAAAGTAAAACCGGAGACAGGAAAACAACGTGGAGACCCACTGAAGCAGGGATTCATTTGGTAAACAGCTCCCCGGCAGCATGGTTACAGCAGGAGTTCTTTGTTGAGTCATGTTAATCCATTTGTAAATGAAGTCTTTTGCTCTGATACTCTGTTCTTGAGGGAGTTGAATGCATTTTGTATACCCCGGAAACAGCCGATTCATTTGGTGTCTACCGTTTAAGAACTCGATTCTGTATTAAAACAGGTGTTGCTTTGTTTTGACTGACAAAGGCTTCGCCAGTTAGCTGTTGACTCTCGCTACAGGTCACGTTCAGCCTCCGGAGTGAAATTTGTCGAACTCTTTGTGGACACGTTGTCAAGATTGCTTCTGGTTGTTTGCGTCTGTGTGATCTGGATTCCTCAACGGGAATAATTTGCCTTTGGGGCAGGAGTTGTGACGTCCTGCATCTAGCACTGTGTTGGAGTGTAATATAGTTTCTCAAGTCCTCTCATGGACCTGGTATTGGGAATCCCTTCTACAGGACTAACTCTAATCTCGATCATCTGTATAGAATTAGCATTAAAATACTGTGACGTTACCAGCGTTAAGTGTTTTCTTCGACATCAAGTTGCCAACAATGATTTATCATGTTTTTTTGTCCATTTATAATTACATGTAACTTTGTGGACTGTCCATGAAACAAGTTAGTTCCTGTTCTCACTTGCGTTATAGCAGCTGTAAAGGCTCGTTCTCTGTGGTTTTTTGGACAAGGGACATTTTTCTAACTGACTGTTACAAAGCTCTGAAACTGTAGACTCCAATTGGAGTAAAAGTAATGTCACCTGTGTAATATCACACTGTATAGTGACTTTATTTATATCACTATTAGACTGTCACATCACTCATCCCCAGCTCATATACGTCACTGTTTCTGAGAGTCAAGCTTTTCATTAGTCATTTTTTTAAACGCATTACATCTGAGCCTGAAGTTTTCCATGGCTCAGATCTCACAGAAACAGGGTGAAATGTCTCTGCTCTGCATGTGCGCTGTGATCTCCACTTAACTGAGATCGACCCCGTTCTCGTCTTTGTTTTCCCCTGAAGGTGTATTTCGTCTCTTCATCTTTAGTTCAGTAGAGTAGCGCAATACACGAATGTCCGTAGACACAGAGTCAGCATTTAACACCCATCCACGTATGCACGGTATACATTTCCTGTACGTGACCCGCTGCTCAATTATCCATCGATGCCACGGACTTCTGTAGATGGCCTGTTTTTACTGTCTGAACATCGCTGTGGTGCTGTCGATTCGGTCTTATTCACTCCTTGTCCTTCATGTTGCCTTTGCACAAAATCCACTCTCTCTTCTCGGCCCCGAGGGTGTGATTATGAACTGGCGATAAGCCGTGTCTTATCTAGCACTCTTGGCAAGCATAATGCACAAGAGAAAACACCGCGAGGAACAACTGTAGGATCATTCAGATGTGTGGGGGTTTTTTTTTTTGTTTTTTTTTAAGAGACTCTCATCAATTACAGTCTCACAGAATCCGCTTTTCTCTGCATTGTTTTTCTTTGTCGTTGGTGCAAATGTCTCAGAATGCAATGCACCTGTAAGAGATAGTTGTACCGATATACAGCAGAGACTCACCTCGATGGTCTGAGCAGAGTGTACAGATGAGGAAGAAGTGGCCAGACTGAAGGACTAAACCGCCGCTGCATCATTCTCCTGATGTAGAGATGAATCAAACGTTAAATCTCACTGGTGCCGCTATTAACCGGAAGTCCTATGGCATTGTGGGTAAAATAGGACGTGGGAATTCCCAGACGCAAGACGACACCATAATAACAGTCGTGTCGCTTTTCTGTCCTTTTATTTACGATGTAAACCATGTAATTGCACACTTTAGCGTTCGGTCATGTGCACCACTAAGATACGAATAGACAGCGTTTACATGCAGAACGATTGATCAGTGTTCAAGTTGTGGTTAACAACTTGATTTACTTGTTTAGTGCTTAACCGGTTTCTTGGTTGAGCTGGTTTTGCCAACCGAAAGCGTGCTCCTCAGACAGTAAGAAAGCACCGAGTGGCTAAAAAGTAAGTGCTATAAAATATATAAAACTCTTTGCTCTTAGAATGATTCACACCAGTGTGTTTGCTTATGCGGTGGCTAATACAAAAGGTAGTGCTTGGTGGGTTGTTGGTAATATGACTCATGCTAATTTTATGTGTCTTCGTGTGTGTGTGTAGCTGACTCCTGGGGGAAAGGCAGCTCACGCCGGAGTCGGAGTGGGAGACAGTGTGGTGTCCATTGAAGACTCCAACGCTGAGGAGATGACACACGTCGAGGCACAAAACAAGATTCGAGGCGCATCTGAATCCCTTACTCTGACACTCAGCAGGTACACACTCAAACGCTTAGCAGTACTCCAGTTGAAGCGACATTTGTCACTCGACTAAACACTTCCTTGTTTTAAAATGCAGTATGGGGGTCGAAACTACCGTACTCCTGAGGTTAAAATCCCTTTTGTGTCTGACAATGAGTTCTTAAAAATGTGTTCCAAAGAAAGAAAGAAACAATTTGGATTTTGCTTTAATTTTTTTTTTTAACCACAGGGTTGTGTGCCCTTAATGCCATGAAAACTACTGAAATATTTTACAGATTAGGTTTTCCTACCATGGACCGTGACACTCCAAATTTAGCATTTCGTCCATGATGAACAGATTCATTTCCAGAAAGGTGGGGTGGGGCTTTTTTATTTTTTTTATTTTTTCCCTTTCCTTTCCTTTCTCCTGCTGAAATTCTTCTAATATTAAACCCCTGAAGGGCTCATTGCACTGGGACAGATCTCCTTTCTCTGTCCAACTGAGATTAAAATCACATCTTTATCTGATTGGTTCGACCGTCTGAACTTTTACTGCATTGACTGCAGGCCGGTCATTTCTAAGCGAAGATCTATGCCAGATATGTGGGACATATGAGTGAATTTTTCAGAAAAATTGCAATCCAAGAGTCCAAGGAGAGTGAGGTTATAATCGTGTGAAATGTGCTCTTTCTGTTCAAAGGCTTGAACGATTCTGTGGTTTGAGTAATGGGAGCACAGGCTTGCCCGGTAGTCTCACACATACACGGCGTCTCCCTCTGCTCTTCATCCTCGAGAGCTCTGTCATTATCCTGCCGCTGTTGTATCAACACACACGCGCGATGAAAACCCTTCGTAGCGACCCAAGCCGTACACTTCTCCTTTTTCGGCACGAGAGGAAAATGGCTGCCTTGAGAATTACTCAGTAAACCCCACGCAGCGGTTATCCAAGGCTAGAATAAGTGTAACACGTTGAGGTAACTGAGAGTGACGTCAGTATGGTTCATGACCTGGCACACCCATAACGGCGTGGCAGTCTTTTTTTAGCTCGAGTCTAGAGCCAGAGGATTTGCTTGACTCCAAAACCAAAATTCATTACAGAGATGAGACTCCAACTGGCTTTGGGAGGAAAAGGGCGTGCAGTTCAAAGCATAGAAACCTCGGGAAAAGAACCAGTACAAGACAGATGTTGGATTCTCGAATCTGATTGGTCAGATTGTTCACTGATTTTTCTATAACAGCAAGTTTATATCAATGCACTAGCTATTGTTTCTATAGTAACAGCTAACACTTGTATGTAGTCGGTGTGAAGAAATGATTATCATTAGGGCTGGGTATTGCGACCAGTTTGGCGATTCGATTATTATTTATATGGTTCCGATTTGTTTCGAATTCGATCCAATATCGATTCTTTATTGATATTTCATTTAAAATGTTAGTTTTGCAGACACGGAATACTTGCCTATATTGCTGAAATACACATTTACGTTAACAATAGGGCCTGCACAATTATGTTTCATTACTTTAACTTTTTATTTTGGGTAACATTGTAACAATACAATGTATACGTTTTATATAGAAGGTAAGCACAAACTGCGCTTAGTTGTACAAAAAAACATTGTAAAAGTGCAACAGTGATTCATTAATAACTTGAAACATGTTTAAGAAATAAAACCGTTTTCAAAATTCAAAACATGAAAGAATCTTCAGAACAAGAGGCGAATTACAGTTAATATTCATGTCCTCTCAAGTGAAGCACGCACGTTAAGAATCGATTCAGGGATTTCGACCACATTGAGATCATTTCGTTAAATCAAAGATCGATTAAAATCGAAGAATCGATAGTTTTTACCCAGCCCTAATTAACATCTATGGAAGGAGTCTCCAGTGTCAGCGATTTTCGCTACCTCCTTAAGGAGTTTGCATTTCTCTGTAACATGACGATCTGCATAACCGAGAACAGAAACTAACTTGTTTCTTGAACATTAAATAAAACTACGGTCGCCTCCAAAACAAATGGAACGGCAAGGCCATTTCATTTGCTGTAGACTGAAGACTTTCAGTCGACCAAGATGACAAGAAATCGGTATCGGCTGTAAAAATCCTGATCCTTTCTCAAAAGAGAGTTTAGAATTTCAGCTTTTATTTCCTGTTATTTATATGCAGATTTTGTAGGCGAGCAAAAAATATTGGATCATGTGACCTGACCGGTGTTTCTTGTTACCCAGGTGTGCCCTGTTCAATTGATTTTGTTTAAACAATAAATCTACTCTTGGTTTTAGTCTTCAGATTCACCTGTGAAGACTGCATTTGTTGTTAAAAAGGATATACCAGCAAGATTAGATAGCTGTCTATGGGAGAAAAGCAAGCTGAGAAAAGGGGGAAAATCTGTCAGAGGCAGTGCACACCATTGGGGATAACCAATAGTTTCAGTGCTGATAAGTAAGAAATTGTAATTGTTGTAATTGTTGCTGTGGTATAAGAGGGATAAAACTCTTCAGGACATGCTGTTATAGGAAAATAAGCAACTTCAGGGTTGTCAGATTAACGACGCTTCAACATTACCACTCTGCGGTGGATTATTTTCAAATAACACGTGCCTCGGAGTGTTTTGTTCCATGCTCACACATTGTTCATCAGTTAATATGATGCGTGCCGGTATTCAGTAGAGACAAATTCACAATTTTTACAAAAAGTGTCTCACTTAAGTGAACATGCAAAACATCATTTAAAAAGTGTTTTCTGTGTTGTTGCTGGGGCTGGGCGATACAACGATATAATATTAGAATCATGATAAACTACTGTATATCACGGTTTGTACATAATTTGAGATATTCTCAGTATCATGATATCTTTTCATGACCCTTTTTTGGAAGCAGCTGATTTCTTTTTTTGTATGTTTAATATTGTAAAATGATGGGTGTTTTTTAATGCTAAAAATGTATTCTTTAGCTAAAATTCCTCTTTAATTAAACGACTCCTTTTGGGCACATGGTGGCTTAGTGGTTAGTACGTTCACCTCACACCTCCAGGGTCCCGGGTTCAATTCCGCCCAGGCCATGAGTGTGTGGAGTTTGCATGTTCTCCCCGTGCTGCGGGGGTTTCCTCCGGGTACTCCGGTTTCCTCCCCTAGTCCAAAAACGTGCATGGTAGGAAGATTGGCATGTCTCAAGTGTCCGTAGTGTATGAATGGGTGGGTGTGTGTGTATGTGATTGTGCCCTGCGATGGACTGGCACCCTGTCCAGGGTGTACCCCGCCTTGTGCCCAATGCTCCCTGGGATAGGCTCCAGGTTCCCCGTGACCCTGAAGAAAGGAGTAAGCGGTATAAGATGGATAAAAGTATCCTTTTCAGTTAATTTATTTTTGTACACATCAAATAAATGCGTACAACACATTTTAAAAAGTTAACATTTTTTTTAATGTGACTCATAAAGTCAATTACAATTATCATGATCTGATGTTTTATCGAGTTGGCGTGTACATGACTCATGAAATTTCACTGTAATGTATTGGCATGTTTTTGCATTATGGGTGTAAGGTGTGTGAAACTGTCCTTCATTCCTACTCTAAAGTTGAATACAGACCATTTTAAAGTGTTTTCTTTCCTTCTTGAGGTTTTTCCACAGTACTGTTGCCAAAATATTAACTGTCTTGGTGCCCTTGGGTTACCGTGCCCTTTTCAAAAGGTACATAAAGATATATAGATTCCCTATTTGGCAATTTTTTAGGACCGCATCAATGAAAATTGTTGTAGTAATTTTTTTTAATGCAGAATATAATGAAATATAAAGGACTCAATTATGCTGTGAAAATCTCCTTGATGCTTTAAGTAAGAGATGGTTTTAAAGCCATCACATGATCTTCGTCTCTTTGTTTTCAAACTGTTTCTACTCATACGCTCAGACTGCCTACTGCGTAAAAGCACTGTTTATTGGAGTCGTAACCCTGGGCCCTGTGGTTTTCTCCTCTCTTGTTACAGCAGTTCGTCAACTGTTGTAGCCGGTCATGGTAAAATGACAAAGATCATTGTCTGTGAGAGGAGGTAATTGAAGGTGTGAGTCAGAACTTGTCCATGTGGTTACTCTGGAGGTTTTCTTTGGTAAAGACAAGCTTTCCAGTTTGATTCACCATCGCTTACGAACAAGTTGCACAAGCTTGTTTTGTAAACTGTCCAGACTGGACATTCCTGCACGCGTAAAGCTTTTGTACGAATGGTGGTTTGTTTTACATTTCAATACAGCGGAGGTTGTCTTTGTTCAGCTTTATATTCTGACCGTAACATACCTTATGAGTAAAAGGTGCGCTTTACAGTTAGTTGGGTTGTTGATGTTTTATTTGCTTCGTATTCAGCGCAGTCAGTCATCCATGTGTGGCCATTTCATGTGTTTTGTATCAACTTTGAGGTCATGGATCATGCATGCTATGATGTAATGCATTCAGAGGGATTTTTGGCATCTAGCTGAATTGCAGCTCTGGTCCTGAACTCTTAGCATTATACTAAGTGTCTCTCCTCTCTCAAACAGCTGTCCCACTAGCCTTTTTTTCTGTGAAATTGCTCGTGTAATTATATTCATTTCCCTGGCATTCACTACAAACAAAGATTTTGGCATTGAAATCCATGCTTCATGGACCTATAGCATAACCTCTTTGGCTGTGTTGAACGCTGAAGAGGTGGTTCTTCAGATTACAGTACAAAAAGATCCAAAATGGAGGAAGCACTTATTTTAGCAGTGAGATTTTATATAGCACTTCCTAATCCTGCTATAAATTACTCCATAAAAAGAGGAAGGACGCACGATCAGGCATACAGTGGGATTATGTGACTTTGTATTTTTCTACTATTTATAAGAAATTTAGTTAGCTAATTTGCTACAAAAAATAATTGCACAAATTTGAAGACACAAGGAAGTTTGCCAACAAACTCAGTGTTTAAGTCTCATGTTTTAGATGAATTCATTTAGAAAGTTGAATTGCATTTACAAAGCAGGGCTTTAAAAAAAAAAAAAACTTTCCTAATTAGCAACTTACTCACTAAATAACCTTCCATTTTACTAACTTACATGCCTAGTAATTATCTTAGTATCTTCTCTAAGGAACTTTCTTAACTTAATAAACAAGTTACAGTAAGCTCCTGACTATCATAATTAGCAAATTTAGAAACTTGGTTACTTGCTAATCTTATTTATTAACTGTCTTGCTTAGGAACTTAGAAACTTAGTATGTAACCTTGGTAACTTGTATACTACTTTCTTACTTGCTTGCTTTGTTTATGGCCATACTTAGGAACTTACTCAGTACTTGCTTTGTATTTTACTTGGTAACATAAGAAATTTCCTAGAAACTTTCTTAGTAACTTACTTCCTTATTTAATTACATACCTAGGAACCTACTTACTTACTTGCAAAGCAACTTACTTAATAACGTATCACTTGGGTCACACCTATTTTACAAGTAGACATGAACATGCAAATTTCCAGGACAACTGGGGCTTAATTTCATGAACTCTTTGATTACAAAGCTCTCTTGAGTGATTATTCTTATTTGAGTGTTTTAGATAAATAAATAAAATAAAACACATGGTATGCGGTTCTGAGTTCTGCCAGAATTGGGAATAAAGACTGCTGCCTTTGTCAGTTTGTATCTAGTACCAAGTAAAACATTATTCGTTGTAATTCAATAAAGGCGTCATGTGGTGATGAAGTGTCCCAGGAAAGCAGCCATTTGGAATCCCACTGAACGGCTCGTTCATCTCCCACTTCACATCTGGTGTTTTTATGGCTTTATGGTGCACTGAAATGGCTTCACTCCGCATTGTTGTCCCATCCTGTTTCCTGCAGCCGTGCCCGGCTCAGATAACCTCGTCCAGGTTGGAGACTTAAAAAGGCCATGCTACTACAGAGAACTGCTGATGAGCCCACAGGAAATAATGCACAGTCACAGGAAATGCAAACTCATGAAGAGCCGCACATTAGAATATCATTTGTGGTTTTTCCTCGCTCTTTTTTTTTCTTTTTTCTTTTTATGGGCAACTGAAGGAGAACTACAGAACGATACAGATGTTGAAAACGTGAGATGTCGCGTTGCTGTGTTCCACTTGCTTTTTGTGACTTGTCTTGTAACCTGACTATAATGACGGGTTTTGCCGTCTTAGTATGATTTTTGTGGTTTGTATTTCTGCCCAGCTCCAGGACCTCTTACCATAACCACATATAAAATGGATATTCCATCTAAAACTAATCACTAGTTCCATGTTCCTTGGTGTTGTCAATTTCAGAAATGTTCCCCAGACAAAGCGGCTGGGGGGAAAATGGGGAAAAAAACCCCAAAAACCTTTTTTGTTTGTTTGTTTTTTGGTTAACAAAACTATTCTTCTGGAAGATTTGGCAGGGTCGCATGAGTGTGCTGAAATTTTACTCCTCCAGGACACTAAATGTTTGTATTACTTTATGACTCAAGATCACCCAGGACAGTAATCAGAGTTAGATACATATGTTTGGTATGTTTATGCAAATTCACTTCAGTGGTTAGCACATTCGCCTCACACCTCCAGGGTTGGGGGTTCGATTCCTACCACGGCCCCGTGTGCAAAGTTAACATGTTCTCCTCATGCAGTGAGGGTTTCCTCCGGTTTCCTTCCCCGGTCCAAATACATGCATGGTAGGCTGATTTAGCATTTCCAAAGTGTCTGTAGTCTGAATGTGCATGTGATCATGCCATGCGATGGATTAGCACCCTGTCCATGGTGTACCCCATGTTCCCTGGGATAGGTTTCAGCTTCCCTGTGACCCTGTAGGATAAGCGGTATAGAAAATGGATGGAGGGAGCTCAGACTTCATACACCGGTGCTTAACTTTGACTTTCTGTGCAGCTCATTTTCATTATTGAAATTACTTGTGCAAAGTTCATGCCTCCGAGGTTGCCAGGTTTTTGAGTTTCGATCAGTTACGTCAATTAAAAAAAAATGCCTTCAAGCACCAGATGGAAATTATGGATAGATTTTATTACATTGAAATGTAAAAGCAAGAGGGATTTTGACTAATATGATAATATAGAAATGAACGGATTTATTCATTCGAATAGTAGAAAAATATGAGGGCGAGTCAAATGAAAACCGAATGAGATGGAGATTTTGTCACTCTTTGTGACACCCATTTGCAATAAACAATGCAAAAAGAAAAAGGTAATCATTTGATTCAGAAGGTGTGTCTCAATCAGCTCTCGTCAGTATATGGTGTACATGAGTTCAGGCACTGATAGGGACCCTGACTCTACACATTGGGACACATTTCCAGCCACATGAAAACATACTTTACATGAAAACATACTCGTGTTACAAAATGTCACTACTGACATTTATCAAGAACAGGCAGGACCGATATCTATCTGATATTATTGGTCATTAAATTTGTTAGCGTAATCACATGCATTTGGTAGGCATGCGACTTCAAGCAGGATTGTAGGCTAGCTAGTGGATTTTTTAATAATTTTTTTTAATCATTAAACACTTAGTTAGCAAACCGTATATACAACGTCAAATAAAGTTAAAAATCACGAACTTATGTCATTATTTGAGAGCAACAACAATAAACAGCTACTTGCATTAGTAGTACTTGCCGGCTTTTTTTTTTTTTTGAGCCGAGAGACTTCAGAAAATTGTGAAGACATTTCCAGTAAGTGAAGGTAGAGAGCACTGATGCTCCCTGGTTTTTGTGATGCATTGTGGGATTTTTAGAGAGTGAACGCTCCAATGCACTAGATGGATTTTGCGATCGAGACAGCCCCTAAAAATGGCCATCTCCCTAATCACACCCTGACTACTGAACTATGGAGCCAATTGAGACGCACCCACAGTCGTGTATTCAGTATCTGACCTCCACCCACTAGCTGATACTGCAGAAGTGTGTCTTATCCTAGATCCTACTGCAGAAAGTCCATGGTTTTGCACAAATTGTCCAGTATTTCCAGTGTAAAATGTATGGACGCTGCAACAAACCTCCCATTGTAACTCTTATTTATCTTTTTAAATCTCTCCTGAAGGTACAGAAGCAATAAAGAGAACCAGTACCAGATCAAGTTACACCTCTTTACTGAATGAATGTTCCTGTTGTTAAACATGCACAGAATGTATCAAATGTACAGTACGGGGAGCGGGTACAACTGCGATTACAATTACAAGAATTATAAATTAAATGTTAATTTTATCAAAAATAAAATAAATGTTCATTGAAAAGAAAACTATCTATTTAACTAGAAATCGCAATCTCCCTTCATTTACAAAGCACTGGTGCTTTTCCTGCCATAAATTAAGTGTCTGCTAAACAACACGTTTTCTTTGTAAAAGCCTGTTATTAGAATTGGATTACATATGGAGCATTTATTGTACATAAACCTGTGTATGAGCTATTACTATAGAAAAGCTGTTACAAGTTTTACTATTGCATTAATATCTCTCTCTCTGTCCGTCTGTCTGTCTGTCTGTCTGTGTCTCTCTCTCTCTCTCTCTCTCTCTCTCTCTCTCTCAACAGAGCTTTCCAGTCTGGAGGTGAACAGAAGGTAAACAGCCGTTTCTGCTCAGCGTCTGTCAGACATGCGATGCTTCTGCAGTGTCACGCAGCCTTGTATTGACAAATACTCGTACATGATTGGAATTTCTTTGCACGCACTCATTTTTCCACGACTGCTTCCATGGATTGAAGCGCTAAGCCTCGTTTAACATTCTGTGACTTTAGAGCATTTATTGTTTTTTCTTATTATTTATTTATTTTTTTAATGAAGTTGCTGCACTACACTGCAGGAGTGTCGTTTTGATCAGTGTGATTGCCACAGTTTTTTTTTGTTTTTGTTTTTTCCTTGCACTTGAACAGAATGCACACTCCCAGAAATCATTTAACACCCAGATCTCATCTCTTCTCCAATAAAAAACAAAACAAAAAATAAAAACCCTAATTAAATACTGTTAAGTACTGTTAACCATTGATGCACAAGTTTCTGAGTTTGGGGGTAACTGTGACACCGTGTGGCCATTCTAGAGCAGTGCACCCAAAAAAGCCTTTATTTTTATTTCAATGCCAGCTAAAAGGTTAAGTTTGACTCTAAAGCCGCTCAAGTGCTGAGTGCCGAGGTACAGAACACACAGAGGGTGCAATTTGGCCAACGTCCAAGAGAAATATTACTCAGACAATAGGGTGTGTTCACAGGTCTCTCTCTCTCTCCTCACTCTCTCTCACACCCTCTCTCCTTCTCCTTCTCTCATTCTCTCACACACCCTCTCTCTCTCCTTCTCCTTCTCTCTCTCTCACACCCTCTCTCTCTTTCTCTCTTCTCTCTCTCTCTCTCTCTCCTTCTCTCTCACCCTCTCTCATTCTCTCTCTCTCCTTCTTCTCTCTCACTCACACCCTCTCTCTCTCTTTCTCCTTCTCGCTCCTTCTCTCTTTCTCTCTCCTTCTCTCTCACCCTCTCATTCTCTCTCTCTCTCTTTCTCCTTCTCACTCCTTCTCTCTCTCTCTCTCTCTCCTTCTCGCTCACCCTCTCTCATTCTCACTCTCTCTCCTTCTCCTTCTCTCTCACTCACACCCTCTCTTTCTCCTTCTCGCTCCTTCTCTCTCTCTCTTTCTCTCTCCTTCTCTCTCACCCTCTCTCATTCTCTCTCTCTCTTTCTCCTTCTCGCTCCTTCTCTCTCTCTTTTTCCTTCTCTCTCTCACTCCCGACTCACTCAGAATGAATAGATGATGGCAGATTTACTTAACATAGCTGTTGCATAAGTGGTTCACTTTCAAAGAGATAAACATGTGGTGTTGAATTAAAATGAAACAAGGCCACCACCTGTTGATCTCCACAGGCTCAAATAAATAATTCATTGTTATAGAAACAAATTCTGGGATCGTTCATAGTCTGTGTGTGTGTGTGTGTGTGTGTGTGTGTGTATATGCTTGGTTTGATCAGCATGGTGTTCTGTTTGTATGTATGTGTGTTCACTGTGTGACCCTCAGGGATCACTCGCTGCTGCACCCACTCAGCCTAAGTACTCCTTCACGCCCAGCACTACCATAAACAAGATGGCACGGCCTTTCTCCGCCTCCTCTAATAACTCCAGCGCTGGGCCTGTCATCAAACCAGTGGCGTACGCTTCCAAGCTTAACGCCAACGCACCTAACGCCAGCATGCCTGTGTCAGGCAGCACGCCCCTCTCTCAGAACGGGTAGGTGATTCACAACGCACAGTGCGGAAGTCAGGAAGAGCGCAGCCTTTTTAAAAAAACTGTTCTTTAAGTGTTAAGCTGCAGCATTCATCATTCTTACAGTATACTGCAGCTGGATTGTTAAAAAGGTGAAAGAGTTCAGATTAGATTCTTGTCCACAGCCCATCTTCACAATAGCAGTTTGGAAACATGAGGCTGCGGTAAGGCTTGAAGAGGACGGACGCCGCTTGCTCTCCGTGCATCTCTCTCTCTCTCTCTCTCTCTCTCTCTCTCTCTCTCTCAGGAACATTGAGTGCTTTGTTAGAGAGTCTGTCTTTATAATTATTTAAAGACGCCATCATAAAGCAGTCCATGTGTTCAGACTCTGACTCGAAGACTCATGCGGAGTACGCGGAGACGGCCAAGCCGTCTCATGCGATCCTCAATCTGTTTTCCTTTCACCTCTTCTTCTTTATCGTCCCTGTACGGGGACCCTTTGCTCGTCCTCGTCTCTCTCCTCTGCCAAAGACGGTGAGAGAGCCTGAATTTTAACGAGCACTTTTTATTGAAACACTCAAAACAACAGATGTTGCTGGTCAAGTGAACCAGAACAGGAGGCGACGAATTCTTCAGCTTTGGGGAACAAGTCAAGTGGGGTTGCTCGGAGCTGTGGGACTGGGCTGAGGTGTACGCATGTGTGAGAGAGAGACTTTAAGTTTGATGTTTGGTGCTGTTTATAGAGCCCGGCCTCTCCCCTAAAATCCGCTGAGTTCACGGAGTGCTTCTGCTGCCGTGGTGCTGAGTTACTCAACATCCTTACTTGGAGAGAGATCTGTACCATAGTATCTTTTTCCATCAGACGCTTAACACCGATTATATGTCATTGCAAAGTGTTTATATGGAGGGGATAAAACAATAATTATGCTCCCATATCAAACCCCCGATTAAAGTGATTCCTTCTATAAAAAAAAAAAAAACCCACACGTTGTTTTATCAGTATATTCGTGTGTGTGTGCAAGTTTTCTTGCCCGTATTCAGGTTACAGAATTCGGGACGAGAATAGTTGCTTCGGAAAGGAAAAGCAGTCGTGTTATGACACCGCACTCTCACAGTGCTCTCTCCGATCGAGACGTTCCGCATGGAAAAAAGTTCCTACTGATATCTCTCCTCACGCCTCAACCGAAAAGAAACCCAACAAAACCAGTTATAACGACGTCAGTGTGTCGGCAATTCTCCAGTCAGATTGGTCAGAAGGCATTAAAGATCCCAGGTTCATTGGTTATTAATGCGCTCGCTTTAATACATTATTGCTCCATACACATAAACTGACTCAAAATCGTATTTTGAAAAAAGTATTTTGGAGAAGGAGTGTCAGAATTTTGTAACAGTAACTCGAGTTACCAGTTACTGTTTTCGAGATACTCTAGTAAAAGAAACCCGATAGTGTCCGGACTACTCTTATAACAGACTTGGAATAATTCATTTGTTTATACGGATCGAAAATGTCTAAGTCGAGTGAATGCCCGTTTACTGCTAGAAATTTTTAATGGAAGAAATGTACAATTTTTTTATATAAAAATAAAGCACTTGGGGGCTGCAGGTATTAAAATGAAACGGCAACACCGCTTCTCGTCAGGCCACTGCTGATTCGTTTCCTGTAACGGCGGACACCCGTTTTTTAAGTGTCTCTTTGTTCTCATCTATGAACCACCAAGTGATAAAGTTGGAACTACCCCAGAGCTATACTGCCTTCCTCCTGTCCCACCCTCGCTCAGACATCATGAAGGTCCAGGGATCAGAATATGAAGGGTTAAAGGAGTGATGTTTATGATTGAATGCTTGTGGCTGCTTTCAGCTTCTCACAATGTGCACGCATTTGGCATCGTACAATACAAAGTGTGACTCATATCATTTCCCTGCATCGTGTGTGTGTGTGTAACATTAAAAGGAATTAATCTCTCTTATTACTCTCCCTAATCCAGCAGATGGAGGTTATTGACAAGTTAGTAACACCCCTTTTTGCTTCTTGGACGATAGATATGCACTAAATTTCAATATTAATTCTTATAGTTACTCCCATTGATCATTTTGTCCCCCTCTTTATCTACTTTCTATTCCCCTTTTTCAGTAGAGGAGAGGGATTCTATGAAGCTTTGTACCACGACAACAAGTAAGTGAAGAGAGCATTGGCTCCGGTGCGGTCTGCCGAAACGAGAACGGAGCATGTCTTCGGTTGAGTGTGAGCGCGTGGGAGGACATTAGCGTCAAGGGATGGTTTTTGTAGCTCTGAGAGGCATCGGAGAAGTCTGGAATATACAAGCAAGCGCTTTAATTTGTCATGTGACCAGAGTCTGATGTTCCAGGTGTGAGTGGTATGGCGGGGGGAAACAACACCACAAAACTTAATGGTGCTCTTGCTTTCACACTTGTTCATCCAATTTTGTGTACTGTCTCAAAAATAGTCAGTATTTTTAGTTTTAAACACTGGAATTTTGGCGATGAAATAGTTTCCGGAAATCACTGTATACTCCCTCATTAACAGCATGAATGATGTCCTCCGTGTTTGTTTATCTCGCTTGGCCCCCCAACTTGTTACCTGATATGTCAGGAGGTAAAGGATTACATGTAAAACATGCACCGGTGGTTTAAAACAATACTGCAAGTGTGAAAGCAGCCTAATCTCTAAGCAGAAGAGATCACTGATCGGGGTCAGCATGTTCGAACTCGTATCACGGTCACAGTGTGTTGTTTGTGTGTGTCGTGCAGCCCTATTAGCCACTGGTTTATTAAAGTGGTGCTCTCAGTTGGGTCGGTGTCATTTCAGTAAATCACTCAAAAGGCTTTTGAGTGTGAATTACAAACACTGTTTAGGGAATAGCTTGCTATAGTTGAATAAAAGCTAGTTCCAGACTCTCAAAACATGCCAGAGGTGTTATGAAAGCTGGAACGCACTCTGTTCACTTAAAATGGATGACTGATGAAGACAAACTGCTTGCGGGTGTCGAGATAAACACCAGCATGTTGTCTCGCCGTTTGTGCTCGTTGTGCTTGGTTTTTGTTTGTTAGTGCAGCGTGCATCCTGATTGTGGTAAAAGCTGACGCGTCTGACTCCTCCACGCAGGTACGGTCTGCGGGCGGAGAACGTCCCGTGCTTTATCCCTAATGATCGCAGTAAGAAGCGTCTGATCGAGGACACGCAGGACTGGCAGCCTCGCACTGGCACCACACAGTCCCGCTCCTTCCGCATCCTAGCTCAGCTTACAGGAACTGACTACAGTAAGATGCTCACACCAAAACCAAACTGCGTTAATCCGTCTTTTACAGCATAGAATCCAGAGCGACCATAGCATACATGTGCACTATGCAGCCCAAAGTATGTGGACACCTGGTCATCACACCCATATGTGCTTGTTGAACATCCCATTCCAGTTTCAGTCCCACTTTGCTGCTATAATAAGCTGCACTCTTCTGGGAAGGCTTTCCACTAGATTTTGGAGCGTGGCTGTGGGGTATTGTATTCGTTCAGCTACATGCGCATTAGTGAGATCAGGCATTGATGTTGCACGAGGAGGCCTGGGTCCAGTTGGTATTCCAGTTCATCCCAGAAGCATGTGTTCATGGAGCTCGCTTTGTCCACAGCAGCATTGTCCTGCTCAAACAAATCTGGGCCATGTAGTTCCAGTGAAAGAAAAGCTTAATGCTACAGCATACAAAGACATTCTAGAGAGTTCTGTGCTTCCAACTTTTTTCCAACAGTTTGAGTGTGGTGGTCAGGTGTCCCCATAGTTTTGTCCTTGGAGAGGAGTTTATCCATCTTGGTCAGGGTCATTGTGGATCTGGAGCTTATTCTGGGACCAGGTGACCCGAGGCAGGAGAATTCACCCAAATGAGATGCCAGAGTATCACAGGGTTAGAGAGGAGTACATCGGGATTAGTACAGCAACAAACTAATAAGAAGAAACATTTATTTGTCTCACATTAATTACAGCATTGTGAAATTCTTTTTTTTTTTTTTTTTTTTTTTGCAAGTCCCAGCTTGTTAAGAAGGTGGGGTCAGAGCACAGGGTCAGTCATGATACAGCGCCCTTGGAGCAGAGAAGGTTAAAGGCCTAACAAAAAGTAAGAGCCCAACAATAGCAGCTTGGCAGTGCTGGGGCTTGAACTACACCTCCCCAAAAATAGTACAACTCTGGTTTAATTATTTTCCTTTCAAGGCCATTTGATTTGATTTGTTGAAGAATCCTCAAGAGCATACATCAGGGGTGCCTGGTTGTGTCTGTAAAGGACCAGTGTGAGGTTTTCATTCCAACCAAGCAGGAGTCGCACCTGATCATCTACTGAAAGCCAAGATCGACTGATTGAACAGATGGAATCAGATGTGGCTCCTGCTTGACTGGAATGCACCCACACCGGCCCTTCACGGATAAGGTTCAGGACTCTGCGTTGGCACACTGTGTTTTTCTATCATTGCCCTAAAGAAGACCAAAGACCTCATTCGTTTACAGCTTTCGTTTTTATGGAAATTATGTTGAATCCAAATCTGGCTTTTATAAAGCCTGAAATAAGTGTGTGTACAGACTATTCAGTGCTCGTGCACTGCTCTGCAAGTGCACCCTCTCATCTTGAATGTGAACAAGCGTCCGCGTTAGTGAAATAAAAAGAAATAATCGATATGCACGTTTAAAAGTTGATGTGCCAAAAGAACAAGACCGAGACTTTACTAAATCTCTGAACTCTTAAGGTTCACACATAGCGTGTGTTTTTTATCCAGATCGCCCTTATGAGTCACTGTTCATGTGGGGGAGTGGGGAGCACAAATTTCCCACGATTGATTATTTATGTTAATATTGAGGTGAGGGTTTCTATTTAAACTTTGGGAGGACACACTGTGCATGGAACAATCATGATTTTTACTTGATATAGGCATTATTTTGTTCCAAATATGTGCTATTAGATTAAAAAAATATGCCAGTAAGAAATATTTAAAAAAAAAAAAATAACGAAAGAAAGATGGCTATACCGAATATCTATTAGCAAAATGCTTAAGGGCTGTTACAGTAATGCAACATGAAGGAGATGATGAAGTGTAGGCTGTTTTTTAGTTCATGAAGGTTTAATGGAGGACTCTATAGAAATCCTGTCGCCTTGTTTAGCTAAAGCCTTCCTCCCAATTGTTGGTGCAAGACTAAAAGCGTTGTCCGAAGCCAAACGAATCCTATCTGTTGTCAGGGATATTACTGTTTAGGATCCTAAAGCCACGTCTAATCTCTGCTGCTTTATGGATCACGGATCAGACTTTGCGTGCGTTTGATCAGCCGGCCTTGAACCACTCTTATCTGACCTCTGTAAAGTGGAGTTAACAGGGTTTTAGATGTGACTCCATCCCGTATTTTGTTGCTGAATCTCCGCTGTAGATGTTCAGTACCGCTCAAAAGGTTTGTACGCCCGGCTCCGTGTATGATTTGCGAATAATGATGAAGACGTCATGCCGTCTTGAGTGTAAACTCAAAACTATTTTGTATTTGAAATACTTCACCTACTAGGCTTTATTTATTTTTTATTTAAAAAATTTTACATCTTAAGTGTATTCATGAACCAAAATTCATCTGAAAAGGATATGCGGATATATATCACCTGAAATTAGATGCCCCATTAAATTTCTCAACCGAATAACGATTATTCAGAGCGATAGCCGATACCGATTAGTTCTGCCTCTTTACTTTCTTTTTAGATGAATAATAAATTCAAATAAAAAAGAAATGCAAATAAAAACTTTATACTTTAAATGAATAAATAAACTCCCGCTTCACTGGTGTTCACTTCCGGTGTAAAATTTTTGTGGTGCAGGGTTTACAAATTGCATTTTCGTTGTCATTCCACACAAGAGACATCTTTACACACAGCACAAAATCTGTGTGTTCCCGCCCTCTTTTGATTGACGGGATATAATCAGCCCTGATCATCGGATGTTTTTAATCTATCGGCCGATAATCGTTATGTTTATCGGAAACATTGATGCATCTCTACCTAAAACCCATGAACACTGGGCAATTCGTTAGAGAACTTTCAATTTATGGTTCCAAATGATCGATTAAGCAGCTTCTTGCACACTTTTTCATTTTTTTAAATGGACATTTTATGCCATGAATCTGCTAAATAAACAAGTTTAAAAAAGCCATAATATTAATGTAAAGTTTGAAAAATGGCTTGGTAATATGATAATATCATATCAATATTGTGGATATTGTGTTTTAAAAAAAAATATATATATTTTATTTTAGCTTATTTTTGAAAAAAAATAATAATATATATATATATATATATATGTGTGTGTGTATATGTGTATATATATATATTACAAGCTGACCAGCAGCAACAGATTTTTCCCCCCATTACACTTTCATAAATTTTTTTGAGTTCATAATGTCTTAAATATATTTATGTATTGTATATACATATTTATTTTAATAAGTATAAATGCTTTTATTTTTGTAGACATTAAATAATGTATCACTGAGCAGAAGTTGTTGCCCCCAACACCCCCCCATATATATTTTTTTAATGTTCTTTGGAAAAAATCTATACTTCATGATGCTTGTCTTGTATTGCAGCAATACCTTCGAGAAACATATTTTCATCATATTGCCCACACCTTTGCAAGATTATTTAAAAAGTTTTTCTTTTAAGCTAAAGTGGTAATTGCAGAAGAGTGTCAATTTTTTTAAACGTGCACATGATAAATTATATATAATTTATATATTTAAATAGCCCATTTGATTGGGTTGGCTTCCACAAAATGATTATCAACTAAAACAAGGGAGAAGGGCCTAATTAGACACCCGTCCTAAATGCTAAATGGAAACGACTGCCATATTTACTGTATATTAATTTGTTTCTTCATAAGCCTTTATAAAATTTTCCCTAATACAATGATAAATATATCCCGTGTGTGACGGCGTTTAGTGATTAATTGGTGTTCAAATGCCGTGTGTGAGGGTGTGTGTCTGAGGTGAACAGCGTAGGACCTGATTTGTGTTTGTTTGTGTGTCGTGCTTTCCTCAGTGCAGGACCCGGATGATGAGACCCTGAAAAGGTCCAGGTAAATATCAGGAGTGGAAATGTGTGGCTCTAATGAAGTGCAGTGGAAAGTGCTAACCCGCTCCTTCACTCATTTAGAGTGTTGTGTAATCAGCTGTGGTGAAGGCCGGCGTTAGATCTCTTTTGTTGCGTCCTGGCTACAAGCCTTCATTATAGCTCGGCTGTAATTAACAGTCGCGTTATTTATTTGACGTGGTAAAATCCACTGCATGGTGTGCGCTCGCTTGTGTTTTAACGTTTCAAATCTTTTCCCAAGCTATCTTGTTCTTTCTGTTTCTCTTTCTCTTATTGCGTGTGGCTTTCTTGTCTTGTCACCCCCCCATTTTCCCTCTCTCTGTGTGCTGGCTCTGGCAGGGAAAAGTTCCTCACGGAGATTCAGAGCCCTCGCTATGCCAGGCTGAGGGACTGGCACCATGAAAGGTCCGCTCGGTCCCTCAACATCAAGTCCTGAACCCCCAGGTGTCGCACCACACCCAGCCTGAGCCTCGCGTCATATCAGGGCAACACGGCGTGCCGATCATGGGCCTGCGCTGACCCTGGTGATGTGTGGGATGTCTAGGGGAAAATTAAAGGGGGGGGGATTAAAAACACACAAAAAAATCGCAAGAAGAAACAGCCCAGGTGCAAACCTGAAGACTCCTTAAACCCAGACTGAGTGCGGTCTGCTGTAGCATTGCTCTCTCTGTCTCTCTCTTATTTCACAATGTGTTTCTGCACACGAATCTGTAGTTCTGCTAGTCTGAGGGAATTGTCAGGTATTGAACTGTTCACAGCATAGGTCCTCTGTGTGTTGATCTTTCATCTTTATTTCTCAAAATTGTCTTTCTCACTTTTTGTTTCATCGCTTTTTTTCTGTCTCATAAAGGAGCAAATCTGTCTTGAAACGATCTTTCACTTCTCTTCATCAAACATTAAAACTTTACTATCTTCCTACTGTGTCCAATTATTATTGTTATTTATTACATCTCCTTTCAGGCTTGAAATCTTAACTCTCCCTTTTACTTCTCTAACCACAACTAGAGGTCGACCGATAGCGGATTTTACTGATAACACCAACTAAGTAACTAAACATAACACTCAAAATATTGCAAAATAGAAAATAGAGTACTGACTACCACGAGAATGTACTGTACTTTGAGATGGAGATATATATAATGTGTATATACTTACTATTAATGAAAATTAAATAAAATAAAGGAGAAATCCGAACTGAACACTTCAATTAGCACATCAAAATAGACATCCAAAATGGGAAAAAAACCCCAAAAAAACACTTCAAATATCAGAACACAATTTGCTAACGATGGTTTTTATTTCGCCTCTAGAGGCCGCTCTCCCACTGTATATTGACGGCGGACACTTCTCAGCCGCTCCCACGATGGATGCAACTAGGAAAAACTGTGTGTGGATTTTTGCTGATAAACGATAGTTCCAACAAACAGTTATCAGTGGAACTTTGTTATCAATAATTAATCTGCAAAAACCAATCGGTCGACCACTAACAACAACTGTTCACGCTTGACTTGTATGTATTGCAAAAGCAAATTCTAGAGAACTTTTTGTCCTGAAAATAATACTGCTGGTTGAATTTATGTTTATCAAAACAGCCTAAACTGTTTTGTGTGGTCTTTACAGGAAACAAATCATTTATTAATAGTTGATTTTATTAATTAGGCTACATGTAACTTTTTTTTCTGTCTATAGACAAGTTTAGTATTATTAGTACTTCTGGTGTTTGTCACATTGAGGCATTTAAGAAGTATATGCTCAGAAAAGCACAGTTTCTCTCAATGATATATTTCCGTATCGTCCACCTCAGTTAGCATCAATTTCTGTATTTTAAAGCATCTTCCTGTACAGCTCAAAAGTGTGACGGTAAAAACTAAGCACCTTACCAGTTTAGTCCTACAGCAATATGTCCTGTTATGGATCACAGAATTAAAATAAGTGATGGGAATAATTTCGTCTGCACTCGCTATAAATAATTAATAGAAATTACAGTTCACTTACGGATTGACTGCAATGCTAAAGGCTCCATCGGTATCGTCATACCTGGATGATGTAACGGGCCCTTTCTAAACACACCGTGGTGTTTTTTTTTCTTCTTCTCTTCCTTCGGCCCATATTGGTGCAAAGCTTTTGAAAAGAAACAAGGAGACGAGTCACGCCCGAGTGGTACCAACTGGTTTGGTGAGCGCAAGCTGATTAACTGTAATCCATGGAACATTAATCAAGCCTGTCTGTTGTGTCATCAAATACAAGAAATAGTCTCTCGTACGCACACACTTTCTCATGCACAGAAAAAAAGAAGGAACCTGCAAAGTAAAAGTGATGTATGAGGCTGGCCATTAAGGGTGAGGATCATTTAGCATTTCGAGGACGGTGTATGAATAATAGCAACAAGATATCAATAATACTGCTTCGGGAACATTTATAAAATATTTATCTGACCTAAGCTTTCAGTGTAGAGGGTGAAAATATAGTGCTGAAACAAATGCAGCATTTTCTGGAATATATAACAACAGTATATGTATAAATATATTTATGCAGTGCAAGTATTGCAACACATAACTAATGAGGTCCAGCTGGAACATTAACATTTTAAGCATTTTGGAGCCGCTTTTATCCAGTGAGTCTGCGAACTAGACAGAGTGTTTGAATTAAGAGCCTTGCACTTACTAGCTGTTTGCTTTTTTAAAATTATCATTATATATATATTTTCTTTTCTTTTCTTTTCTTTTCTTTTCTTCCCCAGCATTGAGGCACCAGTCAATGTTTTCATCGTTTAAATAAAAAAAAGGCCTGTTCATGGCCCAGGAGTTTTGCAGTATGGTATCTTTTTTGTTGCAGTTCACGTGACAATGGTGGGTATGGATTCATGATTAGTGTTGGGAAAAGAAATTGCAATGATGGATTAATCATTTGAGAAAGAGAAGACCACAGAACTGTAGTGGTGATTGTAGCGATAACAGTTTTGTACTTGTAGCTAAAAGCTGTAAAAACTTGCATGGTAGAAGTATCATATTTTTCTTGCTGCAGAGATTCCCCAGGAACTTTGCAGTAAATATCAGCAACTCATCTCGTTGTAACAGATATGGTTTACTTACAATGAGAGGAAAAGAACCGAGCTCCACATCTCTACTGACTCGGTAGAAAGCAAGAGGTTATATTGGGTACAGAACAATGCATTTTAGTGTGAAGTAAACAGGCTGGAAGATTACATTTTAGATGTTGATTCGTCTCAGATGGTGAGAGGATGCCTCGATCAAAGGAATCAAAACAACAGCGAGATAAACTCAGACTCTTAAGAGTTTCCACGCGCCGGCATGTATGTCAAGTTTAAATATACACACTGGATGAAAACTTTGGTTTGGTTGGAGTCAGTAATGAGCAGGGTTTCTTCTTTCTCTATTGGTTAAATGTATGAAGGGAAAAAAATCATGTGACTGCTTGTCTACTTAAAAAAATAAGCTTAGCTTAACTTGTAAAAATAAGCTTAACATCCTGGACCTAATCATGCTGATAATTTATCCACTCTTGTTTGTCTATGACTGTGGTCACTGACCCTGTTCCTGGAGATCCACTTTCTACTTTCCTGATAATAAATCTAATAATTGCCTTCAGAAGTTGTTGACTAAGTAAGACAGGTGCGTTAGATTTTGGTTGGAGATGAGACCTGCAGGAAGGAATATCTCAAGGAAGAGGTGGTCTATTGATGATATCTTTATGCTGTGTTTAGACTCTGAAGGATTTCGCTTTGGATAGCTGAATATTCGCAAAGTCAGTACTTGTCAAATCTGACATGGTTATTATATCTACGCCATTCATTTGAAAAAGTTTCACTGAACTTGCATTGCTAGGGTCGGAAGCTTAATCGCTGAGCTGTTCTCGACACCACAACTAAAACTGTTCTTTAATGCCGAGCTCGGGCCCACACTTGGTCGTTCTGCTGCGTCTTCAATCACGTCACAAGAAGTGAGGTAGAGGCCATGTTGGCAAGCTGCAGATGGATGTGTAAACGTTGCCAGGGCCCCATGGAGTAAAGCTGCTCGGCCGTGTCCAGACTGCAGACGAGGTTTCAGTACGACAGATGAGCATTCACCATCTGCTTGTCCTGAAGTGACCTCGGCTGAGCAGAACAAACCTGTCAGACGGGTGCGTTCGAGAGATCGTTTCAGCCCCTGCCAGTCGTACTCCTGACGGAACCACTGCTGCACTCGAGAGGACAGTCTGAGGAAGCAATCTCAGCCCTTACGGCACCTGTGGGATGCCCTGGTTCGCAATTTCAGGAGACAAAGAGACCCTCTGCCTTCCAATGGCCAGCGATTTCATTAGGAACAGGGAAAAAACATCCCTCAAGTGCGCATTCGGAGACTTATAGGCTCGGTGCGGCAGTAGCGGCTGCGTGAAGTGTTCACAGAAACACGGCTGGCTGTTACACTTAGTTTTTTTTTTTCTTATTGTGTATCGCTATCATTAGGATTGTTTATGTAATGAAGGTCAGAATTTTGATGTTACAGGCATTGCATCCTTTTTATATCGGTCGAATATGAATGCTGAGTACTGTACCAACCCGTGGGTGAACATCATTAACCTCCGAGCTCTTACTCGGGTACTCTAGACCAGGCCTCTGTGTGTTCATTATAAAATGATTTAACCTGCCGACTCTGCTGTGCATGGGTCTTCTGAGCAGGATGTTTGTGCCAGACCCGATACTGGCCTGTAACATTTTTATTGGTCTGGACCGACGCAGTTGTTTTCTGGCAATCCTTATTCTGAATAGACATGTTTTTTTTTTTCTCCACAGCCATGGAGTGACTCCATGCCCCAGCAAACCTGCGGCGAAGCACGAAGGAGCTCGAGGTAAAGCAAAAAAATATATATATTTAATTCTTAGCCATGATCTCACATCCCAGTGAACTTCCTGTCACATTCTTTATTTAAAATCATGCCTGTCCTTGAATGTCCTTCTACTATCTGACCAAGTTCAAAATGCTTATATGGTTTCTTTCAAAGCGTCTAGGAGAAAAGGCCTGACCCATAAAATGTTTTAGATCAGTCAGTTTTTGCTGAATGAAAGTTGTAGTAAGACTGAACAGAGCTCCATGTGCCTGTCTTTAATGAAAGACCCAGAGATCACAAACGAAAGCTTTAGCCTTAATGACTTTCCACGATCCCGTTTTATCTTGACGTCTGCGTGTATTGGCAAAAAAAAAAACCCCAAAGATGGTTGTATTAAGGCTCCTGCTCCCATATGTTCTCTGTATACTATAGAGATGATATGAAATGTTTAGTCTAGAATAGGGTCTGTCTGACTGGGCTCTCTCTGTCACCTCGACGTGTAGCTCCACCTCTTCAATCTTCCACCACGTCTGGACCTTCAAGCCGGCCTCCTTGGGTGACGGACCCGAACTTTGCCGAGCGCTATCGGCCGGATAAGACGAGCACGGTGGTGACGCAGCACAGGCAGCCGGCGCAGCCCACGCCCGAGCAAAACCGCAGCTCCATCCTCCAGGCCGCACAGCAGAACCCGGAGTCCGACTCCGGCTCCGGACGCACGCCGCTCTGCGCCGCGTGCAACAAGATCATCAGGTAGTGCCGCGGGTCCCGGGTGACGCTTACTGACGTTTTTTAGATCCACTTTGTGAGGTGAAGTGCTGCATGGTCTTAAAATAGGGATGAAGTCAACGGGGACTTGTCGATATTTAGTAGAGCAGGTGGAAAGGGAAAAGGTCAAACTTTAAAAGAGAGTAGCGTTTCTCAGAACCGGTGATTTTACGCCGATCAACATGAATGCCGAATTTCAGCGACCTGTGATTTTTCCATTACGAATTTGTACAGGTGCTGTGGATTCGCTGTGAGACCCTTTGACTAAAGAAAAATGTCTGTGTGTGTATGTGTGTTTCAGAGGTCGCTACGTGGTGGCTCTGGGCCGCTCCTGGCACCCCGAGGAGTTCACGTGCTGTCAGTGCGGAGACGTGCTCGATGAAGGCGGCTTCTTTGAGGAGAAAGGCTCCGTTTATTGCACCAAATGCTACGACAATCGTTACGCCCCAAACTGCGCCAAGTGCAAGAAGAAGATCGCCGGAGTGAGCATGTTTTTAATAAGATGGCGGAGAAACTAGTAGATCTCGGTTTCCATCTTGGCGTGCTCTGAAAGAGCAGAACGAGTAAAAGAATTGTGCCGAGTTTATAAATAAAGCTATAAGAACAGCCGGTAATTTGTATCTGTACCCATAAATAAGACAACACAGGTACTTTGTGTACTCTCTTTCTAAAAATTACTAAAATACAAAAAGTTAGTATGGCACCTCGAGCACTCTCAGACTTTTTCTTTTTCATGCATGTATGCTAGAGCGATGGCCTCGTTTCCCAGATCTCTCAAACACTCTTGTGTCTCTCACCAGGAGATCATGCACGCCCTGAAGATGACCTATCACGTCCAGTGCTTCATGTGCGCCGCCTGCAAGAGGCCCATCAGGAACCAGGCCTTCTACATGGAAGATGGCGAGCCTTACTGCGAGAGAGGTGAGAGCCTAAAGACTGTCCCTGCAGAGCCATGCCCATTTTGATCACTCGCACAATGCTGCTGCTCGGCTGCGCACATTAAACCACCCCGAACATCGACCTTCAGCGCAACTGCTTTCTGCTCCCAGTCAGATTCTCCAGGGTGATCGATTGATCGCCTTGAGCTTTTAATAAAGAGTTTTGATTAGATCTATTCTTGTTTCTTGGTTGTTGTTTTTTTCATTTCAGATGAAAAGGTCGAACTTTTTTTTTTTTCTTCCCGCTTTTCTCTTGCTTCCTTTTTCATGTGTCTGTAGTTTGTATTTTGTGCAGATGCAGCTTTCCGTCCTATCTAACACACTCAGACATTTGCGTGCACGTACATAGCAAGGGTTTATATTTATGGAAATGAAGCATGCGGTCAGTGCATTTTGCGGCGGTTCAAGTGTTCTTGTGTCAGCATTCAGTTTGAAACCAGGATTTGAGTGTTGATCAAATAGCTGCAGTCTCAGCATGAGCTTGAAAAACCGTTCCCTAAGCCGGCCACTTTAAACACTGTCTCCAACTGGAATGGAAAATCAGGGAAAGTGTATTTAAGCATCTGGAGCTGTTTGTGTTATCAAAGCCTCTAGACTACTAAGCATGGACATGACTAATGTAATCTCACAGGTTTGGTAATGTTTTCTGTCTGTTTCTCTCTCTCTCTCTCTCTCTCTCTCTCTCTCTCTCTCTCTCTCTCTCTCTCTCTGGCTTCTTGCATGCTAATCAACTAATCGGCTTTTGTTGTCGTTTGTTTCCCCCCCGCAGACTATGAAAAGATGTTTGGTACTAAATGTCATGGCTGTGACTTCAAGATCGATGCTGGCGACCGCTTCCTGGAAGCTCTAGGCTACAGCTGGCACGACACGTGCTTCGTCTGTGCAGTAAGTCTTTTCGATTCATCCGCCGCTTGTTGCCTCGTCTGGGATGCCTGTCCCTCACAATGCCTCTCTTCACCACCTTCTGACCTCAGCCATTTTTTCCTCGCAGTCATGTTTGTCGGCTCAACAGACTCGAATGGAACAACCCCCTGCACCAGCATGGCCCCCTTGAATACGCCCTTTTCTACTCCCTTTATGAGATTTGATTTTAGAATTCCCATTCATTCCCCTTCACCATCTACTCTCTTCCCCCTCTATCTTCACAGCTTTGCCATGTCAACCTGGAGGGGGCAAGACCTTCTACTCGAAGAAGGATAAGCCTTTGTGTAAAGGTCACGCCTTCTCTCCACTTTGAGGAGCCGAGATCCAGCAGCGCTCCAGTGGAATTGAGGCAGGACAGACCAACACGTGATAGACTCCTATGGCAAGGGTCACGACGGCTAGAAATTTTGGACCGCAGTTTGGAATACTGTCTTCTTACTGTTTAGTTTAAAAAATTCAAAAATAAAACCTGGTATAATAAGACTGCCAAGAGAAAACCACAAGGTGCTTTTCAATGGTCTTGATCTTGTTGTTCTTAAATAAATAAATAGTATGAAATGATGTGCCTGGGTTTTCTCCTGACAGAGATGATTAGGCCAGTTGTGAGCTGTGTAGCCAGGAAATGTCAGCTATTTTCACCTCGGGAGGTAAAGAACTCGTCATCCCTGCCAGCACTGGTTAGCGTTTCATCCCTGTCAGTATTCGTTTAGGAAACAGGCCACTTTTTCTCTTAATCTTGAGATTACAGGATCCGTATTGATATTGAATACCGAATAGGTACTGGATATAGAAGCAAATTCCAGCCTTAATAATGGTAAATGAGAATAGCTAAATCTATGTCTCATGTTGCCAGTATGTGCTTACTCATTCATGTCTACCACACTTTACTGTTTTTTTTTTTTGGGTTTTTTTTCTCTCTCTCTGATTACTTTAGTTTAACATACATGGGCACTCTTCAGTCAGTCACACAATATTTAAAGCACAGATCAAATACGTAATTCGTCAGAGAATGCGCACTTCCTGATCTAGTTAGGTCTGGAATACATTTATGGCATGTGTAGAAACTCTGGCTCAAGGTGTGATATCATCCTAACACTACGTCAGTGCAGCTCTGCATGTCCCCAGACAACCCACAGTCCTCTATCCCCTGTGTGCCGTGGTACTTAAAGTAATGGCAAGGAAGAAAAATGAGCCTCTGGCAGCCGAACAGCACTGCATTAGCACTGATTGCGAGAGCTTCATATTGACCCGAGCGACAATCTTTACGTGCCTCCCATACCGAGCGTGCCGTGACTTTTTCTTCTAATCCGACAGGTACCTCTAATTAACAAAGGGCTTAGGGCCTGCGTGAGCTGAGCTCGTTTGCCGAGCATGAATTTACATTTTTTTAACCAAAAGCAAGACCCCTGCTGATCAAAGAATCTCGATACGATCGACACGATACTGCCTCCATCAAAGAGTGTGGTGCTACCATGATCACTTCAGAATGTCTTGGTGAAGCCAGATGACTGTTTTTAATGGGCAGACTGGTCATTAGTGTCGTCGTGGTGCTCCGTCTCAGTCCTACAGGCCTCCCCTTGGCTCTGGCACCTGAATCGACTAATTACAAGGTCATTAAGGGAAACCTGCAGCATTTTTCCAACTTTATCTCCATCGACCGAGTTTGTAGCGCACGCGCGATGATCACAGACAAGAGTTTCAACAGTGTGCGGAGAAAACCGTACACTGGTTAAAAATCTTCCGATAAGACAGACATGAAGTAGGAGGAGAAGCATCAGCCAGTATCTGCTTACAAACCAAATTAATTAGGCTTATGATAGTTTGGCTTTGACATGTAGCTGTCCACCTACTGGGTGGCTCTTTACTCAACATGATCTTTACAGAAAGTTGGTGAGAAGATGATGAGAAAGTCAGTATGAAATCATTAAAGATGAGATGTCAAATATATATTTTAGACAGAAAAAATATTTGGCAAATGTCTTATATCTTGTGTTTGGGCTGTTTGCCTGAATTCAGCCTCATCTGTAAAGACCACTACGCATATATACACAAAACAATACATCTTTAAATTGCATGTATTGACACAATTAATTAAAAATTCCATTATGAATTTTTTTTTTTAAATATAGGGAAAAATCTCAAATTTTGTCTGATATACCATCAATGCCCAGTTGTCTGGAGCCAAGTTAATAATATTTTAGGTCGAACTTACTGTTAATCACCGTGACATTCCACAAGCCACTCATTAGTATCAGTAATCTCATGTATGCATAAGAGGACGGATAGCGCTTTACTCTTGTAAAACTTGAGGGTGGCTGGTTTCACAGGACGCATGTGGCCTTTTTTTTTTTTTTAATTGTAAAGAAAAAGTCCACCCTGAAACATATTAAATATTTAGATTGCAATATTTGTGACGTATTAATGATGTCGGCGCCATATTTTCGTTATTTCCATGACACGGACGTCATGTTCGTTATTTCCAGTGCAGTTACAATGGCATTCAAAAATAAAAATCCTATTAATGAGAACACTGGCACCCTGTCCAGGGTGTACCCCGCCTTGTGCCCGATGCTTCCTGGGATAGGCTCCAGGTTCCCCGCGACCCTGAAGCAGGAATAAGCGGTTGAAGATGGATGGATGGATGGATATTAATGAGAACTCTGATGTAAAAGTTTTGGAGGAGATGGTGCAAAATTTGGTCTCGGTGTTCCAGAATGCATTGCAGTTATACATACGGCATTGTGGGTAAAGTTGGAAAATATGCAAGTTGTTCGGGATGGATTTTTTATTTATAAATTTTTTTTGCTTTTATCGTCATGCTGTGTTTTGTCCTAAACTTTTAACCATAAAGCTTTAACTCTGATGTGTATCCAGATCTTTATCCTGTCTTAAGGCATCGGAAGCTCCTCTGCTATGCTCTCATCACCATCATTGCAGGATTGGTCTAATGATTAGAAACTCGGTAGTGTTATCAGTTCATCAGCTCATTCAGGTAACACGTGTAAGTAGAGATGTGTGGATAAAGTAACTGCTGCTTTATAAGGTTGTAGTTAGAGAGTCTGGACTCGAAGATCATTCATATCTGGACAAATTCTTTCAATTCAGTCAGCTTTAGTGTTAATTCAGTTTCCAAAACCCTGTCATCTTCCTCCTGTGCTCCTTTCAGATTATAGTTTACATTCATGGATCAGATGATCAAGCGCAGAATTTCTCGATCACTCTGACACACGTTTGTCTGTATCGTCCGTGCCTCGGGGTTGTGGTTTTTCCCCTTTTATTGAAAGTATTTGCTGTATTAAGTGTCTCTTTAATAGCTTTGCACCTCCAGATATTATCATGATGCGTGTTTATATTGAAAATGGGAAACTGCTGTATTCTTTTTCACAATAGATTTTTTTTATCCAAAAGTTCTGTATTAGCAGTACGTTTATTCGAAAGAAGAAAAATGCAAAAAAAAATGGTCATGTATGTTAATAAAATCATTTGGAAAAAAAAAACATTCTATAAAATGAAGACTCAACTCCTGTTTTTAACAATATATAATTTATTTACATACATTTTTAGGTTGAATTACTATACATACCTTTCTGAAATTTCATAGATATATATATACATAAGGCCAAGTAAATACTTGAAAGCACTTAGAAACGAATTTCCAAAATTCTACCCACAAATCCATATCATTGTCCAAAAGTAGAGAAAAACCCTCCATCACGAGGGCTTCCTGTTAGCACAGAGTCATCGACGACAATTTACGTTGACGGGGGAGGGGGAGGGGAGTGGGGATTTGAGAGAGAAATAACAAATGCAAATACAAAAAATGCCTTCAAAATATGGTTTAAAAAAAGAATTGTACAATTGCATAAGCGCTGTGGCATGTTAAATACAGCAGTCTGACTTGCAGAAAGGCAAGGAACATTGAGAATTTAAGAAATCGAAAGAACATTCACAGGTACACAAGTCTACTGATTTTAGTGGGAAAATAAAGAGCTGGGTAAAAGTAACAGTACACTCACACACATTCTTTTATACAGAACAGCTATCAGTGAGATCGACTCAATGTACAATCATGGGGAAAAGATCGCTAGATTGGCTTCGACGTCACGTCCAAAGTTGGCTTTTTTTGGCAGAAAAAAAGTGCCTTTTCTTTCTTTTTTTTAACGTTTGTGAAATGAGGAAAAATGTTAACATTTAAGCACACATTCATGACGGGGACACAAAATGGCATGTTTGGATTTAGAAAATACATTTTTACTGTTTTTTTTTGTTGTTGTTTTTTTTATATATATATATATACTTAAAAAAAAACACCTCATTTATTTTACAAACAACTTCAGGACAAAAAAAATAAAAAATAAAAAAAACAAAGAAAAAAACACTGCAAATAATTCTGAAAAGCATAACGCTGTAATTGATGAACGATGCACCAAACACTTCACAGGTCAAACTTGGACAAATGTAACCTTGTTTTTTTTTGGTTTTTTTTGCTTGTTTTTTTTTTTTTTTTTTGCTTGATATTAAAATATCATTTACATGTACTTCCTAGATGAGAGTTCAACTGTGTTTCTGGTGAAATGGTCGTTTAATTAAAATGCACAGTTTGAAATTTACATCGTTCTGATTGGACAGCTTCGTACTGACGGTCTGAGGAACGTTTTAATGCGACAACGTTAAAGGAAAGAAACTCGTCTCAAATGGCTCATAAACTTTGGTTAACCGACTTCCAGAGATGTGTAGGTGTACCGCCAGCATCGCAACTGGAATAGAAAAAGATTTGTATATACAATGTTAATTGTATAGATGAAACTGGAACCCTTTCAAAACCATGTGGTCCCTCTGAAAGCTGTTATAATACATACAGCTGAACATAGTGCTGAATTCTGGAGCTCTTGAACGGTTCATTAATCCCAGGTTAAGGGAGCAGTTTGGGGAGAAATTGTATTCCCATTCCAAATGTAGCTGAACAGTTAAAATGTTGTGAGAAGTCTAATGTAGCTAACAAGTAACAAAATAATATTTGTTGTAATAAATATAATAATGATGTGTTCGATGTTAGCATGCTAACTGGTGGTCACGTGGCAGCAAAAACAAATAATCAGTTCCTCCAGGATTTCACGATCGTAGAAATGAACGCACAATCGAGCAAAAATGGAGCTTGCCATTTTTCAAAGTTACTACATGTTTTTCGCAGATTTGGGACGAGACGCGGCATGTGACGTCATCACGACGCACATCCGGCCAAAACCCTCTTGGATTCTCATGCGCCGAACATGAGTCCAGCTGAAATGTCTCGTTAACCAACAAACACCACTGTGAAACAATTTTATACAATTGCGATTTCGCTGTTCAAGTAGTTTTCCAGGGGGGAAAATCCTGTACGGACTATATATTTATAGAAATGTCAGACTTGTTATAGAATCTGTTATGCATGAGGAATTCTTTGTTTTCGTCCACAAACTGCTCTTTTAAAAAGCTAGACGTTACACATAAAACCGTCCTGATTCACAATCGCTGTCGAACGTGAACGTGTTCTTAGGATGTTGCAACGTTGCGGCTGCTTTCATACTTTCACTTAAAGTGGGACGTTTCTAAAGTAGAAAAAACGTTCAATTTCTTTCGGACACGAAACAAACCTGGAGGACAAACTGCTGCGGAAAACTAGCCTTGTCGGATACATTTCAGTCCCGATATTGTGATAACACAAAAGTAACACACCTTAAGTAGCGTGAAATGTGTGAAAGCAGCCTGAGAATATAACGTCTTGCTTGATAACCTCCGGGATATTATTGTAATTTGATCGTGTGATGATTTATTTATTACAGGGTTTATTTTTTTAGCTGCTACACGGCTTCACTATTCTCAATCAAGCTTCCCGATTCTCTTTTTTGGTCTGATTTGGAAATTAAAAGTATCGCAGAATGCCCTAAATCCAAAAGGTTTTGCTAACAAATATGATCAACATTTGATTGGATAAAATTAAAAAAATTATTATATTAAAAAAAAAAAAAAAAAGTATAATATTGCATTTTATACTAAATTCCTCTCTATTTTAGAGCGTTCTTTATAAAAATGATCAAATTATATGTTGTGGTTTAAAAAATAAATAAATAAAATTTCCCTGATCAACATGATACTGAATCTTCTATTCCCCATCAGCTACATCTCACTAAGATCCTGCGCATGTTCACTTTTTGTTCCCCCGCATCCTATCAGGACCGTATTATTCATCATCGATGCATTTGGGGATTTTTATTTATGGCTTTGGAAAAGCAGTGCAGCCGTGAAGTGTGTCGAAGGGAAAAGAAAAGCTGACGGCTTGCACACAAAGACACACTTCCTGTGGTTTGATCTGTTCCAGCTGGTTATAATAATATATAACTCATAATTTTTATACGTTTTTTTTGCTATTTAGTTGTTATATTTGAGCGACAGTCAGGTTACGGACATGCTGGTGGTCGCATTAAAGCAGCACGGCTGCCTTCAAAACTCCTTTTCACATCGCTCTCTCTACCCCTCTCTCTCTTTTTCTACCCCTCTCTCTCTCTCGCTCTCTACCTCTTTACTTCTCTGTCATACTAACTTTAAAAGTTCTTCCTGTTTAAATGGGAATTCTTGTTTATACCTTCAATAAAGAACCTTATTGTACCTTCCAACTGTGGCATTGTGAACACTTTGCGTTTGCATATTGCTGTACGCCACACGTTTACAAAATGAGAACGACCGTCTCAACGGCAACACAAACAATTTTGCAAGCGCAATTTCATTTGATTTCTTTAGGGAATTCATCGTACAGGGGTGGACAAATCATAAATCTGTTGGCTAGCCAGCGAAAGTTGGAATGTGCAGACGTACAGGCCGATGTTTTAAAAAGCGGTAACTAAGACAAATACGATAACGTTTGACGAGCTAGTTTGCTAGTTACGTGAAAGGAAACGAAGGAGATTCTACGATTGGTTGAGATTTTAACAAACAGCATGTTTTCTCATTGCTTTGACCGAACAAAAATTCAGCAAGTTATTGGCGAACATTTTGGATACAAGACGAGGTTTTCACACGTCCTCAGGTCACACGTAAAATCTATTATTCAAGTCTAGCTTGCATGTTTACGTTCTCTTCATACGTTCACCTGCGAAGTGATTCTGAACAAGCAGCATGGACTAAAGTTACAAAATCGAGGTGTGTTTAAGTTTAAAAGTTGCTATAGAGCAAATTAAAATCGTTTTGCGATCGTCAATAAGGAGTACAGTTCATTTTCTCTTCCTGGTTGATCGATCTATTTGTCTCTGGGTAACTCCAAATAAAAATACAAAAAAATACACAAAATCTGTTTCTCCTGGGAGGCTCCTGGTGCTACTGGTTTGTCCACCCCTGTCCTAGCTGTGTCCTGACTTCTGAGTTGCCTTCGTACAAATTACAATCATGATTTTTGATTGTTGTCGATTCCTTTTAACAAAAAATAAAGAAATCAGACAGAAGTGTGGCTAACGCTACGATCAGTTAAAAAAGTGTGAATCAAGACAGGGCCGAAACAATATCTGTGAATTCTATACATCGTTGCTGGACTTAAATGTTTGCATGTGTGTGTGTTTAGTGTATTTATAGTCACAGCACACCTAACTGGTGGCTAAACCCTGTTAGATTAGTCCTTCTTTTATTAAACCTTATCGACGCCCAGCATTTAGAGGCCTTCATTCCTGGCTCTGATTCTCTCTCTGTGTGTGTGTGGATGTGTTAGCACTCCCCGTCGGACACCAGGAATATCATGGCCTCCTGTTTGCCGATCTCGGCCATGATGGCGGCGAGCTGGTTCAGGTTGCCGCTGTGGAAGTGCTGAGCTTCCCAGAGGTCCAGGATCGTAGACGTGGGACTCGCTTTGGACGCAAAGAAGCTCATGTGTCTGCATGCAGGGAGACAGAAGCAGGATTTCAGTGTAGGAAAGCATTCGTTTAACACCGGTTACACTGCGAACAGGAGTACTGTCGTTACTGTCGTTTTGTTTGCACAGACGAGGGTTTAATCGAGCTCTACGACACCCGTGTGATCTGTTATGCAAGTTGATCACCTCAGACATAACAGTTTAATTTAATCTTCATTACTTAGCAGTGGTGTGTCTTGAGAACTATAGTTCGATTATTCACTTCATGCAAGTGGAGCCCCAAAAGACTTGCCGAGACGATTGAGTCTCTATATAAGACTCCCAAACAGAAATGAAGTGAGACCTAGCAGAACCTAGAGTCCAGTGGGTGGAGCTTAACCTGATCCAACTCCTCATATAAGCCTATACTCGAGATATAAACGCTAACACAAGAGATGCTGCACAACACACTTAATCCAGACTTTTTGTTCGACTCTGCCCTGGTACCGTAGGAGGATCTGGATCAGGTCAGACTCCACCCCCCTGGACAATTTGGTTCTGCAGGTGCATTTGTCCAAGAGAGCAAAATTAGGGATGGTGCTCTGCTCTTTTTAGTCACTTCTCTCAGAGCTGTGATGTGTAAAAAAACAAAAAATAGAGTGGCAGAGGAAGCCATATTTGTTACTTGTGACAATGAAGGAACAGGGTGTAAAGATGGAAAACACTGCCTTCTTGCTATAAATAACATTTCCGTAGTCTTCGTTTTTTGTTTTTGTCCTAAGGCAATGTGTGCTTTTGCATTCGATTATATGCGGGATGTAAAAAAAAAAAAAAAAAAAGATGGAGAGAACGGCTGCTGTTATTTTTTTTTTTTAAATCCCATTTCAGCTTGTTGCTGAAAATGAACCGAGCCTGGTATTTAAGTTTATCTGGAAACCGCATATAAAATCAAAATGAGAAGCAAACAACTAACGAACACATTTCATGCCTGGTTGGTGTGCGTTGGTGTTTGCGTAATAAATTGCCTCAAGCTCACTAGAAGGGAGTGAGTACAGTACACATGAAAGCTGGCTAGAGGAAGCGGATGAAAATACAATCTTCATGCTGTGGGAGCGTTTACCCAGATACACTGTTCAATCCAACTCGAAAATGTGAGTCATCATTATTTATCCATTTTAAACGAGGACTTCTTTTCAGTTCTATAAAAACAACTGTAATTAGGGCTGTAAGATTTTTAATGAAACATGAGATAATTGACATCCTGCTTCTCACTCTGGGTTCTTTGACCATTTTGTTGTAAGAAACAACATGTAAGGGATAAAACACGACAGAACGACGGCTTCTCTAGATTTTTATTTACTGACTACATTTACATGGACAGCAGTGATCTAATTACTGACCTCATTCTGAATAAGACAATATTGTGATTGTGTTTACGTGAGTCGCTTTTAGAATATTCCTTTCATGTTCCCGTTTTCCATGTTATAGAACATAGATCGATTAACGGCACACGTCATTACGTCACCGCGCCACTTCGTCCGACGTCCCTCTAGAATTTCACGTATCGATATAGAATTCGTCTTCGATAACGCGACTACAACAGGAATACTCCACATGTCTTAATTCGATTTGTGTTTACTTCCAGTATAACTTTAGCCAGATTAAGGTCATCAATAATCACAGTTTACATGCTAGTTTCTTAATCAGAGTATCGTCTTATTCGGGTTAATATCGGAATTTTGTGGTCCATGTAAACGTACTGACTGGTTCACTGCGTGTATGTGCTGCACATGCCTGTATTGTTGATGGTTTGGCTTCTTTTCAGTAAATCAGTGAGAATAAAATCCCCCTCGTGTCTACTTGTGACAGATTTTCACGATCAGTTAACTATCCAGCTAGCAATTCATGATAGCAGCAGGTCATTAGCAATTTGCATAGTGATAGATCCTTGCATTTGTATTTTTCAGCACCGAATTAAGATGGAAATGGCAGACGGTGTGTCTTGCACCTGTGTGCTAACTGAAATGACTCTTTTGATGACATTATCTCGTTGCTCCTCACAGCATTCCACATATTAGTTTTTGATGGAATCACAATTTGTGTCTCCACATTTATCGAGCTGGATATGAACGGATTTTGAAACGAGTGTTTACGCAAATCCCCTAAATTGGGTTGGGTGGGGGGGTAATGTAATTAAATTTGTAATTTAAGTACACACAAGTGAAATATTCTTTAGACATGTCATTTCTTATGGGCCTAAATGGATTTTAAGGAATCAAGGAAATGTATAGGAAATCTACTTATTGTAAGACAAAAAAAAAAGGCTAGTTGTTGAATTATGATCACTGTATAAAACAAGGATGGGGTGGGGTTCGTGCAGACGAGAGCTGGAAGCTGAGACGGTGCAAATGGCAGAACTGATATTACTGGACGAGTTATCACATTGCCCTTAGGAGGCAACAAATATTTAGAGACTGGTATAATTTCTCCCTCTCTCTCTCTCTCCCTCTCTCTTTTCTTTGACATGATACCTGGTCAGTTTAAAAAGCCCTGTGTCAGCTTGGCCTCACCTGGTAGCAGAGAAACTGTCAATTAGCAACCATACTTTTTTGTTTGTTTGTTTACTCAGTTCTTGTGCCAAACTACTGGACGACACCAAATTCACCTTCAATAATCCTTTCCTTTTGTCTCACCTGCTAAATATTGTTTTTTTTTGTTTTTGTTTTTTTTTATTCTCGTAGATGTGAGTCAAAATGCACAATTGCACTTTGAGTTTTTTCTCGCCACTGTCGCCTTTGTCTTTCTTTAGGGATAAATTGATACATTTCAATTGTATATCCTAAATGTAGATATTTCTGTGAAGCTGCTTTGTGACAGTATCAATTGTTAAAAGCATGATACAAATAAATTTAGAGGCCTTTTTGCACTTTCTGGTCTGTGAACTTGGCCTTTTTATGGGGTTTTGTAGGCGTCACCAAAAATGCAAATCAACTCTGGTGTGCGCCTGGCAATTTAATGATAATGAGTCTTTATTGGTCACATATGTACATTACAGCGCAGTGAAATTCTTTTCTTCACATACCCTAGCATGTCAGGAAGTTGGGGTCATGATGAAGCACCCTGGAGCAGAGAGAGTTAAGGGCCTTGCTCAAGGGCCCAACAGTGGCAGCTTGGCAGTGCTGGGGTTTGAACCCCCGACCTTCTGATCAGTAATCCAGAGCCATAACGATTGGTTTGTGTTTATGAAACTTTTGTAGATCTGACGTACATTATGAGTTAGGTTTGGCTTACGTAAAAACCAAAAAGGTTTTGTATCAGCCTTTGAGTAAACTTCAGTGTCAATTTTTGCATCAGAATAAATGTGATGAGGCCCAGATTCGCATTGCAATGTGCCATCAGTATGTTGCTCGTAACTATAGTTCTCACTTCTATTCCGCATTAAGGCGGTCATAAACGAGAACTCCAAGCTAGCCAAAAAAAGACAGTTTAAACAATAGCACCGTATAGTGAGTGACTAACATGATCTCTGTACAGACGTGCGCTTGTTTGATGAATAGTTTAGCGTGAGCCGTGATGTTTGTTGCCGTGCTGATATTCAGGTAGCCGTGACCTTTCCCATTGACCGGCCAGAACCTTTCAGATCAAAGCCGATCGATGACAACAAAGCCGAAGCTCTTGTTGGTCCATCCTGGAGGGAAACACCTCTAAAGGCGAGCCCAAGTTCGATCTGGTGCCCTTTTTGTGTTCCCTAAATACCTAAGGGGATTAAAGTGTTGTTCCCTACAAGCACTTTGTCTTGAGGTTTCCAAAAGCCAGCTTAAAAGCTACTGGATTTTTGCACCCGAACACGTTTAAAACGGATTATTTCTTGAATGTTTGTGTGTGAAGTCAGGAAATGAAAATGGATTGTTTTGCCCCCGCATGCTAATTGAAGCAAAGCGCTGCCACTTCAAATGGGTAATTAATTGGACCAGGTAAAGCTGATTGGACAAATGAAGCCTACGCATTATGCATCATTAGCTAGAGGAAGTTAACTAGGAGTCTAATTAAATCACTGCATGTGGATTCAGCCTGCGTTCATAAGCTGTGAAGACAGTACAGCGCGAGAGCTTGTGTACACCAATGTGTACTACAACTAAAAAAAATGCTAAGGTCTCTAATGACCAAAACATTAAAAAGATTACTTCTCGTCACACTGTGTGCGAGTCATCGCTAAACACGGCCAAGACTTCCATAATGAGCTGCCTTTTGACTAACAGCCAGTCATGTTCATTTGCTACTGTTTCAAGTAAAAACGTTTTTCAGGATGATTCCGTGAACCTTGTTTCGTTGTTCAGAAGTGTTTCGGAGTACGGACGCGCGTATACGCTGAAGCTTGTTGCCAGAAAAGTGTGCGAAAGATTTCAAGACCCTTTTGTGGCATTGTGACTAACGGGTGCAAATCAACATACAAGAGATATTATCACATGAACATCGCAGGAATGTTCAAAAGTGATTTGGTTATATTTAACGTGATCAAAGTCTTAAGAAAATCATGGGACTCCATTCTCCTCAATATGCTTTATATCAGTGGTCCCCAACCTTTTTTGCACCACGGACCGGTTTAATATCAGACAATATTTTCACGGACCGGCCTTTAAGGTGTGGTGGATAAATACAACAAAATAAAATGATAGGACCAGCATAAAAACTGGGGTATTTTAAAATATAATAATAAACATGAATCCAATGTGAAATCGCAACTTTATTAACAGCGTCCTCTCTCTCCCCTAACGCTCTCTGGTCTCTATGGTAAGGTTTCAACGTATCATGTGACCGAGACAAGCGTCTTGACATGCGTCAAAAGTGAGTCGTAGAAGGATGTAACGGAGAGAATCCGGTCATTTTTCAGATTCAGATAGTAAATAAAACGGAAATAATGTAAGTTATTTATTCTTTCTGTGCGGCCCGGTGGCAAATGACCCACGGCCCGGTACCGGTCCGCAGCCCGGGGGTTGGGGACCACTGCTTTATATCACTTACCATTGCGATGTAGCTAAGGTATATCTGGTTCAACCTGTACAGCTGAGTTAACGAAACGCGACTATTTGCAGTGGTGAGAGGGTTAAAGTCGTACCTGTCGAGTTTGAGTCTCTGGGCGAGGAGTCTCCAGTCAGCTCCGTTGGGGCACGACGCGTCCAGACTGCTGCAGATCTTCTGCCGGATGAGGTAGGGGATCTGAAAGGCGCTAGGGCCGGCCAGAGCCGGGCTGCTCTTATCCACCAGCAGGAGCTCAGCATCCAGTGGCCTGGTGTCCTGCAACACCACAATACAGTGAGCTGGGGTTTACTGTATATCAATTAATCTGTTATTTACTGTTATTCACCAAGAGAGCTTGATATACCAATAATTAAACGAATATAACCAAACCAAAGTAATGGTGCCCCAGTTCAGAAACACATTATGATTAGTTGCCACCAAATAAACTTCTGCATCACCTTAAATACATGACCCCTAACCCTAACCCCTAACTGTTCATGGTCTTTTTTCCTCCATCTTACAATACTAATCTTTTGCCACGACTTGAAATTCTTGTGTAAATTCGCAGTAGAACCTGGAGTACATGTATACAGGGTGGGGGGGGATTAAATTTCTTCTCAAATTAGCCAGGCTAATGGTTAGATCCCAGACCACAGGAAATAATCCTTATTTGTATTAGGATTAAGGTTAGGATCAGGGTTTAAACCTTGAACAACTATCTAATATGAGCAGCAGTTAGCTAAATATGAACTTTACTTTGTCTGAAATGAGACGTTTTTATGCAGGAAAGATCTAAAGTGGTTTCTTTTAAGAGGTTCCTTTAAAGCTGTAGAGATTATCAAGAGGCGGATGTAAATCATAAATCCTTTAAAACGTTCGACACTATTTCACGGTTTATGCTCATAACCCTTCTGCTCGAACTAAACGGTTATTTAGGACAGGTTGCTATGGCAACTGCACAAGCAATACAAGTTTTTGTGAACCCATAACCAGCTATTATGCCTAACTATAATGCCAGTGTCAGTGAGTCAACAAAAATGGATTCAGATTGAAGTCTCGGGACTCGGAGGATTCGTTACTGACTGAACATTGTGGAAGTGTTTAGAAGAAAACGCACAGTTTAGTGAAGCACTTTCCCTGATGAAACTGATCAGTGTTAGCTAACGAGTTGGGTTCGGTGCCAGAGGGAAAGGGGGTGGGGGGGTCTGGGGGAGGTTTTAAGTTGGGGAAGAAAGGGTGGTGTTTTGTTGGTTTTTGCCACCCTCCCCCTATCACTAGACATAAAACTTACCGACCACTCTCACTCCTTACTGTTATGTTCAGTTTAAACATAAGTTTTGGTGTTCCGCGGTGTTGCACACTGATGTTTTTTTTTGTTTCTCTTTCATGCAATCACACACACATAATGACATTTTTTTATTAAAGGTATTTTTTGTGTTTAAAAAAAATTTAAAAAATATTCACAATTTATATAATAACTTTTTTTTTTTACCCCTTTTTTATTTTTGTTTTTTTTTATTTTTATTTTTATTTTTTTTTTTTTTTATTTTTGATTGAGATAAAAAAAAAAAAAAAAAAAAAATAAAAACCAAAAAATAAAGATTATAGACATAAAAAAATAAAAAAAGGATTTTTTTTTTTGTTTAATTAAATTATATAAAGAATAGTTAGAAAAAAAAAATAATTTATTTAATAAAAAAAAAAAAAATAAAAAAAAAGAAAAAAAAGTGATTGGGTAAGAGAAGAAGTTTTAAGTGTGATTACACATTATAATCCTTAATTTTTTATTATTTCCTAAAACCTTTCATTTTTTTTTTTTAAAATATTTAAATCCCAAACTCTCGCTTTTTTTTTTTTTTTTTTTTTTTTTTTTTTTTTTTTTTTTTTTTTTATTTGTGTTTATTTATTAAAAAAAAAAAAATTACCCCTTTTAACAATTATAAAACAATAAAAAAAAAACTACCATTTAAAAAAAAAAAAAAATTTTTTTAAAAAAAAAAAAGGGTGGGGTTACCATTTTTTTTTTTTTTTTTGGCCTTCCTGTTTTTTTTTCCTCCCTTTTTTTTTTTTTTCTTTCCATTTTTTTTTTTTTTTTTCACATTTTTTTTTTTTTTTCCCTTTTTTTCAAACTTTTCTTTTCTTTCAAAATGTTTGTCGGAGTGTGTGTGTGGTTTTAGTGTGTTGTGTGTGGTTGGTGTTGTTTTTGTATTTTTTGGTTTGGATTTTACTTTGGCTTTAATTTTGAAAAAGGGGAGAAGAACTCTTTTTTGAATCTCATATTTAAAAAAAATGGTGGGGGGAGTTATATGTTAGTTGTGTTTTTTTTTGGTTTTATTAGGTGGGAATTTTTTAGGTTTGGATTTGGAAAGGGGGAGATGGTGAGTTTATTTTGGTATATATATAGTTTAAAAATATATTTTATTTATGTTAATATATATTTAAATAGTGTATGTTTATATAATATATTTGTTTTTTTTTTTTTTTTATTTTTTTTTTTTTTATTTTTTGTTTTTGAGATTGATAGAAAAAGGGGAAAGGGTAAGAAAGAAAGATGAAAGATAAATAGAAAGGTAAAGTTAAAAGTAGATTGGAAAGGTAGGTTGGTAGGTTGGATGGTTGATAGATTAAAATTAATAGATAGGAAGATTGGATAGATAAAAGAATAGAGAGATGAATAGTGAGGAAAAGGGGGGGGATAGAGAATGGGGGGGGAGGGTGGGGTGTAGATATTGTTTTGTTTTTATTTTTTTATTATTATTTTATTTTTTTTATATTTTTTTTTTTTTTTTTGTTAATTATGTTATAATAATATATTTTTTTTTTTTTTTTTTGTTTTTTTTTGTGTTTTTTTTTGTGTTTTGTTTTTTTTGTGTGTTTTTTTATATTTTATTTTCTTTTTTTTTTTTTTTTTTTTTTATTTTTATTTTTATCTTTTTATTTAAAAAAAAGAAAAAATTTTTTATAAAAAAAAGGAACGTGTTTCCCCTTTTTTTTTTTTTTTTTCCCTTTTTCTTTTTTTTTTTTTTTTTTTTTTTTTTTTTTTTTTTTTTTTTTTTTTTTTTTTTTTTTTTTTTTTTTTTTTTTTTTTTTTTTTACTTTTTTTTTTGTTTTTGTTGTCTGTCTGTCTGTGTATGTCTGTTACGCTAACTGCCAGCGCCATATCTCCCTGCAGTTCTTGCCTGATTTCCCACTGAAGCTAAGTAGGGTTGAGTCTGGTCAGTACCTGCATGGGAGATCTCCTGGGGAAAACTAAGGTTACTGCTGGAAGTGGTATTAGTGTGAGGCCAGCAGGGGGTGCTCACCCTGTGTGACTGTGTGGTGCCCCAGTATAATGATAGGGACATTATACTCTAAAAACAGCACTGTCTTTTGGATGAGAAGTTCAACTGAGGTCCTGACTCCCTGTGGTCATTAAAAATTCCTGGACACATATTGTAAAAGTGTAGGGGTATGTCTGTCAAATTATTCATTTGTCTGTCAGCCTGTTTATCTCATTATCTATCTGTATATGTACTTGTCTGTCTGTTCATCCAGACTCTCCTCCTACATATTAATACCTGCCTGACTGATCCTGTCTGCTATCTATCTATCTATCTATATCTATCTATCTATCTATCTATCTATCTATCTATCTATCTATCTATCTATCGATCTATCTATCGATCTATCTATCGATCTATCTATCGATCTATCTACCTATGAAAGCCTTTGAGATGTAGACAGCACTGTGTTGCATTTTGAACAGGCGAGTGTGTGACATTAATCACTGGTTCTTTAGAACATTGGGTCATGATGGAGGGGTTCTGTGGGACGCAGACTAGCAAAAGTCCAATAAAATATGATTTATGAGTAAGCGGTCAGTGCAGCCTGTCTGCACACAGGTGTGTGTGTGTGTGTGTGTGTGTGAAGAGAGAGAGAGAGAGAGAGAGAGAGAGAGCGAGCGAGCGAGCGAGCTGTAATTACCAGACAAGCAGTAAGTACTAATCTGAAATAAAAGCCACAAATATGATCCCATTATTGCCATCATTTGAGAACATTAAACATTACACATTATGAATCACAGAAACAAACACACTGATGCTTTTACGATGACGCAGTAATAACTTACACACAGGTCCCTCTGTTTATTAGCTTTGCAGCAGATTTGATTAACTGTTATAAAATAAGGTCAGGACTGCAGGCAGCCACTTCTAGACTCCTAGTCAATCTCTCTAACCTCTCGCAGTGTGTGCCTTGTGCCTATAGGGGGAGCTGTTGCTCAGTGTGACGCATACACACGCGCAGACACTAAACCCTCGCTAGGTTGAGCATTACTGAGATAAGAGATGAGGAGTGTGTGTCCTGAGCGCTCCTACACCTCTGCACTGTGCCTTCTACTCTCTCATTCTCCCACGAGAATCTGCTCCATCTCTCCTCCAGCTCACTAAAATACACACACACACACACACACACACACACACACACACACACACACTATAGAAGGAGGAGTGAGGGAGGAAAGTATTTCCATGCAGCTCTATATTTATCTCCCTCCACAGCCATGAGCTTCAAACTGCCCTGCACTGAAATCTGCAGGAAGTGAGCAGTAAATCTGCCACGTCTCTTCACTCTGACTTCTACTCACTCACTTACTACTCATTTATGATAGCTGTCTGTCTGACTGCCTGCCAGTTTCTCTGGCTCTTTATCTATCTACCTCTGTTTCTATCTTTCTATCTATCCATCTATCCATCTGTATGTATGTATGTCTACCTGTCTGACTCTCTTTATCTTGCCGTATATACAGTATGTATGACTACTGTCTATCTGTTTAGATGTCTACCGGTACGTCTGCCTATCTGTCTGTCTCTACCTTGCTGTCTATATGTATGTCTGCCTGTTTATCTGTCTGTCTGTTTAGTTGTCTGTCTGTCTACTTGAATTTCTGCCTGTCATTCTATCTTGTATGTCTATCTGTGTCTCCATCTACAGTGAGGGAAAAAAGTATTTGATCCCCTGCTGATTTTGCACGTTTGTTCACTGACAAAGAAATGATTAGTCTATAATTTTAATGGTGGATTTATTTTAACAGTGAGAGACAGAATAACAACAAGAAAATCCAGAAAAACGCTTGTCAAAAATGTTATTAATTGATTTGCATTTTAATGAGGGAAATATGTATTTGACCCCTCTGCAAAACATGACTTAGTACTTGGTGGCAAAACCCTGGTTGGCAATCACAGAGGTCAGTTGTTTCTTGTAGTTGGCCACCAGGTTTGCACACATCTCAGGAGGGATTTTGTCCCACTCCTCTTTGCAGATCTTCTCCAAGTCATTAAGATTTCGAGGCTGACGTTTGTCATCTGAAACCTTCAGCTCCCTCCACAGATTTTCTATGGGATTAAGGTCTGGAGACTGGCTAGGCCACTCCAGGACCTTAATGTGCTTCTTCTTGAGTCACTCCTTTATTGCCTTGGCTGTGTGTTTTGGGTCATTGTCATGCTGGAATACCCATCCACGACCCATTTTCAATGCCCTGGCTGAGGGAAGGAGGTTCTCTCCCAAGATTTGATGGTACATGGCCCCGTCCATCATCCCTTTGATACGGTGAAGTTGTCCTGTCCCCTTAGCAGAAAAACACCCCCAAAGCATAATGTTTCCAACTCCATGTTTGACGGTGGGGATGGTGTTCTTGGGGTCATAGGCAGCATTCCTCCTCCTCCAAACATGGCGAGTTGAGTTGATGCCAAAGAGCTCCATTTTGGTCTCATCTGACCACGACACTTTCACCCAGTTGTCCTCTGAATCATTAAGATGTTCAGTGGCAAACTTCAGACGGGCATTTATATGTGCTTTCTTGAGCAGGGGGACCTTGTGGGCGCTGCAGGATTTCAATCCTTCATGGCGTAGTGTGTTACCAATTGTTTTCTTGGTGACTATGGTCCCAGCTGCCTTGAGATCATTGACAAGATCCTCCCGTGTAGTTCTGGGCTGATTCCTCACTGTTCTCATGATCATTGCAACTCCACGAGGTGAGATCTTGCATGGAGCCCCAGGCTCTTCCATTTGCGAATAATCGCACCAACTGTTGTCACCTTCTCACCAAGCTGCTTGGCAATGGTCTTGTAGTCCATTCCAGACTTGTGTAGGTCTACAATCTTGTCCCTGACATCCTTGGAGAGCTCTTTGGTCTTGGCCATGATGGAGAGTTTGGAATCTGATTGATTGATTGCTTCTGTGGACAGGTGACTTTTATACAAGTAACAAGCTGAGATTAGGAGCACTCCCTCTAAGAGTGTGCTCTTAATCTCAGCTTGTTACCTGTGTAAAAGACACTTGAGAGAGGGAGTAAAATACTTATTTCCCTCATTAAAATGCAAATCAATTTGTAACATTTTTGACATGTGTTTTTCTGGATTTTTTTGTTGTTATTCTGCCTCTCACTGTTCAAATAAACCTACCATTAAAATTATAGACTGATCATTTCATTGTCAGTGGGCAAACGTACAAAATCAGCAGGGGATCAAATACTTCTTTCCCTCACTGTATCTGTCTATCTGTATGTCTACCTGTCTACATAGCTGTCTGTTTTTTCTGCCTATGTATCTAGCTGTTTATCTAGCTGTCTGTCTCTGTATACCTGTCTATCTGTATGTAGGTCTGTCTATCAGTCCCTCGATCTAGCTGTCTCTTTACCAGTCTTTTTGTCTGTCTGTGTATGTATAAATATCCCTGTTTAACTGTCTCTCTGTCTAAGCTGTTTATTTACCTGTCTGTCTGTCTCTTAGTATTTCTGCTTGTGTATGTCTTTATCTAGCTGTCTATTTATCTGTCTGTCTCTCTCTGTTGATCTAGCTATTTTGTCTATCTACTATTCTCTCTATCCACCCAGCTGTCTGTCCATCCATCCATCCATCCATCCCTCCATTCATCTGTTGCTCCATTTACCTGCAGCTGGTTGTCTTTCTGTTTATACATCTATATATCTGTCCATCCATTTCTTTCTCCATCCATCCATCCATCTATGCATCCACACATCCATCCAACTGTCTGTCTGCCGGTTGTCTATCTATCTGTTTATGCGTCAGTTTATCTGTAAAATTATCTGCCCATCTATCTGTACATTCATTTCTTTGTGTGTCCATCCATCTATCTTTCTAAATAACTAGCTAGCTACATGGCTGCACGTTGGTCTATTTATCCATCAATTTGTCCATCCAGTGTCTCCTCCTATAAGTTAATACCTGTCTGCCTGCCAATGTCTTACCTATCTAATCTATCAATCTATATAATCTGTCTAACCTGTTATCCATCTGTCCATCCATCCAACCATCCATCCTTCCTCCATCCAACCATGCATCCTTCCTGCACCTGCTAAATTCCATCTATCTATCTATCTATATATCCATCTATCCATCTATCCATCGATCTATCTATCGTGCTGTCACTCTCTATATCAAGCAATCAGTTGCATCGTTATGTAAATTCTGGTGCTCAGGTAGTTCTTATTGTATCTCTGTGTGTCTCCACTATTTCAAGATTTGTGGCTCAGCTGCTCGCACTGTAATGGAGCTGGGCTCCATTGCTGTACGTTCAGAAACGATCCTAATGAGGCCAAACCAAAGAAATATCCCATTAGAAGGCTCAGCAATGCAGAACGGTGCAGCATTAAAAACCTGATGCTGGCTGGAGAGACGTATCAAGAGCCCTTTTAAATGTGGCGCCCGTGGGGAAATCTGCTAAACTCCTGCTCACAGGGCCAATGATCAAACTCAGGCAGTGAAACGTGCATGCAGAGCTATGTAAAAGAGAGAGAGAGAGAGAGGGGGGGGAGGGAACAATAGCTGGGGGCCATTTGAAGGATAAATAAGTGTAATAGCAGGGTGAGGGTATGAGTCAGATTCGGTGAGATGAGGAGAATAAAAGCGAGAAAGGAGAGAAGGAAAGCTATAATGACAGAGAAAGGAAGAAAAAGGTTCCTAGTAATGCTTTGTAGAGCCATTAATGGTCTATACCCTCATATAAAACATAAAAGAAGTACCACAGGTACAGACTTTATGCTCTGAAGTTACACAGATCCCTGACACAAGAAATTTAGATTTTATATCTGTTTTTAGTCACATTAGGAGTTTATTAAGTATTTTCACAAATTATAGTGTTCTTCTTTTGTGGTTACAGATATCAAGTCAGAAAGTGGAAAGATTTCAGACTTATGTCATTTTAGTCCATGGCTCTAGTAACGTGATAACGTGAAGCACCATTATGAAGCAAAATACTCCAAATTGTCTTATTTATTAAGAATAAAAAATAAAAACTTGAATACCCTTTGAATTTATGCAGTTTCAATTTGTAACATGCTTTGAGCTCCATTCCACATACAGTACTATTCCTACCTGGTAGGCGGTGAGCAGCTTGCTCCTCCACTGGGCCTGTGGCAGGTCATGGATGGAGAGGCGCAGGTTATGGTAGCTGTCTTTAAACAGGAGAACATGTGGCTCGTCAATGAGGCGACCTCCAAGCTGCGCCTCCATCTGCATCACCTCCTACAGAGACGACACAACAGCAAACACAGCCGAGTTTCAGTTACAGTCCGCCACCGAGCACTGTTTCCTAAATGTATTTGATCCATATTATTCAAGGACACCATTTTGTCTTTATCTGAAATCAACATGAGCATTTCCCATTTGTGTGAGAAATGCTCATAGGAAATGAAGTATATGTAAGTATAACAATAAAAAAATAATAATCCATTTACACATGGTAGTAAACACTCATGGGTCTACATGAGTCGGTCAATCACTTTGTTGTTCAAAATGAAAGCAAAAAACATGATTATAGGGTCAGGGAAGGGACAAAATCTTCTACGGTCTGATGCTCTGAGTCATCCTGATGATCCTGTAAGAGTAACTCACAGCCAGTGCTCTGTCAAGAGTTTGAATTGGTTTGGGAATTTGCACTCGTACATCAAACGTCACAACCTTAGGCAGGAAGGAAGTCCGATTACTGGCAGGAGGCGCAGCACATCAGGAGTGGGAGACAGTCATGAAGAGAAAAACTGATTTAGGAGTAGAACAGGTACGACATTTATTTGTTCCCTTACTTGGTGGGAGGTTAGTGAGTATACTGATTGGTCCTCATTGTGGAGTTTGTATTGTTATCCAGTTGTGAAAGAGATATGCTCAGTTAGCGAGTGGATAAACTGCATTTTTTGGTGTGAATTTTTGTACATTTTAGGGACGATGACACAACAGTGTGTTTTTATTTTAGCCAGAAGTGATAGTGTTGTTCTCTACACTATATTACAGCTTTAAAAGCATGACTTTATCTAATAACTATCAAATTGCCAGCTGAAGGAGGACTTAAGTTCTGTTTGTGCAAACCTACGCTATTAGATTAACACATGTGTGGAACTGAACTATAATTGGCTAAAAGTCAAGGTTTAATCCAATACAAGAAACCAGATAATGGTAGTGTGCTATTTATATCCTGAATTGAATAGTAGAGTTAACATCAGATATATGAAGTAACAAACTTTTGCACAACTTGTTTTGTTTCAATCAGATCCGTCAAACATATTTCCTGCAGACTGGGACCAGCCCAATGGAGACTCAAATATGGTTCACCAAATGAATTTAGAACCAACGAACAAAATTTGGACCCGAAAGGTTTGAAAAAAATGCTATTATCTGTTATTCCACTAGGGGCATAATAGAGCAGTACTTATTTTTTTGTCGGTCTACAACTCCAAGGGCTTCATACGGGACTTTGTGGCTATGTGATAAAAGTCTTGCCGCTGAACGCAGAGGTTTCTGGTTTGAACCTGGTGTGTCCTCACACTGGGTAGGTTGAATGAGCAAGTGGTGGAGATTGGGTGGTGAAATGCAGGAGTGGTCATTGTGACTGAAGTAAATGGTGTGTGAAGTCACCAGAAAAAGTGGGGGTAATAGGTTTTTTACAGCACTCCCTATATATAATGCAAAAACTAAGTCAAACGCCTCTATTAAAGTTCCACAAAACCTCAGAAACCATGACACTATCCATTACACCACTCAAGGACAAGTGAGGATATTGCTTCTTGGACATTTGTCTCAATAAATGGCTCAAAGAGGAGATGCTTATTTCACTCAAATGGTCAATCACTTCCCTGTAGTTTCTGATAAGTAGCTGATTTCAGCACTCAACATATAATTAGCTAAAGCATCTTAGCCATCATCTTCCCCACTGTATTTCCCCTTTGGTCAAATCCCAGACTCTGGCTTATAGATTCAAAACTATAAACCATTTTTTGGGTGGGAAAGGTTATAAACCAGAGGTGTCCAATCTTACCCACAAAGAGCCGGTGTAGGTGCAGGTTTTCATTCCAATCAAGCAGGAGATACAACTGATTCCACATGTTCAATCAGTTGGTCTTGGCTTTTAATAGAAAGGATGTGGCTACTACTTTGTTTGGAATGAAAACCTGCACCCACACCGTCCCTTCAACCACCCTTTTTCCCAGATTTGAACCAACAACCCCTGAGTTCCAATTGAGCCACAGGATGTTGTACTAGCAACTTGTTTAATAGAACTTTTAAATTTTGTATACTTAAATCCTGTGCTAAAATGAATCAGAAGGACAGATTCAAACCAGGGCTATCACACATCAGAAACCGCAACACAATCCACTACACCACTGAAAGACAAGAGAAGACACTGGACTTTTGGCTCAATACATGACTCAACAGTGCAAGTCACAGAGCACCAACAATGAAATGTTTACTGGAAGAGGAGATGTTCCTAGCATTTGATCACTGAAATGGTCAATAACTTTCCTGTAGTTGTCGCTAAGTAGCTGATTTCAGCACTCAACATATAATTACCTAAAGGACCTTAGCCATCACTTAGCTATCATCTTCCCCACACCAGCATTTTGTGGATAAGATTGGACACTGTTCTAAACAAACCATTTTCTTCATCCATCCATTCTCTACCCAACTCTTCCAGATTTGAACCGAGTTCAGGGGTGAGATGTTTACTGCTTGGTTGGAATGGAAATCTTGACCCCTATCAGCCCTTTGTTGATGAGACTGAACACCCCTGTTCTAAGCAAACCATTTTTTCTCCACCCAACTCTCCCAGATTGGAACCAGCAACCTCAGGGGTGAAAAGTTAACAAAAAAAGACACCAACTCCCACATAACTGCATTGCTGTTGTAGGGCCTTAGTCTTTAAAATTGAAATCCAGGAAAATCAACAAGCTTTAAATATGCTAAATGTTTGTACGATGACATCATTCTTCAGAGTTATTTATAAATAAAACTCTAAACGGACGCAGTTTATACACATACTACTTTCCACCTGTATGCGCATGGACGCCACAAAACCTTTGGGAAATTAACTGGAACTACTTTTTGTCTGCTGAACTTGGACAAAACAGTGAACACTGGTCAACATTTTCTCATGCCTCTATCATCCTAAGATCTACACTGGTAAAAACTTATAATCATAAATAGAGGTTTGTTTTTAGTTTGGAAAAAATGAACTAATTCAAATATCACTGAAAGATACAAACAAAAATAATAACTACTGCATGAGTGGGAAAAGAACAGTCCTGTACATCATGGCATTTCATTGCATTACACTCTAGAGTCTAATGTAGTGACCACACACTCACACACACACAAGCCTCTGCTATAGGTGATGTCCAACAGAGCAAAAGACTCAACATTCAAAAGAAAATAAAGTCTGGACAAGTACCACTTGAACACCACTCGATCCCTGACTCATGCTGGCAGTGCACTCGCATCCGATGGATTCTGGAGGAGCGAATATGAAGCTAATGTGCTGGAAGAAACACGCTCTGGAAGGGCAGATGGATGTGGCCGTATGGTGTGGCGGCTTTACTGTGTGAACGCTGATGCACACGGATTGAATTCGGAGAGCGAGTCTAATTAAGATGGAGAATCTCAGCGATTCTTATCTGCGGCACCATTTCATTCGCTGTTCACTTCAGGCTAGACTGGCTTCAATTAAAATGCTAAGGAAGCCAGTACTTCAAATTATCATTTGAAACACGGATACTTGCTTTCGTCTGACTGCTGCAAAATCTTTCAGGCTGTGTTGTAACACTGAGATCAGATCAGCTAGTCTCTCTGCTCCCTAATGAGGACATAACGAGCCCAATTTTAAGCGTGTCCCTTCACAGATACTCTTTTCAACCAGCCATTTAGACTTAAAGTGGTGGAGTTGCTCTCTTTCAAGCCGCGCTCACATCCTCGTGGCCTTTTCGCATCGTGTGGTGGGGACCAAAGGTCAGAGTTTATCTCTCCAGTCGTACGGGGTCGCGTGAGTCAATAGCGGAGGCCAATCAAATCTGGAGAGCCATATAATCTCTCACTGTGTGGCTTTTACTCGCACAAAAGGCTCTGTAGGGCAGTTCCAAAGCTCCTCGTTTAGCGCTGTCCTCTTCTAAGCACAATTACTCTTTGGGCAGGAATTAGCATTGCAAATGGTGGCTCGTGGACTTTGATCCAGATTCTGACCCATCAGCAGATCGAGCCGAGAGCCTGCCAATTATCCCATTATGAAGCCCTAGCACCCTGAATACCAATGCAGACGTCCTGCCAGCGTCCCGAGAGCTTCGGATTAACAAGCAAGCATAAATCTGTCAGTCTCAGCGTGCTGTTTTTACACCATCACGCCCCAAACATAAAAAATACGCACTCTCGGTTTGTGTGTTTGTTTTCCACATGTGGTTTCGACAGAGAGAGTAATGGCCTCCTGTACGCCTCATTGTCTTCTTAATAAATTGCTTTGTGCGTCTGCACATTTACTGCGAGGGAAAAAAAGCAACCGAGAGAACTCCCTAAAACTTTATTTAGTTGAGTGAGGGGAAAGCGCTTGACACCTTCGTTGGCAGATCAGTAAAGATTTCTCATTTATTTACACAACAGATGCAGAGAAAGACAAATTCATGAAAAGCGCGCTGTCTGAGAGAAAATGCCATGTGGCGATAGTTAAAGCTGAGTTTTGAGAAGCCACTCGAGGGGGGGACTCGGGGGGAGAAAAAAAGGCCGCGTGCACTCTTCTTCCTTGATTTTGTTTATTTTAAGAAGGGATAAAGAGACAAGATATAAAAAGCGAGATATAAAGTGGAGAGAGGAAAAAGTGGAGAGCGGCAATGAATAATGGTGAGGGAAACTCAGAGAGAGAGAGAGCAAGTGAGCGAGAAAGGATGGAGAAGCAGCTTAGCGTTTTTGCCTTGAGGTCAGAAGAGTGTTAAGCTTCAGAGAAACAGATAACTGGATTATTGGAGGCCCGGATGCAGCTCTCCAGCTTTTCAGCCTCGTCTGTCCGGTTGCCTCGGCTCACTCGCTGCGGCGTCTGATAGACTCGGTCCAACCGGGAATAGACGAGACTCTTGTATAGTTAATCTTCCCCGTCTGCCTGTGACAGAAGGAGGTTAGCCAGCGCGCTAACTCTTAGGCGACAAACTGTTCTCGGTTGGAGAAGTAAAAAAGGTTTAAAGGCGATTTTGAAAGAAGACGCTGTCTGACAGCTCCAACCAATCAAAGTAAACACGTTAAAGAGTGGACGGTTCAGAGCAGGACCAAACTTTTAAGTGTATCAGGAAAAGGAAACGTGTTAATGCTAAAGGACCAAACAATTCCCATGAGAAACACTGACGAGCAACGTTTTTTCTCAAATTTGTGTAAATGACGTATAACATTGTAAAGCAACAAATCCAAATCACTGGCTCGAATGATTCTACAGACTTTTCTTCAGTTCGTCACTTATTTCCTACCTGTAATTAGATTTACTGTTTGATGCGCACAAATGAAAGAAAAACAAAGCGTTCCAGATAACAGTGTTGTCTACACAGAAATCAGACTGTGGTCTGTTTTGTATTGCTTGTTGATTAAATAGCTTACATTAATAGCATCTGGCAAACATCCTTATCCAGAGCGACTTAACAGTTGAAGGTTAAGGGTCTTCCTTGCTCAAGGGCCCAACCGTGGCAGCTTAGTAGTACTGGGATTTGAACACATGACCTTCCAATCAGAAGTCCAACATCTTATCCACTGAGCTACCACTTCCCTTTCTATAGTTAAGTTTAATGTGCATGATGCAACAGATAAAAACATGCAAATGCCTTAAAAAGCATTCCGAATATTTTCTCCTGGAAACTTGTTGCCAGAAAAATAACAGAAAATGAATATCGTCCAACAACAACGGGACAACAACAGAATGTTCTGATGATCAATTCATACCGGTTCGTTTCTTATCATTCTTCCATGTGTGCTAATCTTTAACAAGCAAATTTGACTGATTACATGAAACAAAAAATAAATAAATAAGTCACACTAATTATAACTAGGAATGGGGTTCAAAATTTCGGTTTCCACTGGTGCCAATGGAAACATGATGACTATACATTTAACTAAGAGAAATATCCAGAATACACATTACAATATATGTACCTTCCTGTTACCTTAACATTTCAGTACCATATAAACATTGTCTTAACATACAGAAATATTTACTTTATGGAAAAATAATTAGCTATCAACTGACAGCTATAGACAGACATTAAAGCAAAAAGCCATAAGTAGGTGAGTGTCCACATGACTGTACGACGCAAAGCGTTATTATTATTATTATTATTATTATTATTATTATTATTATTATTATTATTATTATTATTATGATGATGATTATTAACAATATTTGCAATAGACAGTTAATAGTCTGTTAATATTAAGCTTTGGTTGCAATTATTTGACTAATTAATTAACTCAGTTATTGATGATGCTGTAACAGGTGTGTGTGTGTGTTTGTGTGGGTGTGTGAAGGAGTTTACAACTCTGAAAAGCCAATCAGATTTTAGCACCATTAAAAAAAAATAAAAAATATATCTAGCTAAACTGATCGGTGGTGACTAATTGCTGTGTGTTTTTGATTTATTTTTGTAGTGCACATTTATAATCATTAAACTATTTTATCCTTGAACAAGCCTTAACCCAGAACTACTCAGTCTCAGTGCTGGGATTTGAATCTGCTTTACTTGGGATTTAAAAAAGAAAGTAAGAAAGAAACGTCTGGCAGATCAATGAATGTAAAATAAATAAATGTAAATGTCTGGGTGAATTAAGGCAAGCGAACTGTCTGTTCCTAATATCTGAAAACCTGAAAGTCTCTTTACGCGGCAGTAATGATATATGATCAGTGTTCGTGCACTAGACTGACTTTAAATAAATCAAGTGAAAGCAATAACACATGGATGCAGACGTTAAAATAATAAATAAAAAAGATGTCGTGTGACATGAACCGCACAGGAGGAAGAGATGAATTAATAATCATAATAATAAGAATAACTGCAATTCCTGTGCAATATTAAATAACAACAGTATTGCAATCCGTGCTTTTTGCGATTTCATATTTGGATATATAGCGCTCTGGGTTTTTTTTTCTTCTTTTTTTCCTAAAGTGAATGAAAGAGATTGAAGATGCAGTCGTGAGAATAAAACGACTCGGAAGATGAATGACGCCTTTGCATTGAGTCGACAAACAATTCAGCATGTGAGACGGGAATTTTTTGAACGATGACGTGCAGATGTTCATTATAAAGACGTATCTGCATATAGTTAAGCATTCCCTCGAGCTGAGCTGGTCTTATTGTCTTTCTCTCTTCATCTATAAAAGCCTCTCTTCGTCTATGTCACCATCTCTTCCTCTCGCTCTCTCTCTCGCTCACTCTCTCTCTCTCTCTCTCTGATGGATCAAGCCCATCAGCATGTCTTCCACAGCCTCCCTCATCTCTGATTAATAACTTAGAGTGTAAGCATGGAGGCAGCTGTGCTGCACACACACACACACACACACATATATACAGTTGCAATCAAAATTATCCAACCCCCAATCAGGTTTATTGTCAAAATGTACAGACTTTCAGATGTTTGCAATGAACAAATCAAACAAAAGAAATTGAAATTGTTCAAAACAACGAATGCTTCAAGTGGTTTCTCCGAATTCAACTGAAAATGTAACTTATAATGATTTTTAATTTTCATAAGTCAAAATTATTCACCCCCTGAATAGAATCCCTCACAACAGCACACATATGCAAAACAGGTGATGTCTCAAGCACACCTGATGTAATTAATCAAAAGCTTCATTAGTTGCACCAGGTGTGCTTGAGCTGGAATACATGAAATACCTGGACTGGCTAGGGTTCAGAAAATTTATGAAATAGGAAATCAACGAAATCAACGAAAGCTATCAACGACTGCAACCAGATTTCTGAGAAGGCAGGTAGTGAAATACCCTCGAGTGACTGCAAAAGAAGTGCAGCAGGACTTGGTGGCAACAGGCACCGAGGTTTCAGTGAGCACAGTAAGGCACATACTAAACACAGAAGGTTTCCATGCCAGAACTCCAAGACGTACGCCACTACTGACCCAAAAGCACAAGAAAAGTAGGCTCAAAATCATATAAATATGCCTCAGACGTTTTGGGATTCTGTTCTGTGGAGCGATGGAACAAAACTGGAACTTTTCGGCATGATGGATCAGCTGTATGTCTGGAGGAAGAAGAATGAAGAAAGAACACTCTGTCCACAGTCAAGCATGGTGGTGATTCCGTGATGCTCTGGGGCTGCTTTGCATCACTGGCACTGGAAACATGCAGCGTGTGGAGGGCAAGATGGATTCATTGAAGTATCAGAAAATCCTAGGAGAAACCATCATGCCCTCTGTGAGGAAGCTGACCTTGGGCATCAGTGGACCTTCCAACAGGACAATGATCCCATGCATACCTCAGATTCCACCAATGCTTGGTTGCAGAAGTCGTCCTGAAGATTCTACAGGGCCATCACAATCACATGACTTCAACCCCATAGAAAATCTCTGGTGGGATTTGGAGAAGGGGGTTGCAGCATGCAAACAGAAGAATATTACTGAACTGGAGGCCATTGCTCATGAGGAATGGGCTAAGATTCTTTAGGAACACCGCCAGAAACTGGTGTCTGGTTATGCATCTCATTTGCAGCAGGTCATAACAGCAAAAGGGTGCTCTACTAAGTACTAAAATGCTTGCCATGAAGGGGTTGAATAATTTTGAGACTGGAGAAGTCATTATAATTTGCAATTTCAGTTGAATTTGGGGAAACCACTGGGGAAACTATTTCAATTGCTTTTGTTTGATTTGTTCATTGCAAACAGCTGAAAATCTGTACATTTTTGATAATAAACCTGATTTGCAATGGGGGTTGAATAACTTTGATTGCATCTGTGTACACACAGACACACACACACACACACACACACACGGAGGAAGAAAATGCACTTTGCTCTTGATAAATCATGGTGAAGAAGTAAGCGCAACACTGAGACGTGTCATTTCTCTCAGTCTCCATCTGTCTCCTCTCGACGAAGCCGAGTGTCACATTAAACTTTACGTCACGGAGCTGACGCTGTGCTTTCCAACCAACACACACATGCGATTATACTCTGCTTTTAGACAAAGGTCAAACCGGAGAGCTCTCTCATTTACACACACACACATACACACACACAAGCTATGCTATGCCGAGTCAGCACCCGAAACACCAGACGTTACCCACGGTTTCAGCAAGGAAGAAAAAAACACATCCAGCATCTCACATGTAGTCTAGACACGACGTTAGCTGAATTTCAGGGATGTCACGTCAGCAAAGCTAGTTTAATAAGCAAGCTCAAAATAACACATCAAACATCATAAAACCATCAAACACTTCATCATGGCATCCAAAAGGCAATCATCCACCAAGACGTGTCATACGAAACAAGCACAATTTCATCCAATTATGTTTTCAACCATCATTCGTTAATATATGTTTGAAAAAAAAAGTGCTGTAGAATCGGTTCAGGCACTAAACAAATAATGGTTGCTCGTATATTAAATATTGCTGACATGTCATAACATAATAAATAGCTAGCTAGCTATTATAACATTACAATAAATGCACAGGTGCCACAGCTTTAAATACGTGTTTCCGGGTTAAATGGAACTGTCTGTATCTATATCCATGTTTTTGGGTGGTCCCCAAGATGGCTGCCTCTATATAACTTGTATGGCAAATCTATGTCTGACAATAAAAGTAAGCCAAAAAAATATTAATAAAGAAAAGAATCGCTGCTCTGGTGAAGTTTTCTGTGAATAATTTTGGAAGGAGTCTCCAGTGTGAGTGATGTCTTCTGCTCATATAATGCAAGTAAGAAGTACGGATGGCATAAAACATCCCGATATTGATTATTGATTTTATATATGTGTGTAATTTGTATTTGCTAACTGTTTTATGTTGTAGACTATTAGACTATAGCTTGGTGTCGTAGCTTTGGGAGACCACAGGGGGCGATATATCATGATGCAATATATAATAGATCTCCATCTGTGTGTACACAATCGCGTACTGTGACACTGCCTACTGGATTCGATTCAGTACCTACTGCATTCGATTCAGTGCCTACTGCTCAGCCATTCATACAGTGCGTACTGATCAGCATACGTGTGCAGTATGAATACAATCTGGACGTACTACTGCAATTTTTATTTATTATTAAAATATTACGTATTGTAATTGTTGGCAAATTGCTGTGGTATAATAGGAATAAAACACTTCAGGAAATGGTGTTATTGGAAAATAAATAACGTCAGGTTGGTAGCAGCAACTCTGCACTTCAATATGTATTCATGTGACAGTGAGGAGGAACACAACCCTCTCAAATCAGTGTCTCAGAGGCAGCCCTGGGATCTGAACTCACAACCTCCCATATTATCCCAGTCTACAGACACGGCAGTGGCAGCGCTGGAGAAGAGCGAGCTGCGTGTTAAATATTGATCTAATTGGTCCCGTAGGGCCACTCGCTTATCGAGAGCCTGTGAACTGAAATGTCGCTGACTCCCGGGTGTCGTGACGACACTTAACGATCAAACACAATTATGCTGTTTCTAATCGGGTTTAAATGGGAGATGAAAAGCCACCCTTCCTGCCCAGCTGTCGGGCTGAGTGAGGTGAGGTAGAGAGCGGGATCTTCCATCTGTCTGTTTTAAGGAGAATTTGGACACATTTGCAAATTGGTGCGCAAAATCTGTATGGAATGAATTTTTGAGGCAAAAGCGTTAAACAAAATGATGATATCCATGAGAGAAATGAAAGATCAATAAACAGATTCTCTTCTTCAGGATATTCCACATAATAGAAGCTGAAAGAAGAAGGAAAAAAAACGCACCTCACTGCAATAATTTTGCTTGGAAATGCTTTTTTAACGTTTGGATGAATTGTGTCTAAAGTGCGAGATAGTGAGTGTTCAGTTTAAAAATAACAGTGGTGCTTATTCCCTGGCCCATGCAAAAGTTAATTTAGTATTATGATAAGAAGTGTGTGTGTGTGTATATATATGATATGTGCCATACCCTGTGGCAATCATTACAGTCCATAACACAACACAATTAACACGTCACCAGAGATAAATATACATCTCATGCATTAGATCATTTGCTACCTCTGCGCTATGCTATTTCTAACAACACACTCTTCTGACTAGCGCTGATTAGCATAATAATCCAAAGACAATCACAATAAATGAGGACCTGTGACTGTACAGGAAGCCAATCAGTCACTCTGGAGGGGGTAAATTTTAGAGAAAGAGCTCACTGCACCTGTTAGGTGTGTCCTTGTTTTCAACAAAACTGCCATCTCAGACTGGCATAGATCAGATTTGCAAAGTAACTAGGTCGCTATAATACTAAATCAGCCTTAAAGACTACGCACCCCACGAGGCCACTGTGGCTTACTACAGACATCTGTGTGTGTATGAGGAGAGCAGGGGGAAAAAAAATAGGTAACAACCCCCCCAACCCCACCCCACACACACCACACTCCCACACATATCTCCAGTGTTTCGGAATAGTCAAGGTCATGAGCTGCAGTAGTCCATTATTACTTTTTTTATTCATGCTACGCCTATTTATTTAATGCTACACTTTTCCCCGTGTTTAATGATGCTATATATAATATGGCCGAAAAACCCTCACATCACACATCAACAGCTTGCATCTCACAGAAGCAGCCATAACGAGCTCCTAATGAGTTCATAACGAGTGTGGGTGCTGAGGCCGCAGTTTGGCTGGAGATCAGTAGCTTCTGGAGTTGTTCGTGAAGCTCCAGAGGACCTCGTGTTCCTGAGAACTTCCTTCGTTTGGCCTGATTGAGGTTTTGGGTCCAAACTCCACTGCCCATAAGTCCTCTGAGCTCTGCGTGGCTGTTCTGGCTTTCTTTCCGTCTATCTCTCTCTGACTTTCCCATTTCCATCACACAACTTCTCCAAATCTCCACATGTCGTTTCACACACTCTTTTTTTTTCTTTTTTCCTCTCTGGCAGGCTGCGTGAGGTTGGAGTGGTGATTACTACGCACTTCTCTCTCGTGGCTAACTCGGGACGGCAGCCACACAGCTCCTCTTTTTCATTTACTAATTAACCATGCAAATGAAATCTTAAAGGCTACTCAAACGTGCTTCTCCAGGGAGCCCGCTTTGGCATTAGCTCCTGATTATTCTTTATCTGTTCATGAGCGAAAAGGAAAATGGAAAAGCACCAAAGAAATACAGACATAAGCAGCTGAATGGCAAGCAAATGGATAACAAACAGAAGAGAAACATAACCTATTCATTCATCACACAGAAGTAGCAACAATCACTCGTCACTACACCACCAATGCTCAGTTCCCATCTGAACATATGACCTGCTAATCCTGATTATAATACTGATCATACTGATTAAGCCACTACCTCAGCAAGCATTCCAATAATTGCTCTCCAGCCCAGTATACCACCAAATCATTACTAATTACACCAGCATAGCAACCAAATATCAATCATAATACTAACTTATTGAGCAGTCACCATTCACCACAGAAAAATCAAAACTTATGAACCATTAACAAGTACCACCAACCAATGACCATTCATTACCCCAGCAAACCAATTTCTTCTGATTACATCAACCTATTACTCTTCACCGTATTGTAACCAATCAGCAGTCATTACACCACCCTATCAACTAATGTTTTCTCCTGACCTGAACATATCACCTTTAATTACAGCAACACAGCAACTAATCACTACTCATTACACATACATAGCAACCAACCATCACTCATCCCCCAAGTGTAGCAACCAATTATCATTAATTACACCAAAACTCCAGCAAAAAATGCTATATGTCCTAAGTACCAGCCACCCCACCAACCGACTGCAACTCCTTCCACTAACATATCAACCATTTATCAATTATTTATTAATCATTACATGGAAATAGTGACAAATCACCATTCAGCGCTCAAAAATATGAACTCAACCAACAGACCAGCCTGTCACCACTCACCGAATGATGAACTCCAGACCTCCACCCCAAAATAGCAACAAATCACCACTTATTACACCAACGTATCAATAAATTACCACTCCATATTAACGTCTAATCTATCTAAACTATCTAATTACCACTCTCCATATCAACATATAATATAATTACCACTCACAACTGCAATATAGCCACTAATGAACATTCACTATGAAATAATACAGTATATGAACCAATTAACAACTACTGTCACACCACACCAATCCCCACTCACTATACCAAAACAGCAACCAATTACAATTTTCTACAAAACCATAGCAACCAATTACCATTCATTACATCAACATAGTGACTAATTACCGTTCTCTACAACAACATACACCCAATTACCATTACTGTTCACTATAAACACATGCAAACCAATTATAATAATGTGGACAATGGTAACTCAGTGGTTAAGACAGTGGACTCCCAGCACTACCAACCTGCCACTGTTGGGCCCTTGAGCAAGATCCCTTAACCCTCAACTGCTCAGTTGTATGAGACAAAATGTAAGTTGCTCTGGACAAGGGCATCTGTCAAATGACATAAATAATATATAAAAAGTCACCACAAATAATATGAACCGGCCACTGTGCCACTGTACCAACCAATTATCAGTCATTATCATTATCATTATCATTATATCAGGGATTGTCATTATGTAAGTGCAGATAGTTCCATCCATCCATCCATCCTCTACCGCTTACTCCTTTTCAGGGTCGTGGGGAGGTGTGAGGCGAATGTGCTAACCACTAAGCCACCATGCGCCCCTGCAGATAGTTTATTATATGAATTACAACCAAAATCAGAACCATATCCATGAACTGTGGATATGATGCATAGTGTACGATGGGTACACCCTTTGGTGATACCACGATGATCATTACAACAAAATACTGACCAGTCAGCATTCAGTGAACAAATTCATGAACCAAACAACAATCACTACCTGTTATTTTAGCCTACCAACCAGTTGAGACTCACCTCATGAAAACATGACCAATCACCAGTCACTACATTAACATATAAAAATATTATTTGCTGCTTTTGACATTATATTCTTGCCTGATCTAAATTCAACATAGTGTAGTATCAAGAAGCAAATCAATGGGAACATGCTATATTATTTATCCCGTAGTTCCCATATCCCAAGTTTGATATAAATCAAAATCAAAGCCACTCACCTGGATGAGGTCATGTGTGTCGTCAGTGCAGTAGACACGGATGGTGTATTCGAGTGTGGAGCAGTAGGCCGGGGCAAACAGCAGCAGTTTGAGGCGTTTGGCTGCGGCCATGCTGAGGGACTCTCCGACCAATGCAAAGCGTCCAAGCTGCTCGGTGAACACGCGGCATGTTTCGGCCTCCAGCTGGCAGTAAAACGGCTCAGATACCAACTCCTCGCCAAGCAGCAGCACGTCCTAACATACACAAGGGAGTGAGTAAGGCCACAGCTCACACACGGCAGGTGTCATAGTGGGGATGCAAGGAAATGTTTAAGATTCATTCTGTTTTTCTCGAGAGTAATTAATATCACATTTTGATCGCGTTGAAGGAATTCATCTGAATCACTCTGCTAATTTATAATTACCTTTAATTTATAACATATTAGTCTTGTTAGTAGCTGGTTTGACATGCATTACGTTTGATATCTGATGCAGACGCGTTTACATAAGAAAAATTAAATGCCTTCTTTGATTCGTCAAATCAAATAAAGGATTCGTTTTCCTGTGGCAATTTCCTCCTTATCGGTTTGATATTACAGCCATTACATGAAACAAAAGGCAAGATGCTAGCTGTGTCATTGTGACCATTTCGCTCCAGACAGTTCTGGTGACGCCATCTCGGTCAGAGGAGAAAGAGTTGAACTTGCTCGTTAAGGTCTCTGTGGCAACACTGCGACCAATTCTTCACCATTTTACACTCGGTTACGTTCTTTAATCAATTAACCGCTTTGACAATTAGGTGCACTCTTCTTTAACGACTGTGAAAATGCATTAATTAAGGCTGGGCCGCAGATACGAGCTCATAACCTGTGAGTGATATATTTGCTAAAGCTGAAAACCGCAAAGTCCAATATTTCCCGAACAATAACAAAAAGCATGAAGCCAGACATGAATATTTGAGGAGATGTGTCGACTGAGGTTCAGATGAGGAGAAATCTATGGAGTTGCAGTTTTCCTAATGAAACATGTTTTTCTTTTGTAACCTGTGGTCCAATCCAATCTTCTTATGGCTTCCCAGAGTGGCTTTAATTAGACAAAAAGGCAAAAGGGAGCCTCGGTGACGAGCACACCCGCTTTCTCAATCTAATCAACCTCACACACCTCAGGACCTCCAGCCAGGAAATGACATCCTGCTGATCGATGAACCGAGCCGTTGTGTTCATCAATAAAATTACTATTGACACGAGCCGTTTTCACATCCACTCACTATGAAGACATATTTTATTCCACCATCCCAATGTTTTCTTTTTTTCCCCCCACCTTTTACCCTTTTGCTTGAACGTCCCCAATCAGATGGGTCGATATCGACAAGGGACTATATTTCAGCCTTTCTTCCTGTCGCTTCAGACTCTCTGGAGAAATTAATTGCTCTAAGTCGGTCTGCGAACACTCAGTGGAGGACGAAGTTCCCCGTTTTCCTGCCTGAGTCTGGGGTACCTGGACTATATTTGTGCCGAAGGATGATTAAAAGCCCTCGTCTAACCTCAGCCAGAGACAGGCCAATTCATTCTGCAGACGCCCCGCCGCTGCCACACCAGGCGGCCTGAATAATTTATGCACAATATCGAACATGAAAGAGGACCTTCACTCCCACCGCCGCCCCTCTGTTCTGCTTCTTCATCCTTTCTTTCTATCACCCAACCCCCCCTTCAATATACTTCCTGGGAATGCTCTTTGGCAGATTACGTGACGTGTTTGAGGAGACGACGATGGAGATACGTGCATGAGCGAAGGTGGGATGAGTTATACACAGATGGATGGAGAATGGATCCAACTACAGAACCCACACTGCTGGACACAGCGTACGTGGTGGACCATTTAAAAAAAAAGTCACAAGGGTAAGGCCTTTCTACTATTAGTCAAGGGAAATAGAGATTGTGACAGTCCATTTGAATGGAACCCTGGTCTGTTTTACCCCTAGATATGTTTTTTTAGGCAGGTTAGAACACATCACACTCGGACCGAAAACAACTGGTACGAGAGAGTTTGAGTGAGGTGGCTGCAGTCTGCTTCAAGATGGAACGCTGGTGTTCGTTTGCAGTGAGAAAGTATTTGACTCTGATTTGACTTGACTACAGGAAATGAACCAAACCTGCCATGTGTTTTGGATTGCAGCATTTGGGTTGTAGATGCAAGCTGCTAGACTGAGCCACGAGGTGGAACCTGAGATCAGCGTTACAGAGCTGTAGCATGATGAAATGCCAAGTGTTCTGGAGATTTGAACCAACAATCCAAAAGAATCAGTTACAGTCTGATTCAGACGAAGTGGACTCATTTAAGATTGAACATATAATTGGAGCTTATGAACCTCTGCAATACCCTTTTTCTAATTTTATGTAGAAATCTGACTAGATTTTATGTCAAACTAATGTCCACCACCTCATCCAACCTTAACTCCTTATACTTCTATAACACTATACATGAATTCTTGCGAAGCTGTAACTGGGAGACCAGGCTGATAAATACACACAGTCACACACATTTTATTTCTTTATTATGGACTCACCTCCCAGGTTCCCTCATAGGTTTGTTTCTTCAGCCTGATGGCCCAGTGATCAGTGCAGGAATCAGAGCAGTGCTCCACACTGATGATGACGGGCCGAGTCAGCAGGACACCCGGTGGCCCACAGCTCACCACCGGACTCAGCAGAGTCTGGCACCCAGCCAGGGGTAGTCTGAGGAGGCAGAAATGTGGGTATGGGGTCACAGGGTCAGTCTACACTCCGGAGTCATGTTCGACATGCTGTGTCAAAGGTCAGAGGCAGAGCTCGAGCCGAAGTGGCTCACAGCCAGCGTTCCAGCTAAACATCTTACGCTGAATAAATTTGAACTTTTCTGTTATGTTCGGTATTTTCTATTTCACTCCACTTCAAAGCAGCTCGAAAATTGATACTGTTATTACACTGGGCCGTTTTAAATATTTAATCATGTACATACCTAGTGGTGTGTGATTGTAAATGTATTGCTTCATCTTCTTTTTCTTTGTTCTCTTCTCCTATTTTTGATTTATGCCCTCTATTTGTTTTGTTTTTTGTAACTCAGCACAATGATAAACCGGGGCTTGTCTGATAGCTTGCATTGTTCTGTGAGGTTTGTAAAACATTTCGAGTTGCACACTAGAGGAGTGTATTTCTCTTTCTAAGATACAATGCGACTCTCTTATATGTCATCAACGATCCGGTAAATTAAAAATATGTTCAATGCGGCCGACGTTTCAATTGTAACTAGAAAAAAAATACAGCATGCATTAATTTCAAAATGTGGGAGGCCCCGCTTCTGTTACTGAGACTAACATGCAGAGAGGCCATGCCTCCTTCACAGGAAGCAGTAGGTGCAAAGCCAACGCCTCTTTCACTAAAACTAACATGCTTAATCGTGACTGATCGTTTAATATTCACACCACAACACCATCTCAATGTATAAAAAGGTTAAAATTAAAGTTATCATGCTGAATAAGGTGGACGCTTCATGAATCACTTCCTTCTGCACAGCCTGCGATGTTTCTCTGCTTTATTTGAGCCGATCAGACCACACAGAGCCCAGAGCCGGTGTTAGTCATACATCTGACCATACACACACACACGCACACACACACACACACACACACACACACACACATACACACATGATCCAGCTCAAGGAAACTGACTTCAATCACTCTCTGCGCTGCCTACGGGCTCTCTCAACCCCCCTCCCCTTCCTCTCACATTTCTGTTCTCTGAGAAACTTTTCTGGCAGCAAGTGTGGAGGGACCTACCTCACATCGTCCTTCCTCTGCACAGTGAGGTAAATCTCATAGATCTTGCCTCGGGGGATGGCCTCGGGAGGAATGAGCAGGCTGATCCCTAATGCAAATAAGTGCAAAGACAGGAAGAAGCAGGAATACTTGGTTTAATTCACATGCAGAGGTGCTTTGATGAAATGTGACCTTCATACACGCCACGTTAATGTATAGACGCCCAAAGAAAGACAGGCAAGGTTAAATTTCCACAACACTGACACTCTCACTCTCTCTCTCTCTCTCTTGCGCTTTGAAAACAAGCTCTTTTCACTATCATCACTAGTAACGATCAAATTTGAATACTAAAGGAGGGTTTTTTTTGTATCTGTCAAAAACACTGCTTTCTATTGACAAAAAAGCACGTTGATGCCACCAGGGTTAAACGTTTGACAGAACATAGTCCGACATAAGCATGCTATCGGCAACAGCAGGTCTGGAGAGGAGTTTCACATATATTCCTGGTCACGTTGGGAAAAAGAAAATCAAACACACCTACAACAAACCAGCTTAGCAGATCACTAGGTTTTTTTTTTGAAGGATGACACATTGTGCGTTCTAAGACTGCTGACCAAAAAGTTCTTTTTTATGATGGGATTTTGTGAGATTTTCTGTGCCAGCCAAATTGATCAAGAAATCAAATGTAAAAAGTCAATTTTAGTCTAAAAGATGATGAGTTCAAACACTGATGCTTGTCTACAAAGCCAAAAATGGACCTGAAGGCAATTTTTCTGCACCATGTACCTACCATCCCTCAAGATACATGGAAGTAAGGCTTCAAGACTTCTGATCTGTGCCACCTGGAGGGTTTATTGAACTATCCCTATCTATCTTCAAACTATGACTGAAGACCTCATCACTGAAACCTTTTTCTTGTTACCAAACTCTTCTTCTTTTTTTTTTTTTTACATTTAAAAGTTCTTCCTGGTCCTGGTCATCTTACCCCCATATACCCCCACACTTGCAATCTCAGGTTCTTCATAAGGGGTCCTCCAGCAGTCCCTAATACTAGAGTGACCAGTATGGGAGGCGATCTTTCACTGCCATGACCACAGGAAGTGGACAGGAGGACATTTCAGACGATACCATTGTGCATTTCCATCTCCTTTGGAATAAACTGTCAAGAGGTCGATTATTGGTATTTAAATTCCATTCATGAGATTTACACCCTTTTGTTTTTTATGCCAAACCAGCAAGTCTGCATTGAGCAAATCAAGTTTTCTGGAGAAATAAGGCAGTAAATTTATAATGTAGCGTGAATACAAATCCCAAACCCAGGCCAGTAAATAAATTTCTCCCACTGATCTAGGATCAGTCTATTCTCCTGAAGGCACTGCTGCTCTGCTGCCTTCTGCGACTTGTCCACAATCGAAAAGGATGGATTTCTCAACGAAATTGGAAATCTCTTCCTCATTTCCTCTCCTGAGCCTCCTCACACTAACTCCCAACGTGGCAGACTGATGAGGGCTCTGTCTCTCATTGAGAAAGTTAATTGTCCCAAATAGACTCCACTCACAGCCTTGGTAGTGGATAAGGTTACAGACACCGTTCAGGCACCGATAGGTTTAGCGATGCTCTTCCTTGGCCACGTTTTTGTCCCGTAAAACAAGCTCGGGACTTGCTAATGTCACCTAATTAGAGCAATTTCAGGCTAGGGAAGCGAAGTAATTCACTTTGCTTTTATGAAAGGCTTTTATTGTCATAACGCGATGGTTACCGTGTCAACAGGAGTGTGCTTTCTAGGTCTTTTGCTTACAGAGACCAGTGTTTTGCCGAGCTCTATGATGCCTCAGTGATCCATCGTGTAATTTGATCACCTCTGACGTACAATCAATGTAAAATCACTACAGTTTAACCTTCCTGTTCTTTTCAACACTGATCATCTCTTTAGATTTTGCAGCAATACAAGCTTACCCAAAGCGTCTTCAATGTACTGAATGTATCTGTATGACTGCTATTTAATTACTGACATTTTGTTCCACATCTCTGAGTGGATGGGTTCCAGTTCCAGTGGTTAAAATCAATCATTTGGTTATCAAAATAGTTTGCCTCATACAAGTAAACTGAAAGTATTTTTATCCATCCATCCATCCATTTTCTATAACGCTTATCCTACAGGGTCACGGGGAACCTGGAGCCTATCCCAGGGAGCATTGGGCACAAGGCAGGGGACACCCGGAATAGGGTGCCAATCCATTGCAGGGCACAATTCAAAACACACCCATTCATACACTAAGGACACTTTGGACAATGCCCCCTTTACTCAAACCACCTTCTTTACCACCACCCCCCCACACGGAACAGAGAAAATGCAAATTGCACACAGCACGCAACACAGGTAGAAAGAATCGAACCCCCAACCCTGGAGATGTGAGGTGAAGGTGCTAACCACTAAACCACTCTGCGCCCCCCCAAAAAAATGTACGTATTTTTTTCATTAAGTTAAATAAGCATTACTATGAGCATAAATTATAAATAGCTAGCTGGATAACAGTAGCATAACATGAGGTATCTTGCAATATAATATTTCAATAAATATAGTTGCACCGAGGCGTAGTTGTTAGTAGGTAAACATAAATATCTGAATAGTTATGCTCAGCTATGTACGATGATTTAATATTAAAATAATATGTTAAATAAAACAAGGCATAATAACGTAATGTATCTCAGTAACGTAACATGAATGAGGTTCTCAAGGATCCAGAAAGGACAGTCACATTTATATCCATTTCCTGCGCTAGTATCATTCCTTCATTTGCGCATTATCGAACTAGAGGTGTGAGTGTGTGTGAGAGGCAGAGCTGTGCGGTGTGTGAGAGAAAGTGAGAAAGTGATAGTGTGTGTGAACACAGGGAAGTTAACTTGCAGTCCTGTGACTCACCCGTGTTGGGGATGGTAAGACGTCCTCCCAGGAAATTGAAGGTGCCGTAGGAGGTGTGGACGGCGTCCCGCGGTAGCGTCTTGAAGTAGCTCTGTGCGGTGAGGCGGCTGGTGAGGTGTCCGCTGTCGCCTGTCACTTTGCCGTTGGCCATGGTGTGTGATCCGTTAGCCAGAGGCTCTAGCAGCGGCCCGTCGCTCAGAGAGAATTTAGGAGTCGGATCGTGACGCGTACGCAACGAGCCCTGGTAACCGGGCGTGGTCAGGTCCGGCTGGATCGTGAGCAGGTGAGAGTTTTCTGTGCAGGGATGAGAGAGAGAAAGAGACAGAGACAGCACTTGAGGAAATCAGTGAATGTGAAAGAGCAGACCTGCCAACATTTATGCATTTTATGTAGGAACATGCGTGATCACTCAAAAATATCTTCTTTTCGTCCAAAAAAAAACGACAGATGAGCCAATCAGTATATGAATCTGGAATGATTGACGGTTGCATACTTTTCTGAATATTTTGATGTTAACTGACTCACTGGATGCCCCGCCCCCTTTCCATCCATCTATCTCACATTACGATTATTTTGAATAAAGATCGTGTCTCGATTTTCCTGCTTGAAAGCCTTGCTTTCTGTCAAGTTAAACTGAGAACGTTTTGACTTCATTAATGTGAAATAATATCTATCATGTTCGAATACATTATACAAATGTGGACTTAAAATCAGGGATGCACCAAAAACGCCATTCTCAGTTTTTGCCCAAAAGAAACAAAAGGCCAATAACTGATTTGCAATTAGTGATACAAGTGATTTGTAAAAGGACCACATTAAAAATGTACTGCGTTATGCTTTTTGTTACGCAGTGGGACTACAGATTATTCGTCTTTGTCGGTTGGCAGGTCTGGAATGATTACAAAAAGAAATAAAGTGAGAAAAGGCATTTGTTCAGAAAATGAGCTTAAACTACACACTAACAAACAGAGGTTAATGTGAACACACAAACACACGTACACACACATATCAGACAGATCGGATTTTCCCAACACCTTAACCGTGATAAGAACAGGCTTCTGGATAAACCAATCCCGCTCCTGCTCAGTGAGCAGAGCCGCAGCCACGCAGATTTTTAAGGCCAGCTTAGTGGGAGTGTTTCGGAAAAGAGCCGGCTCACTTAAGCATGTCCGTAGCGCCGCTCCGTTTTCCACACCACGGCCATTTTCATTTCTCTGCCGTCAGATTAAAGAGGAAAATCAGCAGGGAGAACATGACATTAAGATCAGGGTGGAAAGTGCAGAGCGTCTTAGCGCGCTCAGATGGAAAATGGCCGGGAGGGATGATGTCAAAGGTGCTCGCTGATGGACTCACACACAAGATGTCTCACTGCTCATAATGTACTAAGTACTAATAATACACTAATAATGGCCAGGTGGTTATGTTTAAAAAGTGTGGATAGCTAATTATAGTGCAGTTTGCAGCAAAAGTCTTTGGTTGTATTTCCAGCTTATTTAATACCTACATTTTATTTTAGAATTATAATAGGTGTATACCAAACTAGAGAACTAGCTCAATGTCTTTTTTGTTTTTGGAAACGTGAGCTAGTTAGTAGGAATAGGCAAATTATGAAACCCAGACAAATAGATAAATAGATAGATAAATAAATAAATAAGTAAAAATCTACCAGAGTAATTGGTGTTTCTCTCACACACATACACAGGATGAAAGTCTCGGAGAACGTAAATGAGACAGAGAACACAGAGACGGTTGTAAGAGAGGAAGGATATCGTACTGCAGCGTTGTGCCCGGTCCGGTGCCCACACACCTGGCATGGCGGGTTTAATGCCCACGGGCTGGAAGCCGGTCGTGAGGATGGATGAGTCGGCTACGTCTGCGTCCAGCCCTTCCTTCTTCCTCCGATACACGAGGACCAGGACCACCAGCAGCAGAGTGAGACACAGCGCCACAGCAACGATTCCCACGTAGAGAGCCACGTCCTCTGCACCAGACACAGCTACACAGAGAGAGAGAGAGAGAGAGAGAGAGAGAGAAAGAGAGAGAGATGCCTTAAAAGCACATATAGCTATTTCGATACTATACACATACTAGTGCTTTATTACAGACCATATTCTCGCCTCTTTATCTGCTGTTTAATGTTTAGTTTTAACAGTTATTTTGTCTTACAGAGTCTATAATGTGCAATTTCCTGTTTTATTATTCTTTAATATTAATTATCGAACATAAACACACACTCACAGCTAGAGATCAACCAATAGTGGATTTTACCGATACTGATAACAAAGTTGGGCAGTACCTGCCAATAATTCTGGATGGAGCTCAAGTCTCAAACCTTCTCTACTGGGACTGCGGCTGCTCCGAAGACCATACAGACTTCATTTACATCCATACTGTACTATTTCACACTGTCTGTTGTTACCCAGATGAGGATGGGTTCCCTTCTGAGTCGGGTTCCTCTCAAGGTTTCTTCCTTTAAACATCTTAGGGAGTTTTTCCTTGTCACTGTCGCCACTCAGTGGCTTGCTCAGTTGGGATAAATTCACACCTTTAATATCTGTATACCGTGTTTATATTTCTGTAAAGCTGCTTTGAGACAATGTCTGTTGTAAAAAGCGCTATACAAATAAAATTGAATTGAATTGAATTGAACTGAATAACCGATTAATCAACCAATAGATTTGAAAATTGATACTGATTGAAAACATAACACTCCAAGTAAAATGTTGCTGAACTTTATCACAAAAATGAACAGTACTGATTGTACCATGTAAATGTACTGTTCTTTTTAAAGTGAAAAAAAAGTAACCAAAAAGTAAGTAAAGTAAATAACAAATAAAAATAGAGATGCCCTAAATTTATTAAAACAAATACACTTCAAATAACACAACAAAATTTGTCAGTGACCGGTTTTATTTCACCTCTAGAGGCCGCTCTCGTACTGTATAATGACAGCGGACACTTCTGAGCCGCTCCCGCAACGTATGCAACCGTGAAAAACTTAAGATTTTTACCGATAACCGATAGTTCCACCAAATTGTTATCAGTGTTGATTAATCTGCAAAAAATGGTCCACCTCAACTCACAACCAGTATTGCCAGCTCTTTTCAAGGGCTAGAAGACACCAGGTCACAATCTAATTTGCATATTCACTGAATCATCATGATTATTTGCATACCAAAAAAGACGGAAGATTTTCGGGAAATAGACGCCAAGGAAATATTTACAGATGGAATTACTGACTTTTATTAAATATAACTAAGAATACAGTGTAAAACAAAAAAAAGAATAAGAGTGTGAGTTCTGTTCGTGTTTAAAGATGACAGTACATCCCACTTTTTCCTAAACCACATCAGCAAGTCGGTTAACAACAGATTATTTACAGGAGATTTTAGGTGACATACACTTCCAATAACTGTTCACTTCTTATCTCCACTGCAAAACCAAACACGCCCAAACAAATCTCACTGGATCTACTACATTTGAATAAGTGGAGAAGTAAGATTCCCTTTAGCCTTAGTTAACGTTTACAAACTAGCACTGATAGATAATATATAAATAATGTAACTTAACAAGTAATTAACACAGCACAATTGACGTTTCTTAACAAAAATTGCAAACAATGTAATTAACCAACTGTTCATTCCTTCCAGGACCCTAAATGAACTAAATTAAAACATGTTTATCATCAGCTGAACTGAGATCAGTGGTGTGAATGATGCAGCTCCATCCAGACTCACTTATTAACTCCACCAATTAACCACCGAGAGCAGATTAATTAAAGTGCTTAATGTAGTCCTGGATGGAGTAAACATTAGCTCCAGCAGGTGTTCATTACCTAGTTAGCATTTAAACAACCATCAGACTTAACTACAGATATTTTTTAGAAGCAAGTTCCACATGGTGTTACACATACACAACACATGTGTTTTGAGTAAAACAGAGGCGTGAAAAATGCAAAATAATAACAGTAAGCTGGATAAAGTACTATTTTATAAGTTGCTAAATAATGAACACGGAAGCCATTTTGTTAAATAAATTAACCAAAGTTCAATTGTTTAATGTGATAATGATAAATAAAACGCACACAGACTACTCCTGCAGCAATATTTTGGGAATATACTAGACCTCTATAAGATGTACAGTCATGTTAAAAAATAAGTATATCACATGAAAAAAAAAAAAAAAAAAAATATATATATATATATATATAGGGTAGTAAACATTTGGTCCTCTTTGAAACAGTGCCTATTAATAAAGTTGATACAATATCAAATGACACATACAATGGACATTTTTAAGTTATTTTGACAGTTTAAATGAACATGAACGAATCAGTCACATGGAAAAAGTAAGTACACCACTATATTTATCACACATTCAAATCCAAAATAAGATTCAGGTGTTCAAGATTGGGTGCCACTGATTAGAACATGCTTAGGGAGTGCAGCTGGAACCTGTCTAATTTATACCCCTCTCATATCTAGTGTCTGGTGTTCCTTTTGTTATCTTGGTTTGCTATTGAGGTGTGTGGTGTCATCATTCCAACATCTATAAAGCCTTTAGAAAAAAAGGTTGTGGATGTCTATGAGTCTGGCAAGAGATTTGGAGAGATCTCCAAATTATTTGAAATACATAATTCCACTGTAAGGAAAATCATCTACAAGTGGCACGGATTTCAAGTGACTGCCAATTTGTCCAGGACTGGCCGTCCCAACAAATCCAGCCCAAGAGCAGATTGTCTGATGCATAAAGAAGTCACTCAGAAGCCCAATATTTCATCACAGGATCTGCTAGTAAGTCGTGCAACTGTTGGTGTCAAAGTGCATGTGTCTACAATCAGAAAGAGACTGCATGGGAGACCTGCATGGAAGGCCTGCCAAGAAAAAGCCTTTGCAAGACTACAGTTTACCAATGAGCACACAGTCAAAGACCAGGCCTTTTGGAATAATGTGCTCTGGACATGTTTGGCGCTGACCAAAGACAGCTTTTCAGGAAAAGCACCTCATACCAACTGTGAAGCACAGTAATGGAAATGTCATGGTTTGGAGTTGCTTCGCTGCCTCAGGGACTGGACAGCTTGCATCCATTTATTCAACTGTGAGTTCTGCGTTGTATCAAAGAGTGCTTGAAGATAATGTTAGCCAATCTTTCAAGTTGAAGTTGAACCAATATAGTGGACAGGCTCAAAAAGGAATGGCTCAAAGTTAAGAAATAGAGCATTATGGAGTGTCCTAGTCAAAGCCCGGACTTGAATCCTGCTGAAATGTTGGGGGTGGGGGGGTGGGGTTGAAACAGGCAGTACATGCAATGAAACCCTCAAACAACTTGCAACTGAAAGAATGTTGCATGGAGGAGTAGTCAAAACTCCAGCAAGCCAATGTCAGAGTCTGGTGGACTGGTTTATGCAAAGCACCTACAGGAAGTTATTTCTGCTAAAGGGGTCAAAAGAAGCTTCTGAAGCCAAGGGTGTACTTACTTTTTCCACTGAAGAATATAACATCTATTGATATTTCTGTTGAATAAATGATTGAAAAAGCTATTTTCCTTGGTTTTGTTCAAGTATATAAACTTTATTAATAGACACTGTTTCAAAGATGATCAAATGTGTGCTACTCCAAATAGGTTAAAAAAAGCAAACATTTCAATGGAGTGTACTTATTTTTTCACATGACCGTATTTCAATGCTCGCCATCTTCTCATTCATATATCATTATATCCATCATAATCTTGTATATTTTTCATTTCAATATCCCTGCTTGCTTTTATGTTGCATCATATTACATTTGAAAGCAAAGGAAAAAAACACTATTTTCACTATTTTCTTCAGTCCAGATTTTCTACCACAGATTTCTTCTCAGGTTTAAAGGAAAGTGCTTGCGTTTAAAGGAGGTGATCAACATGCTATTGAACAACCCTGTCTCGGATGCGTTTTTTGGTTTAACTTGAAGCAGTGGGATCTTTTTGATTTCTCTGCATTAAGAAAACCTGAGAATGCTTTCATACTTTTTTATAAAAAGTCTTTCTGGGCTACAAAAAAAACCAAACCAAACAAACAAACAAAAAAAAACAGCTCAGAAAACACACACACACTGTAACCATAACGATATATTTGCCAGTACTAGCTGGTATTGACTAACTAGCAAGCCTTGCTTGCACTCTAGATTAAATTGATTATTCTCCGTATTGCAGAAGAAATACAGATTGGTGTAACTCTGGTGATAGGAACGTTGTTTGCCTTTACTGTACCTTTGGAGGCAGAAAATCATGAGAATTTCAGTTGTTTGTGTGATGTGACAAATAAAGTGGGACGTCGTTTAATGCACTAGTGAATTACTTTACAATATTTTGCAACATTGGAATATCGGCAATAAAATACAAAATAGTTTCCATTCAACATGTCGGAAATGTCCTCATATTCACTTACTAAGAAGACTGCCACTTTTTTCACTGCCACTTTGTCTTCCATATTTGTTTTCTCCACCCACTCCCCCGTACCCAAGCCTGCAACCTGATTAGTCAGGAGGTAAACAATAATAAAAAAGAATTTGTCAACTTACAAAAAAAAAAGCTCCCCAAAAATGAAGGCAGCAACAATAACGTGCAACAAAGTGGCTACTTCCTGTACAAAAAAAAAAAACAACCAAACAACAAAAAAACAAATATGAAAGCAGCAGAAGAGGTTGGTGTGAAATGAAACTTGTGATTTGATTGAAAATACTCTAGATATAATTGGAAAACACTCAGATCCTGATAACTCTAATTACACATGTCGCCACATTTACATGTCTTACAATTAATACCAGGTCTACACTTGAGTCTTTTATCTACAGGTTTGACTGATTTACCTTCTAATTGGCCTGCATTTAATAGAACACATATTTAGAGTCCCGTTAGTATCTGAGAGCGTCTCATTAATGAGTCCTTAAGTACAAAGATTTTGGTGTTTGGTGGGACATTTGTTTAAAATTTTTGCTAATTCGGTTGCTGTTATTTTTGCTTTGTCGTGTTGTTTTGTCTGTGGCACTTTACAACAGATTAAAACAGAAACTCCAGGTGTTCAGTTTTCTTACTTACTCATTTTTTTTAACTACTTCACCTCACAGAATACATAGACAGATCCAGATACTCAGTTATTTAGTGTAGTTACTAAATAACTGAGTAACAAGGAGAAGGCTTTAGGGGTTAATCATACTAAGTAAGCTTTGGCAATATATTTATTAAGTCTATAAATCTATAAGCTATTTATGGTTTTTATATATTTTTATATGTATATATTAAACTGCTGTGGTGTAACAGGAATAAAATACTTCTTAACGTGCTGCTATCGAAGCATAATCAACCTCAGAGTAGTAAAAATAACACCTCAAACACCCTGTTGTTGATTATTTTCCTATAAAGGCACACCCCCAAGACGTTTCATCATTCCCTACAGGCCTCTCCAAAAGTATTGGAGCAGCAAGTCCAATGCTATTGTTTTCACTATACGCTGCAGACATTTGGGTTTGAGATCAAAAGATGAATATGATACGAGTGATCAGAATTTCAGCTTTTGTTAACAACTTATAATATGGCACCTTTTGTTTGAGCCCACCCATTTCTTCAAGTGATCAAAAATATCGGAACACGCGCCTAGGTGTGCTCTGTTAAATTGATTATGTAAAGAATGAACAGCTCTGAAATGTCTGCTCTGCTCTTGTGAAGACTGCATCTGTTGTTAAAAATCAAGCCATTTTGAAGCAGAGAAAAGAGGGAAAATCAATCTGGTGCACCAATAGAACAGTCCTCACTGTTCCAATACTTTTAGAGGGGACTGTAAGACAAAAAGTTTTCGTTCGTTTTAGACAGCACTTTTTCTCGTTTACATTGTAGTACTGAGATTTTTTCATGTTCATTTTCCAATTTTAGCACTTATTTTCTCACCAGCCTGAAATGAACTAAATTCCATTAAATAGTAGCATTTCTGTATACACAAAAACACGTATAATAATGTGCTGTAATTTTTCAAGCGAAACAAGCATATATAAGAGAAGGTGAAATGTAATGAGATGTAATGTAATGTAATGAGAGAGAATGATTTGAGTGGGAGTCAGAAAATGAAGGTGATAAAGAAAGAAAATTAGAGAAAGAACTTAAACAAGCTGCACGAACGATTTAAATGCATCAAATCAATCAGAATTCCAAACACGTTTCTGGACTGAAACTGAGACTGATGCTTACACACAGACGCAGAACAAACTCTTGTACCTATTCGCACAACGTTATTGGCATGTTCTTTTTGGAGCATTAATCTTTCGATCTCCATTCTGTTTCGTTTGGATCGGTGCTTTATTCCTCTGGAGAGCGGCCGTACCGTACCGTGTGTCTGCCTCGCAGCTTGCTACATCAGCACTCCCGAATTTTTTACGGCTGTGATATTGAACGACACACACGCTCCCAAAAGGAAGAGAGAAAGAGAGTGGGTGAGAGAATAAAAACAGATTTATCTGCTGCCTTTTTGCCTCCACGGAGTCTGTGGCCTGCGGTGCTGAGACTCAGACAATCACGTCCAAAACAATCCTAATCAGCGGTGTCAGTGTGAAATGGGATTTTGTGACGGCCGTCATTGTACCACTGCGGCTCGTGTGTGTGTGTGTGTGTGTGTGTGTGTGTGTGTGCTTATCTTATAGCATGTGTCAGCGGTTCAGAATTGTGCTCAGAGACTATGAGTCGTTTGTCCCAACACCACACACTTCCTCAATCCCACTATTCCAATTAAATGAAATTAGATATCAAACTCTGGATGAAGGATAATTGAGGATATAAAACCTTGAAGACCTGTAAAACATTTTAATCAGTTTTGTAACACAAGCCATTTTAATGACATTACCTACACTATATTATATGTGTGTGTGTGTGTGTATGTGTGTGTGTGTGTGCCTGTCTGTTTCTATCTGTATCTTTGTGTGCATGTGTGTATCTGTATCTTTGTGTGACTGCGTGTTTGTGCGTCTGTATCTGTGTGTATCTGTCTCTCTGTCTGTTAATCTGTGTATCTGTATATGTGTCTGTCTTTATTGTTGTGTATCTGTGTATGTGTGTACGCTTGTTTGTATCTGCATGTGTGTCTGTGTATATCTGTGAGTGTGTTTGCATGTTTTTATTTCTTGGTGGAGAATCATGTCCCCATAAGGATAGTAATATCTGAGAGTTTTGACCTTGTGGGGACATTTGGCTGGTCCCAAAAAGCATGTCTCCTTCTTTCTTTTTTTCAATAATTTATATTTTATATTTATATAATATATCTTTTTAGGTTCCTTAGGTTGGACTCCAGTTTCCTCCTCCAGTCCAAAGAGATGCATGGTAGATTGCTGATTGGTGTGTCTAAAGTGTCTGTAGTGTATGAATGGATGTGTGTGTGTGTATGTGATTGTGCCCTGCGGTGGACTGGCACCCTGCCCAGGGTGTACCCCGCCTCGTGCCCGATGCTCCCTGGGATAGGTTCCCCCACAACCCTGAAAAGGAGTAAGCGGTAGAACATGGATGGGTGGATGGATGGATGAATGGATGGATCTTTTTAGGTCTACGTGTGGGTACTGGGATTAAGGTTAGGGTTAGGTTTATAAAAGGTATGCGGTCTCCAGAAGGGAGGTTAAACAAACAAGTGTGTGTGTGTGTGTGTGCTTACTAAAGTCTGGCTACTTCTCTGTGGTGTCGCAGTGAACACAGTATTGTTTGAGAAATTCACAGACACACAGCTTTGTTTGTTTTGATTCGACATCAGTAAAGTTGTCAAAGGAAATTATTCAGTTGAAACTCACCCAACATCTCCACTAAACAACAACAACAACAACAACAACAGCAGCAGCAGCATCTCCACCACAATTAAGAGAGCTGCCAATTGCAGATCTGAACGCCAGTATTCTAGCTGTTAATTGCACCCTTAATAAATGAGTCAAAGTGTACTGTATAAGAACTACGAAAGGATCTCATGGAAAACTCGCGGCGTTACGTGCGAGTGTGTCTTTCACATCTGACACTGCTGAAACTTGATCTCTCTCTCTCTTGCTCTCTTTCAGAGGGTGCATTTGTGTGAGAAACAGACAGGAAGAAATAGAATAGGATTAATAAACAAGTGCAGGCTCTGAGGAAGGATAAAATAAACCTATGTGAACCTGTACATCCTGCAGGAAGTGTGTCTCTTGCACGTGGACTCCACGAGAGACCGAGCTGCAACTGGATCTCTACCTGCAGCAGAGTGTGTGAGACACAGATAGGGAGCGAGAGAGTGATGATGAAGGCATAAACAGAGAGAGAAACTACAGGTGTCGGGGAAGGATAAGCTGAAATAAAACCCGGTGCCCTGCTGCGAGTCTGCACACACAGCAGCGAGGTTTGGAGCTGATTTTGTGTGTGACTCGCACATGAAAGCATCATCGCTGTTGACAGTGACAGAAAACTCTTGGTAGAATTAGCATCAATGGTACTAGCAGTTCAAAACAGGCTCAGGGTCACTTCCTGTTCCTTCCTGAAATCAGGTGAAATCAGGACATACCTTTGTGTTCAATAACCATCCTCCCAAAGCGGACCATGCGTCAGATACCATTGTCCTGGCACTCTCTCTCTCTCTCTCTCTCTCTCTCTCTCTCCCCAAGTTACTCTTTGTTCAGAACGAGAGCTCCTTGAGCTTATCAGAGCATCAGCAGGCCAAGTTTTTATCAGAGCCAGCAGGGTTCATGTGGAGCCCAGAGGCTAACTATAGACTCGGCTGATCGATTTTTTGTCCGCTGGCCGATAATTGAAAGGATGTCCATCACGCTTTAATTGACAGAGCTAATCAGGTTTTATAATTGGATAGATTCTACCTAATTCAGCAGAGCTGCTCGTCTCCTCTTTTTCTCTCATCCTTTCTAGGTTACACAAAAATGTATTTTCCGCTCAAGTAGGAACTGATATTACTCTCCTTACTTGGGCTGTTTCTCATTCTTGCTCTAATCTCCACACAAGTCAGTGACTGTAGCATAATGGAGACCTAGGCCCTGCAGTGAGACAGGTGTCTGTAGGTGGAACAGCCGGCCGAGTGACTCACACTAAAGTGCGAGAGAGAGAAAGAAAGAGCGCAGAGACTTTCACTTCTAAGTTCCCTTCAGTGCATCTTGCATCAGCTTACAGTTTTAAAACTTCCATCACATCTACCTCTAAACACCATGTGGCACTCACAAATAATGCCTCTGCGGCACACCACATAAACTAAAAACGCATCAAATCATTAACCTACTAAACCTGAATTCTTTACCAGACTGTGCGTACCAGACACCAGACATGTTAGATTATACGGTAAAGGATGTGTTCTGTCCATTAGCACAATTTGTTTACATCCCCACATATTGATGGCTTTAAATCAAGCATTGTAACAGCGCTCACACTTTGAGATTTCAATCAAACATTTTGGACAGAACTTGGTTAACTGTCTTTGGTCTCAATGGCACTACAATAGCCACAAGCTGAAAATCATACAATATAAATATATTCTCAAATTTTAACATATTCTCCAAATCTACAATGCGCAGCAACAAATTATGTACATGTTATGTCTCCAGAGGCCAAACATGTGAACGTTATGTCTGCAAAAGCCCAAAATATGATTGTTATGACTGGAACACAACATTGGAACACAACATTTCCCCCTCAATCATATTTCTCATAAACTGAGAACATGCTTCTTTTGCAAGAGACTTAAAAGTCACATAGATTCCGCAAAGTTTATCGCTACTGATTGTAGTATAATATATCTTCCTTGCTCTCCTTCATCATGTCCTTTGAGAACAGGTATATGCCCTGCACCAAATAAATGCCCTGTATGGGATTACAGTTCCCCCAAGCCCTAGCAGTTTTCCACCACATTCATCTAGAACAGGAAAGTAGACAATACCACACTGGTTACACATACTACCTATCCTGAACTCCCAGTGTAAAAGGATCTGTATAAGCTGACAGTAGGCTAGAGATTAATTGGATCAATTTCCCCTAAAACACTCGCTTGCTTCACTTTCCCATGTAGTGAAAGTAGTAAAATCTATGGCCCAAGTATATAGCTCAACTGGGAAACACTACATTCGTGCTTAATAAAATATGAGCCCCATATATCTTTTACCACTGTTGAATTCTTGATTCTCATTGGTCAGATAGTGTTGGGTGGTAACAGTTTCACGTGAGGCATCATTCCACCCTGTCGTTGACTATCTTTTTATAAAGCATGTCCCACCATATTTTATTTCTTACTTAATGCATCTAGAAAGAAATTCGTACAAAACCCAAACGCCATCAAGGCATCAAAGACACGCCCATCGTGAACAGAAACAATGGCTCATTCTTCACACCGAGTTACGTCCAAAGTTCATATTTGACATTTTGGAAAGTTCTATGATGTGTCTACACAGAAACAGATTGTGCAGAATTGACTGTCAAGCCTGATCAATGTGTATAATGGGCAGAAATTTATATTTCATGTCTGTTGGGAACAGTCTTTGAAAAGAATTATAAAGTGTACCAACAAGAGTAATGGGTCACCAGTTCTTTAAATCACACCAATCTCTCTTTTGCAGAGGCAGAATCAATACTAGTCTTCAACACTCACCAGTGGCTGCACACTTGCACATTAAAATCAAGTCTACCAGAACATTGTATAAAACTCAATAGGAAGCCCATCTACCCCTGGGGGACAGCCCGCTGCCATTTGAAAAGCAGCAGACTTAAGTTCTTGTATGGTTAAAGAAAGATCTAAAGCGGTTTTATCTTCTGGAGACAGCTTTGGTACATCAGACGATAGCATTTGTGAACACAGCAGCACTCCCCAGAATTTCCCCAAGGCGGAGGAAGCATAGCCATTAGTCATGAACAAAATACACACTTGTTTACTTTTTTTACAACTGCTTTTCTAACCCAACAAAGAGAAATCCTTTATTGCTTTCATTTCTTAGATAAAATTCTCATAAACCAAGATCCCACAGCTGTCCATTTTACTATGCTTTGAGATACAATGCATATCTCTGGGAAATATTTCCAAATCCGATTGGGAATGTTCTCAATTGTAAAACAGTTATTGTTTCTCCACCCTGATATTGTAAATGGTAAACGGTCTGCACTTATATAGTGCCTTTTAACTTTAGTGGTTCTACAAACTGCTTTACACTGTTACTCATTCACCCATTCACACACACACACACACACTCACACACCAGTGGCAGCAGAACTGCCATGCAAGGCACTAGCCTGCCATTGGGAACAACGTGGGCTTCAGGGCCTTGCCTAAGGACACATGATCAGTTTTCTGAACCAGATAAATGTGGGGTGGTACAGCAGTTACTGTTGCTGCCTCACAGCTCCAAAGTCCCCTGATTAATCCTGTGCTCAGGTTACTGTATGTGTGAAGTGTCTTATTTTCTCCCAGTGTCTACAGTACTTTGGGATTCCTCCAACCCCCCGACTGTCCTCCCACCTCCAAAAACATGTCTATATGTGGGCTGGCTACTTTAAATTTCCCCTAGGTGTGAATGGGTGCCCTGCAATAGACTGGTGATCGCATCCAAGATGTATTCCCACCTCATGCCCCAATGTACCATGACCAGGATAAAGTGCTGATGATCCGAGAGACAATCAAGGAAAGTTAAACTTATCCACTACTATAGGTTTTCAAGAATATAACACCAATCATGTCTGTGGTTGATGCATGTTATCTCCCATCATCCAAAGAATCCATACCATCCAAACCATTCTTTGGATCCATATCCCAAGAATCCACACTGCCTCAAAAGACTCAAATCAAGACAGAATCCAGTATTATATCTCTTAATATCCCTGTTGACACTAACAAGGATCTTACTCATTTCAGTTTCTACTAACATCTTTTCTTATACAGTTAGAGAAAACACCCACCTAATTTTGCCATTATGAGATATACTCTTACATACTAATCTTGGCATGAACCACTAACCAATATACTCCAGTAAACCAGAGTAGAACAAAAATGCTATGTATGGTCTAAAATTTATGTCTCAGTAATAGTATCCCTTTCCACCACATCTACTGCTGTGCTTCATTGTCGATATCATTATACCTTTCCTGCAAGTAAATGTTTTTTTTTTTCCTGCAGCACACTGTTCAGACCTGAGAAACTTGGCAGGATCAAAGAAGCGGATAGCCAATGAGACATTATTTTTTCCTTGGTAAGAATCCATTAAGTTATGTGAAAGTATTTGCATCTGCTGTCTGTGGTGATAGGGGTTTCCAGTGAACAAAAGGAGGTGTTTAAACATTACTCAACAGTGCCCTTGACTCCAGCCTCAGTCTCACATCATAGAATAAAAATGGAATAATGTTTTATTCTTAAAGCACTTTTTTACAATACAGCAACTTTGCAGTCTACACTGATACAATAGACAAGCCAATGGATGCAATTTTGAAGGGAAAAATTCTCTACACTAGGTAGCCCACCGTGTTTCCATTTCCTCCCCACATTTTCGCTAATTTGGATGATGCTTTTATACAAACATTTGAGACAGGATACAACTAGGTATAAAGGTCTTGCTTAAGGGCCTAACAGTGGCAGCTTAGCAATGATGGGATTTGAACTCCACAACCTTCCAATCAGTAGCTCAATCATCTACTGGACCACTACTTTCATACGGTTGTGGTATACCACCTTTACACCTAATCATCATAGTATCATCTTCAGCTTGTTCATTAATTTCTGATATCAACAGCACACTTTATTATCACACCACAGAACATTCCTCATTTCCTCAATTTCATGGTCTTATCACCTCTCTAAGATTCCTCCTACTATGAGGACTTGTATCCCTCCCTTTGACATCTGACATCAACATTTGACATCTCTCTTAATCCCCTGCTTGATTTCTCTGCATTGTGAATACTACAGGTGCACCATTTTCTGGAAGCCACCAAGAAGATTTTATTATCCAACAGCTACTAAGTAAAAAACTAAACTTCTGCTTTCCAATTCAGAAATTTATAGCTGATATATCAACCTCCAGGAACTAAGTCTAATAAGAAGGAGTAAGAATGTGAAAGGAAGATAAAAAGCAGCCAGAACCATCCTTGGTTTTCTCACACTTAAAAGGGCAAGGAGAGAAAAAGAGAGACAGCAAGGTACCCTGATCTAGGAAGAACTTTCTCACAGATCTCACATAGAGGCCATTTTCCTCCTCCATCACTACTGGGTAAAATGCCTTCACTCACAGTGACAGAGCATTATCACATACTCTCCAAGAGACTTTCTAACCTGTAGGACTGAGTGAAAGAACCTTTCTTTAGGATTTTGTAAGATCTTGTTTTTATTCCTGGCATCACGCTGAAAGATGGTGGTCCAAACAAAAGTCATACTGCAATGGGCTTATAAGCTCCTCTACTTGAGAGTTATCACGGTGAGGACCTTTTGTAAAGAGAGTCTTTCTCTCTGATAAATATGAACCAGCGGATACCTCAGGCGTTATCGAAGAACATTCGTCATGGGGAGGTAGAGACTTTTCATCCCTGAGGCTAGCAGTGGTCTTTCGTGTCAAGATGAATAATGGTGAACTCTTCAGTTCGTGGAAATATGGCTATTAAAATCTTCAACGGGAACGTGTGACCACCATGGTGGGTCTGCATAATGCAATCTCTCATATGGTCTGAAATATAGGCTGGAAGAAAGCTAATGGATCCATTCTGGACAAGCAAATCACTTAAACATCCACCTGCTGAAATCGCCATGAAGCTCTTTTGCTTATGAGGCAGAAAAAAGAGCAGGTTAAAAGGTTAATGTGCTATTTCAAATACACAATTACTGCTAGACCACCAGAAAAGGGTGCATGTACTGTCTTCATTAACGCTGTTGTATAAATGAGGGCGGTAATGAAGGGCTACCTCATTCAACTCACTTCCCCCCCAATCACCTGCCTAATGCCCTCCAACACCTGGCCTTGATTTCACTGCTTGGCCATCGGCCAACCCATTAATTAGCCTCACGTGCAGCACAGCGGTTTAAAAGCAGGATGTTGTGTTGGCACCAAAGATTCCTGCTGCTATACAGAAACGATAAGCACACACATATTGCCTGCTTGGGAAATGCAGACACTGCAGCTCTGACGCAAAGCATCCCCACAACAAGACTTTGAGCAAACAATCAAGCCTACTTCCATGCCCTGAGCTCCTTCCGAGGAAGAAGACTAATGCTTCAGCCTTCAGATCATGCTGGCACTCTAGTTTATTTTTATTCTAGAATACAGCAGGAACTGGCCCATGACAAATCCTCTTGGGCTGAATGCTCGCACTCTCTCTCACACTCTCTTCACTTGAGGTTTGGAGCTCTGGGAGCAGGCTGAGTCCACAGTCTTTATTTGCCGGAAAGTTTCCCGGAGCAGCTAATTATAGCCAAAAAATAGGAGCTGTGGTGCAGAGAGGCCAGAGGAAGCGAGATTTCTGCTTATTGCGCTATATCACAGACGTATTGTCTATGGACAATCATTGACTGGGAACAGATTGCGACAATAATTACAAGATGGCTGTCCTGCCATTCTGCTTTGCTGAAGAAATAAAAAAGTACGAAGGTATATTATATAGTGTACGTAGTCCATAACAGCATTCTCGAATTCTGATAGGTCCCAGATTTAAAAACAAAACAAAACAAAAAACCTATAATCTTTGATACAATGATGTTTCCTGAGAGGAGATATTCATGTAGAGGTTCTTGGAGGGGTTTCTAGCATGAGCACTGTGTAACAGACAGAAGAAAAGCTGACAAGCTACATTATTTTGTCTTATTTACTTCAAGAGAGGAAAAAAAAGAGAGCTTAGTGATGGAAGGACCATTTCGACATTCCACAACATTAAATGTAACTAGAATTGAATAGAAAGAATGTGTCTTTCTTTAATAAATAAATACAAATACAAAATATTTGCTGTAATATTGCTCTGGTAGAAGAGGAATAAAACACCTTGGGACATACTGTTATAGGAAAACTTCCGTATGGGAAATCTGCATTGCATCATTGATTATTTTCCAATAACAGCATGCTCCTAAAAGCTTTATTCCTTACCTAAAACTGTTTAGAAATATATCTCTATAGATCTGTGATCCTATAGTCATCTGACACAAGTTAAAATAACAATAGCATGGTGATACATGCCTAGCTTTCACTCTCAGCCTAATGACCTTGGACACCGCACCACCACTGAGCGATTGTCTCAATCCAGCAGTCGATGCTCTATTCTTTGCAAGTGTGTGATGGTGTGATGTGATTTAATCAGGGTTGTGTGTGTGTGTGTGTGTGTGTGTACAATCTTCAGCAACTGCCGCAGACGAAAACAAAATGAAAATAGGTGTTCACTAAGCCTCCATGCTCGGCTGACTGTAAGATGAGATTGCGTTATGGGTTACACTGATTTAGCACCAGGGAGTTTGAGCAGAGGAGATTTAAATTCATGTAGTCCTGGAGTTTCAATTCCTGTAGCCTGTTTTTCTTTCTTTCTTTTTTTTTCTTTCTTTCTTCAAAAACACCAGGGCTGGGCTATTGCTCATGCAGGGAATTAGCGAGCATCTACTGTAGCGTAACTCGTTTAGCATACTCTAACATTCTTGCAAACTGATGAATACTCTTACCTTCACAGAACTGTAGTGTTCCTGGAAGTCAATAAATAATTAGTGCGCAGTGGTGGTTCACTGGTTAAGGTTTTAAGTTAAGTGATTGGAAGATCCACCAATGATGGACCCTTGAGCTCTATGCTGTCTCAGGTATAAAAGAGATCCTAATTACTGAATGTAAATTGTTACATTCAGAATGGATACTGTCTCAACAAGTCTGACAAAGGCATTCAAGATCATGCATGAGTTATGAAATAACTGACGTTTGAGAGAAAGACCAGGGTTGAAGCTCCATCTCCTTCCTAGTTAACTTGTGAATACCCATCTTACTCATTCTCCACTAGTGATGAAGTTTCTGTACCATCACATCCTCGTCTCCTCTGTACTATTCAAAAAATCCTGACTCTTGATTTCAAATAAGAGTTGCTAGTGAGGGGTCTGGCTATTTATCTCAAAGTAGAAACTACCCAAAACTCCCACATAACAAGGTCTCAGAGTTCTTGCCTAAGAGATTTTTTCAGTTACACATATGTAACTGATGATGTTGTTTCGAATGGAACTTTGGTCTCGTGAGCAGAATTATAAATTTTACATATATGAAAATTCAAATTTGGTCAAAATTAAAATGCTGTATGGTCCAGCTTAGATCTGTAAGCATACTCTTTGGTTGGATCCACAGTTTGGTCCTCCATGTTTGTTCAAACAAAAATGGAGTGATACAATAACTGGGCTTTGGGAGAAAGACCACATCTGAAACACCTAGTTAACTGCCTACAATTCATAGAAATTCAAAAACTGATACCAAAGAGTCTTTATTTGGACTTTATCTTGTGCAAAGCAGAAGCTGTAAAGAACTCCTGCACCCAGTTGTCAAAGTTCTCAGCAGTTCTGAGCTGCACAATGTCTTTTGTGTACTTGACTTGTGTTTTACGGTTTATCTCTGGCTTTGAGAACCCAAGTCAGTGTCATACACAACAAACAGCACACAACGACAGATACCTGATGATATCGTATGCTTTTAATTTATTCAGACCATGTACTGTAGGCGTTTAAAAGAGGACGTTTTGCTAGTGTTAGTGATGTAGCTTCAAAAATCACAGTGCCACCTCCGGCCATCATGTCCTTCACAGGACATGTGTCCTTCATGTCCTTCACGAGAAAATCAGCCAATAAACAAACAAATGATGCCAATAAATAAAAAATGCCAATAAATAAAGGTGTAAAGTCTCACCAAATCGCTGAAACTGTCACAATTATATGACAATTTTCCATAACAGTAATCGAGAAAATGTGGAATGTATTGTTGGGAAGTTTAGGAAACAGATTTCCTTTTGCTGTTTTTCTCTGTGGGATTTAGTGCAAGAGGTATGGCCTCTGTGCCTGTCAGACCCAGTGAAAGGGGTGTGGCTTGAATGGTAGTGTTAGTGACGCTTTCATTAACGTCATTGTAACTGATAGTAAAATGTTTTTTTCATTCAGTGTTCTGATCTTGATTTGTCTTATTTTTCAAAAAATGTCATTTCAAAACCTTCTTCACTTTTCATCAATTTCTCTATCTGGTTAATGGTGGTTTTGTACCAAACTTGACTTGCTTTGTTGTTGAGAATATTAGCTCCGCCCAAGCTCCTGGCATTACTACTTCTGGTGCTGGAAAGGTACTAATCTGTTTTGGAGGAAAAAAAGTTTGAGATTATACGCTCAATAAAGCACCATGTTGGTGGAAAAGCAGCTTGTGAGTTTTCTGACTGACACCTCAACCATGAAATGCAAAACATCTAGGCCTACTTTCTATTCTTTCAGTATCACCTCAAACCACAGTGGAGGTGTCAAGCATGAACTCTACTTTGGGAAAAACAGAAACCTCTCATCACTCCTCCATTCATCCATGAAACAGTGTCTATGCAACCTCTCTTTTTTTTCTTTCACTCTTTGTCTGTTCAAGACACTGTCCTGGTCATCCAGCGACAGTGTTTAGCTCTGATTGTCAGCATTGTGAGTGAAAACCAATGGCTGTATTTTATATACAATAAACTCTTGCACTGCACTAAGTTAGTTTCCAAACAAAGTCCCCTACTTATAATAGGGAGAAGGGGTTTTGGAGTATGGCACTCTTTCAAACACTTTTTTTTATGTATGAAGTTTTGCTGGGTGTCTTCACAACCACTTAGAAGGGACAGTACAGAGTTCAGCACCGTGTGTTTACAAGTTTGCATAAAGTGGCAATGTGGTTAAGCATGCAAAAAGTAGGCCATTATTTTATGCAAAATTCTGTATGCAATGAATAATTGAAGCGTGTTTTCAGCCATGACCTGCTGACAAACTAAAGCACTGGAGGGAACACGAGTCTGTGCACCCACAATTCCGTTTTTAAAGCAAGTTCTTTAAAATGGAGAGAAAGAGGAAAACAAAAGGATGGGGAGATGGAAAAGGAGAGGAAATAGATGCAAGCATGAACAAAGGAGGTGAAAATGGAGAGAAAGTGGAAGAGAAAAAGTAAAGAAGAGGGGAAAGTGAAGTATAAGAAAATAAAGAAAAAACATGCAGAAGAGTAGAGGTCAGAAAGAAATAGCAGATAATGCAAAGGAAAGAAAAGAAATGGAAAATGACAGAGAGAGAAGGGAACGAGACGTTGCATTTAGCAGTATGGGAACACCCATACTGCTAAATGCAACGTCGAAGTTCCCTTTGAACGGGTACTACATTTAAAAAAAGTAAGGCTCAATTGAGGGAGTGGAGATAATGAAATAGAAAGAAAAAGAAAGATGTGAGATCAGGAGAGGAATAGGAAAGTGGAATACTAAACTGGGGGAAAAGGGAAAGGATCAGAAGAGGGAAGATGAAAGAAAAAGGTCAGGCAGTAAACAAAAACAGGATAGAGAGAGAAGAAAAAAAAAAAAAAAAAAAGAGAGAGAAAAAAAAAGAGAAGGAAAGCAGAGAAATGAAAGCAAGTGGGAAAAGGCACTAGATAAGTACAGGGACAAAATAGAAAAGGTCAATAGAGGAAGAGGAAATGAAATGAGATGAAATGAGGGGAAGATGAAATGAGTTGAAGACCATGTGATGAGAAACTCAATCAGATTTAATCAGATTTGTTCACACTGCAGTAGAGTCCAAAAATTAACAGCTGACTTCAACAATTCTGAAAAAAACCAAAACAAACAAACAAAAAAAAAAAAAAAAAAAAAAAAACCCTGTCACTTTAAAACACTGAACAAAAAAAACATAAACATAAAATTAACTTTTAATTGTTTGGGAAAACTCTTACTAACCTCTTCACACATCACGCATCATTTTACACTTTGTTGTGTTAATGCTTTGCTAAATTATTACTCATGTTTTGTTCAGTGATTAGCACTTGCTCTGCAGTATTCTTTCCCACTGACCAAGACCAAGTCTTTCAATTTCACAGAAAAATATTCCTGGAACTGGAACTTCCTGTGCTTCCTGGTGTGCACTCACAGGTGGGATGTAAATAAGAGATGGATGGCTTATGAGCAATTTTTCTTTTACTTTGGTACTGTCTGGATAATCTCAAATCTAAAAACGAAGTGTTTTTATTTTAATACTGATTACAGAGAGCTAAGCACACACACTCACACACACACACACACACACATATATATATATATATATATAAAGGTTTAAAATGTATATTAAACCATGGCGTCATTTTAACCTCGATCAGTCTACATGTCTAAATAACCCCACTTCCAATCCACAGGACGTTGTTTGGCTTAGTAACATACTATAGAAATGATAACGTATTAGAACGAGTGCATTAATGTAAACCTATGTGTATACAGCAGGTAATTATTTATCGAATGAAATACGTTGGCCTTTTAAACTTTGGGGAACACCTCCTACCTGAGTTTGGTCTTGGCACAGAGTAACATCATATTAAGGCAAAATAAAGAACAATGATGTTTTATCAATGGACCTTTGGAACATAAATCACGGCTAGAATGCACTAGATAAAGGAGCAAATTCCCCACACTGATTCACTGCATCACACCGTTTTAACCTCATTCATTCTGCGTGTTTTGCTTACTAACACTATTTGTAAGGAATAAACCATCTGTGGGGTGTTCATGACATGAAGTGAACTTACCATTACCTCCCTAACATTGACTGTTTTCCAATAACAGTACATCCTGAAAAGTATTTTTCCTCTTATCTGACAACCATGATTTTTTTTCAAAAAGAAATACGACGTACTTTTTATCTGTTTATAGTTACAAGTTATTCACATTAATTCCTTTACTTTTTCTTGAAGTTAATAGGACAAAAAAAATGGACTTTTCTATATTGACTGTTACAAAGTGCTGACGCTGAAGCCTCCTTCCATGAACATTAAATAAATGTCTATAAGCCTTAGATTATGTGGAGCATCCTTCATGTGAGTCCTTCATGCAAGTCCTTCTTGCGAGTCCTTCATGCGAGTCCTTCATGCGAGTACACCCGGGACAGTGTGCCAATCCATCGCAGGGCACAATCACAAATATTCACACACCCATTCATACACTTTGGACATGCCAATCAGCCTACCATGCATGACTTTGGACTGGGGGAGGAAACCAGAGTACCTGGATGAAACCCCTGCAGCACGGGGAGAACATGCAAACTCCGCACAGACATGACAGAGGCGAGAATCGAACCCCCAACTCTGACGGTGCTGACAGTTAAGCCATAATAATGATTAAATCCTATTAATACACTTACTTATTAATATTAGATTCTGGAAACACATATCTATAGAACTACAAACTTACAGTCCCTTTTTTCAGGGCTGTTTCTCAGGAGGTTGAGCGGGATGTCCACTAATCGTAGGGTTGGCGATTCGATTACCGGCCCACATGACTCTACATGCTGAAGTGTCCTTGGGCAACACACTGAACCCCGAGTTGCTCTTGATGGCAAGTTAGCGCCTTGCATGGCAGCTCTGATACCACTGGTGTGTGAGTGTGTGTGAATGGGTGAATGAGACACAGTGTAAAGCACTTTGGAAAAAAGCGCTATATAAGTGCAGACCATTTTTCTTTTCTTGATATGTATATGTGTGTGTATGTATGTATGTATGTGTGTATGTAAAAAAATGTATATATATATATATATATATATATGGTTGAGTGATTGTAGGATGCGGATCCGGATTGCACCATGGGGTTTTCACAGGCGGTCAGTTTGGGCAGACTGGGCCAAAGGTCCCTTCTCTTTGTTGTACACGACCGGACCATGACTGCACTGACTCCCTAGTGGACTGATTCCCTCCACAGGGTTTGGGAGAGGTTTTGAAGTAGACTGTGTGGTGGGTCAGGTCTCTTGATTCAGACAGCAATACACTGACTACACTGACTCCCTAGTGGACTACCCCCCTACCGAAGGGTTTGAAGGGGATTGTGCAGTGAGTTGACCTTCCCCGATGAGGTTCGTGGGCAACCTGCGGAACGCATTCATGCTGGTCTCAGTCGTCGAAGTGCATCAGGGTGCTGTGTCCTGGCTGGGGGTGCCCTACTTTACGACTCCAATACCCCCCGAATGGTGGACAGTCACTGATTCTCCTCGGTATGTCTCCTCCCTTAATTTTTACCCCGCAGTTTATTATATATACACTACAGATCATATTTCTTTTCTTTCTCCTTCCCACTTTTTGTTCCACAGCTTGCCTTCCACAGATACACACACACACACACACACACACACACACAACACAACCTCACACCTACACTTCACATAATCACATGTAAAACCTGTTGTGTTTGTTTTTGAGTTTATTGTTTTTTTTGTCCTGTATTTATGATGTTCTATTTCCATATTTTGTTCTAATAAAAAAAAGATAAAGACTATTTTAGCAATGTTTTGAACCCATATAATACATGGCTACAGTATAGTGTATTGGTTCAAGTAACAAATTCCCAACACTGATTCACTGCATTTGTGTAAAATTGTGTCTGTGTGTATTGTTTGGCAGTATGTTAGTTCGGTACTCACTCTGTGGGCACTGTTCACTCGTACAGTTTAGTGACTGGAGGTCGAGACCCTGGCACGCTTTACCGCCGGTACCCGGTGCAGGCTGCGTACACTCCCTACTCCTCCACATGGTGCAGTCAGCCCCACATGCTGACCATTTACTCCACTCGCTCCAGCCTCCATCCACTAACACACACACACACACACACACACACAGAAACAAAACAGAAAATAGCATTACTGAATCATAAAAGCATTACAGGCAGCATAGAATATATGTAGTTATTACAGGTCTGAGCCTGAGCTGATTTAGCCACACACACACACACACACACACACACACACACACACACACACACACACACACACACACACTGTATATGCACAAGCAAACACGTGCACTGAGACATTTTTCTCTCACTCTGTTTGCCTGCTTGTCCCTGTGACTGGAACAATGTGCTTTACACAACGTATATCCTGTCACACCGGTGCTGATGGTGCCGTTTTCATCGATGCACACACACTCAAACATTTTTTTATGGCTTATGACCACACCATTGGATCTAAGTAGCTCCTATATGACCTACAGGTATGTTTAAAAACACCCTCATGAGCTGCTATTATGAGAATCAACAAATTAAAACAAGAGAGAAGAGATGGTTCGAAGGCACACATTGCTTGTTTGTTTTGTGTGTGTGTTTTGTCTATGTATGTGTGTGTAATGGACCACAAATTTTCCTATTTCTTCCCAAGGTTTCGCTCTCGTTATTCGGCATCCAGGAGGACATAAGGATCCAGGGCATGAGCGGCCTCAGGAAGGTTACTGCTGGGCTAATGAGCTCTCCTGGGGGTACTGCAATTTTATTTATTTATTATTTTTAATAATCGGAACAGAATCCAACAAAAACCACAAAAAAACGCAACCCCCACACGTCTCAGTCTGACCCCCCTCATTAATCCATCCCTACACATACACGACAGCTGATTTACTGAACAGCTCCAACCTGGCACCCCAACATTATAGCCCAAAGGTCATGGCGCGGCTAAATAACAGGGTTTTAAGAACACACACCAGCGTGAGTCAGGGTCATTAGGAGAGGGACGAGTCGTTCATCAGTAGCGCTTTCGGACGATAAAGATGTTTAGTCACAGCCGTCCTGCTGGGAATGAATTAAAAAGGTGCCTAGGGTTTAATTCGGCTTGGCGAGATTATTACTGCTGTGTGTGTGTGTGTGTGTGTGTGTGTGGGGCGGACGCCTTTGGTCAGGATCCAAACTGTTACATTTGGCACAGAAAGTGGAACCAATCACATAATTGTCCTTGCATGGCATTGAGCAGCGCCATCCGTGCCTTATTAAAGCACAGGGGCCTGATGTAAGAGGGAATTAGTGAGAAAATGAAGACGAACGTTCAAACGTTAATCGTCCGTTTCAGATTTCAGATTCGCCCCGCGAATCTAAAATGGAGGTGAAAATAAAAAAGCTAGACAGGAGATGGAAAGCTCAATTCTTTTTTCCCGTGTCAGCCGTGACTTTTTCAGCATGCAGTGACAAAACTAGAAAGCGCTGTGGTGGGAAACGCAGCCTTTTGTTGTGAACAGTTGTTTACTTCGCAACGGCTTGGTCTGCTTGAGCACTCTTTTAGCTCCCGGAGCAGCCATTTAATTTCCTGTTCTTTAAGAGCTACATGCAGACTGGCACTTGTACACATGTCAAATGTCCAAATCATGAAAGACTGAAAAGTAAAAAGGAGTGAAAATCGCTCTTGGTAAATTTTTTCACCGGATGCCGTTTCTGAAACAGAAACACAACGCCTGCGATGGCCTGCTGACCTCAACGGCTTTTCTCTGGACAGCTTTGAAGCAAGTGCCGCAAGGTTCCAATCATTCCGTGCTAGTGGGGGAAGGAGTAGTGCATGCGTGTGTGAGAGACTCAATAACACAGCAGCAGGTCTGATTGCCATGTCGTCAAGGACAAAGTGGAAGGGCGTCCCTGCTGCTCTTTAGCGGGACGACAGGAGGGCCATTACAACTCAAAAATCACAGAGCCACCTCCGGCCATCATGTCCTTCACAGGACAAGAAAATCAGGCAATAAACTCAACAGAGGTGTAAGGACTCACCAAATCGCTGAAACTGTCACAATTTATATGACGATTTTTCATAACAGTAATCGAGAAAATATGGAATTTATTGTTCGGAAGTTTAGGAAACAGATTTCCATTTGTGGCGTTTTTCTCTGTGGGATTTAATGCAGGAGGCATGGCCTCTGTGTTTGTCAGACCCTGTGAAGGGGTGTGGCTTGCATGCTGTCAAGCCCATCAGAGGAAGCATGGCCTCTGTGCCTATCAGACCAAGTGAAGGGGGCGTGGCCTGTATGTCTGTCAGTCTCAGTGAAGGAGACATGGCATCTGTGCTTGTCAGACCCAGTGAAGGGGTGTGGCTTGCATGCATGTCAGTGAAGGAGGCTTGAGATCCAGATCTAATACACAAATAAACACTACATAGAGGGCACACTGTACATTATACTCACTAAAACTCTAGTGACATGACAAGGGGCTCTACTACAGGTTACTACTAAACACTACACAGGGACACTACATAGAGAGCCTATTTACATTAACCTCACAAAACACTACATATGGAGCTTCTCCCACTAAATACTATCTAGAGACACTAGATATGTAGCCTAATGAGCATTAATGCTATTCCTTGCCTCGCTCTTCCCCCAGAACTGTTAGTCAAACTCCAGAGACTCATCCCATGTAAGGAAGAAAAGACCGCTCTAATCTGTTATTCCATTTCCCTCTGTTTGCAGTCAGCATAATGAAAAGTAGGGCTGTAAACCTAGGCACTGAAACGTTTCTGAAAAAAGACCCCGGTTCCCCATACAGAATCTCTAACGGATCCACGGTTCTTCATGCAAACACAGGCACGCAAGAAACAGCAATATTTTACCATTTGATCTATTTTGGTTCAGCTGCTGCGAGCGGCATACGGATCTTCTACGCCAAGCGTGTGTGTTATATCTAAAGCTATGCAGAGACAAAAACCGAGCATGAAGAATCTACAATAGAGGGGGAAAAAAACAAAAAAACAGAAGATGATGCATGGAGTGGGAAGGCCAAATGAGAGACTGTGCAAAACAAAGAAGAGTGAAAGACGTAAAAAGAGGTGAGAGTGAGTTCAACTTGGGAGGGTCTTCATCTTCTGTGCTGAATTTTATTTGGTCTTTGTTTCTTTGGATTATATGAGACACTAGGAGTGTGTGTTTCTGTTTTCCAGTGTGATTCGCTACACAGGATCAACAAATCAAAAGCAGATTCATTATGCAATACAGTGTAATTCAGGGATAGACGCCACGCCATCTTCACTGACACTGAAGCACAGAGGCCACGCCTCCTTCACTGACACTGAAGCACAGAGGCCACGCCTCCTTCACTGACACTGAAGCACAGAGGCCAGGCCTCCTTCACTGACAATGAAGCACAGAGGCCACACATTCTTCACTGACACTGAAACAGAGGCCCCGCCTCCTTCGCTTAGACTGAAGCACAGAGGCCACGCCTGCTTTACAAGGACTGAAACACAGAGGCCACGCCTCCTTCACTGACACTGAAACACAGAGGCTACGCCTCCTTCACTGACACTGATGCACAAAGGCCATACCTGCTTCACTGAGACTGAAACATTGGTCATGCCTTCTTCACTGACACTGAAACACAGAGGCCACGCCTCCTTCACTTAGACTGAAACAGTGGGCAGGTCTCCTTCACTGAGACTGAAACACAGAGGCCACGCCTCCTTCACTTAGACTGAAACACAGAGGCCACGCCTCCTTCACTGAGACTGAAACACAGAGGCCATGCCTCCTTCACTGAGACTGAAACAGTGGGCAGGTCTCCTTCACTGAGACTGAAACACAGAGGCCACGCCTCCTTCACTTGGACTGAAGCACAGAGGCCATGCCTCCTTCACTGAGACTGAAACAGTGGGCACGTCTCCTTCACTGAGACTGAAGCACAGAGGCCATGCCTCCTTCACTGAGACTGAAACAGTGGGAACGTCTCCTTCACTTAGACTGAAACACAGAGGCCACGCCTCCTTCACTTAGACTGAAACACAGAGGCCACGCCTCCTTCACTTAGACTGAAACACAGAGGCCATGCCTCCTTCACTGAGACTGAAACAGTGGGCAGGTCTCCTTCACTGATACTGAAACACAGAGGCCACGTCTCCTACACTTGGACTGAAGCACAGAGGCCATGCCTCCTTCACTGAGACTGAAACAGTGGGCACGTCTCCTTCACTGAGACTGAAATACAGAGGCCACGCCTCCTTCACTGAGACTGAAACACAGAGGCCACGCCTCCTTCACTTGGACTGAAGCACAGAGGCCATGCCTCCTTCACTGAGACTGAAACAGTGGGCACGTCTCCTTCACTGAGACTGAAACAGTGGGCACGTCTCCTTCACTGAGACTGAAACAGTGGGCACGTCTCCTTCACTGAGACCGAAACAGTGGCCACGTCTCCTTCACTGAGACTGAAACAGTGGGCACGTCTCCTTCACTGAGACCGAAACAGTGGCCACGTCTCCTTCACTGAGACTGAAACAGTGGCCACGTCTCCTTCACTGAGATAGAAACACAGAGGCCACGCCTTTTCTGAGCCAAAAAATATCTCTGACATGTGTTGTGTGAATGCACCACGTTTTTTTTTAACTTCAACCACTAAAATCTCTTCCTCATCTCATCTAACGCTAATCTATTTGCTCAAGAAAAACATGGAAGCATGAAGGTGCCCTTTGGCTGTGCACTCGTTTTTTATTTTTTCAATATCAATTTGCCCATGGTTGATGGACTTAAGGAGGAAGGATGCAATACACTAAAGCAGTTAGCAAACAAAAGCTGTGAAATGCTAATCAGTGCCGGTGGGTGTTGACTCTTGCAAGACCTTTCGCAAATGAGACGCCACTTTTTCATGGCCAAAAGATGACAACCTATGTCAGTGCTGACGCTTTCTTCAAAAGCTATTATATTTAATTGCTAGAGCATGGAAAAAGTGTGTGTGTGTGTGTGTGTGTGCAAATGTCTATGCATAAGGTGCGTGTCATTGTGTGTGCTAAAGCTGAGATGATAAATGATTTAGTGCACAGACATACACATGCTCACTACATCAGTGCATGCAGTGTCCCTATGTAGTGTTTATTGAGGCAATAATGTACAGTAGTGTCCCTATGTAGTGTTTATTGAGGCAATAATGTACAGTAGTGTCCCTATGTAGTGTTTATTGAGGCAATAATGTACAGTAGTGTCCCTATGTAGTGTTTATTGAGGCAATAATGTACAGTAGTGTCCCTATGTAGTGTTTATTGAGGCAATAATGTACGCGTGGTCCCTATGTAGTGTTTATTGAGGCAATAATGTACAGTAGTGTCCCTATGTAGTGTTTATTGAGGCAATAATGTACAGTAGTGTCCCTATGTAGTGTTTATTGAGGCAATAATGTACAGTAGTGTCCCTATGTAGTGTTTATTGAGGCAATAATGTACAGTAGTGTCCCTATGTAGTGTTTATTGAGGCAATAATGTACAGTAGTGTCCCTATGTAGTGTTTACTGAGGCAATAATGTACAGTAGTGTCCCTATGTAGTGTTTATTGAGGCAATAATGTACAGTAGTGTCCCTATGTAGTGTTTACTGAGGCAATAATGTACAGTAGTGTCCCTATGTAGTGTTTATTGAGGCAATAATGTACAGTAGTGTCCCTATGTAGTGTTTAGTGAGGGTAATGTGCAGTCTCACTCTATGGAGTGTCCCTATATAGTGTTTAGTTAGGCATTAATGTACAGTAGTGTCCCCATGTACTGTTTACTGAGGCTTCGGGTTCAGTGCAGTGTGTGTGCGCTTACTATGTATGCGGAAAAGTGTGTGAACGTGTGTGTGTGTGTGTGTGTGTGAAGCCACACTGTGTGATGTCTCTGATGAGCGCTGTTAAGCCTGAAAGAGCCTCTTCAGCGCACTGCAGACCTAAACAGCTTGACTCAATGGACACGAAAATCATCAAGATCAATGTAGCCATTATAACACACACACACACACACACCACACACACAATTTGCAATACACACTTATCGTGCTACCTTACACTGTTCACTTTTCACATGGGAGCAAATAATAGCCAAAGTGTTAGTGCTTGTTAATTACAGAAACACACACACACACACACACACACACACAACACACATACACACAGAGACAGACAGCTTTTTTATATAACGCACACTTTATATTATTCTAATGTAGTCAGTGAGCATCGGATCAGCATCCAAATGATTTAAATGATTAATTACTCTGCGATGCTGCAATCTGATTACACACACTCACACACACACACACACGCACACACTAATTTTTCATATTCATAAGACTCCGAGGACTTCAACATTTGTCGGTAGATTTTCGGATTGATTGTCAGCACTATATGATTTCTTATCCATTTATAGTTGCATTTAATGTGGTGGAAAGTCTGAGAAACAAGTTAGATCCTGTTATAGCAGCTGCAATCGGTCATGATGATGATCAGTGCTTTTATGATGGAGCATGATATCATCATGATATTGTTTCAGAGACATAGCTCCATTACGTTTTCTAGAATGTTCATCTGCACAAATGCTACCTAAAAATACTGTCCCCTTTACCCCCCCCACACACACACACACGCACGGTATCCAGATTTGGCCTCGCTGAGCTGAGTGTGTCTCCAGTGCTCGTTTATCAGAGCTCTCCGATGTCTCTGTGTGCCGAGCTGAGCTGTTTTCGGGCACCTGATGCCAGTCAGCAAATGATGATTTATGCCCATTGAGCTCGCCGCCGGTGGCTTTGATAAATCGTGATGAAGTGTGCATTGTGATTTTTAGCGCCTGCGGTTGTCCGTGTGCGTGTTTGTGTGGTGATGAATGTGCGGGAGAGGGTCGCTCTCTCTGTCTCGGGTGAACACGCTGGAGCTGAGGGCGTATGCTGGACACTGCGGGTGTTGCGTTACATCACCAGAGCTAACGGAGCTCTCTCCCTCTGTATCCATCGTTCTCCTTCACTTTCTCACCTCTGTCACTCATTCACACACACACTCCTTCCCCCTTTTACCCTCAACTCGCTCTTTTTGAAAATATTACACGGGGTTACAGGGTTGACGTGAGAGTGTTTTTTTCATGTTTGATATATTATAGTCATTACATTTTGGGTATGTTGAGATCAGCAAAACGTGAATAATAAGATCTCAATGAAAATGAATTAGAATCAAATAAATAAAATGGCTCCTGGATAGTACTGATGCCTTATGAACATTTAATACTAAACACATTAACACTAACTGAATATCTCAAAAATATCTCTGTCCACACAAAGGTTTTTCAAAAATACCTTCATCCACACAAACACATTTCAAAATATCTTCGTACGCATGAACGTGTTTGAAAATATCTTTGTATGTATGAATGAAATATCTTAGTATACATGTTTCAAAATATCTTCGTATGCATGAACGTGTTTGAAAATATCTTTGTATACATTGACGTGTTCGAAAAGATCTTCGTACACATAAATGAACATATTTTCATACGCACGAATGAAAATATCTTCGTATGCATGAACGTGTTTGAAAATATCTTCGTACGCATTAATGTTTGAAAACACCTTCGTACGCACGACTGAAAAGATCTTCGATCGCACAAATGAAAATATCTTCGTACGCACGAATAAAAATATCTTTGTACGTATGAATGTTTGAAAATGTCTTCGTACGCATGAACGTATTTGAAAATATCTTCTTCCACAAAAACTTTAAAAAAAATCTCTGTACACGTGAATATTTTGGAAATATCTCCATCCACACAAACCTTTTCAAAAATATCTCCTTCCACACACAAATGCTCACATGCCAGCCTAGTGATATGTCAAAACGTCATTTTCATGTGGACAGGATGCCAAATTTTTATAGTTTATAGTTCATTTAAAGGTTCCCCAGAGACACAAACCAAACAACCCATTCTCAGTGTTCTATACTTAAGCCCACGTACATTAGATGTGTGAATGTGAAAACGAGAGAAATAAGAGATATGGGGTGGCAACCAGGGAGGCAAACACAACATATGGGGTGGCAGCTGCCACACTCTACCACACTACAGAGCTTTACTTTCCTTCTCCCCTCCCTGTGTCACTTCTCCCTCTTTTTCTTCTTCTCTGTGTATTCGTTTCTCTCTATCAAATCTTTCTTCTCATGTCTGCTCAGTCTATTTCCCATTCCTCATTTAATCCAACTTCTCCTTCCCTCAGTTTCCTCCTCCTCCCTCGCTGCAAGATGATGCTATTTGTGCCCTAATCACGTGAAATCCATCTACACGCTAAAACTCCCGGTGGGGTGCTGTGATGCCCCTCTTGCCTGCTGTATTGTTTCGAGGCTTCGTTTACTTACTGTGCCACGTCTTATTAAATTACACTGTGTGTTGCGTACCGAAACAGGAGCTCTGTGTAAGTAGCTGAACTCGGACGGAGACAGAAAGAGATGGAGCTACAGCTGACAGATTCGATTTCCTTCACCGTTTGGCTTATGCTGTTTTTCCGCCGGGCACTAATGCTTTCATAATGCTGTTTTAGTGATGAACCATGCCGCCAGGAGAGGGTCGTGTCTCCGACATCAGCGTGGAAGCAAAGCATCAGCACCTCCATTTCAAACTGCATACGATCGATAAAAACTGAGGATAACCAGTCATGCTGCTCTCTCTCTCGCTCGCTCTCTCTCTCTCCTTCTGTATGTGTGTGTGTGCTTGTGTTAGTAGCACGCTGCGTGAAATCGCACACTAATGCTCATGAGTGTGCAAGCAGCTCGGCCGTATCCCGAACTCTGGCGGACTCACAGCAAGATACCGAGTCCACATGTGGCAACAGCAAAGCACGCACAGCAAATAAAAAGCATGAGGATTAGCCATGAATAATAAACACCACATGCATCAGGCAAAGCAACCACAGACAGCATGCTGCTAAAACTGCTAGCTGGTAAAAGCAATCAATCAGCCAGGATGTGTTTCATGTCTCACGTTTACTTTTACATTTTTTTTTTCGCACTAAAAGTTCACCTAAAATCCTACCCAAAATCTTGTCTGGTATCTTCAGTGATGATGTGGCTGAACGTGTAGCTGAACTCTTTACAATTAAAAAGGCAGCCATTTTGGATTAAACTACAGGCCCCTTTTACAAGTGTAGTTTGGGATCGCTCCACCGCTATTAGCTCCGCCTCTCAATGTTTAAAGGAGTACAGTTTACCGTGTAGCTAAATAGTGTGCTGTTAAAGAGGCAGTCATTTTGGATAAAACTAGACACTTTTACCTCAGAGAATTTATGTATCACTCCACCCCAATTGGCCGCCCCTTTAAAAGGGGTAGAGCTGACCGTGTAGCTACACACTCCACTGTTAAAGAGGCGGCCATTTTGGATAAACTGAGGAGCTCTTTTATGTCAGTGTGGTTCAGTATCACTCATTGGCTCCACCTCCCAATGTGTGAAGTTCATATAAATTCAGCATAAAAATGAAATGAACAAAATGTACATTTGTACATGTACATGTGATTGTGCCCTGGACAGGACTGGCACCCTGTCCAGGGTGTACCCCGCATTGTGCCTGATGATTCCTGGGATAGGCTCCAGGTTCCCCGTGACCCTGAAGAAGGAATAAGCGGTAGAAGATGGATGGATGGATGGATCCATCTGTTATCATATAAAATCTATCGACCCATCTTCTACCGCTTACTCCTTGTTCAGGGTCGCGGGGGAACCTGGAGCCTGTCCCAGGGAGCATCGGGCACAAGGTGGAGTACACCCTGAACAGGGTGCCATTCCATCGCATGGCACAATCACATACACACTCACACACTATGGACACTTAAGACACGCCAATTAGCCTACCATGTATGTCTTTGGACTGGGGAGGAAACCGGAGTACCCGGAGGAAACCCCACAGCACAGGGAGAACATGCAAACTCCACACACACGGCCCCGGCAGGAATCGAACCCCAGACCCTGGAGGTGTGAGGCGAACGTGCTAACCGGTTTAAGGTTATTATTATTATTATTTTTCTTTAAATAATGCATTCTTACATCACCCCCTAGTGGCTTGGAGGCTCTAAGAGACAATCTATTTCTCTTATAAGGTCTATTAGGTGATACCACTTCTGGACATTGGTATATAATAATAATCAGACAAATACAAACTTAATAATGTTATTTTACAGAACTATATGCAGATTGAAATCAAAGATTTTGGGTGAGACAGACTTACAGTAAACTTCGAGTCAACACGTCTTGGTTGGAAATGGCGTAAATTTTGTTTTTGCTAAATGATTCAGCACACTTTCTATTAAGGCCACATCAATAATGATCTAAACACTGTGTATGTTATTAACATACATAATGCAACAATCAATCATTTCTATGAGGTCAAAGTTACCATGAACTATGACCCCATTCATATCAATGCACTCATTAAGGAATTTTGCACATCATTAAAATTGTTAATGAAAATACTTGACTCTATCTTTATTATGCATTATGAATTATTAACAGAGGTTATATAAGTAGTGTTCATAACACATAACACCAATAACAATCCACAAGAGCATCACAAGACCCGTGTAACGCCTTCTCATAAATGACTGTAATAAAGTATGCAATGCCTTATGAATGCATTATAACAGGTTATGAAGGTTATTACACATATACAAAGTGTTATAACAAGTGTTTCCTTCACGCTATTAGTGTAATGATGTGTTCATAATAATGCATAATAAACATTGTGTAAAAGTTCAGTGCGTTTTCATAAATTATTATACTGCACTATGAATATATTATAGCATGTTATAAACATATTCATAGATAATTAAGTGTATGGTCTTCATAGAATGTGTTATCGACTACCTTTAAAGCTAGCTAAGCAGGACTGTTAAGATATCATTATTCATGTTATTGCCTAAATAAGACATTTTATATTTGTCCAAAACGAGTGAGCTGAGAATTTGTGGCACACGTTTTATTTGAGCAAAAAACAAAACAAAACAAAACAAAAAAACAGTCCTCTGTGACTGAAACTGATGCTGTTCGCTGTCAGTTCTCCATCTTTTGAGCGAGTGAGAGTGACGTGCTGAACTTTCGCTTAAGTTAACGTTCGGTGAGTCAGTGATCTCAGGAATCTCAGGATCTCAAAGGAAAAAGCTATGCTGACAGGCCGATGTAGCGGTGGGGAAATTGAATGACAACTCAGAGGCACAAGTTCTACTGCGCAGAGATCGTACAGTAGCACACATTTCCACCACTCCACTATAGAATAAAAAAAAACAGCTTAGACCAGCTGGTTTACACAGATTAGCATTTTACTGATGGCAGATTAACTAAACCTTATTTGTCAATCCAGGTACGCTTGTCTAAGCTGTTTTTTGCCCCAGAAGCGTTGCCACACAGCGCACTAGGCAGCAAGCACGGTGGCCATTTACCTGGACAGGTGGACGTGCAGGCACTCGTCTGGACGCTCTGGCCCTCGCAGGCGGAGCCTCCGTTCAGGGGGGTGGGGTTAGTGCAGCTCCGGCTCCTCTTCTGCCAGCCGCGACCACACACGGCGCTGCACGCTGACCACGTGGCCCAAGTGGACCACCCGCCGTTCACTGCTCGAACAGAGCAAGTCAGGGTTACCCAACGAGCAACACCTTTCACCCTGCCTCACACCACCTTATGCAAAAACGAACCGCGGCTCTTATTTAATTTTCTTCGTGTGTGCATGTGAGACTTCCGAAATTCAAGATAACTCATACACAGTGTTTATCCATTGATGGTTACTTTGAATGTTATCCAACATCCGCAAGACAAGTAGATTCTCATCGTTGCTTCCATTTTAGCAGCTGTAAATAGAACTTTACCCATGGAGGAAAAACACAGACACTGGAGACTCCAAAAATGGTAAATAAACTTCCCCTTAGAGAAAATCTCACAACATCAACGATTACACAAATCTGTGTGAATGAGCTGTTCCTAAAGAAACAAAAACATGTTACAACGAGAATCTGAATTTCAGGCAGACTGTTCTAGAAAATTCAACACCTTCTGATCAAACACAATCAAGAATTCACTGGTATGAGGTGTATTAAGGCTGACATTATTGATATTGTAATCCCGTCAATGCGTTACATCATTGCCGAGATATCTCCCGTTTTGTACATTATACATGACAGAACTAACTTTTCTATACATTATAGAGTTTGCGTCTTGGCTTGTCCTCGTTAAAAAAACTTTTCCAGTACAGAGTGTGTGTGTGTGTGTGTGTGTATTCTCGCAATACTTTGATAGTGACTTATTCTACGGCTTAGTGAAAGAACATACAGGATTATATAAGAAAATATTGTTGGTTCGACTTCTTCTAGTCAAACCCGCTCTCAAATTTCCTCGTTCTGCTTTGAGCTTGTCTTCTCAGGGCCAATACGGCTGCTTTGGGAAATAATTTCATTATTCCGAAATGAATGGAGGATTTGCTTGCAACTGCTTATAATGCCTAACATCTGCTGAAAATGAAGGATAAGATGGAATATTATTTGGTGGATCTCGTGTCGGCTATGATATTACGCTCTGAGAAGGTGAACAGTTCATGCGTCACCAACTGTAAGAAGCTGCAACGCGGCGATAAATGTGGCGTTATTTAAGAAAGAAAAAAAACATCATGACGTTTTCTTTAAGGAGATAGGGAAGTTGGAACATGACAAGCTGCAATAAAATAAAAAGCGTATTAACTTCGAGAGAGGGAAAAAACGAGAGGCTGATGAGCAAAAAAGTTGTTCACAGCTGCTATATAAGAGGAATACAAACGCTTTGTGGTTTCATTTCTTCACACAACCCTGTCGTTGGTTATTTTCTTATGACAACACGACCCCAAGGGTTTTATGCAATATATATTGGATGCTAATATGCGGGATTCAACTTGGTTAAGGGCAGTGAACGATAACGGCTATATAGGCAAATAAGAAAATAAGGGTTGTGTTTTGTCTGAAACAAGATTACTCAATAAATATTTTGTTACACACTAAATGATCGGAAATGATTAAAGGAACGGTTTATCATTTTTAGTGCCCTCTGCTGCCTACAAATTGAACTGCAATTTGGACAGAAAACACTGACAAGCCTTTATCTTCCGTTAAACAAAATATGAAGTGCAATTTATTTTTAAATCAGCTCTGTTCATGCTGTGGGTTTATTTCCAGGCCAGGAACATGCTCAAAACTATCCATTTCTTTGCAAATTTGCGTCAATGAGGTTTGAGTTTTAGTCAACCAAAGCTGGGAGCCACAAGCAATACTAATGCTAATGCTAATGCTAGATTGCACGATCCGTGCTTCTAAAGGCAACAAAATGGCTGGTGCACTGTGAGAATTAAAGCACATCCTATCGCTCTGATGCCCTTGTCAAGCTACAACAGCTGTAATCAATCAGCTTCTTTAAAGCTGCTTTCTTCGCTGAACCACACACACTGATTACTCGAATCAAAACGGCTGTTTTAACACCGGTTTCATTTCCACAAGCTCGCGCGGTGTGCACGATCGCGCCGGCCCTTGTGTAGTCCGAGACGCCAATACATTACTTTGCGAACAGTATAAGCCTGGAGGATTGCGCGATGATCCCAAGTCCAAAGTTCACAGTGTGTTTTTAATCAAGCCTCGACGTCTGCTTTCTGCTTCTCTCTAAGCGCTCAAAGGAAATCTGATTTCTTGTGTTCGGGGACTGATTTGTTGTCAGGGAGCCTTGATCACCAGTCAGGCCGCTGAGGGCTTCTAATTCACAGGCTGAATCACTTCCGGAGCCTCTCTAGCGCCAGTGATTGCCCACCGCCGAGAGGGAAATTGCGCGGCGGCGGCAGGCGCGAGGGCCCTGATTACCTCTTCGCACACAGTCGAGCCACGTCAAAGCCGGCTTCGTTAAAATGCATCCCTACCCTTCCTTTATTTCACGGCTCTAATAACAGCCCTTACCCCACAGCCAATGAGAGCTCTGGCAAAGCTTCACATGAGTAAACTGACATTTTAATGCGAGGCTGTAGCGGGAGAAAAAAAAAAAGACCAGGATCAGGTCTAATAGCTCCTTTTGATGGAAGGCTATTCAAAAGATTTTTTTGCTGTAATTAATTTTTCACAATGGAGGCAAATTGGGCGTCATGTTGGCACAAATTGTACGAGGTGTACCTACCATTCACTCACTGTTGTTCTGACTCTGATTAATGATGCAAAAAAACAAAAAAATTGCCCTTCCCTTTCCTTCTGTTTCCAATCCTTTTTTTTTTTGTTTTGTGAAAGTCACTTCGCCATCCTGCCCTCTTCATTATGACTCATAGTTGATAAGTGGCAGTTAAATATAATAAAAAGATAAAGGCTAAACTCTTTCCCGTGTCCCCTTCTGGGAGACTGGAACTCTTGATTTCTGCCTCATGTGACTGACTGACTGACGGTGCCCTGATTAGCCAAGCCCATTATGTGCCTTTAATGTATGCTAGCCTTACTCCAAGGAGTCCTGGGACCTCCGTCTGCAATAAGGAATGGGCTAAGTCTGCGCATGATAATAAAGGTCAGCTAGCTTATCAAGGCAATCCGTTTTCCAATTTCAGTACCAGCGTACAGAGAGAAGACACACGGCTGTGGATGAGCTAGCAGCGTCGGGCTTGGTTACTGAAGTTTCTCTCTTATTCATGACCATTAACATTTTGTTTGAATATTTAAATGACTCAGTGTAGCACTCACACATAGCATGTAACACACACCTAGCTGAACAACAAATCAATACCTCAATAATTGAATGAATGACAGCTTTAGTCTAGCATATACAGTTTGATGGTTTCTGCTCTAGTAATGCTGAAATCCAAACCCATTTATAACATTAGCATGCAGTTATTAGCACTGACCTGCTTGCTAGCTTTCAAGTGTTTTTTTTTTTTATCTCCTGCCCTTCAGAGCAAGCTGTCTATCAACCTGGCTTCAACTGATTCACTCTCTCCGCTTGAGGTCAAACCCCATCTCCAAGTTTTGTGTATCTATCAGATAGGTGAAAGCCGTGGAGTGTGTGAAAAGGGACGAGGAACTGAAGGAGAGACGCACCGTAGACAATCACGGCGGCTGAGGAGCTTTTGCGTCGTGCCACAATGTTCTTGGCCACGCAGGTGTAGTTGCCGGTGTCGGCCAACCGGGCTTGTTTGATGATGAGATTATGGTCCACTGTGATGAAGAAATTGGGGTCAGCCTTGGGGTCGATCAACTCGTCGTTTCTCTGCCATTCTACCTGAAGAATCAAACACACACACACACAAACACACACACACACAAGGAGGAACAATAAAAAGCCATTTTCACGGTCTCCGCTTGGTGTCTCTTTGACATCTGCTCAAGACGTGGGTTTAATTTAGTCGTTGCGGAGCAGGACAGCAGATTAGCTTCAATCGTTTCGATCGGCGTCACAAGAAAAAGTACTGAATTGAAATACTGAGTATTCAGTCAGTTTGGGACACGTTGGCAGGCAGAACCGAGGCAGCTTGGAGCTGAATATTTCATGCGGCAAACGTCTGCGGGAGCTGCTGTTGTTATTAGGCCGCTCTGTCGAGCAGCGTGAGCGGAAGCAGCTGGACGCAGTATGGTCCAGTCCTGTGCCCTCCGCAAAACTGCCTACATTATTAATGGAGCTAATGGATGTGCCAAAACACGGGAACTAAACCTCTCGTGTGGCAAAACATTGGCTGATACAGACACGAGGCTAAATCAAACGAGCGGCATAATTAGCAGATGGCTTCATCAATAAACAAGTTGCTCTCACCTCAGCAGTGGGGACGCCCTCTGGAGGATGGCAGTGGAGAAGCACTTCCTGGTTGAGAGCCACTTCTTTGCCCAGTGGCTCCTCCTCAAAGTTTTTCCTCAGATCTGTCAAGCAAGAACATGAATCTTTGTGTAGATAAACAACTACCATGACTGAATAGTGACAACATTCATCCGTTCATCCATTTTCATTTCAGGGTCATGGGGAGCCTGCAGCCTATCCCAGGGCACAGGGCAGGGAACACTCTGGACAGGGTGCCAACCCATCGCAGGGAATAATCACACACACACATCCAATCACGTCCTTCCGACCATTTAGCAAAGCCAGTCAGCCTACAACGCATGTCTTTGGACTGGGGGAGGAAACCGGGCTACCTGAAGGAAACCCTTCAAACTCTTAGCACACAGGGCAGAGGCAGGAATCAAACCCCAAACCCTAGAGGTGCGATGCAAACGTGCAGTTTTGAACATGAAGCAGAGAACACTTGTCATCACTAATCCAATCAGAAAGGAGTTGGTCAGATCAAACGCTTTGCTGGTAACACATCAGGACAGTGACAACTGTGGCTAAACAAGGTCTTAAAACTTTTTACATTTGAAGATATCCTTGAAAATGTCCTATAAAAGTAACCCACAGCCATGCTGAGCAACTCATACAGCAAGTGTAGTTATGACAGGAAGGCAACCATTTTCTCCAGAACTTGGCGTAGGCGTCAGCAGCCTTGTCTACAGCCGTTGTTTGCTTGCATGTTTGTTTGTTTAGGAGCTCGTGATGATCCACCTATGTGAGATGGAACCATAGCACAGGCCCTAGAGCTTATTTAGAGCTGTTTGGATGCGATCGAGGATGGCTGTAGCCCCTGGGCCTAGCATCAACCGAGAGCAATTGCATTATCCCTCCCTAGCACCTTTCACACACACACACACACACACACACACACACATCACAGACAGTGCACATTTTCTACACTGAGAGATCCACACATACACACACCATAGCATGCGTCCTATACCCACAGGCAACTGACACAAGTGTTGATGGGATTCGGATTGAATTTGGTGCTCCAAATCGTGTTATAACCAATACAGAGTTCGAGTCATAAAAAAAAAACTTTTCAAAAGAATTCTTGCATAAATGTTCATCAGAGAGGTGCCCATGGAGATGGCTGGCCTTGTGGAATATCAGAATTTCAGCAAAGTGGGGTTTGTGTGTGAAGACATCACTGCCAGTCATTTTGCACGCCTGTCCAGAACAATCATGGCATCGCTGATGAGAGCCCCACCTCATTCGTTTTTAATTAAACTGGATTTAACGGTTTGGGGCAACGTGGTGGACAGCGTGGAAACATTTTTGCCCTGATCTGACAGGCAGAGCTCGAACGAGGTTGAAGCGAAAGCATCCGTCTCTTTCCCCACTTCCTGCTATAAACGCTACATGTTTATGACGAGATTAATAGGGCTATAAAAATCCAAAGCAACTTAACGGCGTCTCGTCTTCACATCTGACGCCAAAGATGAGAGCGAAGCCCTCTTTGTTCTCGTGGCAGATTCTGAAATAGCACACTGAAACGTGTGACAAATCCGGTTTGATGGCGAGGAGCTCTCAGCGAACAAACGTAGCCCAGGATTGGCAACGGCTGCATTGTCTGAGACATTAGCAGCAAAATGAAGCATCCCCTCTTCCTGTGTGAGACCACATGATAACTGGCCCACACGTGATTCTTCTGGAGCGTAATCGCATTATCACAGTGACAGATATGGAAACCGTGTGGCCTCTCGAGGCAATTACCGAGCGCGCCGTCGCAGATTAGTGGATTACCACGCCGCAGGCTTATTCCGATCAAACTTACCAATCAAACATTAAATAAGTCGTACAAACCCATCTGAATCAATCAGCCTCAGGGAACACACGGCTCAAGTGGTTAGACTGATTGGCCAAATGCAATTCTGAAACAATTTTTTATTACAGAGTGTCAGTAACAGCAAATTCCACAAGAGCAAGAGACTCATTAAAGGAAAATGGTTTGGTGTGGGGAAAAAAAAAAAAGCCATTTGCACAAATGTTCCACTTCTGAAATAAAATGGCACCCCATCCAGAGTGTAGTCTTGCCTCATGCCTGGCATTCATGGGATTCACTCTCGGGAAAGACCAATCCCAGAGTCCAGATCTGTTCATGGATGTCCATAACTTAGCCAGTCACTGTCAGTGGTCTACTTGTGCTCAATCCTTGTCTGCTCAGATTTGCCCACTGAGACATGTTAGTGATATTGAACACATATCTCACCCAACATTTTTTGCGTGCCATTATAATCTTGCAAATCTTTTCTAAACTTGCTTGAAATTACACTATAAATCTGTTTAATCTCATTTTTTTAACCTCATAATTTCCAATACCCACCCACTAGCTTAGCCCACCACCCCCTTAAAAAAAAACCCATTCTCACATTAGGTTCAGCTCTTCTCTATTTTTACATTGTCTGACTATCCTAACTATCACCTGTTCCGTGTCTCATCTTGGTTAGTTTGGTTATTTCTGCCCTGATATTTCTGTTCCTCCTTGCAAAGTCTTATCATGATTTGTTAAGTCCAAGCCTTAGTTTCCCATGTGCCCTGTTATTTTTTTTCTTTTAGTACCTCCTGATTTGGCCTGATTTTTTTATTTTTTTTAATTATAGATTATCCTTGTTTTATGCTATCTGTCTGTGTTTTCACCCCAGCTACGGACTTTGGTAAATTGGTAAATATTAAATGGCACACTCAGTGCCATTTTCTCATTCACCCACTCACATACACAGTCACACACCAATGGTAGCAGAGCTGCCATGATGGCTAACTTGCCATCGGGAGCAACGTAGGGTTCAGTGTCTTGCCCAAGGACACTTTGGCATGTGAAGTCATGCAGGCCGGGAATTGAACCACTATGATTACCCTATGATTAGCGGACAACCCACGCTACCAACTGAGCCACAGCTGCCCCAATGGATCTTGGCAATGGTTCTTGTATTATACTTATTAAAACACACTGGTTTATGCGTCCTGTCTCCCATTTTCACGTTACACTAGCTAGTTCTTCCTTACCAACCAGCTTAGCTTCCTATGCAGCATTCAAAGTCAGACACTGCATTTTTTCAAAATGAAAGAAACAATGTTTGATGCCAAACACTACATACTATAGTTGATGGACTACATATGAAGTAAGGGGAACCATTTCATTAAAGCAATCTTTCTTGAATCTTGTTGACTTATAAACCTTTATCCCTGGACATTAAGCCCTGGATCTAGAGACTTGATTCTGATTTAGATGTTTTGCATAACTCACAGGCAAGGCGCACATAAGCCTTTTGGCTCTTCTGGGTTCCTGTAGTGCTCCAGGCCACACACTGGCACCAGTAAGTCTCCAGCCCGAAGATCTTCTCCACCTGCTGGCGTGAGATGTCAATCTTCACCTGCATCACTGGGAAACCTGAGGATGGCAAACATGTATTTTTTTTTAAAGCTCAGAATTTGAGGATCTGGATTCAGGAAAAAACTATATGTTCAGGGTTCTTTGGATGATTGATGGTTTTATTATTTGGTTCAACCTGGAACTTCAGAATACTTTAAAATAAAAAGAGAAACCTGAGGAGACAAACATATGTTCAGTTTTTTAATGTTCATTAAAAAGTCGACAAACCTATAATCATTTTATTTTAAAAAATAGCCTAGTATTTTCTCTGGATTTGAGGATCTAGACTCCAAGGCAACCCTCTGTTGCATGGTTTTATATAGAAGGTTTAAAGCAAAGAACCCTTTAAACAGAGTGTATGAGCTCTCTGTGGGCTTTCAGAAGGACATGGATGATGTTCCTCGCTTGGGCGTTCTATGTGCTTTTTTCACATGAATGAGCTGATGAGAATAAAAACCCTTTAAAACCCTAAATGGATTCTAAAAGGGAAAAAAAATCATTAGATATTGTGACAATTTGTCAGCCGCCTCGGCTCAATGAGTACTGCCTACACCAGTGGTGTGAAGTCTTCCCACAAAATAATTCAATTCTGAGCTGACAGTTATGAATGAACGCCATCAGAGTTAACCATCAAGCAAAAGACTGTAGCGCATTATACATTCGTGGTTTGTAGGGAGGAAGTGTGTGTGCACGTGTCCGTGTGTGCATGTGTGTGTAAGGGAAGATTAGGCTGAGATAATTTTTCTTTGCATTATCTCGGCGGCTCTGTGATATCTTCCCTCTGGCTATCGCTCATCTCTTAATACAAAAGCACGACCTTGAGGATGTCCATGTCTCCCACTTTATCTAGTCCTCTCACACTCGCTTCTCGTTCTCTCGCTTAAAATGCTTGCCATGTTTTCACAGAGATCTTCACCGTCCTCTGGGCAGACACGACTAAAGAAACGAGGCCTAAGTGCGATTTATGTATGCAACGTATGTAAATGTCAAGCAACACATTTGTTTTTCTGACAATACAATGCTAAAGTAGCTAGCAAGTATCATCAATCTCAAAGTAAGACATCAATCTCACACTTTAATTTTTTTTTAAATGTCTGCCTCAAATCATATCCGGTGCAGTTTAGGACACTGGGTGACTTATGATCATTTATAAATATTAACAAATCTTCGTAGTGTGGAGGAAGACTGTGTAGTTACAGAGCAGCCATCTTGGACAACCTGAATCTTTTTTCCCTCAGCGCTCAGTAGGCTCACTCCTGAAGCTGATTATTTACTAAAATAACACCACATCCTGAAATGTTTTATTTCACTTTTAACGCAGCAATTTGTTCATTTTATTCATGTATAGCTATGAGTGTTATGTTGTGGAACATCCACTTTCACTTTCACTTTCACAGCCTTTTGTCTGGAAAACGTTCTTGTGTCTGAAAACTTACAGCTTTACCTCTGACGCAGCTTTACCTCTGACACAGCTTTACCTCTTACACTGCTTTACGTCTGACACGTCTTTACCTCTATTATGGGCTTACCTCTTATATGGCTTTACGTCTGACACGGCTTTACCCCTGTTACGGGTTTACCTCTGATACGGATTTACATATAGGCTATAAGAGGATTGCCAAGACCCTGACACTGAGCTGTAGCACGGTGGCCAAGACCATACAGCGATTTAACAGGACAGGTTCCACTCGGAACAAGCCTAGCCATGGTCGACCATAGAAGCTGAGTGCTCAGCGTCATACCCAGAGGTTGTCTTTGGGAAATAGACATATGAGTGTTGCCAGCATTGCTGCAGAGGTTGAAGGGGTGGGGGGTCAGCCTGTCAGTGCTCAGATCTATACGCCGCACACTGCAGAAAATTGGTCTGCATGGCTGTCGTCCCAGAAGGAAGCCTGTTCTAAAGATGATGCACAAGAAAGCCTGTAAACAGTTTGCTGAAGACAAGCAGACTAAGGACATGGATTACTGGAACCATGTCCTGTGGACTGATGAGACCAAGATAAACTTATTTGGTTCATATGGTGTCAAGTGTGTGTGGTGGCAACCAGGTGAGGAGTACAAAGAAAAGTGTGTTTTGCCTACAGTCAAGCATGGTGGTGGTAGTGTCACAGTCTGGGGCTGAATGAGTGCAGCCGGCACTGGGGAGCTACAGTTAATTGAGGGAACCATGAATGCCAACATGTACTGTGACATACTGAAGCAGAGCATGATCAGTATGCAGTGTTCCAGCATGATAACGACCCCAAACACACCTCCAAGACGACCAGTGCCTTGCTAAAGAAGCTGAGCGTGAAGGTGATGGACTGGCCAAGCATGTCTCCAAACCTAAACCCCACTGAGCATCTGTGGGGCATCCTCAAACGGAAGATGGAGGAGCACAAGATCTCTAACATCTACCAGCTCTGTGATGTCATCATGGAGGAGTGGAAGAGGACTCCAGTGGTAACCTGTGAAGCTCTGGTGAACTCCATGTTCAAGAGTTTCAAGGCATTGCTGGAAAATAATGGTGGCCACACAAAATATTGACACTTTGGGCCCAATTTGGACATTTTCACTTAGGGGTGTACTCACTTTTGTTGCCAGCGGTTCAGACAATGGCTGTGTGTTGAGTTATTTTGAGGTGACAGCAAATTTACACTGTTACACAAGCTGTACACTCACTACTTTACATAATTTCTTCAGAGTTGTCACATTAAAAGATATAATAAAATATTTACAAAAATGTGAGGGGTGTACTCACTTTTGTGAGATACTGTATATATATATACATTATTGACTATAATATATAATAAAATCTTCTGATATACAAAAGTACACGATTCAATGTTATTACATATAAACCTGCTTCTCTGAACGAGCTCATGAGTCTCTGTATTTGCTTTGAGAGAACACAGCAGTACCAAAATCCATCGTGGCTCCTGAGAGAATATATATGCAAAGCGTATCATGGGTAAATGTGATGGTTTTTGGCCGCATTAATTATTGTTTGTGTTAAAAAGTGAAACGCAATTATTTGAAGGGCCTGGCTCTTTGAGGGAAAGCCAATTCCAGCCCAGATTGCTTTCCTAATTGCGTCGCGTTTGTTCGCGCCATTCTTTTTTCCATAATTGCCTGTATTCTTCTCCGCCGAGCGGCCTTTATTTCATAAACACGACTCTGCTGCTGTGTTCGGCTGGTCATGCATTACAGTGCGGCCTTGTAGCGTTACACGCTGTGCTGCATGAGTATGCACGGTATACAGTCTGGTGAAACTTTATAATGAACGATTAGCCAAGGAAGTGAGTCTCGCGATGGGGAAAGCTGTTATAATTTTCACGCAAGAGCCACAGGCAGTGGAAGCATAATTGAAGTCTGAACTCTTCCTGTCGCTCACACAGGGGAGGCGTCAACCTAATTACGCCCGGGAAGACAAAAAAAGACAGGCAGAAGTCACTCCAATTAAACGGCCTGAGATATCCTTTAATAACCCTGATAGGGAAATTGTTAAGTGGCTCTTGTGCCAGTTGTGGGATTTGAACTTGCAACCTTCCCCTACAATCAGCAGTTCTGGGAACAGAGGCAAGATGACAAAAATTGTGTCACTGTCCAAATACTTATGCACTATATACGTGCCATTTTTTGGTTTGATTATAAAATCAAACAGAATTCAAACCATAATAAACATTTTGAGACATTCCTCTGTAATATCCCTTTAATGAGCGATAGGAATGGACATAAATGTAAATTTCATGCTTTCATAAACAAACAAACAAACAAACAAATAAAGCTTTTTAGGGATATATGACATTTTGTGACCGTGAAGTGGGTGTAGCTTAAGCTTTCAGATAAGTCAGTGGTCATGAGTGGAGACAAAAACAGTTAAATATCCATCCATCCATCTTCAATCACTTACTCCATTTCAGTGTCGCGGGGAACCTGGAGCCTATCCCAGGGAGCATCGGGCACAACACGGGGTACACGCTGGACAGGGTGCCAGTCCATCGCAGGGCACAATCACACACACATTCCCACCCATTCATACATTACGGACACTTTAGACACTCCAATCATCCTACCATGAATGTCTTTGGACTGGGGGAGGAAACCGGAGTACCCGGAGGAAACCCCCGCTGCACGGGGAGAACATGCAAACCCGCACACACATGGCCCCGGCAGGACACGAACCCGGTGTGAGGCGAACTAAGACAATGTGCGCCCACAGTTAAATATATTTTTTCCAAATATTTTTATTACTATAGATAACTGCAGTTCATCCGAAAATGATTGGCATGATGAAAATTGCTGTACGTTTATGGTTAGTAAGCAAAGATCTTTGTACTTCCTTTTTTCTGTTCCAGCTGTCCTAATTGAGTGCCACGTTGCTCGGCACGAATAGAAGGCTCATTAGCATATTAGACCATGCCCACTCCACACTATTGACACTATTTCATCGCTAGTTCAATCACTAGTACAATCTTGTGTTTAATAGAAGAATACTTCATGTAACATTCCCTAGGTTGTAACGGTTGTAACGAGACAGAACGGTCGGCTGAGGTAAAAAGCACGATGCCTACTTGATGCCAGTGTTGGTCTTTTTTCTTTTTCCTTTGTCTGATTGTGAATGAAAAGAACATGCACATGAGAGGTAACAGCGCTCCAACTATACGATGCCCAAATATGAGGAAGGAAAATTCAAATGCAAATCTCCATGTCTGTTTCTGTGAAGCGGATAAACTTTTAGATTTCATCCATCAGAAATTAAATCAGAAGGATTTCAAATGAAGGAAAAAAAGAAAGAAACATCACGATTCAAATCCTTGCGCAAGACCCGTTACAGCGCGCCGGTTTAAAAACAGGTGTTCTGGGCACGGACCCAACAGGATCTGCATATCTGGAAAGAGAAAACGTAATGAACGCTTCATTGTATCAGCCAAATATCATATCAGACCAGATCTTAATGTCTGACTGATAGCAAATAAATTTGATATGAGGATCACAAAAAGCCTGGCAGCTGAGCTCTCGATCATTTATACACAAAGAGGTGAGGCTCGTTCCTGACTAATCCCGACTGATCTGATCAAAGCCCGACTGTCACGATTCAATGCTTTGATAATATGTGATTGAATCTTTTGTGGTATTAATGAACTGAAAAAAAACCCCACAGGGAATATAATGTAGAGACTGCTGTTCCAGTGCTTAACATTTATAGATAATAAATAAGTACAATATTTAAACAAAATTTTGTAAACAATTAAAATTATTCAGGGAAATACGACATGATGCGCTTGCAAAATAGGTGGAGCTTAAAAACTTTCAGATATTGGACCTGTGGTCCAGAGTGGACAAAAAATAAGAAAATGAACATTTTTTATATTTTTCTTGCTACAAACTGATGCAATTTTTTGAAAAATTTGAAGAAAAAACAAATGATTGATGAAATGGCTAAAATTGACGTAAACGTCTGTCACAATTGAAAAAAAAAATCTAACTGTTCTGCTCAAGTGACAACTAACAGAGGGCTATCGATCAAACATGCTCATTAGCATATTAGGTCACTTCCGCCGACACTAGTTAATAATTTTTTTTAAAACATTTTAAGATAAAAAAAAGAGATTATTACAAATAGTATGCTTAGTACACTCAATCTCTATAAGTTATGTGTTATTATCCTACAGTGCTGTTGGATTCTCGATTCTGATTGGTTCTGGCTGTACAGGATAATATCAATGTGCTGGTTCTAATATGTTAATGTTGCAATAGTAGCAACATACACATGGACTTGTATAACATATAAACAGATGGAAAAAAGCTTATATGGTGAAGTAAGGAGACATTTATATAACGTTTATGGAAGGAGTCTCCAGTGTCAGTGTGGCAAGACGTCGCACTTTGTGGTTTGCTGAGGAAACAGCTTTAGAGACTACATCTTAATATATACAGATTAAAAGCAGTCTGGACAGGATTTCATGGATTTTTTTAGTGATCGTTGCCGTTGATTTTGTTGTCTTTTTTAAAATTTTGCGATGCAACTTTTTTTGTGCATTTTTTTGCCGAAAACTGCTCGAATTGATGAAATTGCAATTGCACGAAAAGTCTTTCGCAGTGATGTTTGTTGGTAAATGAGACCATTTAGCTGTTCTCATGTTCGATACACGTGAATCGAACAGGGCTTGGGTGAATGCGTGTCGTGACGATGTCACGTGAACTGTCTTGGCCCAAAATCTGCTGTAATCTTGCAAAAATTTTGCAAAAGCTTCTCAGAATATTGCAGAGTTTGCTTGATTTCATGTTCATTGCTGTACTCTCAAAAAGAGCGAAATCCTGGAGGGACTGTAAAACCTATGACATGTATTAAGTTTTGTATTAAATGACAAATTGTAATGGTTGTGTAAATAAACAGAGGAATAAGAAGAATAACTGGACGTCATGCTGGACGAGCAGTTATTGCGAAATAATCAATTTGGGCGTGGGATCAGTAAATTTGTGATTTTTAAAAAATGAAGTAAATAAACTGGTACTAAATAGAGCCCACTGGGGGGTAAAATGTGCAGCGGTGTGTCCATGATACACCCAGAAGTGTACACTTCATCAGAATGTTGTAGCTGTCCTGAATCAGACCCATCACGGCTTCAGATCTCCTCAGTGACTACGCTGTTTTATGGACATGGTGCTCCATGTTACATCAGGAACCGAACTGAACATCTTGTAAGAGTGGATTGCTGTCAGTCCCTGAGCGAGTGCGTTCTCCGTGACTAGGTGACAACACCATGCATTATTCACAACCCAAATCCATTCAGTGTGACTTGCTTTTTTCCCCTGAGCTCCTCTGAGTGCCAAGGGGTGGCTGGAGGACTGTCTGCCTGTCTCTGTGTGTGTGTGTGAGTGTGTGTGTTTGTGCAAAAACATGCGGAGCTGGGACGAACGTCATAGAGCCAACTTTTTTTTCTTTTCATTTTTCTCGCTCTTGTTTTTCTCAGGCACTGACCTCAATTCCGTGGGGGTCGTTTGCTTATCAAGGGCGAACTCGAAACTCGGCAGGTTAGAGTGTGTTTTCATTGTGAGCGAGGAAATTCAATTAGGGCCCCAAACAGACGACGGACATCCCGTTGACGGGGTGGGGGTGGGGAGTGTGGGCTTGGTGCAGAGAATCATCAGGATTAGAGGTGAGCGACTGAGCGACTTACAACAGACACTCCTCTGCCAAGAGGGTTGGGGTGAGTGGGAGGGGATTACTCCTCAAATTGCACAAATAGAAAAGCTTATTTTGGAAATCATTTCGATCATTTTCTCCCCATCGATGTAACGAAGCGCTGCACTCCAGTACACTTGACCTTATCCATAATGAGTGCCATCACCTGCATTATCATCCCAAAGGTGGTAATGATGTTTATCATTAGCGCACCGATTTGCACGTGTAAACACAACAGATCCATTTAAAACGCATTACCGGGCTGAATAACGTCGCCCCGAATGGACGTCAAATATATTCACCGAACAGCAATTGCACACTTTGATTACATTACTGTCTTTCAACCTGGTGGCGTTCATATCGATTACACAATCCTGAAATGTCACGTCACAGAGCTAATAACATCGTTAAACTTGGCCTTGACCTAGAAACAGAACCGGAAAAGCTAAGGCTGTGATGAAAATCTTATGGCTTAGCCTTTATGTTGGTTAGCCATACATGCTAGCAAAGGCTGTGCTAATCTCTTCACCTAGAACCCAGTTTTAGGGTGAAGCCTTTGAGAGGCTTCATCACACACCTCAACAGCTTTGATTTAGCTGCCCATGAGCCACTATCCAAGGCTTTGTGATGGATTATTCAAGGCTGGAGACTGGTTCAGTGTAGCACTCCTGAAAGGATGATGAACAGGTACAGTGCATTCATAAAATACTGCACATACTGTATGCTGGTGTAGCACTGTTAAGAGCCCTGAAAAACAACCTGATTTAATAATTAGCAAACTAACCATCTACTGCATGAATTATTACATTTACATAAAGAATTATGGATTTTTATTACTTTAATTAGTTCAAGTAATGAAAAAAAACGATTTTAAAATGTATAAAACAAAGTTGGGGGGTTTGTTAGCAGATTGTTGCAATTGTTGCAACAAAGTGCAATGGTGGAAAGTATCATCTATTTAAAAATAGCACAAAATGTATTATTACAATTCCAATTACTGCATTTTCCAGACTATAAGTTGCAGAGTTTTTTTTTTGTTTGTTTGTTTTTTTGCCACCTGGTAAACATGTAAACATTATAACTTCTTGAAAGCAATTACAGTTGTAAAAACTCACTCAAAATACATCCACAAATTAGATCCAAACAGGTTTGGACAAAATATCTTTTTAATTCTTTCTCTTAAAACATAAGATTTAGAAAATAAGGTGCAATCGAAAAGTGACCAAAATTACAACTTTTTATGTAAAAAAAAAAATTAAATGTACTATTAGACAAGCCTGATGTATTTTTTACTATGTAGACCTGTTTCAATTCCTGAACGCACATACCACAGTTCCATTATTTTGTGTTTTTGCCATATGGCAAGAATTATATTTTACCATTTAACACATTACTCAACATATATAAACTTGTTTAAATTACAAAACAAATAATGTTAACTTATATCAGATAGGGGCGCATGGTGGCTTAGTGGTTAGCACGTTCGCCTCACACCTCCGGGGTTCGATCCCACTGGGGCCATGTGTGTGCGGAGTTTGCATGTTCTCCCCGTGCTGCGGGGGTTTCCTCCGGGTGCTCCGGTTTCCTCCCCCAGGCCAAAGACATGCATGGTAGGATGATTGATAGGGTGGTAAATTGTCCATAGTGTGTGAATGGGTGTGTATGAGTGTGTTTGTATGTGATTGTGCCCTGCGATGGACTGGCACCCTGTCCAGGGTGTACCCTGCCTTGTGCCCGATGCTTCCTGGGATAGGCTCCAGGTTCCCCGTGACCCTGAAGAAGGAATAAGCGGTTAAAGATGGATGGATGGATGGATATATCAGATAGTGTTGAAATTTTTTTCCTTTAAGTAGTTTTGCCTAAATCTTGAAAAATGTAAAAAATTTTCAGGTTAACTTTCACCATTCCATGTGATTGCAAAAAACTAGTGAAGTTTTATATATATATATATATATATATATATATATATATATATATATATATATATATATATATATATATATATATATATATATATATATATATATATATATATATATATATATATATATATATATATATATATATATATATATATATATATATATATAGTGGTATATAAAATCACATAAATAATATAATATATTAAAAAAAATAAGGCAGATTAAGTAAAAAAAAAACTCAGATATAAAATTGAAAAATTAATGAAAAACCAAAAAACAAATAATGAAATAAAATAGAAATATAACACATTATATAAACTAGAATTAGTTACGGAAGACAAGAATGAAACAAATGCAAAGAGAAGAGATAAAAATAGAGTCTGTAAAAGAAAATCAGGAATTAAAAAATAAATAAATAAATAAATAAAAACAGAAAAAAATACTAAATAGAATACGGAAAAAAAGGCAAGAATGAGAGTAAATAAAAACAGAAGCGATAAACACAGAGTCTGTAAAATAAAACAAGAATCAAGTACAGTAAACAAACTCTGTAGAAATTAAAATAAAAATATTATCTGAAAAATAATAAAATAAACCAATAAATGCTAAATAAAAGTCTGCAAAATAGGAGCAAGAATGAGAGTAAATGAGAGAGATTTCTAATCTCAGTGAGTCTTTTTCCTGGTTAAATAAAGGTAAATAAATAAATAACAACAGAAGAAATAAAAATACAAATAGAGTCTGAAAATATTTCATAAATAAATAAATAAAGGGTAGAAAATAAAATCAAGAATGTGAGTAAGTCAAAACAAACAAACAAAAAAAAAACCCAATTAAAATGTTTCTGAATTTTGGAACTAAACTGTACACAAAACAATTTTATAATAAAAATGCTATAAGTCACTCAGGCACAAAAATTCTAATTTGTACATGGGATTTCCTTATGTCACTTCCTTCCAACATAGCCCCGCCCACCTCAAGCCAGGCAGAAATAACGTGATCATCATGTTTAATCACAGACATTACAGCCATGTGGATGTATCTTTAGAAGCCAAGTCCAGAAATATCACAGTAAAATTCATTGTTCACATCACTACTTACGAACTGTATAAGATTTCAGTGTGTGATGTGAGTCATTTGACTAAAAAGAATGTGGAGGTGGTGGGAGCATGGCACTTGCAGCTACAGCAGCTGTAAAGACTCAGCACTGCCGGCAGACAGGAACGTAGCCGCAGCTCAGTGCGGGTGTTAACAAGCTGCGATCGAGTCATCACACACCTTGTACCTCCAGGTCTCGAAGCTGTGAGCAAAACACACGTGAACCTTGCTCCAGAGAGCGCCTCGAACTCAGTGCCGGGCCTCGACTTGGATTCTCAGTCAGATAAGTTTGGATGAGCAGAGAGTAAATTAATCAGACTTGCACTGTGCTTGAGTGCCAAACAAAATGTATTATTATTATTATTATTCTTATTATTCTTATTATAGTAGTTGTTATTATTTAAACTTTGATAATTAAACTTCCATCTTGAAAAGAACGTTCGCAACTTCCAGTGACCAAAGTGTGATGTATTAATGGCAACTTGGCAAATTGTCAGATATATTAAGTGCAATTTCTCTTCTGTTCATATAAATCTGCAATATGAACATTTATTCATTTATTACTATTTGTTGCTCACCCTCTATTGTTAACTGTGCAATATTCCATTTATCACTTTCTGTATATAAATGAGGCATTACTCATCAGTATATATTCATATTCTTATTCATACATTGAGGTGCTCATATTACCATTACTGTTTTGTTACTATTATTCTTATTTTTCAATTATATATATGTATATATAAACTTTATTGATCCCACACTGTGAAATTCCCTCGTTACAGCAGCTCAATTACACACATAGGAACAGATAGGAAAGAATACACAATAAATAGGAATTTTAAAAACTGTCCAAAAAAAGGTAATCATAATATATATATATATATATATATATATATATATATATATATATATATATATATATATATATATATATATATATATATATATATATATATATATATATATATATATATTATGGGATCAATAAAGTTTATCTTATCTTATCTTTAAAGATATTTATGATTGGGCAGGCAAATGTTTATTTTTTCTTTTCTTTAGAATTTTGGATAAATTGCATCAATAGCATGTCCTCTCGTAAAGTGTAGCAAAAACAATATCATCACTCAGCAGCTAAATGTTTCTCACGGTTTCTGACTGAGATGACTGAATCTCCATCCACTGAGCACAATCACATCAAGTCATACATCCCGGAAAAGCTTGTGTCCTGATATACATGTCAATTTTAGTGTCATTAGCTTATGCATGACATTTTTAAATTAACCCCCCCCCCCCAAAAAAAAAAACCCCATAAAAAACAAATAAATATTTTCTTAATTTTAACTTAATATTAATAAATAATTATTAAATAAATGTAATGTAAATGTAAAAATATGTAAGAGTAAGTGTTCCATCAGCAACCAAGCGTCACAGATTGACACTTAAGATGATACTTAAATAAAAATAAAAAAATCACCTGTAGTGTTTTATTTTAAAAGGAATCAGAGGTATACATTTTTTTATATAGGAGAAAATTCAAACCTCTTAACCTTCGGGCAACAATAAATATTCATTTGATGCATGACTTGAGAGAAATCTATAGGCTAATCAGCTAAAGGCAAAGTTTAAATGTGTAAATGTGCAATTCCATTTACACGAAGCTGAGAAAATCCTTTTCCAGCCATTTTCCCCCTCCAATTAAAAACACACAGATTGAGTGTTAACACACTCAGATTTACTAAAATAAGCAGCAAGCCAAGGTTAGTGCAAGAGCAATTTGACACCAGCCTGCTGATTGATTTTTTTTGTTTTGTTAAATTTTTTTGGTTTGCATCTAAAACCATCAACGCCTTGATATGCACGCAGAGTAGACTGGTATTGGATTTCTTATGTCAACTGTATTTATCCATTTACACTTTTCATGTTAAATTACCCCTCAGGGATGGTGTGGCTCGAATAGTTATGATATAAGACCGCTGTGTGTCCGTGTGTGTGTGTTGCGACGGCGTGACAGAAACTCTTAGACACACAGGTGTTCGCAGCTTTCCGGGCTGCCAAGGCGCTAATTTGCTCAAATGTTATAAATGAAAAAATATATTGCAATTGTTTTTGCAAAAAAGAAAAAGCCAAATCTTGTGCTATGCAACATCCTAGGCAACAAAACTTCAAGAACCCCCCCTTCACTCCCCTACAACCCCCCACCTCTGAGAAGTGCAAATGATCAATATGCTAATTGAACAACGCTAGTTACGGATGGCTGAGTTTCTCTCCATCTAACAGGTGAGATGATTTCAGCGCTATGATACCTTTGGGAGAACTGGACAAGGCAAATTAAATCGTGCTAATTAATCCCACGCACCTCTGCTTGGAACCACTGCTAATCATGTTAGCATTCTGTGTATGTGCGTTTCATATATTATGTTTTTTTCTGGACGGATCTGTAGCATTTGCAAGTTAAATTGTATTGAGACTCATGCTAGGAGCAAGCTCGTTGCTAACACGTCCTTTTTTAAAATGCACCTCAGGTAATAAATTAGCAATGCTACGGGTATGTGCGAAAGGTGTCCATCTGCTAGCAGATAGTAATGAAGCATTCGGGAATGTAATCAGAGCTGCTCTTTTGCTCAACACCTTCATCTCGGTGGGCCGTTTAAGCGGGTCGGCAGGAAACACTGAAGGTAACCCAATTAGCGTATAGTTGGGACTAAAACGGTTGAGGATGTGCTGTTATAAGAAAAGAATCAATGACAGAGTGGTCGGATGAAGAGCTGATTACTGTTACCAGTGTTACAGAAGTCGATTATTTATCTTGGGGATTATTATTTTGTTGGTGGCTGTGGCTCAGATGATAGAGTGGGTTGTCCCGCAATTGTAGGGTTGGCCGGCCCACATGACTCCACATGCGAACTGTCCTTGGGCAAGACACTGTACCCAAAGTTGTTCCCGATGGCAAGCTAATGCCTTGTGTGTGTGTGAGTGTGTGGGTGAATGGGTGAATGAGAACCAGTCAGTATGTTTACATGGACAGTAATAATCCGATATTAACGTGATTAAGACAGTACTCTGATTAAGAAACTAGCATGTAAACAGTGATTATTGATTACCTTAATCTGTCTAAAGTCATACTCAAAGTAAACACAAATCAAATTAAGACGTGAAGTATTCCTGTTTAATCGCATTATTTAAGTGCATTACAGACATGTACACACCTTAATTACATTATTAACGTCATGTGGGAGTTTTCACCGCATTTTGCGACAGGACACACACATAGCAGTGCTCAACTGTTTGACGGCAAAGAAGAAAGCACGGCTGCGTCCCAAACCATGTACTTACCTACTATATAGTATAGTATACACGTATTTCGGCTACTATATAGACGGTAAGTACATGGTTTGGGACGCAGCCCACGGCTTCAAGCAGCCCTCTATTTGCACGTATAGCATGACAAATAATTAACTGCACTTAAAGCTTTTGTAAAATTAAAAATAAAAACACCCAAAACTGTATACGGTACCATAAAAAAAAAGATGAACTGAATGTTGATACGTGAAATTCTGGAGGGACATTGGACGGCGTGGCGTGGGGACGTAATGACGTGTACCGTTAATTGATCTATGTTCTATCACATGTAAAACGGGTACATGAAAGGAATTTTCTAAAAGCGACTCATGTAAACACCTTAACCACAATATTATCTTACTCAGAATAAGGTCAATAATTAGATTATTGCTGTCCATTTAAACGCAGCAATTATAAAGCTCTTTGTAGAACCTCTACGGTTAAAAAAGCGCTATAAGTGTAGGCCATTTACCATCTTCCAATAGCAACACGCCTGGAAGGGTTTTATTCCTCTTACTCTATCAAAATCCAAGATTGACGTCAGGAAGTACACTAGAAATTCAGATGTTGGTGTGCATTCAAGTCAGCATAGTCCAGGTAATTCTAGGAAAAAATAACTGCGGATTTAGCACAAATTCTTCAAATGATAGAAGGAAAAATTTTAATTTGTTACAGTTCTTGAACACGAAGTGGCACACTCATGAAACGTCATAGTCCTGAAGATACTTAGCAAGTTTCGTGATGATACGCAGATGTGTTGCTGAGATACACCCTCACGTCCTGTTTTTTTCCCTCTTTTTTTCTTGCATTTGCCATCAAAACTGAGCTTTTACTTCAAACAGGTCTCAAGATGATACAAATGTGGTGACGATTGAACAAAAATTGGAGGAGGAGTAGCAAAAATGGTAGTTGAATGTAAACATTTTTAGCATGGTATTGTAACTTTTGAACAGTAGAACTTTTGGAAATTCTTATGGTCCTGAGGAAGCCTACCAAGTGCTTGGCCCCTTAATAATAATAAATCTGTGATTTTAATCAACAATTTCTGAGTACTTAGATTTGGGAATTCAACAGCACTGTAATAGTATAAAGGAAATTTACACCATGTTTGCAGTCAAAGTGTAGAAGAACATAATATAAGCAAAAAGTTACGCAATAACGATGACACGTCAAGTTATTGCTGTCAAAACAGCGCTCCTGTCCAAACCTGTCACCACCTAGAGTGCACGAGCACTTGCGGTGTGACAGCGAGGACTCACGCGCCTTCATATCACGCCCCAACACTATGCAAGTAGGCTCAACCCGTTAGCTTCTTCTGTCAATCGAAACTCTCTGCGGACTATTAAGCCGTCACGTCCCCATCGCTGCAAAGCTCGTTTATTTATAACCCAAGGTGCTGATGAAGAGTCCCTGCGAAAAACAGCTCACCTGGTAAGTGATAAATACCCGAGCCACCTGGTAAAGACCTGCACGTTAATTAAAGAGCTAAAAAAAGAAGAAGAACAACATCACGGTTGTTCGGAGGTTAAAGGAATCAAAACATGGACTTTAAAAGCTTCTCCTGCAGAGCGAGAACGAGTGCGAGAAAGTCGAATGAAAACAGCAGGCAATTTATCTGAGGTTCAAACCGTCCGGAACAAATTCGAGTCTTGATGCATCCTGACGTTTTTGCTGTATTCCCATCGCAGCGATTCATAATACTTACATCACTTCCAGATAATAATAAACATCAACATTACAACCTACAACCTACGTTTCGTGCAGTAGGAGTGACAGCCCAGCGATCCTCTTGAGCAAATTTGCTCCGAATGAAAAAAGAAATGCTCTGGAATCTCTATCATGCTCCTGCTGTTGGTCCAGATTGCGTTCAGCACAACAACAAGGACGCCACGCTCGGCCACAAGTAATTACTTCCTGGCTGTAAGCTGTGGTTTGGAATTGAAATGGATTTTGCGTGGGATGTGGATGCTATGCTGAGAGAAACGAGAGAGAGAGGCCGTCGTTGTTGTTAAGGAAAAGGGGGAAAAAAAAAAGAAAAACAGAAATGACTACACTAATAGCAGATGGCTTGACATCTATCAGGTTGTGAATCATCACAGCTCGAGGCTGACCGTTTTTTTTTTTTTTTGTCTTGAGAAATGATACAGAACAGCTAGTCTGATTGCTTGAGCGAATCTGGGAGTCAAATGGAAATTGACCGGTGAGTCTTGACGTGTCAGCAGCGTTCGAACTGTGTTCGAAATCAAAAGCAGTGCAGAGAATAGATTCATAAGAATTACAATCTCGCTGGCATGAGCATGACGATGACAGGAAGTGTGTGGCGGCTGGGAAAACCCTTCACCTGGTGACATTTAACCATGTTAGTGGTGTAACCTAACAACCTTGACCAGTGGAACTGATGAGCTGTGCTACATCCTTCCAAGATTTATTTTTCTTCGTAAGGTCTCTACTAAGAAGTTTTCCATACATCAAACAGTATATTTATCAGGTTAACATACACTATATAGCCAAACGTTTGTTGACACCTGACCATCACAGTCATATGTGGTTCTTTCCCCCAAAATAATTTGGAAGGGCACAATTGTATAGAATGTCTTTGTATGCTGTAGCGTTACAATTTCCCTTCACTGGAACTAAGAGGCCCAAACTTTTTCCAGCATGACAACGCCCCTGTGCACGAAGTAAGCCCCATGAAGACATAGTGTGCCAAGTTTTGAGTGAAAGAACTCAAGTGTCCTGCACAACCCCTGACCTCAACCCCACTGAGACTTGGGTCTCCTCACCCAAGATCACGCTCCAAAATCTAATGGAAAGCCTTCCCAGAAGATTGGAGGTTATTAGAACAGCAAACAGAGACTAAATCTGGACTCGGATGTTCAACAAGCATGTATAGGTGCGACAGTCAGGTGTCTGCAAACTTTCAGTCATATAGTGTTCTGTATTTTATTGATGGAAAAAGCTGCAAAAAGTGTTGGCATAAAACTTGATTGATTCAAAGAATTCAGTTGCAGCAGTGTCTGATGGGTTTTCTCAAACCGCCACACACATACCATCCATTATAACTCCAACATGCTTTGTTATTCTATAGCTATTGATAGAGCCTTTTTGAGTTGATGTAATAAGCACTGTTGATTTATTCAGGGCTTTTTTTCTTTTCAGTGCATCAGATCTCTCCCTTGCGAGGGAGATGGCGAGCCGCCCAGTTTATGTAGGGGCATCTTGGAAAAGCAGTTCTCCTCCTCGCATACACACTTACCTCGTCCATGACACAGTGTGTTTGGAACGTGTGTAAACACACAAAAAAATGTATAATTCGGTTTTTTTTTGTTGTTGTTTTTTTGTACCCACTTTGAGCAGAGCAATCTCTCTTCCTGAATTGAAGCAAGCCCATGAAGATCCTGCTGAATTCTTCATTCTGATTGGTCAGCGGGTGTTGATTACATACTTACATAGTTACAGCCGTGAGGAAAATCACAGGTTTATATCAATGTGCTTGTTCTAATACATTATTGCTTCTATATTTAAAAAAACAACATTTTTTAGCATTTACAGTATAGAAGGAGTCTCCAGTGTCAGCGCTTTGTAACCGTCAAAAGGTAAAGTTGCGCTTTATGGTTTCTATGATAAACTTCACATAAACATTCAAAAACACAAACATTCAACAGTAATGGAAGGAGTCTCCAGTGTCAACAGAGTTTGAATATTTAGGAGTCTTTTACTGCTTGTAAAGCTTCAAACGTTGACTCCGACCTGAGTAAGGCCATCTAACAAGGCAGCCTTGCATCTGGATTACCGCCGACACTGACCTTGCCATCTGTTTCCGGTGCCTCATCACCAACCCTGGTCCACATCACCCACGCAGACAGGATGAAATACAATGCCCATTACCTAGAGCGCTGGTAATAACGCCTTATCAATTAGCCTCATCGCTATTGATCGATGCCTTGCAGGTGGTAGAGCCCATTATGACTCATTTAGGAGTAGACTGTCCGCTTGCTTCTTCTCCGGTTTCCTCCTGTTCATTAGCGTGCGGCCTTTAGACATATCAGCTCCGTCTTAAATGACGGCTTGATCATCCTCCGATGGCCCATTAAATATCATGTTTAAGCCTGCGCTGGATGTTCTATTTGCATTTCAGAGAGAACTATTTGGTCCCTGATGTCTGATAACATTTAACCGTTTCATTTCATTGTCTCGGGGTGCTCTCGAAAATAAAAGTATATTAAGGAAAATGTTCGAATAAACCCTGTAATATGTCAGTAAACAACAACAACAACAACAAAAACAGTCGGTTTGCTACAATAATTAGTAATAATATTTTTTTAAAATACAAAAAATAATATAAGTTAATAAATAATAAAATTATTTAAAAATAATAATTAATAATAATTGTATTAATACAATTATAATTCTCCTGACTTTTTTTGAAATTTCACACCTACAGTACGTTTGTTAGTGAGAAATAAAAGCAGTTCTGTAGTCTTAAGTCCGGAAAAAAACAAAAACCTCAACCTCGTTATTTGCCCATCTTGTGAACAATTAAGCTGAAATTATTTAGGCTCCTACATGCTGGCAGCGACAATAAGTCCGAGAAGTGAAAATAATTCTTTAGCAGCTTGCTTCAAATTTGACCTCAGCTTCCCCAATGGCACTCAGTTAGTCATGAGTAGGTCCATTCATTTCTTAGTATATTTTCTCCACACAAAAGTCCTAAAAGAAAGATCTTGAGGCTATTAAAGATTTCGCCTAGCCTGATCTTAGTGCTTGGTTTTGACAACTCCTAATGAGTGTGAATTTGAGAAAATGTAACGCTAATTAATTAGATGTTACTGTGTAAAGCATATGGGGTCATATTAATAGAAGCTTTTTGAGGAGATTTTAGCATTGAATCACTATTTTGCCATTTATACCTAACATACAGTTACAGTTACTACCTATTCACAACTCATCAGCCATCCGTCAGAGGTCAGGGTCCACCTCTGGAGGACAGCTGTGCAGATATTTATGTGGTGTACTTCACAAAATGGCCAACGAGTATAGATACAAGGCAGGTATTAATGAGTGTGAATTTGGTATGATGAAAAAATAAGACAACCCAACAATATGTAAAGAATAACACGAGGCAGGCTGCACCAGTATAGGAAAATAATCAACGCCAGGGTAGTGTGATATGCCCCGATGGAAATGTATCACCCTGAAGTGGATTATTTTCCTATAATAATGTGGTCCAAAGTGTTTTATTCCTCTTACACCAAGTTAATAAGGTTCACATGTCTTGTACTACTAGATAGACTCTGGACTTGTTTTCTCTGAATGTCTTTTTTTTTGGATAAAGATGTCATACCGCTTGCTTGTTTGGTAAAACCGCAGCTTTTACAATAAATAAATAAATGCAAACACCATATGGTAAAAAGTATCAATATAACAAACAAAGCAATCCTAACAAGTTTTTTCAAATGTATGTAATCTGTAAGTATTTATCCTACATTGACCACCATTTTAAAGATTTAATTAGGCCATGTTAAAAAAATGTCAGTACACAGACCGCAGCCATGCCTTAAGGGTAGTGTTGCCTTCTGAGAGCTTTTTATCGACAGTATAATATGAGGCAAAAAGAAGTCAAAATGTACACATGCTCAGCAAAGTCAATAAGCAGTACATGCTGCATTCTGCCCTAGAGGCAGCCAGGGCTTTAGGTCACTTGGTAGGGTGTTGGATTATGATGTGTATTGGTCCTGCTCCAGGAACTCTTGCATTACACAGCTGACGTGACCCAGATCAACATCTGCTGATGGGTATCAGCCAAAACATACCACCTAGGAACCTACTTTCTATTAGCACGATGTATTACTACACTACTCCTTTAGGTCATGTACAGTTCTCTGGTCGCCCAACATCACTGAGAGACCTGTGCAGCAGAATGATATCTTTAGAATATCTAAGTAGCTAACTGCAACATGACCATCACTATTCTTTAAGATGTGATTCTAAGAACCAAAAATTATAGAGGGTATGCATGTGACGTCACAGTAGGCGGGACTTGCCATGGTCACGCCCATTGAGGAGTAAAAAGACTGAGCAGCAGCATTAGTATACAGCATTAATTCTGCGAAAACAGAAAAAATGCATCTAAAATGCTATAGAAATCAGGTACCTATAAATGTGGGGAAAACCGATTTCTGGTCACATGCCAATGTCCATGAACCACAGGTTCTTGGGCAAGTTGTAAGGGTCACTGTCGAGTCCAATTGCCTTTAATTTAAGCTGATAATCATTACTGGCGTTTTCCCAGCTTCCCCTATTAAACCAAGCCATTTTGCTGGATGTTTTGCTACTCAGTTCAGCCAACGGGGGCATGTTCCGGTGGGAAAGTGACGTCAACGAATACCCTCTATACAGTTAACCCTCAATTGATTCAAGCAAATTGTGCTTCTGCTCTCTTTTCACTACGCTCTTTTTGTGACTGCTTTGTTTTCCCTCAATATGTTCACCCGTTCCATGTTTCTCCTTAATCAATCTGTGTACATATACTCTGTATTTCTCTATGTCTTTGCGAAGTCTTACCATGCATTTGTTATTAATTCTGACCCAAGATGTCATTGTTTGTGCTTCTTAGGGTTTCCTAGGGTGATTTCACACATATTAGTCTGTTTGATGAGTCTGAACGAAGCACGTTGCTCGGTATTAGTTAGATTAATGCTAGGGATTATAGCAGTTCGGTTCACAAGTATTATGCTTCGCTGGGGACGTCGCTCTGCCTCCATGCTCCATGGAGGACGTCGCTCCTTGTGTCGCTCCCCCTTTCTGCTCCACGGAGGACAACGAACCCCCCGGGCTCAGCGGAGGACGTCGTTCCTCCCTTGAGCCTCACAGAGACTCCTTCCCCTGGCCTCGCAGAGAACCTCGCTCCCCCCTGGAGCCTCGCGGAGAACCTCGCACCCCCCTGGAGCCTTGTGGAGAACCTCGCTTCCCCCTTGAGCCTCGCGAAGAACCTCGCTCTGCGCTCCTGCTTAGCCGGGGACGCCGCCTAGTCTCTCTGCTCTGGTGAGGTCGTCACTCAGCATCCCTGTTTTCCCGGGTAGGTCGCCCAGCCTCTCGTCTCCCCTGAAAGCGACACCCCGATCCTTCAGATTACCATGTACAGCATTCCGTGCCCAGGCTCGGCCTGGAACTCAGGAAAGTTTCTGCCTGGCGATGCTGTGGACTTTGGAGGACTTATCACGTGGTTCTGTTACAGTGCGGCCAGCAGAGGGCGCTGTGGCACGGGGTTTCTGCCATCGGACTAACCACGTGACCCTTGTTTTGGTTTTGTTTCCTGATTTGACACCGGTGTTGGTTATTTCAGTTAATCAGTTTTAGTTTGAGTACGCCGGTTATTTAAGGCTCTATTAGTTCGATTAATGCTAGGGATTCTAGCAGTTCGGTTCACAAGTATCATGTGTTGTAGCGGTTTCCTAGTTTGTCTATGCCACGTTTGCTCCTGGTCTGTTTATGCTACGTTTTGAATTGACTTTTCATATTTATGTTTAATAAAGAAGTTGAACTGCACCTGCCTCCGTTCCCGTCTACAACCGCCTGACAATAATAATAATAATAATAATAAAACTTTCCCTCCTTCATTCATTGGTCAGAAATGCTGCAACAGAAAATAGGAAACATATCACTAAATTCACATGCACTCAGAGCTAACCTTAATCAATTATTATTATTATTATTATTATTATTATTATTTTAACTTGGGATTCAACCAGGCAAAACTTTTAGAAAGTCAGAAAGAAGAAACACAGAAAGGATTTTATCAAGTTTTAGAAGTTTTGTGAAAGCGAGTTTTCTGAACTGATCTTGATCCTTCACTCTATTAGTGCAGGAACAAGAGGGATGATTGTCCAAGAGAGATGTCTCACTACTGATCACACAAAAGTCACGTTTAATCAAAGGGATTTGAGTTGAGAAAGGACTTAATTACAGTGTTCAGAGAGAGTGGACAGGACAGCAATAGCTCTCGCCAATTTCAGAGAATTTAATATAATTCCCTCTCCTTCAGGCATTTCCATCCACTCTCCTCATGCATGCTCTTGCTCGCCTCAGGACCAAGACTCACTTTCCCTAACAAAAAACCTGCAAGTAAGACAGTTAAGCAAGCTAGCAGGAACGGAACAAATTCTTCAGCATTGCAGTTTCCTTTGCAACAGGTGGGTGACAAATGAAAGGAAAATCTGTTGCTATGTTGTAAGGGGCATTTATTTGTACTGGCATGGCTCGAGGGAAGCATCACTGCAAATCAATACAAAGCATTTCTGACTGATCGCCTATTATCCTACACTGAAACATTTCTATCCTTATAGGCGGAGTCTCTTCCATTATGACTCCTCCCCCATGTCTATGCCTCAAGGGTTTGCTGAACGTTTTGATGAGGATGACAATGGTGGAACTCGTATACTGTTGTTTTCACAATTGCCAGATCTCAACCTTGTTGAACACCTTTGAGAGATTTTGAGGCGACATGTGAAACAGCATGTTCCATCGCCACCACATGCTCAAGATTTGTTCAGAAGTATAAGTATCTATTTGCAGTGTGACTTTAACATGTTCTACATAGTAAGAAACTCTAATATCTGTTTCTAAGGGCCATAAATGTATAGTTACCCCTCAGTATATCAGTATTTCAACAGACGCAAGACTGAAGACAGGAATGGAGTTCTTTAGATCTTCTTTTTATGTATTTATTTTATTGAGAAGATCAATGTAGCATTAAAGTGATTAATCAACCTGATCAAATATACAGGAGAAAGGACATGTAAGTGCAGGGATTTCTGCTCAGTGAGAATGTCCTTGATTTATAACAAACACACTTTGTCGTGAGCAGCAGTGTTGATAAAAGTGTCCTTTATAAGAGAAGCAACCCTTTTGTTATATCAGACCTATTCAGTTTTCTCATTAAAATGGCAAACAGTTTTAGTCAATGCAGTGTGCAAAACAAACTCTAACTAAATTATTATAAACAAAAGATTTATTAACAAAACTGCTGCACACAGCAGAAAAAGAACTGGCATCCTGTATAATCAGAAAATAAGATTTGTAGTATAAAAAAAAAAGAAGAAAAAAAAAGGCTTTTTTCTGATGCTTTCACTCATCACTCAGGGTCACTTCACTCATGTGACATCACTCAGACCCAAACCACACTTGAGACAACCTCCTGACCCATCTGGATCTTTACCTATCCCCTTGCTGGGTAATTATGTAATAGATAATTACTCGATGATGGGTAATTATTCCTGCACCATACAAATCCTATGGCAGCCATCCTGAGTCCCACGAGATAATGTTCTGTCTGGATCCTACTCCAACCATTATAAGGGCCAATGAGCTCCTGTTTCATCCAGATTGTACTCCTGTCCTTCTAAGGCCTACAAGCTTTTGTGATCATCCTCTCTCCTACACTCATCAACCTGAGGCCTGGATCTTTACATATCATCTTATACATCCTGCTGATGGGTAATAATTCCTCTTGCTCTATTTGAATCCTACACCAGCCATGCACAGGCCCTCACAATAATGCTCCAATTTGGATCCTTCTAATGCCACCCTGAGGCCCCATCTAGATCCTACTCCTGACATCCTGAGGTCAACAGGCTCTTGCCTCATCTGGTTCCTAGTCTCGCCATCCTGAGTTCAACCAGCTCCTGGCACATCTAGTTTCTAGTCTTGCCATCCTGAGGTCAACAAGCTCCTGGCACATCTACTTCCTTCTCCTGCCCCATTCAAATCATACTCCTGCCTGCTTCTGCTTCCATCCTGATCCCACATCTTGAGATCTACAGGCTCCTGATTCCTCTTCATTGATTGACTTCTGACTGTGATCTCTCCTTCAACAATAGCAATACACTGATTCCAGTGATTAGCATACTGCTATCCATGATTCACGAATCCCAAAGCCAGCCAAAGGAGAATAGGATCCCCCTATTGTATCACAAGGTTTCTTTGCCCTTTTCACCAGTGTCCTATGGTTCCTCCCACCTCCCCCCAATGGTTAAGGCACTGATGGAACTGAACTGTCTGAAAAAAAAAAAAATGAAAGTCAAGAAATCTGTTCTTGCAGATTAAAACAAAAAAAAAAAAATTTTGAACTTAACTAATTTATTTGATAAATGCGCTGCACTTTGATTTTGAATTAGGAAGTATGAACAAAAAATTCATGCCTGAAAACCCGAACAAATGAATCTAAATTAAGTGGTGCAAAGCGAATGTGGAATCTCTAATTAGGAGATAAGATCTTAGACAACATTCAATTAGAACCTGCATTTAATATTCATGACTCTTTCTGAGGAATACACTCCGCGATGCTCTCTGTAAAGAGACGCTTATTCGACTTGTTTGCTTTTCATGCTATGCAAAGTGCCATGTTAGCTGAACACGCACAGTGCTATACAAGCATAAGATGTTCTCAGGTATGACAGATTGCAGAAGATCAGAGCTGCTCTGCTAAAAAAAAAAAAGAGATAATGTTTGAAAGACACTCGAAACGATTTCAGCACGATAACATGACCGAGTGTAATGTGTGCAGGCCTCGGCAGAGGGAAAAGCATCTTGAACGCACACCTGAGGTGGCAGCCGGATGATGGGTAATTACACCTGGAGTGGAACGAGGGCCGTGCAGGCCTAATTCACGCAAATGTGCTGTCAGCATCGATTCCTCTCTGGGCGGATATGTCTTCATCACGGCCTTGTCTTGAGATTATCTCATCATCCTATTGGGGAGCAAGTACAAACAATGTCCCAAGGATGTGCTCAGACTGAGAGATTGAGAGATCTTAGTGGACAGGTAATGAGAAGTAATAGGCTACGTGGTGAGAATTGATATTGGGAATTTATTTCATATATATTACAACATCAACAACATTGTTTACCAACGATTTGAGGGGCTGCAGGTAAAAACAGAGGCTTGTCATAAAAATGGAGGAAAACAACTTGCCAAAGCAGCATGTATAATGAAAAACAAGTCCAGGAAGATCAGAATGCCTGAGGCTTTTGCTATCTTTCGTTCAAATCAGACTGTCCCAACCTTCTTGCTGTCTCAAAGACCCAAATATTCCAACTAGCTGATATGAAGAAGATGAAGAGTAAGACTGCTCGTCGAGGGATGCTGTATCCACAGGCATTTCGAACCCTTATTGCACTAATTAGGCTCCTGTGTTTATTAAGGAGATGAATGTATCAGTGGAGATGGTCGCTCTTGAATTTTGTTGTGCAAAATGGCTTGGTTTAAAAAAGATAAAAGAAATAGGTGCATGTGCTGCATTCGACATTTTTGAAACTGTAAATGAATCACGCCAAGTGGTGGGGGAGTAAGTTGTAAGCAACAACCTAGCCAAGTAACTGTGATGAGTGATGTATATTTACTACTTCAAAACAGTGTTATAGATTTAACAAACTAATAACAAACTAAGGCCCTGTTTACACAAGTGCGTTTTCGTTTTAAGAACTTTTGCTACGGTTACACTTGACGTCTACACTGCTCTGGAGATTACGACCCTCGAAAACGGAGACTTTTGGAAATACTGAAGACCTCGTATTAGTTTGAAAACTCCGGGCTCATGTTTCAGTGTAAACAGACCAAAATGAAGACTTTTGAAAACGAAGGCATGGTTTCGCCCCTGACTGGGATTTCTGGATCATTGCGTATCCTTCCCTGATTCATCAAGCCCCTACCATATGACCATTACGCTTCCTTGATCGTATACACAACGGCACGGAGACTAAACCGCAAGCTTTACTGGTTTTGTCGTTATTCTTAGCAGCCATTGTGCAGATAAATTCTGTATTTTATAATACTGCAGCTGCCTACATGCGCAAGAGGCAAATGATGATTAGAGCAATCGTCAACAAATCTCATTTCAAGCAGTGTAAGCCCTACATGGAACGCCGGTTTTAAGTTAAACCAAATTGAGTATTTTTTAACAAGATAGTTTAAAAACATCCAATGATCTGGGCCGATTATATCATGTCAATAAAAAGTGGGCGTGGAAAACAAATCAATTTGGTGCTGTGTGTAAAGAAGATGTCTCTCATGTGGAATGATGACAATACTGCAGTGTGTAAGGTTTTTATAAATTTGAAACCGGAAGTGAGCAGCAGTGAAACAAAAGTTACGGCCTTTAGTCACTTTCTTGTTTTTTGCCTCGCTGCTCGTGCCAGTACACGGTTGAAAGATTTCAATGAAGTTGAAATATCTTCACATCCAGTTAATGTTAATATATATAAAAAAAGTTTATATTATATATTACCAGTTTGATGTTCAGTGATGAAGTAGAAATGCTATTGTTTAGAGAATAAAGTTTTTATTTGCATTTCTTTCAGAATTGTGGAATTAATTATTGTTAATTTATAAGAAGGCATAAAAGGCAGAACTATTGTTATCAGTTACCGGAATCGGCCGATATCACTCTGAATAATCGTCTCTAAAAAATAATTTTTAAAAAATAGTTTGTCCACCAAACAAGTTGTTATGTATGAGCTGTTACTATAGAAACGATAACGCATTGGAACGAGCGCACAAATATAAACATAACTACTGCCCGAGCCGATTGAATTAATCAAGATCAATCAGAATAGAAAATTAATAAAATATAGGCTACACACTCTCACTTAGAAACACTTCCTCGTTTTTGAACCTCTTTGGTGTGATTCATGCAATCTGCCTCTGAAGAAAGGATGTACTGTATGTATACAGCATCTATCACTTTACTTGTGTTTGTATTGAGAATGAAAGCTCTTGAAACTGATTAAAACCACAAGCGTATGCATGCGACTCTTTTCACATCTCCGTATTTCAAAAAGCTCGGTGCTGTACATGGAAGGATACAAAGCGACAACGAGAAGCTCCACTGCACCAATCTATGTAGTCATTATAAAGCCTGTTCTTGCCTGTTCTGCCCTCTGGCTACCCCTGCTAGAACAGCAGTAATGGTGTTTTTTCTCGAGCCCAGAAAAGAAAACAAGTGAGAAACTTGAACTGCTGAGCGCAGGCGTTTTTTTTTTGTGATGCAGAAGGAAGCATTGCCATTGGCAGGTACTGATGAAACTGTGTGGAAGACACATGCTGACATGCTCGGCCTTCATCTTAAATGTGTCTCACAAACAGGAGACACATTGGTGATGTGTCTAAATCAAAACCCAACACCCAGCAAGATAAATGCAGATTATCTATTCTGGAGTTATTTTTCTTATGTAAATGTAACAATTACAAAAACCTGTAACTATGAGTATAACCTAGGAGTACAAATCCTCATCCAAATCCCTACATCCATCCATTTTCTGTCCCACTTATACTACTCAGGGGAGCCTGGAGACTATCTCAGGGGACTTCTGGCAGAAGGCAGGGGACACCCTGGATGGGGTGAAAACCCATCACTGGGCACAATCACACACACATTCACACACTACGGACAATGTAGAGATGCCAATCAGCTTACAACACATGTCTTTGAACTGGGGGAGGAAACCGGAGTACCTGGAGGCAACCCCTGAAGCACATGCAGACTCCGTGCATACAGGGCAAAGGCGGGATTCGAACCCCCAACCCCAGAGGTGCGAGGCAAACGGAAACTCAATGGTTTTGACTGGATGTTTTTTGTTTTGAGCTTTTGGGCTTGATCTACACCGAGGAGGTTGGGTTTAAACAAAATGCTGGGTCTACAAACTACGGACATAATTCTACACATGACTTAGTAGTCTGCAAACTGTGACGCAAACTACACAAACTGAATGTGTTAATGATATAACATGAGAAGCTCAAATACTACATCTTCGATACGAGTTACAAGTTTGAGATACGTAATCACAATTACTCTGGACATGAGATGAACTCCATAATCGACATGTCCTTTTACTTTTTATCTTCAAATGAATGTAGATTAAGTGGGTTTTCTTTCACGGACTGTTTTGTAATGGGTTGAGGGGTGTGGTCTAAATTGAGATGGCTGGGCGAAAACCAAGTGAGTTTTGTGAGTTGCGTCTATTCAAAATTTGACACAAAAACCGACAAAAGATTTGGGATAAAAAAAATAAATAAAAAAATCAATCAAATTCAACTCCATAAGTTTGGATTTTTATTCATTCATATTTTCAAAATATCTAGTTAACAAAGTCTATACGTCAGCCGTACGTAGTTTGAAGACACCTTGTGGGGTTTCATTTCAACCACAATTATTGTAAATCAACTTTGTCATTCATTATTTTCTTATATAACATCATACCCTGTTATGTTTTATTATTTACTTAATGTCTTATTACGGCACTGACAGATATTAAACTGTAATTCTATCACATTACACTACATTCAGTAGAGAATGGCGGGTTTTGTTAGCGAACAGCCAAACTGCCTGGGGCTTGTTGTCATTAGCAGCCAGTGCGATAGTGCTGCATGCTTAATGAGATGTCCTCGTAAACATGACAGCTTTATGGTCCAAATTGTGTTCCTTTAACGACAAAAAACTCGGCTGGCGGAAAGAGGGGCATAACTTGCTATCGACAAGCCGCTATTCAAGCAAAAAAAATAAAATAAATAAAGATGGAAGGACAGGCAAAGGACAAGAGGCTCATCAGGAATGCTGTTAAATTAACACACCAGAGTCTGTTTGAGTAAAACACGAAGTAATATACACGCCTGATAAACAACAGGCTCATAAAACAAACAGTTTAATAGGTCCGTGTTACAGACAGGTGATGGTGATGGGGGCAGGTCTTAGCTTCGCCTCCTCATGAAGCAGACAAGTTCTTTCTTTCACTGTTATTTGGACATCAGCTCTACACAATCAACTCTTAAGCTCCTAACTGGAGGGGTTTAAGTTTCTTCATTGAGTGATAGATAGAGCCTATACACTTCGCTAACAGGATTCATCCGCAAATACACAAACATCTGTCATCATTCCTTCTCTGAATGCTGACCAGGGCAAGAGAGAGAGAGAGAGAGAGAGAGAGAGATTGTGGGAAAGAGTATCTCTTCTCCCCACTGTCCAACATGAGATACAGATCGTGTACGAATACCAGTTCAGTGACCACCAAGAAAGAGGCAGATATAAAAAGACAGATTTACCAAAAGAGGAAGGGCACTGTGATCATGGTATGACAGGTCATGCTGAGACAAAGATATACTTTCAGTCCCAGGGAAGCTAAATCCACTTTCTAATGAGGTCAATGTTGGTTTTGAGCCATAATGTGCAGATAAAGTATGAACTGTTAGGAGGGTTTCTTAAAAATTTATTCTGTTAAGGTTACAAGTTACTTCATAAAAAATTTAATCAGTAACGTAATCCAAGTATCATACTGATGAAAGTAATGTAATCTGATTAGATTTGGATTACTTCAAGGCCACATATGTAAATAAAGTCAAGAGAAAAGCAATTTTATCTAAAATACTTTTATTTAGAGCTTATTTTAAGCTTAAAACACATTTGAATGACCATGTAATTTAAAGCAATGTGAAAACTTGAAATTAAAAATGACCTTATATTGTCATGGGCATTGTTTTGACTCAGGACAACTTCATTTGCTGCTATTGTCAAGCAACTGTTTGATGCCGTACACAACAGCGCTTCACCTTCGCTGAGAGTAGGCTAATGGTTGAAAGGTAGGAATTTGGTCAATAGTTGCTGCAAACCTTTTATAATCGACCAATTGGTGTGCGAGAAGACGGTAATTACAGAGAGGGGTTAAAGCAATGGACATATGCACACAAACGATGCAGTGTTGCACGACGTTGCACAATGCAGACCATAAGCACATCATAATGAAACTAATCCCGGGCGTTTCCCCCAATTTAGAGATACCGGCCAGACGCTTTTTTAAGGTCTGAAAAACAGGAAATGTCCGGGAAAAAGAGGACGTATAGACACCCTAACAAAACCATTTCAGAAAACAGTTTGTGTTCATTTGTCCTGAATTAACTTTGCGCAAAATTGAATTACGCATGCTTCAGGAGGTTGCTCATGTGAGTCACGACTGGCGAGAGAAAACCAGAACGATAATCAAGAAGCTGTCTATATTGTGTCAAAAGATTCATTTTGTATTAAATGAAAAAAAAATATTAATCATGATAGTATTCCCATTTTTTACTAAATGCACCTGAAAATCTGATCACTTTGTTTTTTGACATAACTCTAACGGATTACAGTTACCAGTTTTTGGTATCTGATAAAGTAATACCGTTATATGTATTCCATTACTCTCCAAACCTGACTGTTAGTGACTTTCCAATGTCTACAAGTACTTTGCTAGAAAACTAGTGAGGGAAAGCAGACTTGTGAGAGTATCCTATAGTAATAATTCCCTTGTACATTGGCACCAGGTTACATATAGACAGTTCTCCCTGGTTGTGCAGTCACCTACATGTTGTACGGGTGGCTGTGGTTCAGGTGGTAGAGCAGGTTGTCCACTAACCGTGGGGTTGGCAGTTCGATTCCCGACTCCACGTGCTGAATTGTCCTTGGGCAAGACACTGAACCCCAAGCTGCTCCCGATGGCATGTCAGCCCCTTGCATGGCAGCTCTGCTACCATTGGTGTGTGAGTGTGTGTGTGTGTGTGTGTGAATAGGTGAATGAGACACAGTGTAAAGCGCTTTGTAGAACCTCTAAGGTTAAAAAAGCGCTATATAAGTGCAGACCATTTACCATTTATAGAGAAAATAAAGACACTAGCCAGACTCAGAGTATATCGTTTACGTGCAATGTGAGAATGGACCACTAAAGTTTTTAACCACAATGTTGGCTAATGACTTTGCAAGAAAATAAATAATGTGCTAGCTGTACATCTTAGTTAAAAGAGGATCCTAATCATAAAACACCTTAGTTTCCAGGCAACCTAAAGAGCACACTAGAGCGTTTACTTGCCCTAACAGACTTATAGATTTGTGATTGAGTATAGTATTATCTTCAATATGAATCAATTTTATCGATTGTCTCCTAATGATTTAACCTGTGGTGCGTGTTTGATGGCATTGTAGTGGAGTTTGATGGTCTTACATGTGTCCCGTGACCTCTGACTGTGGCCTTGTGGTAAAAAAAACAAAACAACCTGTGGTTTAATGAACAACAGTTCAATAAATCTAGTTTATTCCTGTTATATTTCTGTGTCCTGTATTTCAGGCTGCCTGCCAAGCAACCAGGAAGCACTGACACACACCCACACACACACACACACACACACACACATATAAATAGCATTTATGGTGATTTAGATTCGATTCAGGTAACAATCTTCCTGAACCAAAAAGATTAACCAATTAGATCCTGATTGGAACTCATTCCAATATGGTGGAAAAACACAGAAAATCAGGCTTCCTGTCAGTGGTAATGAATCACAACCACGCAAGCGCAGGCTGTCCACCCACAGACACCCCTGATTAAACCTCTTGGGAGTAAAAAAAACAAAAAAAACAAAAACAAACCTACGCTTTTAGGAGGAAAAAAGCAGCTAAAATTGTGTCGTATTTCTTTAAAAACAATGCAGTCTTTTATAACCCTGATAATGCAACATCACTTCTTTGTTTGGGGAGGGGTAGAGAAAAAAAAAACACCTATGTTTGCGGATAGGGGAAATTGGATAGACCTGACTTATTATTTATGCCTTTCTTCCGAGGATAAAGCCACTGTCAACGCTAAGCCCGTAACGGCATAACACATTCAAACAGTCCTAACTGCGAACAAAAACCTAAGCTAAGTCTTATGCACAATAAAGGTTGCAGCCACGGCGTAAATTGGTTTGGAAGAGTGCCTAAGCTTTCCGCCGCTTCTGTCTAGTGAAAGAATGCGTTTTGGAAATAAATAAATAAAAAAGAGCGTCCTCCTTTTGTGCACCCGCTCTTTCTTTTGTGTATCGTGTTTCCCGAACGTGGCGGGCCCAGATCCACGTTTCTAAACCTCAAACGCACTACTCCACTATTTCCGAGAGCTTCGGCGGAACATTTTTGATGGCTAGTCAAGGCGTCAATCACATTAATCTCTAGGCAGGGCTGAATGTTCTCCATCCCCGACCCAGGAACCGTCTATTTCAAACCAAGAGCTCTGTTTAAACAGAGCTCTTGGCCAGACATCAATTTCTCGTAATTGGCCCTTTGAAATTCAATCGCCAAGCACTCATTTTTCAAAACTTCCCACTTTAAAACTCTGTTAGGACACAAACCTGACATTATGATGCATCTCGCGAGTAGCCAAAAGTCTGACTGCACTATAAGAACTGTTGTTTTAATGTCACAAGTGATGGAAAAGTAATGCAATTTCACATTATGTGTCTTATAATCCCATCATTCTTCACTAATGTAAGTGTAAAAATGTGGTTGAAAGCAGTAGGGGCGATAATGTCAGATGTTACACGACAGCAGGAGATGATTTCTCGAATAGCTAAATGAAATAATAATAGGTTTAATTGTTTATTAGCCTTTTTTGGAGCACTTGTGAAGAAAAAAGCAGTTCCTGGAATTGAATGGAAATCATTGCAGCAAAGCGAAAGAGCTATAGATTCTACTGTATGTAAAACCTACAAGCTGAAAAAAAAACATCCAAAAGAATTTTAAAAAGAGTTTAAATTATTATTAAGTTATTATTATTATTATTTTTTACCTGTAGCTGGATCAACGGTGCGCTCGGTCAAATGGTCGTCCTGGTGCACCCACTCTCCGTTACACTTGAAGTAGATCTGAGTGGCGGGCGTCGAGCGGCAGGTCAACGTCACCGGCTTGTTCTTCACGATGTAGACGTCCTCCGGCTCCACCAGGAAGTGGGGCAGCAGGTCCGAGAAGGTGGCGGGGAGCGGGTGCGTCACCGTCGCCGTGTGCTCCGCTCCTGCGATTTACAAAGGAGAACGTGATTAGATTTCTGAAAATTCAGAACAAAAAACCCGCCAATCGTGACGAGAGGGTAACGAGCAAGGATACAAGACAAACGAATTTGATGCTCAGGAACCCTGCGGTTGGACAAACTGATTCTGGCACACGTAACGACATCCAATCAGGACTGGTGAGGAACGACATCATACTAACAATGGACGATGAAATACAGTTAAAATTATTGCCGAAGTTCCCGGGATCAGTGTGTTTGGCATTTCTGTGTGTTTCAATCCCTGAATCATGATGCACACGGTGTATGGGTGTACGCTGGAGGAACACACACACACACACATATAGGCAGACTTGTAAACAGGCAGAGTAAAAGGCCTGTGAGTAGTATGGCCTTGTCAGGCTTCAACAGAAGCCATTCTTATGCCTTGCTTCCTCTCCGTTGTTAATCACTGCCTTTTAAGATCAGCGCTGATGGATTGTAGGCCATAAATCCCTCTCGCTCAATGACCACAGCACTTCAATGCACGCTCGCCAGGCTGATATTCCAAGGTTCGACCTGAACGCATGAACACAACCGTCTCCGACCGACAGCTGATCGGCTTTTGATACCGTAATTGTATTTTGATACCACCGAGCCACGAACAAAAACATGGCTTCTACCTACGATTCACAAAAGAGCATCACACGCATCTTGTCTCAGGAACGAGCAATGAGACGATGATTAGTCAGAGCTCTGACCCAGCGATGTGTATGCCAGCAATTCTTCTGACAAATGGCACCCTATCGGTAATTCAGCTGCTTCATTTGTTAGGCGCAATGTTTTTCTGCTCCTTGTAATTAAGGATGAATTGCTAATTTATCCTTTTCCACCCACGTTCCAGAACAATCGGGCATCTACTGCGCGGCGAGTGTTTATTCGGCGCTCGCTCCAGAGGTGACTTCAGAGCCTGAGAGACAACTAACCGTTAAAAGGTATTTGGGAGGGAAAAATAGGTTATGGGGGCAGGGAATGAAATCTGTAAAGATACGGCGCCAATTATGGGTGACGCATTTTGCCGCTTCATATTGACTTGGTGGAAATTTCAAGAGTGAGCGCTGCTTTCAACGTGTCTCTTTTCGTCAATACATAAAGTGAGCCATATTATGGCAACATTGTACTTTGGCAAACTTGAAAAAAAAAAAAACAGCAGAGCGCAGGCTAGAACTAATTCACTCGCTGTAACCTAATATAGCCGAAGAGTCTATGCTTGTGCAACCTCTGGAGTAAGAAAAATTTATTAATAAGCAAAAGTGCTGACGGTTTCTTCTAACTGAAGCCCAGGTCTCTGCGGTGAAGGATTTATAAACCAAATGTTTGAGGGAATAAAACACTTGGGAGTGTGCTGTTACAGGAAACGAATCAACAGTAGACTAGTGTGATGAAGCAGAAGCAGGCGGAAGTGTTCTAAAGCCTTAGCCAAGTTCCAGCTTTACCTCTGTTGCAAAACTCTGACACTGGAGACTCCTTCCATAAATGTGTTTCTGTGAGTGTAAGCTGTTACTAAAAACCCTTCCAGCAAGCCACTACAGTCACAGCTTCGGTTATGGAAAATGAAACACTTTCGCGACCAATCAGAATCGAGCACTGAAAAGCGATTTTGTATAAGTCATATTAATGCCCTTCTTCCCATTTCCTTTTGTCATCTCGCGCCTAGCTCTGAGCTGCTAATTCATCAGATTGAAATGCGACGAGGAGCCGAGCTGCGGCTATTGAACCCCCGCTAATGTATCGTGTACGTGTTTAACTCTTAATGAAAACTAAATGTTCTGTGTCCAATGAAGGGCATACATCACTTACTGCTTTCTGTCTCATTTTGCCGCCTCCGCCTTCTCCTCTCATGCTTCTCGCTTGCGTATTTATTTATTTATTTATTTATTTATTTATTTTTGGTCCGGCCCGAGAGAGAGAGAGAGAGAGAGAAAAAAATAAAGCCTGCATCGTGAAGAAACCATCACATTTTTACAAGCATTAACCTGCTGTACCTGCTGTACAAGCATTAACCTGCTGCTCTCTCATCAGCGAGACGGACGGGGGGTTTCCATTACAGGAGGGTTACTACAGGACGAGCACAATCAAAATGTCCAGCTCGGCTCAAAATGGCTTTCATTAACCTAAAGGCGAGCTCTCGCCGGACGCGGTCTACTTAATGAGTCTTAATTTAGTGCCGTGATGATTGCCATTAGCTCTCCAGGGTGACCCTGCTTTTTTTGCCGCCAGATTCGACACGACATGGTGCTGTCCACAGGCACAAAATCCGACCCCTTTTTTTCAACATGGCCTCCTGGTGTTGTGTGATATTTTGCATTTGTTTTGGAAGATCTTGAACTTTAATATGCCAAGAAGAATGTGATCTCGGCGACTTTTATGGTGACATGGGTTTTGATGCCAGCTGGTGGAGTTTTTCAGAAACGGCTGATCTCATGGGATTTTCAAGCAGAATATTCACTAGCGTTTATGTAAATGTGGCCTTTTTTTAATAAGAGAAGCCAAAGAGCTAACAGTAACTCAATTAACTACTCTTTATAACCGTGGTGAGCATAAAAACATCTAAAAATGCACAATACATCGAAGCTTGAGGTGGATGAGCGCCAACAGCAGAAGACCACGCCATGTCATGTCAGTTAATGTTTTCATCTGTCCATTTTCTGTATTGCTTAACCTACACAGGATCGTGGGGAGCAGGGGACTCAGGGCACAAGGAGGGGGCCAACCTGGACGAGGTGCCAACCCATCTCAGTGCACACATAATCACACCATGGAAAATTTACAGATGGCAATCAGCCTACAACGCATGTCTTACTGGGGGAGGAAACATCCGAAAAACATACAAACTCTGTACATACAGGGCTGAAGCAGGAGTCAAACCCCCAACCCCGGAGGTGCGAGGCGAACATGTTTATCACTAAGACACAGTGCACCGATCATGTTTTCATGTGAAAAATAAATGTAATTACTTATGTGAAGCTGTTCAAAGCAACTATGCCGTTTTTGCTTGCAAACATCATTCAATCTCTGCTACATAGTTCGCTAATGAATTAATCCAGAGTAAAATATAACCACTATTTACTGATAGCAAAGATTTTATTCTCTGATTTGCTGCCTAACCAAGTGTTAGCTACTAGAATTGATGCTAGTCTAACCTGCCATTAGCAAAAAAACATGATTCATATTTAAATATATCCAGTTCATGTTAGCAAATTAGCTACACTTATGGCAACTTTATATATAAATTTAAAAACAGCAGTAAAAACAGGTATGGTTCTGTAATGGAGACACCTCCAGAACTCATTGTCTGTGAACACAGTTCTTCGTGCCATCCTCAAATGCTGGTTAGAGCTCTATCATTCAAAGAAGAAGCAATATGTGAACATGATCCAGAAACGCAGTTGTCTTCTCTGGGCCAAAGCTCATTTAAAATGGACTGAGGCAAAGTGGAAAACTATTCTGTGGTCAGATGAATCTAAATATGAAATTCTTTTTCTTAACCATGGATGCCTCGTCCACTAAACTAAAGAGGACTAAAGAGGAGAGGGACCATTTGTCTTTTTTTCAGCGCTCAGTTCAAAAGCTGGCATCTCTGATGGTATAGGAGTGCATTAGTGCTTATGGAATGGGCAGCTTTTCACATCTGGAAAGGCACCATCAATACTGAAAGTTATATACAGGTTTTAGAACAACATTTGCTTCCATCCAGTTTCCATCCCATCTTTAATTCTGAGAGACTCTGCCTCTCTAAGATACTCTTTTTATACCCAATCATGTTGGTGACCTGTTGCCAATTAACCTAAATAGTTGCAAAATGTTCCTCCAGCTGTTTCTTTTTAGTAACATTTACTTTTTCAGCCTTTTGTTGTCTCTATCTCAACTTTTATGAGACGTGTTGCGGCCATCAAATACAAAATTACCTTATTTTTTTCCTTACAATGGTACATTTCCTCAATTTAAACATTTGATGTGTTTTCTATGTTCTATTGTGAATAACATATGGCTTTATGAGATTTGCAAATCATTGCATTCTGTTGTTATTTACATTTTACACAGCGTCCCAACTTTTTTTGGAACTGGGGTTGTAAAAGAAAACGTGTTTCATCAGACCAGGCCCCCTTCTTCCATTGCTCACATGCCCCTTGTAGGTGCTTTCTGTAGTGGACAGGGGTCAGCATGACACCCCTTGACAGGTGACATCGTAGCGAGATTATCAGTGTTATTCGCTTCACCTGTCAGTGCTTTTAATGTTATGGCTGATCGGTGTGTATTGTAAAGTCAGTAGCTTGATGAGAGAGGTAGAAAGATACTGACTATACAGTAAATTTAATAACACCACCAGTCTGAAAATTAAAGCGCAGCATTTTCACACCTGCCTTACACGCCTCCACATCAGAGCTCTTCAGTAGATAGACACAAGGAGCTGACACCGTGCCTGGAGATGATCTGGAGCATCGGGAAGTCTATACATCCTAAAGGAGGCGTCCTCGCACAAAAGGCTCAGCATGAACATTTTTCTCTGAAGACTCAAATTATTTATGCATGAGACAAAGAGGCATATATTAGGAGTGCAGAGTTTCAAATTAATGTCATTCCATAAGGCTGATAGATGGCCCTCCCAGACACACAGTGTTATAATGCATTCTGTACATTCATCACCATCCTTCCAACACACACACTCACAGACACGCACCCCATACTGCGAGTCCTCATGGATCAGTGCACAAATGAAATAAATACCATCTTATGAACTTAACCTTTGATGCGAAATGTGATATTGTGCATTTGAGCGGAACACACTCCTGTGTAAAATTTCTCACGAGCATGATTTCTCGTCTTCGCACCTTTAATTGTGGGGAAAAGGTTGTATTAAGAAGATGAAGGATCTGGTGTCAGAGAGTTTTCCATGGACCTGAAGCCGACAATAAAAGAGACGCGGCTCAAAAACTGTGTGGATATATAAAAAAAAAGGTTTAGCCTAATGTCATGTCAAAAATATCTCCCCCGCCAGCTGTGGAGTGAGACGCTAACGCTATTTAGCAGCTGCTGACCACTGGGCTCAGAAGCCAGGCTTCTAGGCTGCTGTCGCATCCCATCAGGCCTCAAAAGCGAGCCCCAGCTGTTGCTGAGATCTGGCACCACGGCTAAAGTGTGTCACAGAGAATGAACAGTACTGTAAGCACGCTCCCAACACAATTAATCCCAACACAAAAGAGCCTCGAAACAGATCGCTAAGGGCTCAGAAGTACAAAAACAAACCCTCCGCTACATACACACACTCCATTACAAAGATCCTTGTTGAGTACCTCCAAAAAAAAAAGCAAAACCTTGGCACCACAAACAGATCCATAACCTCACACAAGGATGTTTAGTCTTTTGATCACAACAAGACACATTCAGATTTGTTTATGGAGTTCTTTGTTGGTCTAAGAGTCTGGTTCTGGTGTTAAAGTTCCACAAAGAGAACCCCAAAACCTTATGAACGTGGCTGAACATCTCATCGTCTCAAAAACAGAACTTTAACACCAGAGCAAGACCCTTAGACCCACAACAAACCAAAAGTGTAAACTTAAGCAAAAAAAGAGAATCAACAACCCCATAAGCATGTCTGGACATGTTTCCAGTAACACAAAATATTACCTCTAATTCTCAATAAGAGAATTTAACACCCAGAACCACTCCCTCAGGCCCAAAAAGAGACCCCATAACCCCTGGCAGATTTATGAACATGTCTTAAACCCAACAAAATATCACCTTTAATCTCAAAAACAGAACCTTAAGACCAATCCCAGAGACTTAGATCCACTAAGAGAACCCAAACCACATGAACTGTATGTATTCATCCATCCATCCTTCAGTCCCACAAAATATCATCTCTAGTCTCAAAAACAGATCTTTAACACCAGAATCCAAGAGTCTTAGACCCACAACAATAACCCAAACCTTATGGAAAATATCACCTCTAGTGTCAAAAACCAGGACCAGAGACAGCCAGCAAAGAGAACACAGTACAAAATATCACTTAAACACCAAACCCTTAACCTGACCTACAGACCTACATTTCATACCTCAGAGTTGGACCAAAGGCAACTGAAGGTTCTAGCTGTAGATCAGTTGTCACCAACCCAGTTCCTGAAGATCTACCTTCGTGAAGATTTTATCTCCAAACATAACTGTGTCCACTTGACCATTTAATCATTGCCTTAAGAAGTTGCTGATCAACTAAAACAGCTGTGTTAGATTTTGATTGGAGATGAAACCTGCAGGAAGGACGATCTCATGGTTGGTGACCACTGCTCTAGATCATTAATACCAACTGGAGATAGAACAAGAAGAGTCAGCGTGGGAACACAAGATTGTAACAATTGTAAAGTTGGCAGGAAAGTTCCATGGATGAACTCCTTAAAAAAAAAGATTCTAATATTGATTTTTCGATTGTTTAACCAGTTTATCTTTTGCTAACAAACTTATTAATGAAGGTTTTTAAATGTAGTCATAAAAATTGTGATGCAACTGCTTTCCAATTATTGACCAAAATATGTCCTAACAATAAACAAATAAAAAGTAGATAACGCATTAAACAGCCCAATATGATCTGAAAAGTAATAAATGTACAGGATTTTTTTGTTGCTGCTGTTTGTTCCATAAAATCACTAGCCGTTATGAGAACTTTGACTTTTGCGTTGGTTGTGGAATAAAAACACGTCAGTAAATTTTTTTATTGGTTCATTTTTCTGGTCTTGGTATGTGTATGCACTAAATGCACCCAACCATCCATTTTCTACACCACATATCCTACACTGCGTCGCGGGGAAGCCTGGAGCCTATCCCAGGCACAAGGCATGGGACACTCTGGACAGGGTGCCAACAATACACTACAGACAATTTGGAAATGCCAATCAGCCTACAGCACATGTCTTTGGACTGGGGGAGGAAAGTGGAGTACCTGGAGAAAACCCCTGGAGCACAGGGAGAACAAGCAAACTCTGTGCACACAGGTAGAAGGTGGCAATCGAACCCCCAACGCTGGAGGTGCAATCACCAAGGCCCTGTTTACACTAGTGCGTCATCTACACTACTCTGGCGTTTACGACCCCCGAAAACTGAGACTTTTGGAAATGCAGAAGACTCCGTTTTAGTTTGAAAACTCTAGTTTCAGTGTAAGCAGACCAAAACAAAGACTTTTCGCCCCCCTGATTGGGTCTTCTGGATCATTGCGTATCCTTTCCTGATTCGTCAAGCCCCTACCATATGACCATTACGCTATCTTGATCGTATACACAACAACATGGAGACTGAACCGCAAGCTTTGCTGGCTTTATCGTCATTCTTAGCAGCCAGTGTGCAGTTCAATTCAGTATTTTATAATACTGCAGCTGCCTACATGCGCAAGAGGCGAGCTATGATTACAGCAGTCACTAACAAATCTCATTTCAAGCAGCATAAGCCCTACATGGAACGCTGGTTTGTTGTGCCTACCAGTGACTAGTAACCAACTTCCTCATACCCAATCAGCAACAAACAATACTGCTAGCCCCACCCCAAGTACTGCTAGGTCCTGTTCTGGCACCACATACTGTTTCGCACAGCCCGCTAGAATGAGTCAGTGCCATACTCCCAACCCCCCATCTAGTTATTTAAATGTCCTTCTACTTCCAGGACATTAGCAACAGTCTGTAAGCCAGCACAACGCCTGACATTTAACCTCACGTGTAAATCCCGATAACATGCAGGACAAACCACACGGCGTCAGAGGCCACCACACTTTTTGTGTATCTAGACAAAAGATTAGAAGTCCATGCAATTTATAATTTTTTTTCCCTGAACAGGTGCCCTGTTGCTTGGCGTAACCTTTTGGAGCCAATTAAAGTCTTTTATCAGCGAAGCAAGACGTCATGAGATCACGGTGATGTACGACGGCTATAAAACGGCCGCTTTATGACACCATCAGTTCTTTACAACGGCTTCTGAAATTAATTTCATTAAAGCTACCGCCTCGGAATATTAAACCATTTCATGTGCCAGTGACTCAACAACATAGCGCTATGGCCATAATGGTGTTTTTTTTCTTCTTCTTTTCATGACAGAGCACTGTAGTTGAACTTTGCAGCAGGCCCTTTATCTCGTCTTTTTTTTTTCTAGACGAAAGCGTATTTTGCTGTAACGGTCATTGATATAATACGATGCGTGTTATTAGGCCTGTCTGAGCCTCCGAAAACTTCTGGCTGATGAATGTGTGTTTATCACCAGACGGCAAATATTTACGCAGACATCAGTCTGGGTTTGAAATCTCTTCGATCCTCGCGTCCACTCCCCCCCCCACCCCTCGTTCTTTCCTCCCCTCACCATCTCCATCCCCATGTGTGTGTGTGTTTGTGTGAGCGCCCGTCCAATAACACAGACAGGGACTCCTAATGCATTCAGTACCGATGCCAGTATTTTTGATGGCTCCATTGCCACCACGGCTTCATGCCAACCATCATTTACTTTCCACTGCTCGGATGGAGACAGCTTTGTTCTGTCAGATTTTTTTTCTTCTTCAAATCTTTCTTTTAAATGCTCCATTCTGATTGGTCAGGCAGTGTCGATTCATTTTTTACTACAGCTGCTAGGACTCAATCTTAGTTCCTTCATCGTTTCTATGGGAACGAGTAACTAACTGTTGACGTTTTCTGTAAGAATTCATTTAGGATCCAGTCTCCAGTGTCAGCGCTTTGTAACAATCAGAGGTAAAGTAACTGCAACTACATTTTCAGACACCACAAATTCAAGCTACTTTTTTATGGTCCTATTAACATGTTTTGGATGTTCCGCAACATTAAAAATAACTAAAAACAGATAAAAAGTAATGTGTCTAAAGGGATGGTCACGCTACACTTTTCATTCCACTGACTTCCATTCATACGCATGCGAATTCTGGAGACTGGAAAGTTCCCAAGTTCAATTTTGGTGAACTTTGCCCCGCGTATTCGTATCAGGTGAAGGTGACAGATAGAGATAAATCGATACGTCACAGCGTTACCCCTTCTGAAAATCCTAGATGGAGGAACCGCTGATTATAGCGGTGTCACACTGTCCCATTTTGTTTTTTTAAAGCACAGCTTTAAAAGAATATAAAATCAGAATGAACAGATTGCCTGGATTGCAGTGTCACTGTATATACGTATTTTAACATGCTTGGAAAAAAACCCCCCCAAAAAAACAATGCCCATATTTGCAGTGGTCTCCAAAAGAAATCTGGCATGCTGAAAGTCTAGTGAGCACTGCTTAAGTAAAAAATATCATAACTCTTGAATTACTGTGATGGAAGTGAAAATATACACTTCAGGGTGTTACAGGAAACTAATCCGCATAAAACGTCCTGTCCGGATGCTACTTCATCACTGATTAATCCAATTATCATTCTGAAGCTTCCATATTTATGACATAATAAAATTTGAATGAAAAAGCATCAAGACGTCATTATTAAGAGCCAAATGTGGGATTTCTGGCGATTCGAGCAAACAAGCAAAGTTCAATCAACAGCCAAAAGGACATTTTATGTGCCAAGCTTGCCCGGGTCACCGATTGAGATTCCAGACAGTTCTGGCTGGATGCCTCCGATGATTAACGCCGAGCGGCTAAATAAGTGCTGCCTCTAAACAGCCGAGGCATTGGGAGTGGGGGAGGGGTGGGGGGTAGGTGATGCATTTCTCTGGGGCATTACTCCGAAACGCTTTTAATTACACTCCTGTAGAGGTTTTCAGGTACAGCTGAACACAATAAATAACTAAATACGTACATTCATACATACATAAATAAATAAATAAATAAATACATAATCAATGAACTTCCAGCAGCACGGGCGTCCGGAACGGGAAGCGTGTGAAAACCGAAATGCAAGATATCAGTTCTTTTTAAGTGTATGTATTTATCCTGAGAGATGGTGTGTATCCGTATCTGTAATCATCACTGTCTTATTCTTTCACACACACACTCACACACTCTCGGGGGTACTGTTGTATTCCAGCCCACAGATTCCAATTAGCACACAGTTACTGTATTCACGCCTTTGTCTTTAGTGTAATGCTTACTCAAAGACTAATCACTGAATGAAAAACATATGAACATTTTTTAAACAAACAATCTTAATGATCAAGTTACTCATTCACAACTAACAGATAGCTAGGAGATAACTGAACATGCATCTATTGCATTTGGCACACAGGGTACGGGATATAATGTACCTTTAATTTCTATTAATGATATAATAAATACATAGAAAATAAATAAAGCGGCACTAGAATACAAATGATGTTAATGGCTATTCTATGGAATTTAGCTTAAATCAAATAAAGAGAAAGAGACAGAGGCAGAGGTGGAAAGAGGCAGACGGACATACTTTATTTCCTGCCTATAAAGCTCATTGAATTGAGGAGGTTAAGCGAGAGTGAGAGAGAGAGAGAGAGAGAGAGATCAGAAAGGACACCGTTAGCAGAAGAGAGAAGGTGGAAAATGGGTTTGAAAATGGGTGTCTATTTGACCCAGTCTTTGAATGATCTCTCTCTCTGTCTGTGTGTGTGTGTGTGTGTGTGTGTGTGTGTGTGTGTGTGTGTGTGTTTGAAGGTGTGAAGTCCTAATGAGACGTCTCGTGTGGCTCAACGCAAATTTCACATTTAATTTGCCATTTAGTTCTCCGGGTGTCCTTTCATCCTTGGCCACACTGACACCACACCGAAGCGCTTTGTTTCTGTAACCTTTACAGACAGAGCGACACTTCCAGGCTGACACGAGCCATTTGTTTTGCCACACGCTCTCCATGAAACAAGGGGAACAGCAAAAGAAGAAGATTAAAACAAAACGAAACAAACAAACAAACAAAAAAATAAATAAAAGGCTTTACAGAAAGAGAAAACGCGCTTTGTGGCTCTCTAGACAGAAACAACAAGCTTAATCTACTTTTCTTACACCATGAGCCGGAAACCAAAACGCTTTATCTGCTTCCCTGTCCAGATACGTCTGACTGGTATGCACACTCAAATCACACACATTTACCTTGAAAGCAACACGCCACTGAGTCAGAAAAACACAGAGCGTTAGCTCAAATCTTAAATCAAAAATGTTACAAAGCTACAGTAAATAAAAAAAAAACAACAACTACCAAACAAAAACAAAACGTAAAAATCCACAAAGCCACGCCTTTCCTACCAAAGTCATGCATTATGCATACACAGTCGTATCAGGAGTGTATGATCGCCAGAGGATAATTACTCCGAATCATCATATTGGTATCGGCAAGGTTTAGAGCAGACATGATGATGCATTGCTTGGCTTGGAGACCGTCCTGAGCATTAATCCTGCAGCTGTGTGTGCCAATGCCGAGTCTCTGGAGCTCCGAAGCTACTGTAGGTGATTTGAGCGAAGATACGCGAAGACACACACACACACACACACACACACACACAAACACACACACACACACACACACACTGGAGCACCGAGGAGTAGCTGAAAATCTGGGTTTATAAAAGCATAGATGCTTTACTAGAAAGCAGGGAGGAGAAACTAATATTATCCTCTCAGATTCCATACATCCATTTTCTATACCACTTATCCTTCAGGGTCACGGGGAACCTGATGGATAAGGGGAAAAAGGTGGGGTACACCCTGGACTGGGTGCTAATCCATCGAAGGGCACAATCACATACACATTCACACACCCATTCACACACTCCGGACACGTTTTGAACACGCCAGTCAGAATACCATGCATTTGTTTAGACTGGGGGAGGAAACCGGAGTACCCGGAGGAAACCCCTGCAGCACGGGGAGAACATGCTCACGTGCCCTCCTCTCATTATAAATAATAATAATAATAATAATAATAATAATAAATAATAATAATAATATATTGTGTACGTAAGGATACACAAAAATTCACATTCGGTACACGATACAGTGGTGTAGCTCACGTCTGTTTATTTCTTACTTCTAAGTCTAGATTGAACCTGAACATATTAATTGATGTTTAACCATGGTACATGGTTTAAAACAAACAAACAAACAAACAAACAAAAAACCGAATAGCTCACCTCTTATTTGTAACTGTACAAATCGCACTGTTTAAAAGATGTTACCCAGTCCCTCCAGGATTCTCTGATCACAGAAATGAGCGCACAATCAAGCAAACGCCGCGATAGTCTGAGGGGCCTGTAAATGTTTCAAAATGACTGACGATCTTCCGCAGATTTGAGCCAGGACAGATTCGTTCAATCAAAACTCTCTTCCACTCATGTGCGTTGATCATGAGTACAGCTAAAAGGTCTCATTTGCCAACAAACATCACTGCGAAAGACAATTTTGTGAAAATTGCGAGTTCTCCATTTCAAGTAGTTTGCCCACAGAAAAAAAAACGACAAAAAAGCACAAAAAACTCTGCAAGCAGCATAAAAAAAAAGATATATATATTTTTAAAAGCCGCAGCAGAATCAAGCATGCCAAAAAAAAAATCCTGTACATTACGTTCGGTTCATCGCTATTCTGTAATAAATAATATGACTTGTCATATGTCACATTTCAACTTGCTCTGAAAAGCATTAATCTAATAACCTCACACACACACACGGCTTAGTGGACGAATACTAATCCGTCATTCCTGCATACTGCTAGATGTGGGGTTTAACTGCAAGTGAGTTGATCACTTACACAAATGAATGGAAGTCTAAATGTCTGATAAATAGAGCTAAAAGCTAGGATAGAGGAGGGAAATAAGGGTTGGCAGGGGAAAGCGAAAGGGGGTGGGGTGGGGTTTAGAGTTAAGAAACAATTTAGATTAACATTTTAATCCCTCGTCTAATTACCGGTCTCCCCTAGAGCTAGGAGCGGAGAGTCTGCAGCATACACTCCCGCTTTGTTCTCGGAGCCCGGAAATGTCACACAAATGGCACGTTAATCCCCGGCTACATCACACAAATCGCAACAGGAATCGCACGGCAACCTGTGCTGAAGTATGACTGCGTGTGGTAAAGTGTCAACGTGTGTAAAAAAAAAAAAAGAGTGATTTTTTTCTGTCACCAAAAAAAAAAAGAAAAAGAAAAAAACAAAAAACAAAAAAAACCCCAAAAGGAAATGTCTGGAGATTAGTCTTAACACCGCGGCCTCGACGGAGCCGCACCCGACACCCAGAGGAGAGAAAAGGAAACCTGTCAAGCCTGTCACCTGAAATCGCTGAAAGCTCGGCGCTCAGGGCCTTAAACGCCGACTTCTTCGGTTTAATTAGCGTGACAGGAGCAATGGCGAGAACATCAGAGAAGGCTTTAATAAAAAAAAAAATAGAAAAGAAATGAAATAAATAAATAGAAAAAAATAGAACACATGCTATAATGAGTGTGAGACAGCAGAGCACCTGTTTGGGCCTAATTATTACCAAGAAGCACCGACGCGAAACAAAAGAGTGGCCTGTTTTACTTCATGAGATAATTGAACAAACAAGAGACAAAAGGAAAAAGTACAAAAAATAAATAAATTCAACAAATACGATTTGAAAATAACCGTTATCTAATGCAGTTTCCTGTGGAGTTTCCACATCCAGCTTCAGAGTATTGGATATCCTGCATTCCCCTCGTAGCAGTCCGTAATCGAACAACAAAAACGCTACAAGCTATATTAAGGCAGAGATAATACTCTCTTAAGCCTGACTTTTCCCAAAAAATGATGTAAAAATAACAGCCGGAGATGTCCGGTTTTCTGTTTCTTGCAGAAAAGCTTTGGAGAAGGTGGAGAATTTCTGATAGCAGGACAGTAAATATAGGTGGAGATGAAGGAAAAACATATACATATGTCTAGGTTCACTGATGCTAGGCAGGTGAAGACTGGATAAAGATCAAAGATCATTGAGATGCTTTTCTGCTCAACACGTTTGTAAAGAGTGGTTATTTGAGTTACTGTATCCTTCCTGTTAGCTCGGTCCATGGAAAAAAAGACAAGCCTTGATCTCTATACACCTACAAGGTGACCAAGAAGGTATGCGTCCTGTATACGCTATAATAAAACAGACATACATGGTGTTTAAAATATTCGGAGGAGCCTGCAATTTTTCAAAATTACAGCAGATTTTCTGCAAATTTGGGTCAAGACGTGTCACGTGACGTCATCACGACGTGCATTCAGCCAAAGCCCTCTTCGATTCATGTGCGTCGAATACGAGTACATGAACACGAGAAACTATTTTGTGCGATTGCAATTTTGCCAATTCGAGCAAAAAAAAACTTTTTTGGCCACAACAATCACAAAATAACTCAGTGAAATCCTGTACAGACTTATTAGCGCTGTGTGTAAACATTTCCGTCATGTGTTTATGATAACCCTCAAAGACAATGACTAAACACGTTCATGGCGCTAGGGTTGTCAAAAGTACCGGTACTTTAGTACCAAGTTGGTACTACTGGAAAAAGAAGAAAAGTTGATGGTACCAGATTTTCATAAGTACTGGTGTACTGACGCACTGTGTGACAGGTAGTCAGTCAGGAACTTTTCATGGGTGCACCGTAGAACAAGAAAAAAAAAAAAAGCATTTTTCAGAAATACTTGAAGTATACATGCCATTGTTTTTGTTTTTCATTTATTTGAATTTAACTTTATAAATAAGAAGAGTGTGTTCTTCAATTAAGGCATATTTTTGTGTTTTGCATGCTTGTAATTGTTTATTATCTATTTTTATACTTTTAATAATTTGCAATAAAAACTTGAAACACTTTTTGAAATACTTGAAGTATACATAATGTCATTAAAAAAATACATTTGATACTGATATTTAACTTATTAATAAAATAGTGTGTTGTTCAATTAGCATGTTTTTGTGTTTTGTGAAATTTGTACCGAGTATCGTGGAATTTTACTGCCATTGTTAATGACTACTGAAATTTTGGTACCGTGACAACCCTATGTGGCACGGCTAATTTACATTTAGCCACTCCCACAGAAACCCATAAACGGCAAAGCTCACTGAGAAATAAGCACTGTTTGCTAAATGTTCCAGTAACGCCTCCACGCTGTGTGCTCAGTTTGCATGTTCTCCCTGTGCTTCAGGGGTTTCCTTTGAGCACTCCAGTTTCCTTCCCCAGTCCAAAGACATGCGTTGTAGGTTGATTCCTATCTCTAAACATGCCCTACGATGGGTTGGCACCCAGTCCAGGATGTCCCCCACCTCCTGTCCCCCACCTAAACCTGTGTAGGGTAAGCGCTACAGAAAGTAGATGAATGGATGGATCTTCCCAGTAATTCCCAGCAACAACCACAGACACACACACACTTCCCCCTTTAACAGGATGCCATTACTTTTTTCCTAACGGAATGGTTTAGTTCTTTGAAATCATAAATAGGAAATGAGTAAGTTTCAGGATGTTTTCATTAAATAAGAGCTGTAGAGAAAATCGCAGTGACTCATCGCAAATTAGTTTACGTAAACGTACGTGAACACGGGAGAGAAATTTAAGACACAAATATTTTTCCAGAATTAATCAGATTTTAATGAATACCACATTTCTTGTGTAAATTGAAAACAACTTACAAATAAATTTGCTCAAATCCAGAGATTAGGAATAAAACTGTTGTTAGCTAACCGTAGCTAATCTGGGTTTCTTTGGTAAAAGAGGCACTAATTTAGCATCAGTTAACTGATTAAAATCGAGGTCGAAATCTTGTTCTTTGGTGAATCTTTCGTCTACTTTTTACTTCCATACTCTGAGTAGATTTAAGAGTATGTTTTCTACTGCAACTCGAGTGAAGAATTTGAAGTTGTACTTCAACTATAGATGAGTAGGAGCAGTTTTACATGAGTAAACAATCTGGGGTCCTCTCCACATGGAGAACTTGTCATGATTAGGAAGATTTATGAAACTAATTGTGCTTTCGAGATCTCTAGTGCGTAACACAAAGGGCAAACTCAAACCTACAATTTGACACCGGTGCAGAGAAACTCAAAACTTTCTGTATGTTGTCTGAAGAAGCCTTTTGACCTTTGCTGAAGGAACACCAGAGAGACGCTGGGTCATTCGGTCTGTAGGGGAACCTCATCGAACTGCTGAGGACACTACAACAGAGAGCTCTCAGAGGACACGCTGACACTGAAGACCTGAGCTAGTGTGTGGGTTGTGCTTCTGATGCAAAATATACGTATTATATAATACCTGAAATGCAAGGATGATGGATTTGGGTTTGGATTCTTACAAACATATGATCTAATTTTCTTTGTAAGTTGAGATCTAGCTATTTTTAAAATAAATTTTTAATTTATTTTTTTCTGTCTGCATAGTAAATATTAAATAACTGAACTGTCATTAAATGGAGAATAAGGTCTTTGTCACTGCTTTGCAAAACATTACTAATTTATTAGCATATCTAAGCACGGTTGCCATATCCACAGGAGACTTGGATGGAAATTTCCATGGCAACCATATTCTCGAGCACACACACACACACATACACAACACACACACACACACACACACACACACATGGGATCTTTTGTTTTTCTCCTGAGACGAAGCAACAAGTTGCTCTTATTTTCATTTAATTCATATTCAATGCTCATGCCATTAAAATGTAAAAAAAAAAAAAAAAGTTTTTTTTTCTTTTTACTTTTCTTAACGTTTGTAAATGTCTAAAGATTTGGTCAAAATATACCAATAAAAGAAAAAAAAATTAGACACACTCGTTCATATTAAGACTTAAGAAAATGCTTATATATTATATATTTTTATATTATAATATTATAAATATTTCTATATTTTTATGAAATATTATATTAAATATATTTATACATTGTGTATTATAATAATATTTTATATTATTTTAGAATAATAATGAAAAATAACAACAATAAACTATGCAGAGGCTAAAAACATTATATTATTTTTATAAAATGTATGAATAAACATATATTTTTATATATATTATATTTCTATTTCATTTTTTTGTTGTTATATTTTTACACTCGATATTTCATTTAGACAGTGATAAATATACAGTATATTCAGTCCAGCATTTGCAAACTTTTGCCTGGTAAAGTATCTTAATTAAGCAATATATCCTGAGCAAGAGTGATAAGATATTCAGTATAAATGGTATAAATGCACGACAGCAAGTGTGATGATGCTTTTATACAACAGTTCTATAAACAAGAAATTATTGTCTAGTAGCTGAAATTTGAGACATTTTGTTTATTTTTGCTCTGCTAGTGTAAATAGATCCCAAAGAAGCTAGACTCACTGTACAGCCCGTGGACTAGCTGGCTAATGTATGGTTCTTCGTGTCCACTGACTCTAGAATGTGGAATTTTATGTGATGAACACAGACGACCGGAGTGACATAGGCAATGAAACGTCCCAGTGCGGTTATGCTAAATATAAGCGCCCTTGTAACAAGGCTCGTCCGATCAAATTAGTGGACTGTAATCTATATACAAAACAATAGAGCAAGAAAACCATGCACCATGCAACAGGACTATCAGGAATGTTTTTCTGCAAATATGTGTGCGAGGTGTCCAGTGTCATAACAGTGAAAGTAAATTACGAAGCATCAACACATCAAAGACAAGTGAAACTGTAGGTTTCTCTGACCCAAACAAACAGTTGCTGAGAATGTCTATTGCAAATTGTGTTCATTACTGAATGATGCCTTACCAGCGTCAATGTAAGGTGTACTCTTCTAATCGCTCATAAACAAACTATTTTACCATTTTTTACCATCTGCTTTGCATGTAGCACTAATAAAGTCACAGGCCATTTCTCATACATAATCCCCCTCTTAGTGGAAACAGCTGGCTCCAGCGAAGCATTATCTTCTCAGACTGCCATAGCTGGTTCACGGCCATCCTTCAGACAAATGACATTCTTGTGTAGCAAGTGCTATTGTCAGGATCTGAAAAGCCACAGCTGATACTAATGAGCTCATTCATTCATTCATCTTCCATAACCATATAACCTTCAATATACTTTTCCTGGTCAGGGGTGGAGCCTATCCCGGGAACACTGGGTGCATAGCTGGACCGCAGCCTGGATACTACACAGGTCCATCATGAGGCACCATGTTTTTACTTAAGTCCCCCAAAACGTTCAGAAATCCCGTTGGTCCCAAACAATGTGACAATATTTCCACTGGGTTTGCATTTGTTACAATGTCTCTATCAACAGGTTCAACGATCAATTAACCTATCGTGATTGTTTGGTTGTTACTATAGAAATAACAATGTATTAGAATGAGCACGTTAATATAAAATCTTGTAGCTGAAATTACTGTACGAGCTGCTGCTACTGAAAATGTATTAATCAACACTTCCTGATCAATCAGATTTGCAAGTACAATAGTGCTCTGGATTAAAATACAATCAAACCTGTTCTGATTTTGATTTTTCAGGAAGGAAAGAAAGTACTAATCTGTGTGATGTAGACACTTTTCAACCATTAGAACAACCAGGCCTTTACAAAGTGAATGGAAAATGGCAAGTGATTTAGCCATTTGCACAAATGAGGAAAAGAAGTTTCTCCTGCAGGTTGATTTTTGAAGGAACAAAGCTCCCACTAAAACCAGAGTACAGCATGTCACTTCCAGTTGGTCTAATATGTCTACTTATATTCAGAGTACTAAAACTATTGCACGTCTTAAAGGAGACCCCTACAGGAAACAATCTATAGCGATACAGCTGTAGGATCGCTCTGTACTTTATGATAAAAAGGTTGTTTTTTTTTTTTCATCCATTCACAGCAATTTTTGTCTCCATGGTGAAACTGAAAATACCATGACTGGTGCTCAAATCATGGGGAAAAAGAAAAAGAAAAAGACAAAAAAAACTCTTTGCAGCGCAATTTGGCTTTCAAATGCGCCTTTTAGAAGTGAAAAGGCAATAAGAGAAATGATTTATTGTTAAGGCAACGCTTCTTGCACCAGCAGAAAATGACAGAGGCCACATTTAGAAAAAAAGGAAATTCATTACACACTTGAGCTGGAGTGCAGTCGGTGACGTGGAAGTCCGACAGCTTGCAGAAGCGAAGGTAAAAGCTTTGCCGCACCAAGCTTCTTGGATCTGATCCAAAGACTAGCCTGTATGCTGGAAGCTCACTTGAAAAACTAATTCTTGGGTGGAGGTAGAGTATGTCTTGCAGAATTTCTCCTATATACCAACTTCTAGGCCAACATACTGTAGTACCATGAAAAGAGATTCATAAGAAAAATTATATTTACGACATTTGGCAGACACCCTTATCCAGAGCAGCTTACGTTTATCTCATTTATACAACTGAGCAGTTGAGGGTTAAGGGCCTTGGTAAGCTGTCACTACTGGGATTTGATGACTCATGACTCGTCCAATCAGTAGTCCAACATCTCAACCACTGAGCTACCACTTGTACCACTACCAATGATTGATGGTTGGCTTGGGGTGGGGTTAGATCTACTTCAGCTCCCCGAACCAAAAATAAGTTGTGGGTCATTTGTGGGTCAGTCTTGGGACTTATTGGCAATTTTAGCTCATTCTTTCAAAGACTGGGTTGTAGTTGGTAATCTACACCTGGTAATCCAAATAATCCACCAATTTTATATGGGATTGAGAACTTTCAGTTTTCCAGGTCAATCACAGTGTCGCTGTTTCCCCAAACCAGTCACTGATTTGGCTAGACGTGGACATGAAGCACAAAATGCAACCTCAGAGTTGGGCCGACAAACAACTTGTGTGTGCTGGCATTGGACTATAAGGTGCTGTTGTTGGTTAAAGCAATGGACTTTTTGTCCAGGAGCTGTACAAAAGAAATTTATGTGAGATAAGGTTGTCGAGGTCTGTTCTTGATAACGGCAGCTTCCATTTTTATGGCTGAATTGAATGGTTTTGATCTTTTGACCGCTGATCTTGTGGAAAGAGTAATGAGCAACTCGAAAAGAAGTCACCTTCTTCAAATACCTAAGTTCGTTCCTGTTTGTTTTCCCTCCACCTCTATGTTTTCACCTTTCTTATCCATAATCTACCATGTTTCTCTCTTCCTTTCTCTCACCCTTGTTTTCTCCCTCATAAATTACTTGAGCCTGTCCCTCCTTTTCTCTCTCTTTCTGGGAGGGTGTCTCATATCCTCTGAATTGAGTTTATCTCTCCTTGGTGCAGGCAGATGGAGACATTTTTGATGCCGAAATGCAATTTTTATTATTTTTTTTTACTTCACACAGCCGTCACATCAGTAATGGGTAATTTATGGCAACGGCGTGGATTAACTTCAGCTGAAAGAAGATTTCTTCAGAAGAAGAACAAACTTAGAGAAAAAGATTCACCTTTTGGGCAATCGGGTCCCCATTCGGTGTGAAATAAGAGGAGTTTTGACTGTAGACTTAAGCTCTCACCTTTTCAACTAAAGCCAAGCAGATCTGTGACTTCAAACGTATGTGAGTGAGTGAGCACTTGAACTTTTGAGTTGGCCTTTAAAAACTCTTCTCTGTGTGAAAAGCTTTTGATAAAGAGACAATTTTCACCTTGTGAATTAAAAAAAATTGTACCGTTGAATAAATTAGCATTCGTGCCACATGCTCACATGGCAGAGATGGGATATGAAAGAGAAATTTCAAGCATGCTTTTTCTCTTAAAACTGTTATGGATGGGCATTTGAAAGAAATTTTTTTTCAGCGATCTCTTTCCACTCTTAGTGCTTAGATTAAAAAAAAATCAAGCTCTTGATGTTCTGGAGAATTCAGAGCATTAGAAATGCTGAAGCTTGGCCAGTGCCTGCTTTTTCCCCAACTCATCCATCTCAACTCCCCTTCTTACTTGGAAAGAGTAAGAGGAAGAAGGCTGCCTCTCGCTCCGATCACAATTTATTCTCTTACATAAAGTCATGCTTAAAATAACGTGCGATCGAACACTACCCACAATGTGTGCTGAAAAGGGAGCGCACGGGTTGGGAGGAGGAGAAGGAGGAGCAGAAGGAAGGGGAACAACATAATAAAAAACAGTGGTATATTTGAAGCGTCACAGATGCCTGTTTGTGCATATCAGATGAGAACAATTTGGGTCGCTGAAAACAAGAGGATGAGGAAGCGAATGAAGAGGGAGGGAAAAACAGATGCGCATTTATAGTGTTGGAAAAGTGGAGCATTAAATACAAAGTCTGAAAAGGAAAGCGGCTGGGTTGCAAACCATATACAGTCATTATACTAAGAACTGTCTTAATAGAAGTTCTACAGCTCTCAACAAATAGCAGTGATGGGAATGTAGAGTGTTTTATTTCCCACATCTGAGACTGTGTTTCCGTTAGAACGTACAGAACTTGGTAGACAATTTGTAGGCAGTCTTTAGAAGGCAGGTCAGGCCTTTAAAATAATCATAATCTTGCTCAACTGACCCAGGTTCTGTTTACAAAGTCAGTCCACATCCTATACTAAATCTAATGGAGAGTGACTGTGGAACGATTAGAAGTGTGGAGAAATCTGAAACTAAAGTTAAAGAGTGATTATTGAACTATAAAAAGTGAGAACTGTGAAAACTTGGGCTGGAGTTCTGGGTGAATCCTACTTTATGCTGGATATCCAGAGCCCTCCACCACCACCACCAACTAAAGACTCTTGAGTAGGAGTTGTTAAATAGTAGGGAGTAGATGCCTTTAAAGGTTTTACATAAAACTCTTCCAAGTTGAACCCCTTTAGTAAACTTTCAAATGTCTGTGCTCTGGTGTTTTGTGATTTCTCTATTTGCTTAGCAAAGGTCTGTTTCCATTACAGTATTTCTGACCAATGAATTAAAGAATTTTCATCTCACTATGGGTTTGACATACACCCTTATCCAGAATGACTTACATTTTATCTCATTTATACAACTGAGCAGTTGTGGGTTAAGGGCCTATTAGTGGTAGCTTGACAATGTTGGGATTTGAACTCACTACCTTCCATTCAGTAGTCCACTGAGCAACAATTTGTTTAATTATATGTGAAATTAAACCCAAGCAAACAGCAAACGAACCAAAGGTATCAATTTTACTCTAATATTGTATGAAAACACCCTAAGAGTGTACTTACTGTACCTGTTGCTTTCGTATTTACAGTGAGGGAACAAAGTATATGATCCCCTGCTGATTTTGTACATTTGCCCACTGACAAAGAAATGATTAGTCTATAATTTTAATGGTGGATTTATTTTAACAGTGAGAGACAGAATAACAACAAGAAAATTCAGAAAAACACATGTCAAAAATGTTATGAATTGATTTGCATATTAATGAGGGAAATAAGTATTTGACCCCTCTGCAAAGTACTTGGTGGCAAAACCCTGGTTGGCAATCACAGAGGTCAGACGTTTCTTGTAGTTGGCCACCAAGTTTGCACACATCTCAGGAGGGATTTTGTCCCACTCCCCTTTGCAGATCTTCTACAAGTCATTAAGGTTTCGAGGCTGACGTTTGTCATCTGAAACCTTCAGCTCCCTCCACAGATTTTCTATGGGATACAGGTCTGGAGACTGGCTAGGCCACTCCAGGACCTTAATGTGCTTCTTCTTGAGCCACTCCATTATTGCCTTGGCTGTGTGTTTTGGGTCATTGTCATGCTGGAATACCCATCCACGACTCATTTTCAATGTCCTGGATGAGGGAAGGAGGTTCTCACCCAGGATACATGTACGCGTCCATCGTCCCTTTGATGCGGTGAAGTTGTCCTGTCCCCTTAGCAGAAAAACACACAAAAAGCATGTTTCCACCACCATGTTTGACGGTGGGGATGGTAACGTAGGCAGCATTCCTCCTCCTCCAAACACGGCGAGTTGAGTTGATGCCAAAGAGCTCCATTTTGGTCTCATCTGACCACAACACTTTCACCCAGTTGTCCTCTGAATCATTCAGATGTTCAGTGGCAAACTTCAGACGGGCATGTATATGTGCTTTCTTGAGCAGGGGGACCTTGTGGGCGCTGCAGGATTTCAGTCCTTCATGGCGTAGTGTGTTACCAATTGTTTTCTTGGTGACTATGGTCCCAGCTGCCTTGAGATCATTAACAAGATCCTCCCGTGTAGTTCTGGGCTGATTCCTCACTGTTCTCATGATCATTGCAACTCCACAAGGTGAGATCTTGCATGGAGCCCCAGGCCGAGGGAGATTGATAGTTCTTTTGTGTTTCTTCCATTCACCTTCTCACCAAGCTGCTTGGCAATGGTCTTGTAGCCCATTCCAGACTTGTGTAGGTCTACAATCTTGTCCCTGACATACTTGGAGAGCTCTTTTGTCTTGGCCATGATGGAGAGTTTGGAATCTGAATGATTGATTGCTTCTGTGGACAGGTGTCTTTTATACAAGTAACAAGCTGATATTAGGAGCACTCCCTTTAAGAGTGTGTTCCTAATCTCAGCCCGTTACCTGTATAAAAGACACCTGGGAGCCAGAAATCTTTCTGATTGAGAGGGGGTCAAATACTTATTTCCCTCATTAAAATGCAAATCAATTTATAACATTTTTGACATGCGTTTGTCTGGATTTTTTTTTGTTGTTATTCTGTCTCTCACTGTTCAAATAAACGTACCATTAAAATTATAGACTGATCATTTCTTTGTCAGTGGGCAAACGTACAAAATCAGCAGGGGATCAAATACTTCTTTCCCTCACTATATGTTCTATGTTTTATGTTAAGTTCTGTTGGTAACGTAACGTGACCTTACCACTTATGTAGCTTGCTTACTAGCCAACTAACCAAGGATAACTTGCTATGTTAATGTGTAAACTGAATAATACCTGCCTCTACTTCAGGGTCCATCTTCTGGTAAGCTGAACAAGTAAGCAATTGTGAATACTGTCACATGCGTACTGTCCTTTTTTCGATAAAATGCTACTCAGTTAGATGTGTACGTTTTATAGCACGCAGCTACTAATGCAACTTATATTAACAACACACAACACCACCCAAACAAAGAGCTTTAATGATAGCACTACTGTACATTAGACAATTCCATCTAAATATCTGCAAAGCACTTAGATGTAAAAGACGTGCTCAGACCAAGATTCCCTAACATCCTAAAAGCAAGAATAAACCTTTTGCTGGAAGGAAACTCCGAAAGCATCCAGGGAACAAATGAAAAAGCACACAGTGGTATCAATAATGAAGTGTGTTTAAAAATTTAAATGGGCATATCAGTTTGCTCTTTTTGTGTAAGAAAAGAGAATGGAGCAACATTCGGTCTGAGTGAGTGTAAAAGAAAATCTGAATCAGACATTTGGCCATCGAGGTCAGAACGCTTTGGCACTGGGTCAAACTCATCAGAAGGCCTTTCAGATGCTGAGGGGAAGAGGGGTGCGGTTATTTGTGGCAAGACTAAGTAAAATAACCTTGGGCTACACGTGTAGTGCATTTGTGCAATTTTATCGTTTATTTATTTAGAAATGTTCATTCCTGACCCATATCGTACTTGCTATCCATATCAGTACTTACTATCTAAAAAAGATAAATGTTTTTGAAACATTATCATTTAAATATTAGAGTCATGTTGGTACCCCGTGCCCTGAGTCCCCTGGGATAGACTTCGGGCTCCCCACAACCCTAAAGCCTATCCCCGAAGACTCAAGACCCAGGGTGCCAACGCGTGAGCCAATAGGATAAGTGATACAGAAAGTAGAACTCCCTAACCCCCCCCCCCCCCAACCCCCGGAATATCGAGCCGAGGACAAATTTCTTAAAAATCACCTGTGAAGTTGTGTGTTCAGTTATCCGTCTGCAGTTACCATTTTGCACAGGCTTGCATTTATCTGCTTTCTGAGTGAGGAAGTCGAAGCTGAAAGGGTGACATATCACGCGTTTCTGCCGGAAATGAAGCTCCTAACACTCCCACTGACAGCTTGTCCTCATACACACACCAACTCCTTGTGATGGTTTGTGAAAAATAGTCACTTTCCTGCTCTCTCACACTTTCCTTGGATGAAACCAAGAGGCTAAACAGCTTTCAGATTCTCTCCTGAGAACTTTAATGCGTGTCTCGAAGTCTGATCAGATGGTTGTTGGAGTGAAATAGGCAAGGCTTCACTTTTTAAATGCAAGATGAGGTTTAAAGGAAATAAGGAAGATATAAACACATAGTGAACTCCAAAACATTGGGGGAAAGGCATGTGTTTAGTGGTCGGAACCTTGATTACTACTATGTTTATGAATGTCCTGTGGAGACTCCTTCCAACTATACTTACTGAAAACCTCGCAATAATAATAATAATAATAATAATAATAATAATAATAATAATAATAATAATAATAATAATAATAATAATAATAGCACTTTTCTAGGTACTCAAAATGCTTTACATTGTATATTGGGGAAATCTCCTCACCCCCCGCCAGTGTGTAGCATCCACCCGGATGATGTGATGGCAGGCCGCCATAGTGTGCCAGAATGCCCACCATACACCAACTGTTGGTGGAGAGGACAGGAGAGTGATGTAGACAGTGGGGCAATGGTGGCGCAGTGGTTAATGGCTCTGCGTTACTGATCAGAAGGTCGTAAGTTCAAGCCCCAACACTGTCAAGCTACCACTGTTGGGGCCTTGAGTAAAGCCCTTAATCCTCAACTGCTCAGGTGTATAAATGAGTCATTCTGGATAAAGACAAATGCCAAAAAGAAGTAAATAAATGTAGCCAATTCAGGGATAAAAATTATTAAGAGGCCAATGAGAGAATTTGGCCAATGAGAGAATTTGGCTCTTTACGAGAAGGGATTTTTAATGAACACAGAGAGTTTCACGTCTCATCCAAAAGACAGTGCTTTTCACCATATAGTCCCTATCACTATACTGGGGCATTTGAAGACCACAGGGTATACACCCCCTGCTGGTCTACCAACCAGGTACTGGCCATGCTCAACCCTGCTGAACTTCAGTGGGAAACCAGGTGAGAGCTACAGAATGATATGGCTCTGGAACACTGTATCAACAACAACACAGTTTAAAATATTCTATTTACATCCGCAGTACAAGTCCCTGTGTACGTTGTTACTACCGAAATGATAACACCTTCTGTCCAAACAGCACAGAGAATTCAGACTGTAGTATATATTATCTTAAAAGTTAGCGTTGAGCGAACAATAAGCTCCTTCTGATCTCACTTGTCACTGAAACTCATTTTTCTGGCAGAGAGGGAGACAGGAGACAGGAGCGGCTTCGCTCAACCCCGGAATATCTCAGCGTGTGATCCGCTAACCACCTTCTGTTGGCTCATTCATTATTTCCCAGTGAAGAACGAGTGCAGAAAAAAAGCCTATAGGGTCCCATTTCAGAGGTGTAATTAAACTCCCATCTGTCTCTGATTAGCCCTGGTCATCTCTGCCTGAGATATTGCACATGAATTGCATAATTTAAGGGATTAAATTTTTTTTTTCCAGGGTGAGATCTTCTTTCCTCCTGCTCAGTAGAATTCCCACCAGCAACGATCTGTGGAGATCTGAGGAAAATGAGGATTAATTGGGAACAAGTGTTTACGTTCAGCTCCTTTTTAGAAGCAAAGCACCTCATTGACCTGTAATGTAACTCACTCCCACACACACATACACGCGTTTAGCTAGACATTAAAACTGTTATCTAAAGACGCCCTGAACGTTTAAATGACCTGACAACATTTCAACCGGAAGAGACCGACTGATTTTACCGATAACAATATCTAAGTTGGGAGGTACCTACTGCCGACAACCGATTACTCAACTGACTATAAACATAACACTAAAAGTAAAATTTATACTTTATGAATAAAGTACTTTATAACAATAATAAACAGTACTGACTGTACCATGAAAATGAACTGTACTTTTTAAAATGAAATAAATATATAAATATTAGAATATATTTACTATTAAAAAATAATAAAATAACTAAAATATATATAGCCAAACTGAACCAAAAAGTAACACTCCAAATAACAAATAAAAATAGAGACGTACAAAACGAATCAAAAAACACTTCAAATAATACAACTAAATTTGTCAGTGAGGGGTTTTATTTAACCTCTAGAGGCCGCTCTCCTACTGTATAATGACAGCAGACTCTTCTCAGTCGCAACGGACGCAACCGTAAAAAACTATCTGTGTGGACTTTTGCAGACATCCAATCCAGCAAACGGTTATTACTGCCAATGAATCTGCAAAAAAACAATCAATCGGTCCACCTCTACTCTCAACATCTTTATCCTTAGAAGATTAAGAAGATTTTATAAATAGCTTCATGCCACTAGTCGGCTTGTTCACGTTTTGCTAGCAAACTAGCAACCATTTTCCTCAAGAATTTAATTATCTGAGGCCTGATCTGATTTGTCATATTTTTACATGTTTACCGAACAACAGCCAAACCTCAAAATATACCGTAACAGCTAAGTTTAAAAAAATAAATAAATCAATCAATAAAATTAGTAAGGGTGGCTAGCTAATAGGTGTCAACTTTGAAACTCATATGTGATTTCTCCGAAGTTGAATTAGAATTTCTGTTAACGTTAAACAGCTTTATTGTCTTGTTACCAAGAAAACAAACAAACAAACAAACAAACAAACTCCTCTGTCCTGAAGTCTTTCTCATGGTGGAAAATGTTTTCCACAGCACTACCCTGAGTGTTACAAAGCACTAACACTGGAGACTCCTTCCATAAACGTTGGATGAACGTCTCCTCAAGGAAAACATTTACAAACATGTTTTAAAATTATATACGTTTACAAGACAAGCTCTTATGTAAGTCGTTTCTATAGAAACGCATTACTTTCTCCTGGCTTTTGGGCAATACATGGCTGTATTTCTGACCAATGAATGAAAGAGATTTATGTGCATGTTTTCACGCCCCTCCGAGTCGACAGGTTGATGTGAAATAATGGCCGGATCCCATTAGAGAAACCATTAGAAACTATTCGATCCGGTAGGACAAAGGTTTAATGGAAACCATCAGGACGAATCCCATCACGTAAAGAAGTGCCGTTTCACATCTGTAATGCTCTGCCCTTGTTTATTCTTGTTTATTCACTCTGCCCTTTCCCTCATTCTTATTTCAGCTGGAACGCCATAAAACATTAATGCTACGTACACGCCAGCCACACTCGATGACATCACTGCTCTCTTGTCTGCACTGTATTCTCCTGACAAGCTCTGACGGAAATAAACTGATAGACTTTACTGTGGAGTGATGCACAGATAAATCATAATCAGCGCGAAAGAGGGCCTTTGAGTGGCACACACAAGCTTGTGGGCCTGTCATTTAAGAGAACGACACCCTCCCGCTTCCTTCTCCACCCCTGCGTCTCTCAGTCCACTGTTACTCAGGCTCCATCGCTGGAAGGAAGATTTATTTAATTTTTTCCGCCGGTCTCTGGTCTGACATCAGGAGAAAGTTGCTCTCTCAGTGCTGACGTATGGCTTTGCTGATGCTCTCTGACTAGTGCGCATTAGATCCAACTGCCCGCACTCATCTCCCTCCATCAGTTTGGGCACGCATACAATAGTCGCTGTGCCCTTTAAATGCAGGTGGCATAGCCGAAACCGCTGCAAGCCTCATTTCCTGCATTCCTATCTACATTGTTGTAAAAGTACACATTTTAATTGGGTTGCGCGGCCTATCAGGGAAAGGTTGGAGTCATTATGTGCTAATTATGATCTTTATTAGATAGTGAGCTCCAGGCAAATAATTTAGGCGCAATCTTAAGTCTTAACAATGTATTATTAAACCCGTGTGTATGGTTTGAACACTTATATCAACGTCTAGGTCAATGCCAAGTGATTTGCATATCTTACACACACTCTAGGAGTAGCTCTCGGCATTCACTTGGAGGTCAGAGCGTATACCATTGACCTTACATTCACAAGCCACATATAATATGTACTAGTGTATGTGTGTGTGTGTGCAAGCAGGATCAATGGAACAGATCTGGTCGCTTTCTAAACTCCGGGTAAAGGTCAAGCCCTGCTCCCGCCCGCAGCCATGAATCGTGCTTTCAGCTCTTGTCTGCAGCAGTGCGGTGATGATGTGTGAGCTTGTATTTATCACACGGTGGCGGCTGGATGAGTGTTGCTTTTCTGCAGACGCAGAGGACCAGCTTGGCACGGAGTAATTGGCAGCGAATGGGCACTGTGCCCTGCACATGCTAACCGGCCACGTCCGGCTCCCGCAGGCCCTGTTAGCAAGCGGCATGATCAACCGAGAAGCAGCAGAAAGCACAAATTATTGCTGTCTCAACAATATCTACATTCCAGAACACCTCTCCTCTTTCAGTGTCAAATGGGTGGGGCTAATCTGAGGTGAGGGTGAAATTATTTCTGTAATTCCAGTTGCAAGACAAGTAATAGCTGCTGTAACCTATGTGATAACATGAACTAACTTGTGATGCTCAATAACATTTTATGTAACAATAAATGGATAACAAGTAAGACCTAGGTCTTTTTAAGTACATTTTTAAAAAATGTATCGTATAATCGTTTTCAAATTGCTGTAGTAGAAGAGGAATAAAACACTTCGGGATGTGTTATTTTGTGTTATTTATCAAATATGTGATGCCGTGATAGACATTCCTTTAACAGCAATAAACGTGTTTTATTCCTTTATTACTCACTTGTGCACTGTGTCTCTTTTCCATTGATTAGCTTGTCCACCGAGTCACTTGTCCACTGAGTCACTTATCCATTGAGTCACTTGTCCACTGAGTCACTTGTCCACTGAGCCACTTGACAACTGAGTCACTTCTCCATTGAGTTACTTTTCCACTGAATAACTTATCCATTGAGTCACTTGTCCACTGAGTGACTGGTTCATTGAGTCACTTGTCCATTGAATCACATTTTCACTGAGTCACTTGTCCCCTGAGTCACCTATCTACTGAGTCAGGTGTCTGTTGAGTTGCTTGTCTCCTTAGTAATATGTCCATTGGGTCACTTGTCCATTGAGTGACTTGTCCATCTAGGAAACTGATTTGTCCCTGCCTTTAAAGTGCCATTGGTGTGACAAGTTCGGTAAAAGATGCAAACAGAACAGGAAGAAAGGCTGAACGCCATAGGATACAATAAACACATGAGGCAGGATAAATAAAGAAACACAACACACACTAACCACAAAGACCAGCTGAGCAAACTGACTGTTCAAATTGCATCCAATTGTAAACCAATCTAATCCCATGCTGCCATTCTAGCACACATGCATCAACTATTCCTAATAACTCCACTTGGTGCTGGCTCGACGCTGCATATCGCATTATGGGAGGAACTGGAAGCCACTGCTGACCTTGGGCAAGCATTCAGCACAACAGACTACCAATAATTAGATCCTGGCAATGCACGGCTGAATTGTTTTTATACACAGCCATAAACAAAAGGGTTCCAAGCATGACAATGGGAGAATGAACATTGCATCCTTATTTAATAATCCTCCCAAGTAGTAATGCAGGACGAGTAGTAATACAGGACGAGGCTTCCGGGGTAACGAGCGTTCCTCAGGAGCCAGATTAGGACGCTGTTACATTAGACGATTTATCTGGCAAATTACTCGGCACACGATGCCAAGTGGCATTCAAGCTTCAGCACACGGAGCAGAAATCAGGGTGTAATTGAGATGCATGGCAGCGTACATGCTAGCAAAAACACACCACTACACCATCTCTTTCTGTTTTTTTTTTTGGATCTATTAAAAATAACCCATACCTTTGCATGCTTATGAATTCAGAGTGAGAGCGAGGGATTTGACAAAACAGAGGACAAGAGCAAAATACAACATGCACAGATTAAAGAACAGGAAGAATTGCCCCTTCAGGCCAGTCTCAGAAGAGCATCGTGATCATTTACCTATCCAAAACAACCTATTTACAAAAGAAGTGGTGTCTATGAGGTTAAAGTTCTTCTCTCTAGATTCGAAGGTTGTGTTTAAATCTCGGGACTGTTGGTGAAACTCTCTGTCTTAAAGCGCACCTATTATGGTTTTGAAACATGCCTAATTTTGTTTTAAAGCTCTCATACAATAGATTTACATGCATCTGAGCTCAAAAAACACTTTAACGTGCTCATAATTTAAACTGCAGCATTACCTTTTTCCCCCCAGTGTAAAAAATGACTCATTCAATGATCCGTTCTGAAGGATTCATTCTAAACTTCTTTCAGAGAGCATACTCTGCTCTGATTGGTCAGATGTTCCAGTCTGTTGTGATTGGTCTACCGCTGTCAGCGAGCAGCCGATGAAGACCAGAGGGGGGCTTTTTGTTACAAACCTGTGTAGGTTAGTACAGGAAGTAAGTCTGGAATTACAAACAATTCATTTCAGCGGTTCAGAATCGCTTCCTTCTTTTGGGAGTCAATAACACTGTTTGTCATGCACTTAGATTTTTGGAACTTTGCAGATGTTTTACATTCACAAACAGCTCCATAACACACTACATGAAAGGTCATATCTGAAAACCATAATAGGTGCACTTTAACTGTAACAAAACTGACTTTTTTGGATAAGTTTATGTATTTGAGTGGCAAAATTTTTGAACATCATGTTCAATTGTTTGCCGTATGCTTTTGCAGGCTAACACGATTAAAACGTTTTTTGAGTCAAGAGCAAAATGTGACCCTTCATATTAAAAAATGTAATGTTTTTTCCTGAAAGTTTTACCTGATGAACTTTTTAACCTTAGCGCTTCTACAAAACGCTTTACACTGTGTCTCATTCACCCAATCACACACACAAACACACACACACACACAAACACACACACACAGTAGCAGAGCTGCCATGCAAGTTGCTAACTTGCCATTGAGAGCAACTTGGGGTTCAGTGTCTTGCCCAAGGACACTTCAGAATGTGGAGTCACAATTGAACCGGCAACCCTACGATTATTGGACAACCCACTCTACCACCTGAGCCACATTTATCAAAGTATTGATATTATATCATCATATTGCCTTGCCCTTCTTTTAAACACACAACGTGACTTTATAACGGTCTCCAAATGCTTTCACACATCCTGAGTTAAAATATTTACTGTTCAGTTTAACAGTTTTACTGTTCAATATTAAAGAATTTTTTGTATAGAATTTGAAGGATACAACCCCCCTTAAATAGCAGGAGATGTGGCCTCTGTATCTGTCAGTCAGAGTCAGGGTGTCATGGCCTTTGCATCTGTCAGTCAGAGTCGGGGAGATGTGGGTTCTGTATTGGTCAATCAGTGTGAGGGAGAAATATCTATATTAATACAAAAAAACACAAACAGAGCTCTGCATTTAGTGTACCCAGACACATATGTCAGCAATCACATCAGTAATACAACCTGACATTTTGTGAGCCGCTTCTGCAAATATGCACATGGTGTCTGGACAGCATCTTGTGCAGAAAAACACAAAGCGAGGAATTCACAGACCTTAAGGAGAAACAAATCCGTCACGCGTTAATGGCTCAGGAGGCGAATAATAGTGTGGGGACGCTCACCCTGTTCACTGTGACTAAGCCATTACCTCCGCCGGCCAAACAGACACACAACCTGTTTACAGAAGATGGTGACAAATTAATTTAAACCCATTTCGGGTTCAGAGAAGTGATTTATTTGTGTTTCAGCGCAAACAAAACCGCCCACTCTGCCTCAGCATGAACCATGTCAGTTTGTAGCAAGTGTATAAATGAATAAGTAAAAAAAAAAAAACCTCATCTGCATCTGACAAGCCTGCACTTTCGAGAATCATTGATTTTATTTCGCAGAACATCATCTGGGACTCTAGATGTCAAAGCATTGCTGGGCCTGAATCACAAAAAGAGAAGAAAACGCTGTTGTTTCCCAGAATGCAATGCAACCTCACACATTAACATAAGTTGTGCTTATTATCTTGATCATTTCTCATAGATACCAATAAGATCAAATCACAAGCCTCTTTTTTTTCCCGCAAGAAAGTAAACACCTGTCCTGAGGAGTGACGGCTTTACTTCTGACCTTTACTAAGTGCTGACGCTAGAGACTCCTTCCATAAATGTTAAATAACTGTCTCCTGAAAGAAAACATTTTCAGCCCATTTATGTGGAGCGTTCAAGTCCAGAAGAGGAAATGATAATATATTAGAATGAAATGAATCAACAACCAATCAGATTTGTGAACGTAACAGTGCTGTAGTATAATATCCAGTAACAAATCATTCTAAAAGCATCTTTAAAATGACTGTGATTTTTATTTTACAGTTAGGCTCATGATAAATTCCTTGCTGGCATCATGCATGATCAATAATGCTGACATCAATGTAAATAACTCATTGATGATATTCCGCTAATAGGCTGTTAACCAAATGCCATTTTATTTCTAATGTCCTGTTGGTGGATTTTATGTTTGCTGGAGTCAGTATAGCATGAAATATGCCCTTGCACAACACTTCAGTTTAGAAGGAATAAAAAAATAATTAATTAATTAAAATTAAAAAATTTAAAAAACTTCTCACCTCATTCCCGGCTGTTACATCTGGCTAATTGCGAAGCGGCTTTGTCGACAGACCCTGAGTTATTGGCTTATGTTCTCGTGTTTGTATGCAAGTCATAAACTCTCTAATGAGTCTTTTCATAAATATTTCATTAATTGAAACGCATCCGTAAACAAGGCGGCAGGTTCGATAGCGGTTAAAGCGTTCCAGGCTCGGCTCTGGGAATTCAGAGCGCGAGCGACGGCTCAGCAGCTCGGGAAGCCCCGCTCTGCATATTTAGCCCGTACGACCATACAGCGGACTCGTTATGGAAATTCCTGTCTCTGTGCATCGAGACAAAGTGCCTCTTCATGGCCTAAATGGCCTTGTAATTGGGTTGTGATAAACAAAGCTTTGTCTGAAAAGGCAGTGTGTCAGCAATTACCAACAACATATTTAAAAAAAGTAAATCTACTAATGTTTTGTTAGGCACTGTAGAAAAGAATTGCCATGTGATGCTCACCACAAACACACTGGAGTGCTCCGTGTGTGTGTGACATGCAGGGAAAAAAAACATGCTCTGATCCGTGCTCCAGTTTCACTTTGTTCCCTTAAGTATTCCTCATTGTCTTTTATAGTTTTTTTTTTCACCCCTGACTGGAAAAAAAACAAAAAACCCCGAAACAAAACAAAGCAAAATGGATGAGTGGTGTTCAACGTGAACCTTAATTATACTGCTTTGTTTGTAAAGCTCAAAATCCCGGTCTAAAAGTCCAGTACAAAGAGCTGCTTATTACATATATGTACACCACAGCGCAGTTGAATTCTGGATTCTGATTGGTCAGGAGGTGTTGATTCGTTTTAGATAAAAGCAGCTGATTCACAGGTTTCCATTCATGCGCTCATTCTAATACGCTATCGTTTCTACAGTAACAATGCAACACAGGGACTTGGAGCAGCATCTAATGGTTGGGGATTTCGGTAAGGTTTTCATAAGGAGTCTCCAATGTCAGTAAGAGATAAAAGCTGTAACAGCACATGCTGCGCGTTTTACTTCCAATAAGAGAATGATCTGCTTTAACGTAAATGAAAACAGGAAGTAACTTGGTTGGAGGACGTTCCACACTACTGAATATAGAGTGGTCGAAATTTGTATTGAACACGTCAATATTTTTGTTCATTAAATATATTTCCAATGAGGCTATTCACATGAAATTTTCACAGGACTTTGGTATTGACTCAAGAAATCCACAACTGTAAAGAAATCAAAACATTAAAGTCCATAAATAAAGTTATGTGTAATAATACAGAATGACACAGGGAAAAAAAACCCGTTCAATACTTATTGCCCACAATTTCCCCCAATACTCATTTCCTCCATTTTGTGGAAGTGTATCATGACTGTGTGTATGTGTGTGTGTGTGTGTGTGTGTGTTGTGTGTACCGTAATTCTTGGACTATTGAGCGCACCTGAATATAAGCCGCACCCGCTAATTTTAAAAAGAAAAACAATTTTGTACATATATAGGCCGCACTTCTCTATAAGCCGCAGGTGTCCACGTTGTAACTGTCACGATTCGTGACGTAAATGAAGCAGGACGGATGCAAGTGCAGTTAGGACGAGAGCTTTTATTGAAACAGAGGAGAGCAGACTCAAGAGAAACAAAACACACAAAACATGACCAACTCAATGAACTAAGCTAACTAAACCAACTAACCTAAACATTAACTATGACATGAAATGTGATAATGACTATGAACATGGACATGGAACAAAGACTCTATATCTATACTCTATAAACCACTTCTACATCTATATTCTAAACTAAGTCTATACAACTCTAAGCTATACTATCTGCTACTAGGCTATAAGCTATGCTACAAGCTACTAGGCTATAAGCTACGCTATAAGCTACTAAGCTACAGGCTAAGCTATAAGTTATGCTATAAGCTAATTAGTCTTGACATGAACTCAGACATGGACTATGGCTATGACTAGGAAACATGAACAAGAACTAAGACACATGGCATGAACAAAGACTCTAACTATATTCGCTATCTAATTCTAACTCTATGTCTAATTACCCGCGTTGTGTGTGTCATGGTATATATACACACCAGCCGTATTAGCTCCGAACTGCTAACAGCTGTGGGCAATACCAAAAGACACGTGACTCAACAACACATGACCAGACGGGGCGGAGACATGATGTCAACCAATATGCATTTCTTTGTGTGTTTTCCCTGATGAGGGGGTGTGCATGACACGCAAAACGACTGATCTGAAGAATGTAGTATGAGCGCATTAGATTTAATTCGAACAGTTTCATTGGTCCACTGTGACCTGTTGGGTAATTTCATTTGTCCGATGTGACGAGGCTAAATGTTTTGGCGGTAAAAATCCATAAATTAGCCGCATCATTGTTTAAGCCGCAGTGTTCAAAGCGTGTGAAAAAAGTAGAGGCTTATAGTCCGGGAATTACGATATATTGGCATTCTCATTAAAAAGGATTATGAAAAAAGTCTTACTGGTTAATTGGCTTCATCCCACACTGAAAACATGAGAAATCTAACCTTCTAACAGGTCTTTACATTTGTGTGTGTGTATTTTTATTTTGAAATTTCCAAATAGTTTGTTTACATACAGTACAGGTGGCATCTAATCATCTAAGGGATTTGGTGACTCCAGAATGCCACCATCCACAAAATTCTTTGAATGTGGATTCACTGTTGAAACGTTTCCCATTCAGTTTTGTTATACGACTAAACATATATCGGCTTTGCACTGGGAATCTGAAGCTGCTCCAAAAAAAATAAAACATTCTCAGCAAACATGCATACACAGACAAAAAAATAAAACAAAGAACGTCCAGCACATTCACTGACTAATTCCACTTCCACGCTGCCATCCGAAAGCTCTCCCACGGCGCCGGGAGCTTGCCGTGCAGTCAATATCTATTTGGGGATGATTTGCTCGCCGCCTAAACAATGCGATGAATTGAATGCCGCCAACAATCTCATGGAAAAGCTGTCACATGAAAAGCGCTTGGAGTTCCCGAGGGTGCAGCCATTTTGGATTTTACACCTTGTTGAGTCAACTGGCCTGAGGTGACATGTTAGAGCGGGAGCATGGAGCCAGGCCAAAGCCCCTGGTTGAGGATTCTACAAACATCTGGCATTTATCACCTTGTATAAACCCCCACACACACGCACACACACACACACCAGCACTGCATTACAGCGATATGCAAATTTGTGCTCTTTATGCAGGCTCTCCACAATTCTAAGCCTGATTTTTACACACTGGCTTCGGTCAGTCTGGTGCCTACGCGTCCTTTTCCTGTGTGTGTGGAACACAAAATTGATAGATACTGGACTCCTACATCTAGAACAATCATGTAGGAATCGTTCTCGAGAAAGGTGGTGGTCGTGTAGTAGTTAAAAGCATTCCTCCATCGCTTAGTGCTATTTATTACTTTTCCCACAGAGCTGTGTGCAATTACAGCCATTGATCTCTCGCCCGGTGGAGACCAACCTGAGATGAATCCTGTTTTTTTTGTTTTGTTCCCTGCTGTATGGACTGAAGACTTATAAACTTCAAGACCAACCAACCCTGTGCAACACACACACTCCCGTGAGTGACATTAGAGCGCATTAGCTTCCATGGGTGCTGCCGTTGCTTGGTGCACTCCAAACGCATCTATCTACGTAGCCTAAGGCCTCGATCAATAGATAAGTCATCCTCAGCGGTTAGAGAAAGCGAGAGGAGAAATTACTCACACGACGACAAAACACACACGGAGACACAAGCAGCATTAGCTACCCTCCATCACACCTACTATAATAGCCATGTGTTACGCTCGGCTCGACTGTCATCTGCACTCCCCTACTATTTCGAGTGGCTTACAACATCTGTGTATTTCAAAATATCAACACGAACATCTTTACAGTCAGGACAAACAAGTAATAAATTCTTTGAAAGGGGCCTAAAAATGCTAATATGGCTAACAGTAAAAAGCTGAACTAATTATCACACGTGTATTTGTAAAATGACACTGTATGAATTTCTATACTTTACGTACAATACCTGAAAACCTTTTTTTTCAATACTGTACTTATTTACCCTGTATCAAAGGGTATTTTTTCCCTCAACCAACAATGTTAACATGGCTAACAGTGAATAAAATCTAGGCAGAACAGGTCATTCATATGTTCCCCAGATTTATATGGCACATAATGTAACAATATCACTGCATGGGTGTCTGGACATTTCAGCAGAAAAATGTCACAGTCAGTCACAGCTACAAAAAAAATTATAATAATAATAAATAAATGAGGGAAAAAATACACTAGCATATCTTGAGGTAAAAACAAACTGGATCAAATTAGATACATACGTTATGATGTCATGAGAGTTAGGTTAAAAACATACTAGGCTAGTTTTCATATAAGGAAGTTGTGACCTTTTATGATTCCATGACTCCAATCGTTTCTTCAGTTCCCTCAAGTCTAGGCTTATTACTGTATACTGAGAGTGCTGGGGAACAGAAAAGTCACGAGATCCCACAATAACCCATGTCACATTAAGCAAATACAGGGCTGGGAACGTGTTTGTCAGGTTTCCATTATGTGCTATATAGAGCTGAGGAAAATAGATCACTGGGAACATAGATATGCTCCTGTCAGAACTAACTAGCTTCTAGTTTCGACTAAAGTGTCTAACAATGACTGAAACAGCACTGAATAGGAAGTAGTTAGCATGCTTCTCTTTGTAAACACACACACACAAACACACACACACACACACACACACACACTTCAAATCGAATACACAGGTTCAGGGAGATATTCAGCACCGACCTGCAGCCTTTGTCTCTGTTAATTCACCTAATGACACATTTTACATGGCTAAAGGGAATAAAAGCAGATTGGACTTGTAGTTATCATGCTGCTAATTTAATAATCTGTCACACAGAATATCAGAAATGCACAGATGAGATTTGACAATGATGTATGAAGTACTGATATCACAAATCTTTTAGTCAGAAATTTATAATATGTATTTATTTGTTTATATTAAAACTGTATAAATAATTAAAAATAACAGATAGATGGATAGACAGATAGAAAGATGGATATATAAATAGATAAGCAGATAGATAGATAGATGAGTAGATAGATAGATACTACTACTACTACTACTACTACTAATATTACTACTAATAATAATAGTGGTTATTTATTTTTTGACTTGTTTGTTAGTTTATGTACAATATGTAATTTAGTTGCCTTTTCAAGGCCAAGGAACCCAAGGTCACGCTACAACATCCACTGTATTCATAGTAAAATGAGCTGCTCTTGGCTCTTTAATGTATATTGTTTCTTTACACTGCATTATTTAGAAATGGAGAGAGTCACTAAGCTCATAAACCCTGTTTCAGCAATGAAAACTTAAAGCTTTAGCTTTATGTAGGAATGCCCATGAGAAAAACAGAAAAGTCTAGAAAAAGCAGTCGTTCAATAAAGAAAGAAAGAGTTGAAATAAATGTCGACTCCTGTGACGTGATTCTAATATTTTTTACCACCTCTAAATCCTAATTCTGCTGAATGTTGCGTGGACCATGTACTGCATGGCTGTACGATTCCTGTCTTTTATTCATTACAGCCAACATCTGCTAATCGCAGCCTTTCAGTATCCAGCCTCTTCAGGCTCCTGTTTCCCGGCGACCGTTTTTTATTCTGCTGCTATTCACCAACTGCATCTTTTGATATTTGGTTCCACTTCAAGTCGCTTGTGTTTGCAGTACAGAAGTGCAAATGGAAGATGAATTACTGCTCGTTCGCTCTGGCACGATGACCTAAATGGCAATCTAGTGCTCTTAAGCAAATGAAGGTTCAGATAAATCCGTCTTGGCGCATACAGAAAACAGGAGCATTCCAGTTTGGAGCATTATGTCCCACTCAAACTGTCATGGCCGAGACAATACGTAGAGCTTTCTCAGACCTCGCAGGCCTCTTATCATGGCAGACGTACGCATTCCGGGTTCTCTTTTATTTGAAACATGTTATTAAGTGCTGCTGCTTTTGGTGCTGTTCAACACAACAACAGCGTATGCGATTCAGGACCGAAATAAACATAAAACTTTTTTCCTCCTTTCGCATCGCTGGCTGTCGATACCACAGCACAAATCAGCATATGTACAACTCGTGACAATATGCAATTATGTGTAATCACAGCATAGCACTGTTTCAATTTTCCGAAATAATTTGATCAAGCAATGTATTTAGCGCTAACAAGAAGGAAAATGAAATATACTTATTCGATTTGAGATTATGTTTCCATACATTGTGTTGTCGGCACGATTACACAAAGATGACTTTATCGATTTGGATGAATCTGAAGGCAACATCACATCACATCGCGTACATCCCATTAGTCAAGCAAAAATGTTTTACAAGGTTTTATTTTTTATATACGTGAGCACAGTGAGGCTGCAAATCACAATAATACATAATACATTATTGTTTCTATAGTAATAACATATTCACTGGGACCTATCTCACGGACTACACTTAATAATAAACTGTTCCATTAATTAAAATGTGGTCATTGCTGGCGAAGCTTTCTGTAATAGGTATGTTTTTATTTTTCTAAGATCCAATATAAACGACGTAACACAAAAGCAAAAGATGAGAAATACAAAAGACAATATAGTTCACTGCTGCATGAATTATCCTCGTCATAACTATCACGTTAATCACTGCAAGTGAGCTTTAATTAACAACATGGCTTCCACCTTCAGCTTGTAAAATAGCACTTGATCCAGCACGGGAAAAAACAAACAACTCGCTCAATAACTGTTAAATAAATAGTGCCATGTTTATGTATTTAATATTGATTTCAAATGGCATTTCAGTTTTTTGCTTTTTTACTATGTTTACAGCCAAAATATAAAATTTACCATGATAAATTTTTCTTATGTTAAACCTTCAGACAGTACGTGCTGGATTTAATATTGCTCCTCACCTAAGACGACATCACGCAACAATAATTTGCCATAGATCAGAATCATTCATCACTGACTGTTTACATGGATAGCAGTAATCTAATCATTGACCTTAATCAGAATAAGACAATATTGTGATTAAGGTGTTTACATGAGTCACTTTTAGAATACTCCTTTCATATTCCCGTTGAACATGTTATGGAACATATCTCGATTAACGGCAAATGTCATTAAATCCCCACATCACGCCGTCCGACGTTCCCTCCAGAATTTCACGTATCAACATACAGTTCGTTTTCGTTATGGTACCGTATACAGTTTTGGGTATTTTTATTTTAAATTTTACGAATTTTAACTGCTGTTAATTATTTGTCATGCTATACGTACAAATAGACGAAAGCTTGAAGTCGTGACCTGCGTCGGAAACCACATACTTACAATATAGTAGCTGAGATACATGTATTTCACCTATTATAGCAGGTAAGAATGCGGTTTTGAATGCAGTCGTGCTCTCTTGTTTGCCGTTAAACGGTTGAGCACTGCTGTGTGTGATCGTGTTCTGTTGCAAAATGCGGTGAAAACTCCCACACGACGTTAATAATGTGATTAAGGTGTGTACATGTCTGTAAGGCACGTTGATAATGCGACTAAAACAGGAATACTTCACATGTTTTAATATGATTTGTGTTTTCTTTGAGTATGACTTTAATCGGATTAAGGTAATCAAAAATAGCTGTTTACATGTTAGTTTCTTAATCAGAGTATCGTCTTAATCAGGTTAATATCAGATTATTGTTGTCCTTGTAAACGTACTGACTGAGACATGCCTCTTAGTGATTTTACACAAACTCCACCCTGGGTACGTGATTCACATCAACGTTCCTACAAGGAATTAAGTACCATAGAATAAATAAAACATTCAATAAACAAATACGAAATGAAAAGTTTTACAAATGAAAATGTCTCCTGGGCCACCCTGGAAATAATGTTATTTGGAAAATAGTGTTCATTCTCAAATCCACATTCATCATAGCGCTTAATGAAACTATTAAGTTCTAGTGTTTCTGTCAGTGACTGTATTATCATACTGAGCACACATCGGATCAGAGGCGTTTGTTTGCCTGCTTGCTATAAGCTCATAATCTTCTTATTAATGTGTTGTCTGAAATGCCAAAAAAACTCAACACTCATCTCTCAGTGCTCCTCGTCTTTGCCATAAATGGCACGCTTTGCACCAGTCTCATGATTGCAAATCCGCACCATCTAACTCGGATGTAATATAGGGATGCCACCATTTATGGTTTAGCCATGGCATTTGTAAATTTCAGAGAACCTGAAGACTTTATTATACAAAGCAGAAGTCAGATGCAAATAAAGTGTTGCAAAGAGGTGTAAGTGTGCGGAACATAAAAAGGTGTGCAAGACATATTAATTTGTGGGTGCCGTTACTTTCGCTTTCACTTTATCTAGCTGCATTTCGACTGGTGAATTCATGAACCCCATTCTTTTCAACCAATAAACACCAAGTGGGTGACTATTTGATCTGTAAAAAAAACCCAAAAAACAGCATTACTGTACTTATTATTAAGTAGCATCACAACAAACTTTTTCCTTGCTATTTTTTTGTTCATTTGTTGCCACTTGGCATGCATCTAGAAAAAAAATCTAGCTCTCTCTACAGTCACATCCATTAGATCCGACATACTTGTTGATCTTGTGATTAATTTGCCGAAAAACTTTCGAATATGAAATAGTTCACAGATAATGGTTTAACTGCATAAAAAAAATGCGATTAGTGGTTTACATCGCTAGCATAAAACACAGGGGTTTTTTTAAGTCTGTTTTTTTTATATTCCAATATTTGCAAATTCTTAAATGTTATCCATCATAACTTACCCTGCAACTATATTTGTTTAAAATACAACTCTCCCTTTTTAAAATTCCTCCAAATATCTCCGGGATATTGTGCTGAATTTTTTTCAGACTCATGGTAGTGGATAATGTATAACTGTTGAGCGCTAGTGTTTCTTTCGGCGAAGACAATTCTTCCGTCGGGGGGGGGCTTCCCAGCAAAACAGAAAGAGAAAAGAGAGATGTTCGCTGGCTTTTGTGAGTCAGGCTGCATGAGCTGATGGCTGGTGGAGATGCAAAATGTAAATGCAGAATGTGTTTACAATAAGATGACGGGCTAAATGCTAAAAAAAACAGCAAAAAAAAACAAAGCAAGGCTTTTCCCAGCGCAATTCAATTTGATTTGTAGAGCGCTTTTAACAATAGATGTTGTCACAAAGCAGCTTTATCCAGATGTGGATTAAGTTCTCTAGAGAGTAGTAAAGAAAAACTCCCTGAGACAACAGAAGTTCCAAGTTTCTATGAAATCTCCAAAACACCCAAGAATGGCGCGAAAAAAGTGTTATTTACGTCAAACTTTTTTTATTAAAAACAGAAAATTTAATCAGGACGCACAGTGGCTTAGTTGTTAGCACGTTCGCCTCACACCTCCGGAGTTCGAGTTTGTATGTTCTCCCCGTGCTGCAGGGGTTTCCTCCAGGTACTCCGGTTTCCTCCCCCAGTCCAAAGACATGCATGGTAGGTCTGATTTAGTCTAAAGTGTCTGTAGTGTATGAATGTGAGTGTGTATGTGATTGTGCTCTGCAATGGACTGGTACCCTGTCCAGGGTTTACCACGCCTTGTGCCCAATGCTCCCTGGGATAGGCTCCAGGTTCCCCCGTGACCCTGAAAAGGAGTAAGCGGTAGAAGATGGATGGATGGATGGAAATTTAATCAGACAGTTTCTTTTTTTTATTGCTTTTAACAAAGTAAGCCACATGACACATAATGTGCATGTTTCATATTTGAAATACTATTTATCATTGTGTAATTTTTCATAAGTGGATTTCCTATGGTATACAACTTTGATTGTTTATGCATTTTATCATCAAAAAAAGGTGTTATCTTTGGTGAAGTTTGCTATGTTAAAATACATAGCTTGATAGTAAACTAGCCAGTACAATGAAGGGCTATGGTTAGAAAACTCTTTGTGAACCCTTACGAAACGGTTCCTCAGAGGATCTTGGGATTGTTAAGGGTTCTAGCATATACCTGAAACAAAGTAATGTCTTCAAGAGGCATTAGCATTGCAATAGCTAAATATTACAAGAGGTTGACAGGTAGTGGATTTTACCGATACTGATAACTAAGTTGGGCAGATTACATTAACATTTATTTCATTTAGCGGACGCTTTTATCCAAAGCAACTTACAAATGAGGGAATACAAGCAGAGTGATACAAGCAGCAAACAATAAAAGTAGTGCTACCATAAGATTTATAATTGAGTTGTAGAGAAGCAAAGCATTTAGAGTAGAGGTATAAGTTATTTATTTATTTATTAATAATGTGTGGTTGGCATTTTTAGTGGTTAGTTAAGCGCTCATGGAAGACATGGGTCTTTAGCTGTTTTTTGATTACTCAACCGATTGATACTCAACCAAATTGATACTGAATGAATATTGCTCTAGTTGATTACAAAAATAAACAGTACTGACTGTACCATGACAATTTATTGTACTTAAATAAATATACAGTATCTCACAAAAGTGAGTACACCCCTCACATTTTTGTAAATATTTGATTATATCTTTTAATGTGACAACACTGAAGAAATGACACTTTGCTACAATGTAAAGTAGTGAGTGTACAGCTTGTCTAACATTGTAAATTTGCTGTCCCCTCAAAATAGTTAAATACACAGTCATTAATGTCTAAAACGCTGGCAACAAAAGTGAATTAACCCCTAAGTGAAAATGTCCAAATTGGGCCCAATTAGCCATTTTCGCTCCCCGGTCTCGACCTCCCAGGTCTCAGGTGTGAATGTGGAAAAGGTGTGTTAAATTTGGTGTCATCGCTCTCACACTCCCTCATACTGGTCACTGGAAGTTCAACATGGCAACTCATGGCAAAGAACGCTCTGAGAATCTGAAAAAAAGAATTGTTGCTCTTCATAAAGATGGCCTAGGCTATAAGAAGATTGCCAAGACACTGACACTGAGCTGCAGCATGGTGGCCAAGACCATACAGCGGTTTAACAGAACAGGTTCCACTCAGAACAGTCCTCGCCATGGTCGACCAAAGAAGTTGAGTGCACATGCTCAGCGTCAGAGTTATCTTTAGGAAATAGACGTATGAGTGCTGCCAGCATTGCTCCAGAGGTTGAAGGGGTGGGGGTCAGCCTGTCAGTGCTCAGACCATACGCCGCACACTGCATCAGTCAAATTGGTCTGCATGGCTGTTGTCCCTGAAGGAAGGTTCTTCTAAAGATGGTGCACAAGAAAGCCCACAAACAGTTTGCTGAAGACAAGCAGACTAAGGACATGAATTACTGAAACCATGTCCTGTGGTCTGATGAGACCAAGATAAACTTATTTGCTTCAGATGGTGTCAAGCATGTGTGGCTGCAACCAGGTGAGGAGTACAAAGATGGGTGGGAGTGTCATGGTCTGGGGCTTCATGAGTGCTGATGGCACTGGAGAGCTACAGTTCACTGAGGGAACATGAATGCCAACATGTACTGTGACATACTGAAGCAGAAAATGATCCCCTCCCTTCGGAGACTGGGCCACATGGCAGTATTCCAGCATGACAATGACCCCAAACACACCTCCAAGACGACTACTGCCTTGCTAAAGAAGCTGAGGGTGAAGGTGATGGACTAAACCCTATTGAGCATCTCTGGGGCATTCTCAAACAGAAGGTGGATGAGCACAAGGTCTCTAACATCCACCAGCTCTGTGATGTCGTCATGGAGGAGTGGAAGAGGACTCCGGTGGCAACCTGTGAAGCTCTGGTGAACTCCAAGCTCAAGAGGGTTAAGGCAGTGCTGGAAAATAATGGTGGCCACAAAACATATTGACACTTTGGGCCCAATTTTGACATACTTAGGGGTGTACTCACTTTTGTTGCCAGTGGTTTACACATTAATGGCTGTGTGTTGAGGTATTTTGAGGGGACAGCAAATTTACACTGTTATACAAACTGTACACTCACTACTTTACATTGTAGCAAATGTCTGTTAGATTTCCACTCATCTCAGGCATCTCACTCACCTGGTCCGGAGTAATCCCACTTCTGACACCAAACTGTTAGATTTCAATGTTACAGGGATCTCAGATTATGCATTATGCCCGTCAGATCATCCGTCATGCCTTCCAGCCATTAACTTCTTTTCACCATTAACTTCTATTAACTTCTATTAACTTTTACTTCTGTGCTGCTATGAGCTAGAAATTGTGGTTTGCTGCAGAGTTCAGGTGCCTGGAGATTCCGAAATGAACACACACACTGACAGATATGAGTGCTCACAGAGACTTCAGATTTATTCATTCAAAACAGAAGTATTTACACACATTGTACACATTGATAACAGCAGTACATGGACTGTTACTACTGGTCCAAGTGTCAGATGGATTTAACCAAAACACAGCACATAGTCATGATAGTGTCATGTTGACAAGGAAATACATAATAATATAATCAAGGATAGCAGTTGATCAGCTTATTCAAAGAGGTAATTAAATGAATACATTCATCATAGGTATTTGATAGCAGTTCATAATATAAATGATAAAAGAGAATTATTTAGTGTAGTCACATGAAAAGATATAATCAAATATTTTCAAAAATGTGAGAGGTGTACTCAATTTTGTGAGATACTGTATAAACAGTCATATGTATATATATATATATATATATATATATATATATATATATATATATATATATATATATAACTATTAATAAATAATAATGAAAATAAAAGATATAAATACAAACTGAACAAAAAAAGTAACACGCCATATAATAAACAAAAATAGAGATGTCCAAAATGAACAAAAACAAAAATAATAATTAAAAAACACTTCAAATAACACAACAAAAAAAATTAGTCAGTGACGGGCTTTATTTCGCCTCTAGAGGCCGCTCTAATACTGTATAATGACCGCAGACTCTTTACAGCCACTCTCACAAGGGATGCAACCAGGAAAAACTATTGGTGTGGAATTTGGCTGATAACCGATAGTTCCAGCAAAAAGTTGCCAGTGCTGATCACACACACACACACACACACACACACACATAATTTGTTTGTTTAATGAATTAAAAAATCCTGTTGTCATGTGACATGCTGTTATAGAAAAATAACACATAACAACAAAAAACACTTTTAGGGTGGTTACAGTAACTCCTCTTCATCACACCACACTCTCACTGATTACTTTCCTTTATTAGTAAACCCTCAAGTGTTTTATTACTTATGTATGAAGTTTTACCATGCATCAGAGGAAGTGATATACTATACGTATAAGCCTTTCCTATTTCTTCAGCATTAAGAAAAGCCATGCATCATTCAGAAATCAAATGTTTTTTTTTGTGTGTCACGGATGCTTTCAGGACACCTGCTCTGAAGCGCTCACATTACCGTTCACAAAATAGCGTCTGATTGTGTTCCAAAGCGCCGCTCCGATCGCTGCCTGTCTTCCATTGTAGGGTGACGAACCCGAACCCGAAGCGTTTATTCATCCTCCGACTCATTCAGATTCTCTTGATATTGCATCCGTTAGAAACAAGGGCCATTAAATAGGATCCAAATGGAGCTGAAAGCTTTTTCATATCAAATCTACGGACATTCATTATCAAGCATGCGTTGGTCAGCCGCGTCCAAAAAAAGGCTGAGATGCTGGACCTCTTTATTCGATTATAGTCCCAATTTTCGTTTGTCGCTTACTCGGAACCTGATTCGTCTCTCGTTTATTCTCTCACACACAAAATCTGACAAATGAGCCTTAAATAATTCAGCGCCCGATGAAAAAAAAAAATCAAGCCTCTTCTCCGAAATCAAGCATGGCTTGTTAGCGTAAACTTTTGCGACGCCAGACTTCGGAAACCACAACACTGCCACAGCTGGGAGATCCGTAATGAGTTTACTGGCAAAGGAAAGAGGGGGGAAAAAAGGACTAATTTACTGAGCGCAATCTCTGAAAGTGTGCTGATGCACGGACAGTTGTGTTTATTAAGCCTTTACAGAACTGTCAGGAAGGAATCGGTTAAGCTTTACAAATCCGAACGCGTGTTTCCCTCATTCGCTTCTCGTTTTCGTTTCGTTACCATGTAAAAAAGCAAGCTAAACACGCATTGAAGTTTGTATGGCCTCTCTGTTCGTGAAGAGACTCCCCACAGCGTGTAGGGCTGCGTTCAGTCTCAGAAAAGGGATTAGAAGAATATACGTGTGAATTTGACTTGGCAATGAGAACATTCAACATGCAGAGAACATGCAGCGCCGTGACACCACACATCCGAAATAAATAACGTAAATGTTATGTATACAGCATTTACTGTTTTTTTCTTTCAAATAAAGAGTTGTAGTAATCACATTTACTCAAAGAAGGCTAATACTAGCTAGATGTTTCAATACAACTGACTAAGTCAATACAAAGTGTACCTGAATATACCCGAGTGTGTTTGTTAGTGTCCCGAATAGCATTGAAGTGGAGGTTTGAACCCTAAAACACACACCCTTGTGGATTACCTACTCCTGCAGACTAAAACATACTCGTAATATACTCAGCAAAAAAAAAATGTCCCTTTTTCAGGAGACTGTATTTTAAAGATAATTGTGTATCTTTATTTCTTTATTGGCTGTTTATTGGAAAGGGTTTAAACAATGTTTATGCTTGTTCAATGAACCATGAACAATGATTGCGCATGCACCTGTGGAACAGTCCTTAAAACACAAACAGTTTACAGGTGGTAGGCAATTAAGGTCACAGTTACAATAACTTAAAGAGACCTTTCTACTGACTCTGAAAAACACTAGAAGAAAGATGTCTATGGTTCCTGCACACCTGCATGAACATGCCATAGGCCTGCTTCAGGGAGGCATGATGTAAAGTTAGGGCCTCATTACTCCATTTCTGTTCATCAAATGTCTGTGAAACTTGTTCAGTTGTCGAATGATTTGATGTTAATACATGTTTACACATTAAGAAATGTAAGAAATTTGCTGGAAATAAAAGCAGTCGAATGTGAGAGGACGTTTCTTTTTTTTGTTGAGTTTATATTACACAATGTAAATCACATCGTGCTCCAGTAAAAAATAAGAAGAAAAGAATTAGCGCTCTTTCCTGAAAGGGAGTGTGTAAATAATAGGACACCTCTAATGTGGAAAGAGGGGTGAGATTGAGTCGCACTCCCCGAGGGGCCGCCGACACACTCGGCCCTCCTCCAACAGAAAAACGAGGGAATGTGGTTGCTAAGAGAGCAGCATCCCGTGGGGAAGAAGGGAGAAAAGATGGAAGGATAATGTAAGAACAAGAGACTGTGAGAAAATGGAAGGCAGGATGACGAGAAAGCGAGAGAGGGAGGGGGGGGTTTGTGGTATTATAGACCCCCTGCAGCGCTCAGTGGGATGGGAGGCCAGGGACCTCATGGTGGGTCACCTTCTCCTCGAGAGGCATGAGACACTTTACAATGAGGGACTGTGTTATCAGCACAGCTAGTATGCCTCACACACACACACACACACACACACACACACACACTCTCTCTCTCTACTTTTACTAAATTAATATGAGAAGCAAAAAAAAATCAGGAATTGAAAATGAAGTGAAATTAAATTTGAGGCTGCTGAGTATATGATTTGGGAATTGCACCCTCTCTCCGGTAGAAAAATGCAATTCTGAGCTACTTGTGGAACGGTATTTCGTGGGAATTTCACCCTCTCGGCGAGAGCGGACTAATAGACTTTCGATGAGAATTCGGGGCTGTGTCCCAAACCCCATACTAGGTAATTAATAGGATGCCTAAACAGCAAGGAAATTAAAGATGTAGCGATGCACTATTTAGTATAGTAGTACACCATTTAGTACAGACAAGGAGATATAATTATCTGATGCTCCATCCATCCTTCCATTCATCTTGCTATTCATTCACCCATCCAACTAGCTAATCCATCCATCTGTGCAATGATTCAACTATTCCTCCAACCAGCTATCCCTCCATCCTTCTAGTCATCCAGCTTTCTGGCTAGCTATCATCCATCCATCCATCCATCCATCCTTCTGTCTGTTTAGCTATCCATCCATTCATTTATCCATCTATCCAAATAGCTATGGATATCCATCAATTTAACAATCTATCCATTTAGGCATCCATCCATCCTTCTGTGTAGCTATCCATCCATCCATCCATCCATCAATCCATTTCGCTATCCATCCATCCTTTTCCCTATCCATTTAATCATCCATCAATCTGAATAGCTGTTTATCCATTCAATTGTATATCTAGCAATCCATCCGTCATCCATCTAATCCATCCATCCATCTAACTATATAGTTATCCATCCATCCATTCATTCAATTTCTTATCTAGCAATCCATCCATCTGTCCATCCATCCATCCATCCATCCATCCATCCATCCATCTATCTATCTAGTTATCCATCCATCCATTCAATTTTGTATCTAGCTATCCATCCACCTGTCCATCCATCCGTTTTACAATCTGCAGTTTAATCGTGTAGCAGCTGACTGTGAGCTCAGCTTTACAGTGCTTCTGGAGGAGGTTTGATTTTTCCAGCAGCGTGTCTCTTCCCAGTGCTGTGTTTCTGGAGACAGATGGAGGCATTCAGCCACAGTAGTGGCTCTCGCGGGTGAACTCGGGGTGAAGCTACAGAGAAGAGCTACAGGCGAGTTTACTGGATCACACAGAGAAGCTGGTGCATGTAAATATGAGATTTTACCAGCCCAATCTGGCAGCTAGTCGAGCACACACACACACACACACACACACACACACACACACACACATAATGGCTTTATGGCCTTGCAGCTTTTCTTATTTGATTTATTCCAAACACAAGAATCACAGTGGATGATTTCTGAGGTAGAGAAAGAAGGGAAAGAATCTCAGGCTGATATGGAAGACTCTATGCTGCAGTATAGTAAAATATTAAGCTGAAGTATTGATCAGTGAAGTGGCCTTCAAATGATACAAGGTTTTTTCCTTGTTTATCTAGCTCAAAAATGTGTATATGTAATAGCAGAGTATGACCATGGAATCTAAAAAGAGTAGTTATCATATAATAGTAGCATTCAAGTGGATATAAATAATAATAATTTTTTTTTAAAGGCAGATGTTTTTTAAGCCTGCAACCTAATTACCATTTCCTCTAAGAACATTCTGCCATTTTGATATTTCTAGTTTCTGACACCTTTCTCTACAAAAATTAAAGCAATTATTACATAAAACAACAAGGAACTGAGCAAACCTGATCTGCATGAACAGTATTTAAAAAAAACAAAAAAAACCATGATGCAATCATTTGGATTTTAAATCCCTCCATTTTCCGATCGATGACACTAAAAGCTCTAATCTGATTGGTCGAATGAGCTGATTGGACGATGCTGATTTACGCGGCGGATCAATACCTCACTACACCGCAGACTCTCATCTCATGCTGGCCTCAGATCACTTTTCCAAGGACACTTAAGCTGCCACTTGCATGAGACCTTCGTAACATTATGCTTACACACAAAGACACACACACACAAACTGCATGCACGAATAAACAGACGCTACTCCACCAGTTAACGCAACATTAGCAAAGCAAGGATGGGGTAATTTAACCACGACCTCTTATCTGCACATTGTTCATTAGCAAATCGCCTGGAAATGGCATTAATTTGTTCAGAGTAAAACTCATTTTCTCTGTATAGAGATGCTTATTCAAGAAACCAACATGTTTTTCGCATAAATAAACTTTTATTTAGCGTGAAATAGCAGCTGGTAACAGCAATCTCTGATGTGAAGAAGAAAAAAAAAACAGAAGTCCTTTGCACCAGATTCAAAAGAAAACCTGGGAATAAATAATGACGAAGTAGTATGATCTATATATAAGGACTAAAAGACTTGTTGGTGTGCTGGTATAGGAAAATAATCACCGGCCAGTGGAGAGGATGCTGGGGGTGAGGGTAGGAGGTGTTAGGGGCAGTTGATGGGGGGAATTCACAAAGCACTGACATTGGAGACTCTTTACATAAAATAAATATACTTGTCCTTACAGAAAATGTCATTATAATCAACAATACACATGTTTAAAACTAGTTTTATATCCATCCATCCATCCATTCTCCAAAATATATACTGTATATACAGTGTACTCTGAATGAGCTGGTACTACAGAAACGATAATGTATTACTACGAGTGCATTAATATAAACCTCTCAGAGCTGCTGTTATAGTAAATGAATCCACATCACTGGACCAATCAGAATCGAGAATTCAATCGTACTAAGGTTAAATAACCTTACACAGCTACAGTACATTCATTCATCTTGTTTATCCTGTAGATTAGTTTAGAGCACCAGATTCCCCGTGACCCTGAAAAAGAGTAAGCGGTAGAAGATGGATGCATGGATGGATGGATGGATTAGTTTAGATGTTATATTGAAGTTGTATCACAAATTCGTCTCACCCTGACAATTCCCAGCAATGCCATTCTTCAGCTAATCTGGTGCACTAGGAAAAGTTTAGTTCTGCATTTCCAGACACCAGATCAAGCAGCTCAACTTTTACAGCAGAACAGTGGTTTAGCTTCTGGGATATTGGGAATGGAGTGCCTTTAAAATATTTACATTACAAACTATTTGGCAAATAGTGTTAATTAGTCTTATATGTATTGAGTCCACACTGACTTGTAGTTTGTTTAGAGGGAGAGGGTTTTAAAAATGTTTAGAGAAACGAACTGGACACAAAAATGATGATAACCACTAGAATAAGGATATCGATTGGGCAAAAACAAACTAATGGGTAGACTGTAATTGATAGAAATGGATGGGTCAATTATACATGACTCGCTGTGACACCATGACTCTATAACACCCCTTGTGTCATCACAGAAGAACCATATTGGCTCCCTGAAGAACCCTTGGGTCAAAAATCTGACTATCTGACCCCATTTTCCATTATTGACATAAAACCCTGCCACATAATGGTAGCACATACGCTGATTGAAGATCAGTCCATCAACAGGTTCTTTAGGAAACCGAAAAAAAACTCTTATTAACCCGGCTGGGGTTAATAAGAGCTGGAAAAAAGATGGACTTTTTTTTTATGTTTTGTTGAAATCCTTGGACCCAAATTTCCAGGTTCTTCAAAAGTGTTTTCCATTCATTCATCTTAAGTAAGCACTTAGTGTTTCTTCCTGGTGGTAAATTCCCGGATTCTTCCCGGAGCCTATCTTGGGAACACTGGGAATGAGCTGAGAATACACCCTGGATGAGAAGCCAGTCAACTAACAAGGAGCAATTTTGAGTATCTAGCATACCTACTGGCATGTTTTTGGGTGGTGGGAGGAAACCAGATAACCTAAAGGAAAACCATATAGACAGGGATAGTTACCTGAGTACAGGAATGCACCAAGACTGTGGAGCTGTAACTGTGACTTTGCAACACTACACCCTTACACTCTCATGTTGTTGCTCATCACTGCCAATCAATTCAAATAATAGTACTATGACACTCACAACACATAGTCATGCTGGTCACGCACATTGATTAGCCACCAATATGGCAAGGTTGTTGATGAGCTAAATATAATTTGAAAGTGTCCAGATCAGATTGCCTTAATATATTCCCTGTGCTTCTGAGTGGATTTGGCTCAAGCACCCAGAGCCCAAACAGGCACTGATGGCCTAATCTGGAGGTCCAAGCGGTAATTACGCAATTGTCCTTCCTCCAGCTTTCCCATTCCAATGACGCTCACCATGACCACCGTGCCTGCCCACAAATCAAATCCTCAAATCCTCAGACCATTCCTTGGCCCTGATGAGAGGGTGTTCAGATGGGCTAATGGCTTTGTGGAGAGTGTGATGTGGTACTCAGTCAAAAATATCAAAAACTGATTTTTTTTATATTTTCTAAAAGCGACAAATATTTTGAATCATCTTTTGGTACTTTATTGAGTATTCTGGGTTGAATTTGAATGTTCTCTCCATACTTCGGGGGTTTCCTCTAGGTACTCCAGTTTCCTCCCTCAGTCCAAGGGCATGCTCTGTAGGCTGATTGGCATTTACAAATTGTCCATAGCATGTGAATGTGTGTGCGATTGCCCCCTGCGATGGGTTGGCACCTCATCCAGGGAGTGACACACCTTGTGTCTCGAGTTACCTGGCTCCAGGCTGCCCCTCAACCCTGTGTAGGATAATCAGTAAGGAAAATAGATGAATGGATAATAACGATAACTGTTATTATTATTATTATTATTATTATTATTATTATTATTATTATTGTTGTTGTTTTATGGGGTTTTGTAGTGAGTTACACAATTGGAAGCTCGTTGGTGGCTCGTTGCTAATATCCTTTGTCTTGGTTAAACACTCACATGCAAGCACGCACACGCACACACACACACACACACACACACACACACACACACATTAATGACCTATGCTAACTGCCTGTAAAGTGATGCAGAGAGATTATACTCTAATGATTATTTCAACACCTCATCTACACCCATGACATTTCTAATAAAAACAGAAGAAATGGAGATAAAAATAGATGGGGGTGGGGGGTTACCTTTATGTTTGTGTGTATTTACTCATGTATTCAATTTATCCAGCTCCTTTCTAATACCAAAGGTCACTCTACACCAAAGTACACCAATAAAAACACACACACACACACACACACACACACACACACACACACACACACAACACACACAGGTAGAACTAGAAGAATTACACTAAAGTAAAAGGCTTTCCTTAGGTGCACTTTGAATACTTATTCATTTTACAAAAAATCTGTTTAATTGCTTGTTAATTTCTATTTATGTGTGTGTGTGTGTGTGTGTGTGTGTGTGTGTTTCTTTTCCAAAACTGTAACTGTAACTGTAATCTGACCTTGGGAACGGCACTATACAAATGAAACATTTTGTTGTTATCATAAAGGATTGCCAAATGGAATATAAAAAACACTCTGTTTTAGGCTTTTACATAGAACCTTTATTGCTAATTTTTTTCCATGTTAATTAACCTTGTTTTTTTTTTGTTTTTTTTACAAGGTTTTAACAAACAAAAATGAAGTTTTTTTATTGATACATTTTCGTAAACATACAAATCATCAAACTTTTTGTAATAAAAAACAAAACAACTACTGTGAGTAGTTTTGCTGTCAGTTTGTAAGCAAAACTCTATTTTGTGAAAGACATTATGTCTTTGAGAATTGCAATATGATATTTTGGTCATATTGCCCATCCTTAATATGAAAAAATGGTTTTATTTCTCAAAACCCACATATTAATAAAACATATTCAGGATGTTGTGTTAGTACTGTCCAAAACCAAAAACTGTCCCAAAACTCCCTTTAAAAAACAACAACAACAGCAAAGGACTTTAGAACCCTAGAGCAGAGGATGAAAATGTTCAGAAAATGTTCCAGAAAGAAATTTGCAGTGATGTATATGAGCATATTTGTTTTGACGAATATATAACTGAACAATCTGGTTTGACTGAATGAGTTTCAACTTCCATAAATAAATAATAAAACACAAAGCCGTTTCTTACTAGTTGACTTGAGAAATGCACAGTCCCGAAAGGATGCTCTGATCTCTGATGTATGTGAACTTTTAGTTCTGCATACACTAATATTAAAAATAGCAGTTCCTTTGTGTTAGATGTAAGTGCTGGTTTCATAACATGCTGGGGTATGGACTCATGAGTAAAGGTGAACAGATTCAGAACCTCGGACAGCGACCATGACTCGACCCTTCCAGCTGATTCTGATAGATAGATACAAACTGAAGCATAAAACATGGAAAAGGAGTGTCAGACCATACAAGTGTTCTACTATTTCACCTCTTTTCATATTCCCTCAAGGACACTCAGTCTCTAAGTCAGCCTTAGTACTCTCCCAGGGATCAGTAGCACCATGGATACCCTCCATACTTCAGGGATGAAGCCTTGCTTTCTGGTTTAAACCAGGCATCGTTATCCTCGAGCTTGTGTACCACCAGTGCATCGCTTTATCATACTCGGAATCAATATTAAATGTCAGTACATTGGGTTAATTTCAGCGTTGGAGCCACGAGCCCCTCATCTCTGGTAAGCTCCCCACCCCAGCCCCCAAATTTCAGCCACTGGGACTCAGCACCACACCACTCTTTTTTTCAAATAATTTTGTAAATGAATGTAGTTTTACCATGAATACTGATTATGAATGAAGAGTAGAAGTTGACTAAAAAAAATCACTCAACGTCATGACATTCAGTCATAATCAGCTAATTACATGCATGTACATGCTGCTATTATGACAGTGACGCAAAAAACGATTGAGTGCGGTCGTGAGAGCAAACTTTGTAAAGCTGACTTTGTCTAAAACATTTAACGTTCAGCTTGATAATTCAACACTACTGGAATTTTCGCATCGAATGGAAAGATCTGGTTCTGACAAAGTTTAACATTTCCACTCGTCACCTGCAGTCTTTCTAAAGGTAAGATGTCTTTTAGCTTTTTTGTCTTTGTCACTAGTATGAGGTTATATGAACAGTGCTGGTTGTCATTATTTACGTGAGTGCTTTATGTGTAGCCTTGCTATTTAGTGTCATCGGGTGATGACATGATGGTTTTTATAGTTTAGCCATGCTTAATCTTTACTGTACTTTTAGTGTTTAGTAAGGTGGTATTATTATTATTATTATTATTATTATTATTATTATTATTATTATTATTATAATTATTGGTTAAGGTTATATGAAATGTGATCCTCTCTTTACACTACTCACACCCCAAAATTAACCAGTTACCAACACCTTTAATTACCGGGGATGTCTGGGAAAGGAGTTTGATCAAACACACTGCATCCACAATTATAAGGATAATATATGATACTTTATTAACACTTAATTGTATAAAATTATTATTATTATCAATATTTTTTTAGTGAGGTGGGCGAGGTAGGCCTCTCCCTGTGACACATCGAGGTCCCCTTGTTCTGACACCCTGGCACCGACCCTGGTTAATTCCACCCATTTGTTTAAAAAATTAGGTTTCTCTGGGCTCTTAGGTTGTGCTGCTCATTCAATTGTCATTAAGTAACAACTTGTTACTATACATTAGATGCTTCACACAAGACTAAAAACTGATTAAAAGAACACAGATATAATGAACAAATTTTTTCTGTAAGATGTTTATTTAACATTTAAGGAAGGAGTCTCCAGTGTTTTGTTTGGACACTTCGAAGTTTCTCAGTAACGTTGCTTTATGAACTTTTATAGCTGCTATAACATAAGCGATAACAGGTCATTAACCATCACGCAAATATGAATGGACACATTTTGTTCTGTTCTTTAAGGAGTAACAATCACAAAAGTTGGAGAATAAAACACTTCATCATCAACAAAAAAAACGAACATTGAGGTTACGGCTGCAAAATTAATCAAATATCGATCGTGATTACGATTTTGACTGCCCACAATTAAATGAACATGAGCTTTCACCTCCAGCGTTTTATGCGAGGGGAAATCACGAAATTAGCATGATGCTAAATGGCAGTTCAGAGGGTGTCAGGGACATTAAACATCATCATGCTGAACGGGAAAAAAAATTGCAGATAAACTCGGGGCTTTACAGTGCCACCATTTCACTCGCATTTGTGACTGAAAAGTACTTTGTGCGACTGTGAATAAATATTTATTTGCGCTGGTGCGAGTGACCTGTTCGGAGTTGTATAATACAATCGGAATAAAAACTACAGGAAGTCCAAAATGCATATACACAGCGCAAAAGTTACTTTCACACTGCTTTTCAGTGGCTTCGTGCAGAGTAAATAAATAATAATGTTAACGCTACAAGGTGGGTTTAATTCAAACTTCTTTATTTAAAAAAAAATCTTCACTAATCATAATCAAGAGTAGCAACTGTTCAGTCTGTAAACATACAGTACACTGCTGGTCTCCTTTACTAAGTCTAATTCACTTCATTTAAACTCACGGTTGCCATATATCACTAGAAAAGTTAACCCACGTTTCCATGTTTTGATTTAATCCCCCAAAACATAATATTTTCAGCAGACATGGACACTGTACTGGGGGAACAAATCTAAAACTGATAAACAAACAAAAATTAAACTATTAAAATACAAAGACAGAAAACGTGCTTAGTTCTAAATAAATTATTTAATATAAAAAAACTGATATTATAATAAGTTCATAATTATTTAATTAGTATGGGTTGCAATAAATATCAATTTGACATTAAGCTTAGTAGGCTATTTCCATAGAAATCTACTTTTTAAATTAATCTACTTTTAATTAGGACTGTTTATTGTTTTTAAGATATTTAAAAATAAATATTTTATGGTTGTTTATTTATCAATTTACCAATAGTATTTCTCATTGCTATTATTTTAATTCAATAAACAGTGACCATGAGAAGAGAGGTTACATTTAACTGTTTATGATGGACCTCCTGATAAAAGCTTCAACAAAAAAAGATTGGTTTCTGGATCGGTTTCTGTTGAAAAAAATCCTGATCGGTGTATCCCTATTGAACACCATTAAACTAAAGCGCTTTCCATCTGATAGGTAAATGAACTCACCCAATCACATCCTTTATGAGATTATTCAGATATATACACAATATATACAGAGCGGTTCGAGAACTGTCTCCAGCCCAGAACCATTACAGCGGAAAATGTCTAATAGTGTAGCTTTAAATATTTTTAGGAGGAGCAGACTTCAAACACTGAACATTGACGTTTATTGTATTTGTTTACAAGATGAAACAGGTTAACGGTTGTTTTTTGCATACAGTCTGTAAATTTACTGAAAATGTTAAATTTAGTTTATCAGAAGATAAATTAATTTATCATGGCTCACACTATGTTCCTAAATTCTGTCATAATTGACCAGCTCAAGATTTCTCATGCCTACTTGTGTGTTATATTGTGGCATGAGAAAACGTAACAAATGTGAAAGTGCAATAAAAATATGTTGTCAGTAAAATCAATTAATAATCGTGATAAATAATCGAGATCTCAATATTGATCAAAATAATCAAGATTATCATTTTGGCCATAATTGTGCTGCCCTAATTGACATCATTGATTATTTTCCTGTAACATCATGGGCCCAAGTGGTTATTCCCACCAAAGTTGTACGAGGTTAAAGGTAAACATCCATCCAACTATCTACTTCTATCGACTCCTCCTCATGAAGGAGTAAGCGGTAGACCTGGAGCCTCACAGGGAGCATCGGGCACAAGGCGGGGTACACCCAGGACAGGGTGCCTCAGACACCTATTCATACACTACGGACCCTTTAGACACGCCTACCACGCATGTCTTTGGACTGGGGGAGGAAACCGGAGCAACCGGAGGAAACCCCCGCAGCACAGGGAGAATATGCAAACTCCACACACATGGCCCCGGCAGGAATCGAACCCCGGACCCTGGACGTTTAAAGGTAAACATGATATAAAAAAGCTTACTTTGATGCAAAATTAAAGGCATCAAAGAGTACATGTGGGTGAAAGAAAAAAAAAAACATGTACATTTTATTTCTGTTTGACCTTCAGCTCATTCATGGCAAACTGATGTTACGTTCCAAAATACACACACACACACACACACACACACACACATATATATATATATATATATGTATATACATATTTTGCATATCACGCTTTACAAAAAATAAGTATTGCACTCATCAAGATTGGAACTCATCATCTCTATAAAAAGAAAAAAAAATATCCGCTTGAATGAACAATTGAGAGGTCAAGAGCTTTGGGAATTGCAGTGTTAGCAAACGTTTCTTTCTCAAGGAAAAAAAAAAAGAAGCGGCCGGCCCTCGGTTATGATTCCATCGTAGTGCAACAAAGGTAGATAATTGCGTTTCAAGCAGAGCGAGAAAAATAACTCCTGAACCGTTACACAAAAGAAGCGATGATGAAAAACTACAGATCAGCATTTTTCTCCTCCTCATCCACATCAATCGCTCTGTTTCAGGTTCCAGCGTGGCTCTGATGCTGTAGGATAAGCTTTACAGAAAGAGAGAGAAAGGGGGGTGAAGATCGAGAGAGGAGGAGGGAACCATCCGTCATCATTTTATCTGTTCAGTGCCAACGTTTTTCAAGTGGGGACGTCGCAAAATTAAAAGCCACTTCAGCTTTTAGATGATTTGTGCTGAGATATCACATCTTGGATGCTACCTTGACGGAAATGTACTTTTTTATTTTGTTTATTTATTTATTTTTTTACACCTAATCTTATGAGAAGTGGCATAAATTCAATACTTTCAACAAAAAAATGTGTAAACAGAGACTTTAATAAAGACACACGGCGCTTGAAGCGAATTGCTCATACTGAAACTCTAAAGCGTCTCATGTGTTTATTAAATTGACCTTGTCTACACGAGTCTTCAATCTGACGCTGTTTAAAAAAACAGAAAAAAAGATGATCCGGTGATCTGGGATGGCGGGAGACACACTTCATCTTCTCTTTTAACGACTCCGAGCTCAATCTTGCCCGTTATCCCAGAGGCAGGTGGCGTCGAAAGCCTCACCATATGGCGCCCGCTGAAAGCACAGTGATGAGGAATTAGACCTAACCGACCAGAGATGGAGATCAATGATGACCACTTATCACTTCAGGACACGGGCGTGTTTGTTATTTATCTAACAAAGAGCAGCTGCGATTTTGGGCCTAAACAATGGCAGAAAAAGGGAAAGTGCTCGACGTCTCTCCTGCGCTCCCCTGCTTGCTTGGTTCTACAGCGACCTTTTGTTCGCTCAGAAAGGAGCGAGTGTACAGGGGTGAAAACCGCTTCCTGTGAATAGTTTTCCATTCGTCTGACCCGATTTAAAATGCTCTCGCTGTTATTCTAATACGAGCCAAAAAGTGGAGTCTTATCGATGTAGGGATGATTACACGGAACCCAAAGTGCTGTCCTTCTCTCCAATACTAACCCTTAGAACACTAGATAGGTGGAAAATCCAAAATGAACCTACAAACCAATATGCAGTGTATCTGCAGTTATCAGCACTTCAAATTGAATACTTTTTAATACCATATTCAAGACATTTCCAAAACATTTTAAGACCTGCACGTCACTTCAATCATGCTACACGATACATCAGCAATAATGCCTTGTGCTCATGCAAGTACATCCATTTCTGGGTTTAAGTAATCTATAGCAGGTTAAACTTCTATAGAGTTATATGGGAGACTGTAGCAAAGGCTTTTTTGCATTGCCATTTGCTCCAACAGTGAAAGAGAAAAAAATCCAGTATCTCCTTCCCATGACTTTCATGGAGAGATGGATTATGACCGTCAGAAGACAAAAAGATGTCAAACCTGTCCAAAGAAGCAATCAATCAATCAGATTCCAAACTCTCCACCATGGCCAAGACCAAAGAGCTCTCCAAGGATGTCAGGGACAAGATTGTAGATCTACAAGACAAGTGTGGAATGGGTTACAAGACCATTGCCAAGCAGCTTGGTGAGAAGGTGACAACAGTTGGTGCGATTATTCGCAAATGGAAGAAACACAAAAGAACTGTCAATCTCTCTCGGCCTGGGGCTCCATGCAAGATCTCTCCTCGTGGAGTTGCAATGATCATGAGAACAGTGAGGAATCAGCCCAGAACTACATGGGAGGATCTTGTCAATGATCTCAAGGCAGCTGGGACTGGAATCCTGCAGCGCCCGCAAGATCCCCCTGTTGAAGAAAGCACATATAAATGCCCGTCTGAAGTTTGCCAATGAACATCTGAATGATTCAGAGGACAACTGGGTGATAGTGTTGTGGTCAGATGAGACCAAAATGGAGCTCTTTGGCATCAACTCAACTCACCATGTTTGGAGTCGGAGGAATGCTGCCTGTGACCCCAAGAACACCATCCGCACCGTCAAACATGGAGGTGGAAACATTATGCTTTGGGGGTGTTTTTCTGCTAAGGGGACATGACAACTTCACCGCATCAAAGGGACGATGGACGGGGCCATGTACTGTCAAATCTTCCTCGGCCAGGGCATTGAAAATGGGTCGTGGATGGGTATTCCAGCATGACAATGACCCAAAACACACAACCAAGGCAACAAAGGAGTGGCTCAAGAAGAAGCACATTAAGGTCCTGGAGTACCCTAGCCAGTCTCCAGACCTTAATCCCATAGAAAATCTGTGGAGGGAGCTGAAGGTTTGAGTTGCCAAACGTCAGCCTTGAAACCTTAATGACTTGGAGAAGATCTGCAAAGAGGAGTGGGACAAAATCCCTCCTGAGATGTGTGCAAACCTGGTGGCCAACTACAAGAATCAACTGACCTCTGTGATTGCCAACAAGGGTTTTGCCACCAAGTACTAAGTCATGTTCTGCAGAGGGGTCAAATACATATTTCCCTCATTAAAATGCAAATCAATTAATAACATTTTTGACATGTGTTTTTCTGGATTTTTTTGTTGTTATTCCGTCTCTCACTGTTCAAATAAATCTACCATTAAAATTATAGACTGATCATTTCTTTGTCAGTGGGCAAACGTACAAAATCAGCAGGGGATCAAATACTTTTTTCCCCTCACTGTATATATATACAGTGCCTTGCGAAAGTATTTGGCCCCCTTGAACTTTTCAACCTTTTGCCACATTTCAGGCTTCAAACATAACGATATAAAATTTTTATTTTTTGTGAAGAATCACCAACAAGTGGGACACAATTGTGAAGTGGAACGAAATCTATTGGATTTTTTAAACTTTTTTAGCAAATAAAAAACTGAAAAGTGGTGCGTGAAAAATTATTCGGCTCCTTTACTTTCAGTGCAGCAAACTCACTCCAGAAGCTCAGCTAGGCAACATTGGATCTGAATGATCCAATGTTGTCCTAAATGACTGATGGTGATAAATAGAATCCACCTGTGTGTAATCAAGTCTCTGTATAAATGCACCTGCTCTGTGATAGTCTCAGGGTTCTGTTGAAAGCGCAGAGAGCATCATGAAGACCAAGGAACACACCAGGCAGGTCCGTAATACTGTTGTGGAGAAGTTTAAAGCCGGATTTGGATACAAAAAGATTTCCCAAGCTTTAAACATCCCAAGGAGCACTGTGCAAGCGATCATTTTGAAATGGAAGGAGTATCAGACCAACGCAAATCTACCAAGACCTGGCCGTCCCTCTAAACTTTCAGCTCAGACAAGGAGAAGACTGATCAGAGATGCAGCCAAGAGGCCCATGATCACTCTGGATGAACTGCAGAGAACTACAGCTGAGGTGGGAGAGTCTGTCTATAGGACAACAATCGGTCGTACAGTGCACAAATCTGGCCTTTATGGAAGAGTGGCAAGAAGAAAGCCATTTCTCAAAGATATCCATAAAAAAGTCTCGTCCAAAGTTTGCCACAAGCCACCTGGGAGACACACCAAACATGTGGAAGAAGGTACTCTGCTCATAATCCATCAAAATCGAACTTTTGCCCAAAATGCAAAACGATATGTTTGGCGTAAAAGCAACACAGCTCATCACCCTCAACACACCATCCCCACTGTCAAACATGGTGGTGGCAGCATCATGGTTTGGGCTTGCTTTTCTTCAGCAGGGACAGGGAAGATGGTTAAAATTGAGGGGAAGATGGATGCAGCCAAATACAGGACCATTCTGGATGAAAACCTGTTGGAGTCTGCAAAAGACCTGAAACTGGGACGGAGATTTATCTTCCAACAAGACAATGATCCCAAACATACAGCAAAATCTACAAAGGAATGGTTCACAAATAAACGTATCCAGCTGTTACAATGGCCAAGTCAAAGTCCGGACCTGAATTTAATCGAGAATCTGTGGAAAGAGCTGAAAACTGCTGTTCACAAACGCTCTCCATCCAACCTCACTGAGCTCGAGCTGTTTTGCAAGGAAGAATGGGCAAGAATTTCAGTCTCTCGATGTGCAAAACTGATAGAGACATACCCCAAGCGACTTGCAGCTGTAATCGCAGCAAAAGGTGGCTCTACAAAGTATTAACGCAAAGGGGCCGAATAATTTTGCACGCCCCACTTTCAATTTTTTTATTAGTTAAAAAAGTTTCAAAAATCCAATAGATTTCGTTCCACTTCACAATTGTGTCCCACTTGTTGGTGATTCTTCACAAAAAATAAAAATTTGAAAATAAAATAAAAAAAAGAAAAAATTTTAAGCCTGAAATGTGGCAAAAGGTTGAAAAGTTCAAGGGGGCCGAATACTTTCGCAAGGCACTGTATATATATATATATAAACATTGCTATTTTGTAATATTACTATCGTACTGAATAATAATAATAATAATAATAATAATAATTTCTTACTATAGCTGCAAGCAGTGATTAAAGGGGCCAAGTACCAAAGGCGCAACAAGAGCAATGCGGAGCCTGAAGAACACGAGGAGGAGGAAGGGAATGTACATGAATGAATAAGGTTAAACGGTTGAAGGTTACTGCAATGCTGAACCACAAAAGAAAGGAACCAAATATCAGAAATCTATAGACACTTTTACAAACTTGCATGACATGGGAATCGAACCAAGGCCCTTTAGAATTGAAGCTTTTCATTTACCACAGTGCACCACACAGAGACCACAGGACTATTTTGCTGCTTTGGAGCACTTCCAAGGTGAGAATGAGCACACAAAAACACTAGATAGAATTTTAACAGATACTGCATTTAGTCAGTTTCGTCATCTGAGACAATTTAGGTAAGAATTGGACAAAATTTGAACAAGGAGTAGTTAAAAAACAATTTAATACTGTACATTGAGTGATCTGATTAAGTAAATTTCTTTTCCCTAGGATAGAGTGTTAACCGTTTTTAACAATTTTAACCGTTTGAAATATTTTACTGGATCATAACTTTTAAACAAATATGTTTTATTAATCTAACCAACATTTTGGTTTTATTCATTTTGGTTGCGCAAACCTTTGCACCATGGGTATCTACTATGTATATCAATATCAATAATACATGAGTTAGTGTTTTAAAGATATATTGTGTCAAAGACAGTTTAGGGGAGAAAACAACACACAATGTAAATGGTGTGTTTCAGTTCTAAATAAAATATGCTCAATATTCTTTTTTTGGGAGGAAGGATGATGAAAATAAAAACTTTTTGCTGGCAGACTTGTGAACTCCATCATCACACCAGCACGAGCACTCAGGTCTGCAGGGGGAAACAACAGGGAGTGTATAGGTAGGTGTGTGTGTGTGTGTGTGCTGTGCGTGTGTGTGTGTTAGAGAGCGAGAAAGTGTGAGAAAACGGTTTTAACTCCCAACAGCCACCACCGAGGGAGCGAGGTTTCTTCTAGTGGAAATCAAATCAGGTCAGTTTATTTGGGGCACAGCTCCTGAGCCCGGTTTACAAATAGCAGCCGGTGGGAAAGAGGAGAACTCATACACGAGTGTGTGTGTGTGTGTGTGTGTGTGTGTATACATATGTGTGTGAATGCATGCAAGGCTACATGATGAATGATTCAGTTACGCACCTCGGCAAGCTAAAGTGCGTTCAGATCAAAACAGTGTCCTGTTTTGCGGATGTGACTCTTTCGCCTGTGATACCTTACACACATTTGCCCCTAGGGTCATGCTCGAGGGCCCGATCCACCTTTTTTTGGGAGATGAGAAGAAACCCAGAGAACCCGAAGGAAACACACTACTGACATCCTAGAGATGTGAGACACAGACAATACCACCTGCTGTGTTGTGTTTGCAGAGTGATTTATCACAACCAAAATCAATCAGCAATTGTGATATTGTGTGGAAATGAATACAACCTTAGGGCAAGTATTACATATGCCGAAGCCCGTTTTGACCAATTATATATGGAAAAAAAAGCCCAGTTTTCAAATTTGTTCTCAACATTTCAAAATAACAAGATCTTTCTAGATTCAGGCAACATTCCTGGATTAAAATTGGTTTCATATTAGATAATGAGCTATGGATTCACATTAGTCGGAAGGTTCTGATTAATTTAATTATTTAATAATTTAATTAGCACGGCTCCGTCCAAAACCATATACTTACCTACTGTATAGTAGGTGATATACGGTATCTCACAAAAGTGAGTACACCCCTCACATTTTTGTAAATATTTGATTATATCTATTAATGTGACAACACTGAAGAAATTACACTTTGCTACAATGTAAAGTAGTGAGTGTACAGCTTGTGTAACAGTGTAAATCTTCTGTGCCCTCAAAATAACTCAACACACAGCCATTAATGTCTAAACCACTGGCAACAAAAATGAGTACACCCCTAAGTGAAAACGTCCAAATTGGGCAGTGCCGACAGCACTCATGCAGCCCCAGACCATGACACTACCACCACCATGCTTGACTGTAGGCAAGACACACTTGTCTTTGTACTCCTCACCTGGTTGCCGCGACACACGCTTGACACCCTCTGAACCAAATAAGTTTATCTTGGTCTCCTCAGACCACAGGACATGGTTCCAGTAATCCATGTCCTTAGTCTGCTTGTCTTCAGCAAACTGTTTGCGGGATTTCTTGTGCATCATCTTTAGATCTACGTTCTCTAACATGTAAAACAGGAACATGAAAGGAATATTCTAAAAGTGACTCATGTAAACACCTTAAACACAATATTGTCTTATTCAGAATAAGGTCAATGATTAGATTACTGCTGTCCATGTAAACGTAGTCAGTAACTTAGCTTCTCATCTGATTAATCTCCTATAACAGAACGTCCAAACACAAAATGTTTTACATTTTTACTTATACTTGGAATGCCAAAGCGTCTTGGTTCACTCGTCCAGGACTCTTACAACTACCAAGAACTATAAATGCACACAAAAACTCAATTTTACGTCAATTATTCCTCCTAAATCAACAACACCCCTTGGGAGCTTAGTAAACACAAACACTTCACTATTAAACGCTTTGTCCATTTATAATACTACATGCTTGTTTAGGATTGATGTGGAGCCTGTCCTAATAAACATAAAGTAAACACTATAAAACATAATAGGTGCACCACTACAAAGGTTTTATTATGTCACTGGTCAGAACCAAACTTTGTCAAATGATATTTCTTGTATGTCGATGATGTAAACCCCAAACAGTGCGTCATTATTAACCGTACACACTCAGAAGTGATACAACAACAGTACGCAAGCAAGAGCATTAGTGGTGTCCTGTGATGTTCGGTTTGAGTACTGCCACTGCAATAACATCCAGAACAAACAGGATAGTCAGGGTTTTTCAAACAGCCATAAAAGATCTGCGAATTTGGACCGTAGTGTACGTGTTCACTAGGATGTGAAAAAGGGGGAAAACACGCACGTCCGTCAAAGCGACTGATTTGACATGTCGCTGCTCGGGCATTTGATTGGCAGCCTTTCAAATGTTCTCACACAATGACCTTGCAAATGGGTCTGTCAGTCACATCAATTACGCACTTTGTACATTCTCAAAAACACACACAATGAACATTTTTCACTCTTTTTTCCCCCCACAGAGTGGTCTGAATAGGTTCAAATGGAGGTGGTCACATTTCTGACATGTTGATGTTACAAAAAATTAAAAACGTTTTGACCAGAGCCTCTGTTCCCATTTTGTAGAATCGACAGCAAGATTTACGCACATTGTTTAATACCAGTACACACCTGAGTGCATCTTTACATCACCGAGCCGTGCTCCTGTTTAGCGATGCCAAAGCACACAGAAACATCCGAATGCACAAACAAGAATTTATCATGTTTCTGTAAGGACACAAGGTTTTAGTTTTCATAAGGTTTTAGAAATAAAAAAAAAATGTTTTAGAAAGAAAAAAAATTGATAAAATATATATAATTGTTTAGATCAGTGGTTCTCAACCAGGGGGGTGGTGGAGAGATCGGAACGGGGCCGCAAATTGTTTTCATGATAAAGCACAGACATTGCATCATTTGGGAACTCTGTTTATTTTATTGCTTTTCAAATAGAATATGCATGAATGAAAAACTCTGCATTCCCTCTCCCTCTGTATTTTCTTTTTGCTGGGGAGAGGCAGAGCTTAGACTGCCTTTTATCTCGCTGTCAGTGCAAACCAGTGTTGCCAACTTAACATTTCAGACCCCTTTAGTGACTTTTTTTTTGCAAAAAAAAGGTGACAGATCTAGCAACATTTTGGACAAACGTTAACAACGTCACATGATGCGTCTTGGCCCAAATCTGCGGAAATTTCGAAAAATTCCAAGCTCCTACGAACACTGCGGTGTTTGCTTGATTTTGCGTTCATTTCTGTGATAGCAAACTTGTCAATTCCTTGACAGACTGCCTAATCATTTGCTAGATATCCAAATCAAGCCAACAACTTAAAGTAAACACTTGACCTTTGACTGGGTCTTGCTTTCATTTGAACATAATCTTGACTCGATCTCAGCTAGTCCTGCTCTTGGAACTGTCTTGGACTTGACCCATGGTGGTCTTAACCATTCTTTAATAAATAGAAATCATTAGTGTTGGCAAATTGCTGAGGTATAAGAAAAATAAAACACTTTGCGACGTGCTCTTATAGAAAAAAAAAACCCTTCAGGGTGGTAAAGTGATTATTTTCCTAAAACAGCTCACCCCTTTATTTTTTATTCCTTAATTCACTGAGTAAATGCTCCTATTACATCAAGTAGTGTTCAAATGAGATGTGAAGAAAAACATCCTGCAGGAAAAAGAAACTGGATCTTTGCCACACACACAAAAACACAAAGGTAAAGCGATCTGGATGATCCTGTGCTGAGTCCTCGCCTCCCTGATGTCTCCTGATTCAATTGTTCAATCCCGCATGCAGATGTTGCGACCCGCCGGCATCGTTTGACACACATGCTCGTGACACATGTGGCGCTTTACACAGTACAGGGCGTCTCATGGCCCCTGCGTTGCTCCCATTTACATTTGATTTAGCTGCGTGATTGGGTCCACCTACCCTTCACACACCCTCTCTCTCTCTCTCTCTCTCTCTCTCTCGCACACACACACATATAAACACAGTCACATCGACTGTTGCATCACAAAGCAAGACTGAATTCAAGCGCTGAAAGTAGAGATAATAAACACAGATTATGTTCTTTCTCTTGGAGCCAGACGCCCAGAGAGGAAAAGCAGACTGTTCTATAGAAACATATGCTCTATCATAGGAACATATTTTTTGGATAAAAAAAAAAGAAAAAAAAGACTTGAGCGGCACGGGATGTAAATGGATGCATGGTGCTCTGAATTCCATCCGAAATATAACCCTGCTTATATAACTGTTCATGCTGTGTCACAGGGTTGGAAAGGAAAGTGCTATCTGCCCTCTTCCGCATACTGGAGCTTACAAGAGCCTGCGTTTGGCTAGTGTCACTGTGTTATTTTATTTCCTCCATATAATGTGCTCAAGTCAGTACCTCGTATGTAAAAACTGACAAGGAACTGAATACAGAAAATATTTTGAAGATTCAGAATGTGCAATCAGGAAGAAAAAATAAACCCTTTAAAAACGGATACTAATTTTGATCTTTCAGTGATGAACACATGATAATACCCGAATGAATACTATACTTTGTATGCAGCATTATTGCCCCTACTCCTTTCAGCAAATAATAAAACAATTTATATGACTTGTATTAATACAGATGAATGATGGAATTGCATCTGAGAGATATCATTTGGTTCGGTTTAATTCGTTTTTTCATAAAAGATGGAGTTTTGGACCTGCAAATGCCTGAACTGTATGAAAAACAGTGCAACGGCTCTCATCACAGGAGTTATAAATATATGAATATATGATCAAAATGGGTATGAATGCTGGAGAAAATGAAACAAACTTGAGATTAAAAGTTCAAGGCATGCGCACATACACACACACACACACACAGCAGAAAAATATGGAAATGATAATGGAATGCATTACAGTTGAAAGCAAATGTGCATGTTCCACTCAGGAGGATGCGGATATCACGAAAGCATATCTTATATATTTCCACCTGCGATGTTCACCGGTGGAATACGGAAGTGTTCTATCAGAGCGTGACGTGAGAGATACTGAATGTTTTATTACGCCAGTAATACGTTCTGAACAGTAGCCTCGGCGTGACACACATGATAATCACGCCGTCCTATTGTCCGTCTGTTAAAGAGTGGAGGTCTGTGTTTGGTGTGGCTTCAACCGGCCACATAATTTCTTCTGCAGTAAGAGTTGCCCTGTACTCAGGATACAATTACGCCATGCAACTGATGGAGAGGGGAAAAAAACATGTTTTCCACACACACAAGAGGCAAAAAAAAATAAAACACAGGGAAGGTTTTAGATCTAATTAGCACCATTGCACTTGGGTTCGATGCCAAAGTCTGGCCAGGTAGAATTAAAAATCTTGTGTATATCTTGCCAAAAAACAAAGCCACAAAAAAAACCGAATCAGCTCCCCTCGGCTCTTCTCGGCACCACCACACCGTTTCCATTCGGACGAAGCCAAACAGATTGTCTCGCCTCGCTTTTATCCAAGTATGGTATTTTTTTGGGGAAAACAGACGGATCTTGACAAACACACAACTGCTCCTGTTTGGCCCGTTGTGTGGAACCACACAGAACAACCTGGGGCTGTTTCAAGGATACAACACTTTTCACTTTGAAAAGAAATGCACCACATGATCAAACATTACAGTGTGTGTGTGTGTGTGTGTTGGGTGATACTTTGTGTGGACATATTCATCTTAACATTCATGATCATAGATAAATAGATAGATGATAGATAGATAGATACATAGATGGATGGATGGATGGATGGATGGATGGATGGATAGATATATAGATAGATCGATAAATAAATTATGGACAGATGGATGGATGGATAAATAATAGATGGATGGTTGGAAGGATGGACGAACAGAAGAATGGGTGGATGACAGATAGACAGATAGATAGATAGATAGATAGATAGATAGATAGATAGATAGATAGATAGATAGATAGATAGATAGATAGATAGATAGATAGATAGATAGATAGATAGATAGATAGATAGATAGACAAGCAGATATGAATGGAAGGATGGATGGATGTGTGAATGATGGGTGGACGGATGGTGAATAGATAGGTAGATAGACAGATAGATAAATGATGGACAGATGGACGGATGGATGAATAATACACATAATAACACATCACTCCTGCGTAGACTCATTGAAGAGAAATGACGAGTCCAGGCCGTGAGATTAATCAACGTGGCGCTCTAAACTCTCAAGAGAATCTTTGCCGGAGTAATTAAGAACCTCACAAATTGGTTAGCATGTTTTTTTCTTTCTAAATGTGTTTAGAAAAGGTCAGTGTATTCGTCTTTTTGTTTAATTAAGAGTACTGGCATGCCAATCTGTTTTGGGCCAGACAAGGAATAATGATGATTGAATTTCATTTCATTTTAAGCATGATTTTCACTTTTCCAGATGAGGCGTGAAAACATATCAGTGCAAAACAGAACCGCAAGTCTTTTCAATCTCAGAAACACACATTAATATTTTGCTTTTATTGGTTGTTAGTTCTGAAAGACAAGATGTAGTGTCTACAGGTGTGTGGCATCAGTCTGAGAAGATACGTTTTGATTTAAATATGTTTAAATCAGCTAAGTTTAGAAACATATGGGACTGAGACATGGGCTATTTCTCCTTCGTGTAAACTGACAGGAATAGAGACCACACCTCCTTTAATTAGACTGACAGAGACCATGCCTTCTTCAGGGAAATTGATACCACACCTCCATTACTGAGACTGAAATGTAGGCCATGCCCCGTTCATGAAAACTGACAGGTATAGAACCACACCCTTTTTACTTAGACTTACAGAGAGGCCACACCTCTTTTATGTAAGCTGATAGGGGATTGGAAAGCACACCAATTTACTTAGACTGATATGGAGGCCATACCTCCTTCATGAAAACTGACAAGAACAGAAACATACCATCTTTATTTAAATTGACACAGAGGCCACGCCTCCTTCAGGGAAACTGATGCCACACCTTCTTTATTTAAAATGACAGAGGCCACACCTACTTCAGGGAAACTGATACCACACCTACTTTACTTAGACTGACACAAAGGCTATGCCTACTTCAGGGAAATTGATACCACACTTTATTTAGACTGACAAAAAGGCCACGCCTCCTTCAGGGAAACTGATACCACACCTTTTTTCACACATACTTAGATCTACACAGAGGCCATGCCTGCTTCATGTACAAGGACAGACACCTAGGCCATGCCAACACCACTGACAGGCACACAGGCCATGCCTCCTTTGATATGTCTGATGGGCACATATGCCAGACATCCTTTATTCAGACTGACAGGCAGAGAATCCACACAACTCAGTATACTGATATCATAAAGAAATGCTAAAAACTGCATAAACGTAACTGAAAAAGACAAAAACAAACGAAAGCTTAAAATGAAACTAATTACATGGCAAGAGTTTGAGATAATATTGCTTGATATGATTACTAAAAATCAGACAGTATTTCAAAACAGGTTAAACAAGCTTAGCACAAAGACAAGCTCCAGATGAAAAATATTAGGTTTGGTGCCTGTATTGATATTTCGACATCCGTGCTGATGAAGCAGATGGTGAATTCTCGCACCGATGAAGGATGACAGTAGGACATGCTGCAGCTTCTTTGAGTGATGACTGAATGCTTTGTGAACACTGAGCTCTGAGTGAAGGACTAAATTCAACACACATTTTCCCCGGTTCAGTGCAAAACTTACATCCTGTATAATAATAATAATAGTAATAATAATAATAATAATAATAATAATAATAGTAATAATAATAAAACTCTCAAGTCATAAGCAGTTATCTTGACTGATTCATTAATCAGGAGCTTTCCCAATTTAATGGTGCACTGTTAGTCTAATTAAAGGTCAAAAGGTTAAACCCAATCTCATGCAAAATTATAGCGAGAAAGAGTGATTGAACTTTTAATTATGTCTGCAAGCACCAAGCACCCTCACCGCCCACCCCCTTCGCCCTCACCCCAACTAGTTACAAGCCTTCATACAAGATGGCTCAAATAAATTCTGATAAATTTCTTGAAAAAAATCGGCCATGAAAAGATGAACGGCACTAGTAACAAAATTAACACTTTAAAACAACACCCACTGACGCAAAAGTGTTTTCAGAAAGTTGTCAAGTGATCCAGAACAGGCCACATCCTAAACCACACATCTGTATCTGTACAAATAATTGGGTTTGGGATACAGCCACAGAGAGACTGAAACCGACTTGTGAACATTCTTATTTTCTCTTTAATCCATACCACCAGTTTCACCCCTCTGGCTGCACAACCACAGTGCAGTGGGCTGTATCCCAAACCGCAAACAAGATAGAAAGCTGTGTTAAAATAGTACACCACTTGTTCTATGCTTAGGTTTGATAAGCAGTTTTAACTAGCCAGACAAAGAGTTATTCATGGGTTCATCAAGGGTTCTTAAGGTTAAATGTGAAACCCTTACCGATAGAGAAACACTGTCGTAGGGTTCTGCGTAAAAAAAACAACAACCTCCAATTAAGAAGCCACAAATATGAACCCGTGTCACTCTGGATAGTGGAAATGCAGGGGAAAGTGAACAAGTGTGGAGTACATGAGTACAAATTATACTTGCTATTTGCTACAGTGTTTAGAATTTGATCAAAACCAGCTGACTGAAGCCAAAAACAAAGCTTTTCATCATCATTATTTCAGAAAACTAGAGAGAAAAGCTGAACCACACACGACCTCCAGCCTGTGGAGAAACAGAACCCAGCAGAAGGAGATCAAAAAAGTCAGAAGGACTATTCCACCATTAATCATGAAAAAAGAGAAGGCTTCTGTAACTAATGTTAATGAATGGTACACTCTTAGACTTTCCATCTAGCAGGGTTATTTGGTTTGACAGTTTGGAAGAAGAGCTCCTTCAGAAAGTTAGAAACTTTACCCCATCCAAAGAACCTTTGAAGAACCTTTTTTGTCGAAAGTATGGATCCATGTGACCAATTGGAGCTTAGGCTTTTTCCTTTTAAAGGATCTGAGTTATACTTAATTCTTTAACCATTTTCAACCAGAAACACTCACACACACACACAAATTGTTATTCATTCTCCAGAAATATTTATGTCACCTTTATTTTAAAGAGTTCACTCTTAGAATAAAAAAAAAGGTTCCATGTAACCAGACATTCATCTGGAAGAACTCGCGATGGAGAGTGTGGTTAACTGGAGCTGTTTTCCATCTAAGAGGTTCCTAGGTCCCAGAAAATTAGACTAATTCCATTGAAGAACCTTTTGGCCTATGGTTCTTTAAACATTTGATGCAAAAAAAACTGTTTGTTGAATAATCATTTTCAACCACATGGATCTTATTGGCGCACGGTGGCTTAGTGGATAGCATGTTAGCCTCACACGTCCGGGGTTCGAATCCCGTCGGGGTCGTGTGTGTGGAGTTTGCATGTTCTCCCTATGATGTGGGGGTTTCCTCCCCCAGTCCAAAGACATGCATGGTAGGTTGATTGGCGTGTCTAAATTGTCTGTAGTGTATGAATGGGTGTGTGTGATTGTGCCCTGCGATGGACTGGCACCCTGTCCAGGGTGTACCCCGCCTTGTGCCTGATGCCTCCTGGGGGAGGCTCCAGGTTCCCCATGACCCTGAAGAAGGAATAGTGTGATTTTATTTTTGAGTTCTCTGTGAGACCAACAAAAATGATCCCTCATTCAAAAGGTTTTTTAGAAGTGCAAAGGCTCTTCTCTGGCATCAATATAAAGAGCTATTTATGCTACATTTATTTCTCCATTTAAGTAGAGAATGCAATCATCTTCTTACTAGCTTTCCTAATTTAACAGCATCCAATTCACCTAATTAAAAGTTCAAATTAGAGACCATCTAAGAAGTACCAAATGGAACCAATCACAAAATTACTCAAGACATCTATTAGAGAAGAACAGTCAGGACTGGTCCTGATATCTCAGCAGGAAGGATAACCTTTCGTCTTACCACTGGACAAAGCAATGCTTGGTAATCATAGTGATCAGTTTCCGACTTCAAGCTTTATTTTTCTTCATAATGTCTCAATACACATTTAATGAGGTTGTATATGACAGGATAAGATGGAACCACAGTTATACGTTTTTCTTCCATTGTTGTGCAAATTATAAACGGGAATTAATTGCAGATCGGAACTAAAGTTGTGATTAGGGAACTGAAGAATATATATAATGAAAAGCATCAGTGGAAGTGTGGGACTGTGGTAACCTTCATTGTTTCCCTCTATTGTAAAACTGTGCTTCTGTGATTAGAGGGCCAGGCTCAAAATACTACAATATTTTGCTTCTTCTTCTTATTATTATTATTATTATTTTATTATTATTAAAACTGATCAGTAGTACCAGGGTAGTACTCAATCCCGCTACTCAGGCAAGAGAGATAAGCCCAAGCTATGGTCTCTTTAGGATTCTATATAACTCGTCAGTTTGGGTGATATTTGTGAAAGGTAATAATAATAATATAATATAATAATAATAATAATAATAATAATAATAATAATAATAATAATAATAATAATAATAATAATAATAATAATAATAATTATTATTATTATTATTATTATTATTATTATTATTATTGTGAAAGGTGCTTGGACCCCACAGATCACTGCTTGTGGCTATATTTGTTGTTTTTTTAGTCATAGCTCCTGAAACAGCTGGTGATACACACCACTCTCAGAAATAACGGTACCAAGCTTATTTGTTTCCTTGTTGCTGCTGTGCTACCATCATGGGTATATATTTTGTACCTTTAGTATGATGTAAATGCTTTTAAAACAATTTAATGTACATAACTGGACCTTCAGGACCAGTTCTCAGCTTTACCCTAAAAGCTAACTGAAAGTAAACCACACAAACCTTCCCAGGTAAAAGATACATATGAAAGGTACAAAAGATGTACTTTTTCGTTGGGGGATGTACCCTTGCTGGGGGGTGTACGGGGATGTGCCCTTGATGGGAGATGTACCTTTGATGGGACCTCCCCAAGGATAAGAAAAATGTACAGTTTAGTACTTTTATTTCTGAAAAATTTTCTGAACCAAAATAGACCATTGATCATATTTTTACTGCAAAAATAGCAGTGAATTCAAAACAGTTAGCAGCTTCTGACGCTAGTAGAAAATGGTGCTGGAATACACCAAATTGGTGGTCAAAATTGACATTTTTATAAAACATTTTTAGCTTAAATACAACCTACCATATGGCACGAGCCAGCTCAAACCAGCAGTGGTTTAAAATAGGAACACAAATTTGCAAATAATGTCAAGTGATTTGAGCTAGGTAAGGCAAAAACAATAATCCAGGATAATGGCTGGTTAGCTTTTCTGAGAAGCACTTTTAAAAACCTGAAAATGTATGGTTTTTCAGAGAAATGGGTAGTTTCTACATATCTGCACGCTATCCATAAAACTTGAAGGGCAGAATAATTCACTTGAAGTAATAATTGCCAAAAAGGATCAAAAGATCAAACGTAAATGTCCTAATTTCCAAATTTCAACTTCCTAATCTCATCCCATGGTTGATTCACATCATCAATAAGGCTCATTTCGTTTGAAATCTGTTGCTTTCCTCATCTTTTTTTTTCATTGAAATAGCACTTGTTTGTCACCTTTTATTGTATAACTGAGTAAAAATGACTGCAGTAGTTCAGAAGCTTGTTGAGTTTACGAGTTCATGTTTTAGCAAAATGGCAGAAATGTTCTTACAGTGATTCTTCTGTCAGAACATATTGAGAATTGTGTGTCGCGCCTTGCAACACGAGTGAGCTCAAACTGCAAAATGAGCAGCCGCTCTGCAGAACTGGTTTATTGCTCTAAAAGATTAATATAAAGGTCAAATCACTGTGTGTGTGTGTTTGTGTGTGTGTGTGTGTGTGTGTGTGTGTGTGTGTGTGAGAAAAACTGCGACACCATGGTTAGTTTAATGTGGCAAGCCGTGGGGTTCTTCCTTTACAAATGGATGTTGGATGCTCATTTCTCCGTTTCAGTGGGAAAGAACATTGAAATGTCTGGGAAACTTAGTCAAACGGAAACAAACGGGTGTGGAGAACCAAAAAGGTTAACATAATTTGCTTTTTTTTTTAAATTAGAAATATCTGTATATCTCTTTCTCATTGGCTTGGCACATTTGTCCCGGAAACCACGGCATTACCACAAAACCACTGGAACTCAGCAAAGCTTCCTGGGGAAAAAAAAGAATACAGAAATCTCATGGACTTTATTAATTATAGCATCAAGCTCCAAATCCTTGAACAGGTTCCAGCGCCTTAGGGGAGGGGTCAGTCCCAGAGAGGTGCCCAGTCCGAGGCTCGTGGAGGCATGATGGGCAGGTAGGGGCTGGGTTTGGAAACCTGGGTAAATGTTTGCCTCCACCGGAGCGGAAAGGTCACATCCTGCAGCTGACCTCTACTGATTTACAACGACTTTGCTTCAAATCGAGCACAATTAGGAAAAAACAACAACATGGGTGCACAGAAAGAGGCTGTACCATTCACAAACGTGTGTGTGTGTGTGTGAGTGTGTGAGTGAGTGTGTGCGTGTGTGTGAGGCTGAATGGTTCAACCTGGAGGAAGATTTATAGCTCCCGCTGGCAGTAAATCTCATCGAGGCTCGCTGTAGCTCTCACTTGCTAGTAAATATGCTGAGAGTGTAGACCAGGTCACGTGATTAACCCTCATGTCCTGCTCAGGTTCACGCAACCCATTTTAAATGTGTACTAAAATAGGAACGACGCTATTGGTTTTTCTGTTTCTAGCATTCTTTCTAGTTTATGTGCTTCTCTAACGATCGTGACGAAACATATTTATGACTCCTGTTCTGACTTGAGAGTTAAAGGTGAAATAAAAGTGTTATAAATGACTGGCGTTTCTAAATCAGACCATAATAAAAAAATGTTGACATTACCAGGATCCCTTTTCCTGCACTTTTTACCCATTTACAGTTACATCCACAAAACAAATTAGTTTATTTTACCACTTATGTTATAGATGCTATAAACAACAGTTCCCTCAACAGGCTCTCTTCTCTCTCTCTCTCTCTCTCTCAAACAAAATAAATAAAACATAAAACACAGCTTGTTACAGAGAAAGACTACTTGACCATGGTACATGGTGGAAAACTTAAACACTCGACACTGACAATGGAGATTCCTTCCAAAAATGTTAAATAAACTGCTTTCTCTATACAGAAATCCTCACTATCCTTCGTACCAACAAATATGTTTAATCTGTTTATTATTAGATTTATATTATATGGAGCGTCTGCCATACAAGTCCCTGTGAATGTGTTGTTACTATAGAAACGATCGACACATTCTGAGCAATCAGAATCAACAATCGGATGTAATACAGTGATTGTTCAATTTAAACTTAAGTTACTTTCTTATGAATCTCTTCGTAAGTCATTAAACCATCAACACAGCCCATTTCCTCGTGGATTGCCGCATGGGTCAGGAATGTGTGACACCCCGGAGAGGTTTTGAATTAGGGTTTCTGTTTGTGTGCCTGAATGCGTGCCGTTTTTTGTGCTCCGGGCCGAGGCTTGATCCGCTCACTGGTTTCGCGCACATCCGAGCCAGCTTAGCGAGAACAGCTGCTTTGCACAAACACAAACAAACATCGCAGCAGCGGTACATTCCCTGACTGACAATGGACTTGTGGATGAATTCGCGCTTTCTCCCTGACACACACTGGTGCATAAATATGAAACTCGGGCAGACATAACGGCATAAAAGGTAACAAATGTTTGGACTTTCAGAGAAAATTGCTCTCCTTATTAGGATGCTAAGAACGTTCAGGCATTCTGAGGAGAATGTGAGAGGGACTTTTGATGCCATATAAATGAAGTCATAATAAAGTGACGAGAACTAGCCTGAAACTAGACTGTTTTAACCTATGTTTGTACTAGGAAGTCACATGTGTCACTGCTGCTTGTGGCCATGTAGTAGCTATAGAGTACAATGCTTCTAAAGATAAAAACTTGATTTACATGTTCCATGCCAGGCTTCGTACTAACTTTCATTGGCAAAGCACAAAACAGTCCCTCCAGGATTTTGCAATGGCAGAAATGAACGCAAAATCAAGGCAACTTCCCAATATTCATAAATGTGCCTGCAAAATTTAAAAAAATTACCACAGTTTGGGTCACAACGCGCATTCAGCCAAATGATTCACGTGCGTCTAACATGAGTACAGCTAAAAGGTCTCATGTACCAACAAACATCCCTGTTCCCTGAGAAGGGAATTCCATGCTGCATGAGCTTCACGCTGTGGGAAGCACTCTCACGCGTGACCGGTATCTGACGCTTGTGTAACATCATGCCTACCTACTTATAGGTTTGCCGTGATCAGATAACGTGCCAATGAAACACATCGAGTGATATAAAAATGGCACCTGTGAAACGCATCATCAGCCTTATTATCTGAAGTGAAGACGAAATTCACAGGCATGACCCAGTATGAGAAAGCTACACAACGTCTTGTTCCCTTCTCGGGAAACACCTGTTCAAAAGATCCGAGCCCGAGGGTCACTGCAAGACAATTGAGCCTGGGGTGGAATAATGATCTTTATTGATCACATATATATTACAGCACAGTGAATTTATTTTTTTCGCTTACCCCAGCATGTCAGGAAGCTGGGGTCAGAGTGCAAGGTCAGCCATGATACAGCTCAAGGGCCCAACAGTGGCAGCTCTGAAGTGCTGGGGCTTGAACCCTAAACCTTCCAATAAGTAACCCAGAGCCTTACCCTCAAGCCACCACTGCCCAATGTATATCCAGGCTGTAATATAAAATGAATTTGGGCAGCGTAGACCACCCCGCCGCAACACACACATCCTGTAAGGGTGCCCTTTTGGACAAAGCCTTCGAGGAGGTGACCCCTGTAGTGGAATGAGCCCTTATGCCGAGAGGCGTTGCGAGACCACATGTCAAATCTAGTGACAACCATCCATCACTTTATAATCAAATATAAAACATGCTTAAATCATTTTAGGGTGTGTATCACTACTTTTTAACAAGACCATGATAAAACTGATAACCGTGATAGTTTTGGTCACGATAATCATGATTATGAAATGTTCATACTGTTACAGCTCTACACTCGAGACATGACTTGACGAGATGGACTTGAACGGGCCGCCATGGTTTGTTCATTTTCTTTTCTTATTCACCACCAGATTGGGCCTGTGTCTTCAGAAATATCCAAGGATGAGAAGCATTAATAAATCAGGATTCCGGACATAAGCGTGAAGTGGAGTGCTATATGAAGCGGTGGAGAGATATGATGATGGGTTCAAGGTGGCAGAGGGGTGAAGAAAAAGGAGATAGCGTCATGCTCAAAACGTGTGCAGACTGATAAAGAAAGACCACATTCAGCTCTTTAGGTGCTTCACCTAAAGCCACCTGATAAATTTTGTATTAATGCCAGAGGAAAGCAGACTTGCTTCTCAAACTATTCAGGAAACGATATTATGACCACCCAGTATTCCAAAAACTTACCACAATATGAGAGAACGTGCCTTATTTTTAGTGTTATTTAAGTTATAAAATAATACTTAATTAGCAGTAATAAGTAATATGAAAGTATTTATACTGTAGCAGGTTTATGTAAGGCCAGTGTATGATAAAATTAAAAGTTCACAATGTCCGAATTTTGTTCATTACTCTGGTAAAGGTTGAAGCAGAGCATTGCTGAAGCTAAAATTCACAGGAAAAAAAGAGAAATTAAAAAAATCTGTCTAGTTCAATTTCAAATCGTACACTTATTTTAGTTCCTGATGGTATATTAGTGCCTCGTTCACCAAGGAACCAGAGAAAACATTAGCTAAGGCTAACTAACAACAGCTTTATTCATAATTTCTCAAATGTTATCAAAGATACTACTACTAATAATAATAATAACTCTAGATGCGAAATGCTAATAGTAGCAGCAGAGAGTTTACAGTGATTAGTATTATTGTACTGTATTCCTGACATTTGAAGTTGAACAGCTCTGAGCTCATGAGTTGTTGTGTAGCAAACATGCCAGAACCCATGAAAGGTATTAGCAGTCAATACTAAGCATAAGCATAATGTATTTTTAGAAATACAAAGTCTAAAAGCCTTTTTCTCTTTAGCAATTTATCAACACACCTGAGGTAAATGTTGATACTCCTGACAGTTTTGTGGTATTTTCACTATCACTGTGTCTTCACAATTTGTATATAAACATGTATGTACTACTTAGCTTAAAAAATTTGTCTACCCTTTAGCAGTTAATGATAAGACACAAGACATAGATTAGCAGTTCATACTAAGTGTAATTATAGTGCATTTTAGTGAAGACTGAATCTTATTTTAGTAATTAGTCAACACATCTGAGGTAAATGTTGATATTTCTGACAGTTTCTATTCATTTTCACTATCACTGTATCTTCATATTTTCCTTCATATTAAAAATGGGGACATACTATGTAGCTCAATTGTTGATCTAGCCAATCGATTTAGTCTAATGATTTAGCAAGCTAGCACACAGCCCTTTATTGTACAATGTGAAGACACAGTATTTGATTAGCACTTGATACTAAGTGTAATTAGAACATATTTTTAAAAATAACAGTTGTGGTTGGAAGTTCGTGATGAGTACACTCATCATGGAGATGAAGATATAGCAATATTGGGCTTTCAATAATTTATTTGAACTTTTCTTTTTCTGGGGCAGAATGATTGTACAACGTACATCTTTAATGAAAAAGAACAATTTGGTTCACAAGTTTTAATTCATTTGGGGTTTTCTGTAATCAACACAGGACCGAACTTATACATACAGAGTCAAAATATACATACAAACACTTAGATTATTAATTCAGTGGTATTGAAAGTTCCAAAATGTTCTTTAATTTGCCAAGACCAAGGCCTCTTAATTTCCTTATTAATTCAGTGGTGCTGAAAGTTCCAAAATGTCCTTTAATTTGCCAAGACCAAGGCCTCTTAATTTCCTGTTAGTGATCATGATTGACTACAGCTGGCAGCTTCTCTGTGCCAACATAAAAAGGGTTTGTTTGACAGCACTCACTGGATTGACTAACACACAGTACTGTGGGAAAATCCAAGGAGCACAGTCTAGACCAGGAATGTCTCTTGGAGACATTTGTTTTTATTTTTTTTTGCCTTTGTTTATTTATTCATTTTCATATGATTCATTTAAATCTGATTCATTTACATATGATTCATTTTCATGTGATTCATATTCATGCATGTGATTCATTTACATGTGATTCATTTACCTTTTCTCCCCTCCCTTCCCTTTCCCAAATATTTTATTGAGAAGAAAAAAAATAAAATAAAATAAATAAATAAATAAATACAAATCTCCCTCCCCCGGCTCATCCTGGCTACTCAATAGCTGTCACTGGTTATATAAAAATTATAAAACCCAAGAACAGGCACCATTTAAATAAAGTAAACATAGGAATATAAATAGCCAATTGGAGCTGAAGAGGGACACACACAGAAAAGTCTCCATAAAACAAGAGAGACAGCAGTGTTTCACCCCTAGGGTTGTCCACAAAGTGGACCTAGAGTAAGCTAAACAAAATTACCTAAACTAAAAAAAAATCCCAGTAAGAAAAAAGTCCCTACTGACTTCAAATCTAATAAATAGTCTGCGCACTTTAACAAATATAATGTCCATACCTTTTAAAGACTTATAACTAATAATATTACACAGTGTAACATATTTTAAAATATTAATATTATTATTATTATTATTAATAATAATAATAATAATAATAATAATAATAATAATAATAATGTTTTGGAGACATTTCTAAACAATTCAGATTCCAAGATCATCAGTTCAAAGAATTGTACATAAGTACAAGTTATTGGGAAGTGTAGCCACTTTGCCAAGGTCTGGAAGAAGACCCAAACTGTCACCCTCAGGTGAGAGGAAACCGCTTCGGATTACCAGGAAAAACCCAGGAGCCACCAAGGCCTGCCATGAACTGGAAGCTGCTGGAACATCAGTGTCACTGTCTACAGTCAAGCGAGTTTTACATCGATGAAAGGCTGCTATCCAAGAAAGAAGAATATGCTCCAAAATTGACACCTTCAAGCCCATCTAAAGCCCATGCGGCTGACCATATGAACAAAGAAAAAGCCCACTGGAGGAAAGTTTTATGGTCACATCAGACAAAGATTGAGTTGTTTGGCCACAATGACCAGAGGCGTGTTTCGAAGGTAAAGAACACTGTACCAACTGTTAAGCATGATGGTGGTGGCATTATGCTATGTGGCTGTTTTGCTGCCAATGGATGTATTAATGAAGGAGGACTACCTTAGATTTATTCAGCATAATCTCAAACCATCAGCCAGATGGTCGAAATTTGAACACAATTGGGTGTTCAATTAAATTTTGGGTGTGCTGTATGTATACCTGTATTTTTGACCCTGTATGTATAATTTTGACCTTGTGTTGACTACAGAAAACCCCAAATAAATTCAAACTTGTGAACCAATTTCTTGCTTTTCTATTCTTTCCCAGAAAAAGAACAGTTCAGAGAAATTATTGAAAGTCCAATATTGCCATGACATGTTAATGATGAGTGTATGAAAACTTCAGAGAGCAACTGTATGTGGTAAATGTTAATATTCCTGACAGTTTTGTCTCATTTTCACTATCACTGTGTCTTCACATTCTTTATTTCTGCATTCATTAGACTAAAAATTAGTCTAGTCATTTATAGTTGACTAGACGAATGGTTTAGACTAATAATTTAGATAGCTAGCACATAGCCGTTTATTGGATGATGTGAAAACACAGTTTTTGAAGTTTGATGCTAAGCATAATTATTGTGTATTTACAGTAAGACTGAGCAGTTTGTTAGCAATTTATCAAAACATCTGGGGTAAATATTGATAATCTTGACAGAGTTCTCTTAGTTTCACTGTATGTTCATCATCCATCCATCCATCCATCTTCTACTGCTTACTCCTTTTCAGGGACGCTTGGGAACCTGGAGCCTATCCCAGGGAGCATCGGGCACAAGGCGGGGTACACCCTGGACAGGGTGCCAGTCCATCACAGGACACATACACACACACACACACACTCATACACACCCATTCACACACTACGGACACTTTAGACATGCCAACCAGCCTACCATGAATGTCTTTGGACTGGGGGAGGAATTCTGAGTACCCGGAGGAAACCCTCGCAGCACGGGGAGAATATGCAAACTCCGCACACACATGGCCCCGGTGGGAATCGAACCCCGGACCCTGGAGGTGTGAGGCGAACGTGCCTGTATGTTCACATTTATCTTATTTTGCCTAGACTAACTATTTAGGCTAATGATTTAGATAGGTAGCACATAGCCCTGTATTGGATAATGTATTGGATAACGTATTTCAGATAGCCGTTGATGCTAAGCATAACTGTAGCCTATATTACTCAGACGGGGTTTTTTTTTAATTAAAGAAATGTACCAACACATCTGATGTAACTGTCGATAATCCTAATAGTTTAGTCTCAGTTTCACTGTCAGTGTCTTAACATTAAGTGTATAAACATCTATGTGCTAGTTTGCTCAATCGTTTGCCTTGTCACTGATATCTCATACGTGTGAACCTAACTAGCTGAACTCAGAGCATAATATTTGTTTGCCTTGTGAAATGTTCCACACACTTTAAAGACCCTTCGAAATACATAAAAGCCCCTTAATTATATAAAGTTGAAATGCCATCTGTAGAAAAAGAAGAAAGCTAATTAGCTAAAAGCTTTGCTAACGGCACTACTGTAGCTCGGCTAAACACTGAGGAAACTTTTGACAGTTTTACATATGAAAATTTTAATTCTGCAAGAATCTCACCTCTGGTTTTGACAGAGCAATTTATTTACACATACCTGTGTATGGGGTGTTAGAAGAGAGAGAGAGAGAGAGAGAGAGAGAGAGAGAGAGAGATGGTAGCAGGTTGCTTTAGATCTCTGCCTCTCTGCTTTACTATAAACCTTCAGAGATGTGGTTTGAAGTGAAGAAGTAAAGTAAAAAAAAAAATCATGAAGTAGTTTGTTTCCGTTAAGATGTGAGAAAAACTCCTGTCATGTTGTATGTTGTATAAAAAATGAGAAAGAGGAGAGTGGGTGAGAGAGAGAGACAGAGAGAGTGTGGTGGACCCAAGTGGTTTGTTAGCGTCTGTCAGTAAAACGTCAGCGTGTCTATTTTGCACTCATGCTTTCTACCTTCGTGCATCTCTGATTGCCAGGGTTCTTTTGTTACTTCTGCAGAGTTTCTATTAAAAGCCATCTTGAGGGAAGCCAGGGTGCGGACGAGAAAGCAAGAATTATAAGAAAATTATAAGTGCTATAGAATTCAAATACAAAAAAACACACAGACAGACAGCAATCTAGAAATTGAACAATTTTTAGTTAATTATTATTTCTTTCACATATATAACAAAAGGGTGCACAGTGGTTAGCACTGGTTAGCATCTTCGCCTCATACCACCAAGGTTGGGGGTTCGCTTCCCGCTGCTGCCGTGTGTGTGGAGTTTGCATGTTCTCCCTGTGCTGCGGGGGTTTCCTCTCTCAGTCCAAAGACATGCATGGTAGTCTGTTTGGCATGTCCAAAGTGTCCATAATGTATGAAAGGGTATGTGATTGTGCCCCGCCTTGTGTCCAGGTTCCCCATGACCCTGTAGGATACGCGGTAAAGCGAATGGATGGATGGATGGATTCAGGTACAGTGTTTCATTAGAATAGTGAAATATTGTGATCATAAAATTGATATTTACCAGAGAGTAAAAGGAAGTCTAAAAAAACTGACATAAGGTCAGCTCCCTAGTTCAGAAGTCAGGGCGCTGATCAAGGAGACGGCCATTTTAAGGTTCACAAAATCTTTCCAGGGCACTAGAACGTTTGCACCCTAAACAATCCCACAATGCAGTGCAAAAAACCAGGGAGCATCAATGCTCATTATGTTCTCTTACTGGAAATGACGTCATATTTTCTGAGCTTGAAAAACTGGGGTGGGGGGTAATTACAGGTAATTAAAATTTTTTATAACATATAATGTCAGAAAAAAATCTGTCCTGCTTGTTGTTGATAAATGCCATGATTTTTTACAACACGAGTACAAGGTCATGCCACTGAAAATTCAGTCGTTAGTGTCCCAATTTGTACTGAGCAAGGGTTCTTTCCAGTGACTGAATATACAATATACACAATGTGTACACAATATACCACCCAGGGAGCTGGGGAGCTGATTGGGATGCACCTAATGTTTAATAAATGTCTACATCTATACAAAGACAAAGGGAGGAAAACCATGAGTATACAGCTCTGAAGCTTGTTCACGGAAAAAATATGTGGTTTATATTTTTCCAGCTGACTGAATTTTTTGTTGAGTTAAAATTGTAAAAATTACATTTATCTACCGAATGTAAAAGCGATACATTCCTGGCTGAGTACTACTTCATCTAACAGGACGTCTTGATACCGGCAACTAAATCCCCCACAATGCGGTTTTCATTAAATAAATTAAAAAAAATAAAACATTAGATGCAGTCAGATGCCATTAGAATAAAGTCAAAATTAAAAATTTTTTTTTAAAAAATGTTAATAAATTGATATTTCATACAATTATACAAATCCATGAAATAGATTGCAGACACCAAAAAATAGCATTGCAGCTTTATTCAGCATTGGACACTGTCTTCTTTAAAAGTGAAACTCAAATCAGACGCCATAAATGGAAAAGAATAAATGATAATCAAAAAAATCACTATATTGATATTTATTATACTCCAGTCTATGACTATAAATATTTATACACCTCATATTTAAGTATGCAGTACTTGATTTTTCTATGGCTGTAACATCTCACATCTATTAGTCAAAAGTGGTGGTATGACTATTTCTGAATAAGACAAAATTATGATTAAGGTGTTATAGGTGTGTACTAAGTAGTTTATTTTTTTATTTTATTTAATAAATCTTCAAGTGCAGTTAATTATTTGTCATTCTATAATAGTAGCTATAATACATGTATTTCACTTCTTACAATACAGTAGGTAAGTAGGCGGTTTTGGATGCAGTCCTGCTCTCTTGTTTGCCATCAAATGATTGAGCACTGCCGTGTGTGTACGTGTCCTGTCGCAAAATGCGGTGAAACTCCCACACGACATTAATTGTGTGATTAAGGTGTGTACATGTCTGTAATGCACATCGATAACGCGACTAAAACGGAATAGTCCACGTCTTAATATGATTTGTGTTTACTTCATGTATGATTTTAGTCAGATTAAGGTCAACAATAATCGCTGTCTACATGTTAGTTTCTTAATCAGAGTATCGTCTTAATCGGGTTAATATCGGAATACTGTTGTCCATGTAAACGTACTGACTGACCTGCGCTGAATCAACCTACAGTGCATAGAAACCCAATTTTAAAATATCTCGTGTTGTAATGGGTGTGTTGGTGAGTCTGCATTTCTAGGTGGGTTTTGTTTTCCTAACCAGGAGACAGAAAACAATAGGATTCTGTGATATTAAAAAAAAATTAATAAATAAAAACAGGGTTAGTTGTGTCAGAATATAAAAGGTAAGCAATAAAACAAAATCCAGGACTAAATAAATAGGCACACTGGAGTGACAGCTCCTTTAATTTCACCCTGCGTTAGTTAGAAGATGCAGCTGACAGCCCGGAAGCAAGTGATACTGTATCGATATACCCCTCATGTCTGACTGGTAAGCGAAGCGAAGGCAGCTCTGCCTCATATTTACCCTCAGCTCATGGCGTCCTCTGGGATTTCAGTTGCTACGGACTGCCAGGGATCAGAGACGCTCAAGCTTAAAGAGATACTTCGCTCGGGAAAGAAATCTGTTTACGGCCTGTGGTGCAAATTTACTAAATCATAGACAACAAACATTATGTGGCACTGTGTGCATACAAAGGGAAAATTGCAAATTACGATAACCCGTACTCTCTCAACAGGATGCAAACCACACCTGAAATAATCTGTGTCTGAGAGAAAATTCCGGCCTTCTGGATAAGAGATCGCGCCACGTCTCTAAACAATCTTAATGTGCGTTGTTCTCGGTATCTTTAAGTGTCTGACCTTTTGACCGGAGATAAAGACCTTTTTATTAAAAAAAAGTGCTGGGAATGTCGCGACCGGGCCTGCTTATCCGGACACGGATTAAACCACGCTTAATCTTTTCAACAAAGAATCATTTAATCCGGGACAAGCTGTAACCCCTGCAGGAACAGAGTCGGCCTGAGCAGCGTGTCGTTCCTGTTAATTACTTTTAGTAATAGCAATAAAAAAAAAAGGACAAGCCTCAAACAGAATGCAGGTTTTATTCTGTGCTGAAGGAGCTGAATCTCTACAGCGAGAGGTTACTGAAGCGTTTCTGTGATTTTCTGTGAAATCCTCTCCTCCCGAGCTGCGCTTCCGGCTCGGGTCCGCTGCACTCCGGATAATTCCGTTAGCCAAGCAGTTAACTCCGAGATGGAGGCCATCGCTCCATTCCTTCCTTTAAACTACTCTGTCACTTCAAGCTAACCAAGGCTGATCGGCTTAGTGTCACTTAATCGGGACATGACAGTGAACGAGCGAGTGTCAGGAACGCAATGCAGACATCTGAAGGTCATCAGGAAAAATGGTACGATCCAGAAATTCATTACCAAGATCTGAAATTTTGTCAAAAATGTATATTTCTCACACAAGATGAAATGTGGGAGAGAAAAACAATTTATACGCAGAGTTGTGGCCTTTGTGCCTGTGTCAGTCATATGCAAAAGTTTGCACACCTTAAGCCTTAATGACGACAGCGACTGTCATTTATTCATAGCAAGAATTCCAGAATTTGCAAGCACATTATTGTACATAAAAAATAAGTCATTTACTCATAGTGAAAAAATAAATATCATCTCCTCCTAAAGTTTGTAACCCCCCATTCTGAATGTAATAGAAATATTGTCTAATAACTTCTAAACACACGCCTTTGTCTTCTGACGTCTTTACTCAGTTTTAACATAGATCTAGCTCTGATATTGGTTTTGTAAAAAAGATTAATTGCAAAAGATCTTTTGGGAAATTTTGCGCGTTTGATGAACGAATAGTTTTGAATGTATGTTCTGAAGTAAAATTTGGGGTTGTTGCAGAGTTCACCTAAAAAATTTCACCATGTAACTTCTTGCAATTATTTTGATTCATTCAACTTCAATATTTGCTTTATACTGGTCAAGGTCACACTGGATTCCAGGAACACTGGGTGTGAGGCGGGATAACAGATTGTACCGGACACCTGTCCGGCACAGGGCACCACGTCCGCATGTAAACATTCACACCTAGGGCCGATGTAGAACATAGAACAGCTAATCCAGCTACTGGCATGTTTTGGGGAGAACCTGGAGGAAATCCACACAGACACGAGGAAAACAGACAGAAACCTGATTGAACTCTGCGCCTAAATTGTAATTGAAATACAGCATATAAAATGTTCTCGTATTTAAATAAATAAATGCATCAGCTGAAATATATAAGGAAATTATTATTGTTTGGTCAAAACTCACCAAGTGGCATGGTGTATAAAAAATTCAGATCTACTTGCTCATGGGACACTGAAGCAGATGTCTGACATTTACCTATCATTAAAAAAAAATCTGTTTACAGAAACAAACCCCAACTGTCCCTCACCTTGGTGCGTGGGAAGTCGATTCGGATGCAGCTCGCACGCTTGATTTTTTTTTGCACACTGAGACGGACACACACGGAGGCACAATTAAAAACGCTCCGGAGACTTTGGTGTTGATTGTTTCTGTGTCGTGGCATAGAGGATGGAAATCCTCAGCTACAGATAAGACATCAATCCTCCTCAGTGGGATGCGCAAATAAATCTGATTAGGGGCGGAATGATTTCCCCTTCAGGATTGTTTTATCTCTTCCCTCCATGCCTCGGCAGCAGATAACTGTGAAAACTCTCTCTCTCTCTCACACACACACACACACATACACACACACACACACACACACAGACACACACACACACCTCGGAGATGGCAGCAGCTCGAGTGATGTCATATTTGGCAAACAGGAACGTGTCAATCATAGACAGGGCGCTTCACAAAGCTCGACGAGAGAGATTTGATTTGTTTCCCCGCAAATCCGAACTCTTCGGCATTTGAATACAGATGAGCATTTTTGTTCCTTAGGGTGGTCATCTTTTGATTTGATCTGATATCTCATTACAAATGCACATAATAAAAGAAGCATCTCTGCATTTTCATAAAAGCGCTCCATGGAGATGAGCTCACACACACACACACACACACACACACACACACGCACGCACACGCACGCACACGCACGCACACGCACGCACACGCACACAAGTGCAACCCGGATGATTTCAATGCATGCAAACAAACACTATGACAAAGCAGTGTAGATAAAAGACTAATTTGTCACGATTTCACCTCAGGGAATCCAGGGGTGGCACCACTACTCTAAAAGTACTCAAATTTTTTTTGTCTGAGAGAAGAGATACTTTTCAATCATTTGTCTATAATAAAAACATAAAGTAATGTGTGTGTGTGTATATATATATATATATATATATATTTGTTTCTTCGTTATATCATCTTAGTGAGTTTTTCCTTGCCCCTGTTGCCACCAGCTTGCTCAATAGGGATATATTCATACACTTAAAATCTGTATCCTGTGTTTATATGTTTCTGTAAATCTGCTTTGAGACAATGTCCATTGTTAAACGCGCTATACAAATAAAATTTAATTGAATTGCTATGGAGCCAGGGTCTGATAATAATACAATAACAGGGCACAACGCCACCTTTTAATGAACGTCAGCATAGTTTAGTTTGACCTCACACCCATCACTTTGCATTTAACTCCTCGTGCAGCTAATACCAGCAACAAAATTCATACACAAGGTCATATAACACTAATTCTAAAAGATGTTTTAAAAAGTGAAGACATGTTCATGTTCCGCAGTAGGCTGTTTGTCGCTGTCAGTTTCACTAAACATTTTCCCAGCAAGCCTTTCTTACTTTACTTGAAGGATGTCATTTGATCAATTCAGAATACAGAATATGTGCGTATGTCACTTAAAATACTGAAACATTAGCGATACTGACTCAACACACATTTATTAAGCAGTAGTGAGCACTAAAGTGCGGTTAACCCTTTATCGCTCATAGGAGATTTCCCTTTAGTATAAATGTCTGTGTCCCTCGACCCCACCCCTCCCACCCAAGCTTAATTGACTGCTTTTTCAACCATGTCAGACCTGTCTGTTTATGCCTGAAGTGCTGGTTCACTACCCCAGTAGTTTGAAAAGTGCTGGGTCAAATACCAGCTCACCCCCGGTTGCTCCGTTGGCTGTGCAGAATTCCAATAACAAACAAACCAAAAAATAATAATAATAATACACTCCGGATACACTCAGATTTAAAAGACAAAAAAAAAAAAAGATTAAATGATAATGAGTCTTTATTGGTCACATTTACAGTAAGCACAATAAAAATTTTTCTTTGTGTACCCCAGCCTGTCAGGAACCTTGGGTGAGAGTGCAGGGTCAGCCATGATACAGCACCCCTAGAACAGAGAGGGTTAAGTCCCTTGTTCAAGGGCCCAACAGTGGCAGTGCTGGGGCTTGAATCCCCAACCTTTCGATCAGTAACCCAAAGCCTTAACCGATAAGCCACCACTGCCCCTAAAGATCTGAAATCATGAGAAACAGCAGTGATGTCGTGCGGTCACACATCCTGTCACCATTCACCATCAACATCCACTCAATAAAGCATAAGGGGGAAAAAAGCAGAATTCATTAAAAAAAAAACACAAAAAAAACTCTGAGATGAACATGTTGTGTAGTGAGACACATAAATCAGGAAAGACATTTCAAAACCAAGCTGCCGATACTCCTTAAAAAGAAAGAAAGAAATAAAACTCTCAAATCTGAATTAGTCACACTCTTATTTCAGGTGCTGCATTGTCTGGCGGTGATGCAGTGACAGGAAAAATGCTTGCACTGCTCCACGCTTTATAACGCTACTGAATAAGATTTGAAGTGAAGCAGCCCATAGGGTCCTGCTGCAGAATAGCTAGATGATGTGCTCTGACAACTGGGGTAAAAGAGTAAACGTTCTCCACCTCGGAAAGCATGCAGCACTACAAAAGCACTCTCTCTCCGATCGGCTACGCAGGCAAACAGACATGGCATGAGTGACGGTGGATGTTGGAGGTGCAAAGCTTCACTTATTCGAATCAATATTTATGATACAATGGATTGTGAGTGAATTGATATAGATGTCTAAAGGCTGATATCTCAGACGCAGCTCTTTTTATTACCACTGTGCTATTACTTCAATATTTACTATTTAATATTACTTTTATTATATATTTTAATGCTAATATTTCATATACATGAACTATACATAAATTCAATAAGGCATTGTGTGTTTCTCTCCTTTATTAAGGAGGTGTGGCTTATATGCCTGTCAGTTACAGTGAAGGAGGTGTAGCTTTGGAGCTGGTCAATCAGTGTGAAATAGGCGTAGCCTATGCAGTTGTCACTTACTGCAAAGGAAGTGTGACCTATACGGCTGCCATTCACAGTAAAAGAGGCGTGGCCTCTGTGCCTGTCAACTACAGTAAAAGAGGTGTAGCTTTTGTGCCTGTCAATTCAATGTCCGTGAAACAGGCGTGGCTTATGCACTTGTCAATTAGAGTGAAGGCGGCATGGCCTATGCACCTGTCATTTAGTGTAAAGGAGGTGTGGCCTATGCACTTGTCATTCACAGCGAAGGAGCCATGGCCTATGCTCTATGCCTATGCATTTTTTGCATAACACTGTATCAAACTGTGATTCAGATTCAAAGTCAAATTGTCAATCGCGTGTCAAACAGCTTCAAACTGTACTGCGTTGAATCTGTAGCTGCTCTACATATGTATATCTTTTATACTGTTAAAATTGTTGATCACTTAAAGTATAAACACACACCAATGGTGACTAAGAGTGTGTCTACATCATGTCGGAATTGCAGTAAATACGAGCTTCCGACCTTTAACCAGCGTTAAAGGTAAATCTAATAGTTACTAATTGTGAGCTTGAAATTTTCCGAAAGCTTTGACTTCTGAAAGTGTGTGACATCATGTATCAAATAAACACGGCTATAAAGCAGGCAAAAATGTCCACAGTTGAAGTAATTTCGAGTGTAATGTTGGTATTTAACTCTATATTTGTCAATCAATCATTGTCTTTCAGCGTTTAGCATTGACTGCACAACATAGTACAAGACTTTAAGGTGTTTTGTTCATTACCATACAAACAAATAATTTCTACATCTGAATAGAACATACAAGCTGTCGTCTCATAATTACGGCAATTGTGACTTGACATGACTATGACATGGGCTTCCACTGGCCCTCTTACAGCATTTCTAACGGAAAAAAACCACTTCAGATGAGATCTGTACGATGCACTGATGACCACCAATTGGTCAGCTCATATGCTCATATGATTTACTGTGGTTAAATGGAGAATGTGATAAAATACAAATATACGTATAAGTAGTCACCTCAAAACCCAGTTTTACCCGGACTTAGGTTTTATATATATATATATATATTTGTGTGTGTGTGTGTGTGTGTGTGTATATATATATATATACACACACACACACAGACATATGTAACCATGACGCCAAGTGTTTTATTCCGTACATATTACATCTAAACAAATCTTTAAATTTCTTTCATTATTATTATTTTTTAATTATTAAAAATTTGTATGAATTCCAATGAGTGATGGTGATCTGTTTGGATTTTGTTACATTTTTAATCATATTATGTTGGTAACCCTTCCCCTAATCGGCAAACAACCTATAATTTTACCCTTGACATCTTCAAATTCGAATTGAAATGAAGTCTTACTGTATAAAATAAAATTTCCTAGCTTCATTTTGCAGTACATTTTACTTTTAAATGCTTAAGCACTTTCAAGCATGGACATTTCTAAGCTTTCACACCCATACAATTGTGACTTGCTAGTAGTATTTGGAAACTATGTTCATGAAATCGTTGCCATGTCACAAATATCTGTCCAGAAATAGATCCATTCCATTTAAAAATAAATAAATAAATTCCTGGTTTATAAACCTTAAATTTAAACCATGATGGCACCTGCATTAGTCATCGAGCTTACCGATATAAAAAAAATAAAAGAATAAAAATATTTGGAAAGAAAAAAGATAAGCAGGTTTCCTCGTCCTCTCAGTAAGGAGATGAGGATTACACTGGCAAACCTTCTGATGGTTCACTGGAAGGAGTCTAAAATCTCCACAGCACAGTAAGGTGTAGCGAGGAAGATTATTTCCCCCTGCTGAAACCCCTCATCTCCTTGATTAGATGCAATGCCAGGCCTGAGAACACAGCGAGAGACAACAGGCGAGAGGCAGGGTGAGTGACGGAGAGAGAAAAAGAATGGCAGCGTTCATCATCAGCTCCACTCTGACCTCTTGTGAGGTATGAAAACGGAGTAATGAAAAGCCTATCGATTGCCGTCTCTTCCGTTTAAACAAATCTCCTTCACCGTCCACAGGGTTTAGGAGCCAATTTATGCGCATCACCTGGACAGAATCGAGTGCTGCGGAATCTCCGGGACAACAAAATACAATGCAGGAACCACACACTGGCTTCAAAACCCATAAGTCATCTGGGATTCAGTTTCTCTCTCTGATTATATTGGCCAGTGCAATTGGTAAAATATGAATTGGCAGAGTTAAGGCAATGGATAAGATAAACCAAATAATACGCTCTGGATTTTCAATTCAAATAGATTTTGCCGTATAAATAGCTCAGAATAAGACCACAAGCCAATATACAAGAAGTATTACAAGAACTAGTAGTAATGAGTAATGCTTTACATTCAGTGTTGGTTACATACAGCGTTAGTTAACATACATTTTAGACATTGTTTAAGGCACCACTTATTCAGCAAATGAACAGGAAGTTTAATCCTGTTGCCACATTACATTTAACTAAACCTTCAGTCAAAAGATTCAGTTGAATCTTGAGTAAATTTTCTAATTAACAGCACAGCATAACATAAATAGATTCTGATAAATAAAATCCTTCCTTAAATGCAAAGGTTAAATGCTAGTATTCACTTCAAAGGTAGGGGAAAAAGTGTTGATAATGATAAAAATGAATCCATCCATTTTCTACACCACATATCCAACACAGGTTCTCAGTGTGCCTGGAGCCTATCCCAGGGAACTTGGGGGACAATGCTGGGGACACCCTGGACAGGGTGCCAACCCATCGCTCTGCACACACAGGGAGGAGGGGGGATTTATATACCCAACTCTGGAGGTGTGAGGCAAATGTGCTAACCGCTAAGGTAAGTGAACACCTGTTTACAGCTGCTGTAAGGCAAGTGATAACAGGAGGTAACTTGTTTTGAGTAACTATAAAACGTAACTATAAATTAATAAAAAAGTACAATGTTTCATTCTTTACTTAGTAAATAATTTTAATTGTTGTAATTATAAACTGCTGTGGTATAAGAGGACTCAAGCGCCTGTGTGCTCTTATTGGAAAATAATTACATTTCTGTGGGTTTATTTCCATTTAGTACAGATCCATGGTTAAATGATGTAATGCCCATGCATATGACTGTGTATTTGACTATAAATAGATGAACAAATGTTTCTGGTAGTTTGGAAAGTAAAAATCAAGTGAACATGTCCTGTTGTGGTACACAGTCACTCAGTTAATTTCCAAGTAGAACTTTTATAGGGACACATTTTAGATTCTCTGAATCCTCAACTCCTCAAGCCTGAGTGAGAGTTTCGGAGATGAGCGCATCCCTGAGAGAGCGAGAGAGAGAGAGAGAGAGAGAGAGAGAGAGAGAGAGGGTTGAATTCAGCTGAAGAAATTGAGGGGGCAGGAAGGAGAGAGTGAGCGTGTGAGAGATAGGACACAAAAGAAAGACAGACCATTAGACATCGTACACCAAGAGAGAGGTAAGATTGACGCGCACTTCTGACAACCATCTCACCCGGCACTGGCCTTGCTACATTTCTAAATTAAAGATGGAGAGATACCAGCAAAGGGACAGTTTCTGGAACCGACCGGGTGCTGGGGTGATTTATCAGACGATCTGCTTCGCCCCTAGAGGTCAAGAGTCACTACAATTATGTCCCTGTTATTACTGCGCTGTTTAATCAGGACGTGTTTCAGTTTCAGAGACTTGTCCGCTTACTACAGTGTTACTTTTAGATCCTCCACAGTGGTGACTGGTCCATAGGGGCAGATATCTGAGAGCCCCACAATTGGTATTAGCCAATCAACAAATGTTAAACTTCACAAAGTCGTCATTCACAAAACCATATCTTTAAAATTAAATAATTTTTTATGCTATCAGCAGTTAAAAAGAACCTTTTTGCTGTTTTAGAGATGTAAGCCAATGTTCCATTGATTTGCTCATCTTTCAGAAGATTTCGAGCTCAATCATAATGCAACGCACTCACTGCTCCAGTTAGCTTCATAAAGTTAATATTGTATCCGAGTGGTCAAAAATGGGAACTGTAACAAGCACTAATGGACAGTCCCACCAGTATTTCACGATGTTGCAATCACAGAAATGAACATAAAATCAAGCAAACTCCGCAATATTCAGAGGAGCTTGCAATTTTTCAAAATTACCGCCGATTTTGGGCCAAGATGCGTCATGTGGCGCCATCACAACACACATTCATTCAAATCTCTCTTCGATTCACATGCTTTGAACATGAGTTCAGCTGAAAGGTCTCATTTACCAACAAACATCACTGCGAAAGACAATTTTGAGCAATTGCGATTGCGCCAATTAAAGTAGTTTTCCATAAACAAAGCACAAAATATGCATTGCAAATTTTGTAAAAAAACGGAACAAAATCAAGATATTTTGTCGCAACAATCGCAAAAAACCTCAGCGAAATTCTGTATGAACAGAATAGAGATTCACTGGGGGAGGGGGAGCGGACAGACAGTAAATGATAGGTTTGCTGCATGTATGCCAACTTGAACTAGTATAAAAAAACTCCTTGGCTGCCAAGATCTTGTTGTACAGCAAAAATCGGAATGACATTAAAATTAAATCGAATTTAATTAGAATTTCTGCAACAAAGGCAAAGCGTAGGTGCAGACAGTGTGTCTATGAGGTACAGAATCATTTATATTGTAAGACATGTTGCAAAGTTTGGGAGGGGGAAAGAGGAAGAAGAGTGTTTTCTGGTCACCTGATTGGAAAAAAAAAAGCCAGATGCCAGGCATCCTGCCACGTTTTCGTCTGTTCCTGAGGAGAGAACCATCGACGGGTGCTTGACAAACATCTCGAACGTCTGTTTCTTCAGAAGAACAAAGAATGTGACACAGAATAGCTGACCAGCCTTGGTGTTATTCCCACACAGTATGTTCACAAATGACAAAGCAACAAATGACAGTCTGAAGGGAAATAAAAAAAGAAAGACGAACAAAAGCATTCACAAATCAAGAGGACATATGCAGGCAGTTGGACCGAGCTCAAGAAGGCACTGAATTCGCAAGACACTACTTCAAAAAAAAAGAAAAAAAAAGAACTGGTTTAACCCAATCAGCCAACAAATACAGGATCATGGTTTCTGAGAGTTCCTGCAAAAGAACCGAGCTGAAATAACAAGATAAGCAAGAAATAACAAGGCGCCTGAGCTATGGGAAGTACTACAGGGGATATTAAACACAAAGCAGTGGAGAATGGATCAGCTCTCTAGAGGATGGACCTTACTATCAGGCAATAACTGCTCCGCTGAGTTACTATGCATTTAGTTAAAGGTTACTTAATTGGGAAAGACAGAAAACCTGATGATTGCTGACAGGTATGGTATCACTGAAGTAACCAAAGTCAGTGGTTGTTTGTTGCAATAAAAGAGTCGAGTCAGAGAACAGGGAGAATGCAAACTACTAATTCCAAGACGCTAACAAGACCAATTTGTCTGGATTTCTTCTAATGCGAGCTACAACGACAAAACCTAGCTTTTACCTCAACCTCTGCAATTTACACCATTTATTCATTTGGCAGCCAATGTTATCCAAAGGAACATGACTTGAGCAGTTGAGCAGTTCCAAGTCTTGCTTAATCACTGACAGTGCTGGGATTTGAACTTGCAAACTTCTGATTTTGCACAGGAGCCAGAACCACTGACCCACCACTGGTATCCATGCATCCGCATTGCTAGATGAGAGTTTTTACAAATTTCCAGTCCTGAGAAACAAAGGCAAGCTGTCAGCAACTGCTGCTTTCCTTGAACAGAACAATTCCCACCATGGAGCCATTATTCGACTCTGACAGGCTGCCAGTGTGTATTCATTTGGCACCAGTTTTCATCCAAAGTGACTTGAGTGAGCCAGAATCCAACTCAAGCGCTGAGCTGAGCAGTTTCGGGTTAAGGGTCTATCGACAGTGACTCTCTGGTATCCTGAACTTACAACCTTCCAGTTACTAAGATCCAGGCATGGTTTGGTCATCTATTGGGAGAAGCAGGACTTTTTACAGACGGACCACTAGCATTTGATGGTGCGCTGTATTAAGAATTAATCACAAATAGGCAATTAAACATAAAAAACAATGCTTTTACGCATTTTCGATGAGAGAGATCAGATGAGAATTGCCAGACTGGTTTGACTTCATAGGAAGGCTATGGTACGGTAACTCAAGTAACCAGTCTTTATAACTGTTGTAAGCAGAAAAGCATCTCAGAATGCAGAAACACATCAGGTGAGCTATAATTGAATTTAATTCTGTGGAATGTGCACAAAACCAGTTAGTTCCAGTGATAACTTATATTGTACCAACATAAATATATTTTTTTAAATGGTTAGGGAAAAAAACGGATTAAGAAAATGATACATGTACAAGTAGTAGCAGCAGATATCTACCCATACTTTTGCTTCAAAGATCAGCAAGAGCTAATATCAACGAAGCAAAAGGAGATGAGGCTTTAATTTTAATGCTTTGCCATGTCATTAAGTGAGCAGGGTATTTAGTTGGCATGCCAACTGTGGCATTTATGTTAGCCACACATAGTATTTAGCCTTCAAATAGGACATTCGCTGTGTTTGATCTTTTTTGTGGTTGGAGCTTCTTACTAGAGTGGATTGTGCTAGTGGGCACCTCTACAACCTGATCAGATCCATTCATGTATAATATCCTGAGGGCCACCAGAAATGTAACCCATTAATTAAAGGTAAAACTTTGCATCTTAATCCATTTCACTAATTAGAAACGGGTTGTGGAATGTAAACTAAGAATATGTCAAATGCGCAGTGTTTATCCTGTTTGCCTTGCTATCCTTTCTCTCGAGTTTACAGCCAGTTGCTATGGTTTCACCTGGCTAGCATGGTATTACCTCATACACTGCATAACTAGCTGCAGAACATATACAAAAGCCCGCATTTGACCCAGGGCTAGGAGTCTCACATTTATCCAGGCCACCCCATACACCCACAACACATTTTGAAACCACTGACAACCCTATTTTTTCTTTCCTAAATACAATTTATTACGCAGTGTGGCCATCCCATAAAAACAGAAACAAGCAACCTAGAGGTAGTGAAGCAGTCCTAATTTATATCTGCTTAAACGGGTATGCCAAGCATTTAACAAACACCAGAAGTGCAAAGCTGCCGGTAAATGTCTACTTTTCATTTACAAAAATACATTAAATGCAGGAGAGAGGTAAACAAAAGACATTTTGACATATATATATATATATATATATATATATATATATATATATATGTCTTTGGTATATATATATATATATATATATATATATATATATATGTGTGTGTGTGTGTGTGTGTGTTTGCCATTTTTCAGATACCTGTCACTTCTTTACCAGGTCTACTGCTATGAATAGGATGCCACATTGCTGGAAAACTGCAACTTTTTAATCTCACTGTAAATTACTGTGAGCACAGAATCTAAATTTCTTTTAGTTAAATGTAAAGCATCACATTAGGGTAGTGTGTGTGTGTGTGTGTTTTTTCTTTACAAAATTAAATATTCATTTAACCATACTATTTTTCATAGAAATATATATAAGCATATTTAATAAGTGTCTGACCACCCCAACAAAGCTAGTGCCAGGCTGACTCTCTCCACCTTATTGTGAAAAATAGGAGAAAAAACATTTCTTTTTCAACCTCACATATGGGAAGACATAATTGTCTAAATTCCCTAAATATCTGTTAGCACAATACTAACTACATAATGACAATATCTATTTAGAAAAATCCTAATAATGATGGTGCCTTTTATGACTCATAGCTTGGATAAATGTTTTGTTGTTGTTGTTGTTGTTTGACCTAGCTGTATTTGTAATTTCAACATTTAAAATATCAGCGAGGAGGGCTCCTGAAATGTACTGTACATTGGATATTTGTCTGCTGAATTACTCTGTATTATTACTATACAGTAGATAATGCTGTCCTTTAGCATATTTCGAGTAACGATAGTAATAGTGCTAATGTTTGCTAGTAGTGAAACTGTGGTTAATACTTGATTAGCTAAGTTAGCAAACACAAAGCTGCATTATTTACAGATGAGACTGAGCTGCACTTGAAGTCCTGAACTGCTCAGAAATGTTGCTACATTTTGCTGCTTCTTTTTAGAGAGTTTTCCTTTTGTGTGCCCTTTCCCTCTGACTCTGTTCCAAACTGTTCGCCAGAGCTGAGGTGAACGGTAGTGTTGCAAGTCAAGACTAACAGATTCATGGTTTATTATCGAATGCCGAATTTGTAAAGGATCACTTGAACACATTGGACAAGCAATCATATAAAATAATAACGATTAAATAAAATAAATGAATAAATAAATACATATATTTAAAAAAATAAATAAATAAACACATTTAAAAAAAACAGCAGGGCAGCAGGCCAAATCTGTTCTGAATTCTCACAGTGCTCCCGATGGCCAGTCCGGGCCATTTGACCACAAAGCAGACGTATTCCCATTAAATATGGCATGTTTTCCTTCCCATTAAAAAAAAGATGCCCTGGCGAATTTGACCAAACATTTCTCATTAAACCCAAGATCACTTGCCCATACCAAATGTCTTCTTTCTACAAATAGCCAAAACGTATTCCCACTAAAAATGGGATGTCCTGCTGATTTTGACCAAAAAAATCTCACATATTCTCATTAAACACAAATAATTTTGCTGATTTTGACTACAAATCAGATGCATCACTACTAAAACGTCTGTCTTGCCATACAAATCAAATATCTTCCCACTAGAAATTAGATATTCTGCTAACTGTTCAAAAAAAGATTCTTACTATCCATTAGATATTTTGCTGATTTTAACCACAAATGAAATGTATCACCCTGAATCTCCTGTTTCGCCCATACAAGTCAGACAAAATCGATGTGAACCTGCCAATTTTGACAAAAGAGCATGAGATTTTTTGCTGGCTTTCACCACAATTCAGATGTATCACCACAAAAAAAAAAATCTGCTTTGCCCATACATCTTCCCATTTAAATTTCCATTTCGACCACAAAACAAGTTTTCCCACGTGGAACTTTTGGAGAGGAATCACTCATGTAATGAATCACTCATGTCTTTGTTATTGGTGTCGTTTATTTGCTGCAGAAACAAAACTACATATGGGTACATCAACCACTTAAAATCCATAGCCTGCAGGGTATCAGCAGCTGGTTCCAGAGCTGCGACTCTGAACAAATATCGGATGGAAATCAAGAAAACATAGCTAATGTTTCAGAACGCCGCACCACAATCGGACTGTTTTTTCAGTTTGCTTCGCAAGATATCTCTAGACTTCCTGTTACTGTAAATCAACTCTCATTTCTTCATCACTTCTTCCTGCAGCTTTGTTATACAACATTGTTGGAATGAAGTTTTAAGAGCAATGCTAAGGAGGACGTACAAGTGTGTAATCAGCATACGACTCCCTAGCAGCTTGATATGGCCAATATGACAACGTGATGTAAGAAGAAGTCCTTAATTTGTCTCGTGCATTAGAGTACAGCAAAATACTGGGACATAGTGCATGGTCAGCCATGATTCGGCACCCCTGGAGCAGATAGGGTAAAGGGCCTTGCCCAAGACCCCAGTAGTAGCAGCTTGACTGTGTTAGATGTGCTTCGAACCGCAATGTTCTGATCAGCAATGCCGCACTTTAACCACTGAACCACCACTGCCCTTGAAAAGTGCATGGTTTGGATGACTGGCTTTTAAACCCAATTTGCTTCCACGAGTGACCGGTTAAATGATTAAATACTAGTATTCGCAATTGTACCGTTCATGCTTTCAAATCCAACAAGGATCGCACTTCCTTGTATGAACAGCAGCTTGCAGCATGAGCAGAATACACTTCCTGGCTTTCCAGAACGGATAACGTAAACCGTAATCCTACTGACAGTCAAAGTGGATGCTGAAAATCCTCTCTGGATATTCGGACTTATCTCCAACCCGCCCTTTTTTCATTTTTTACCATAGTGTGTTTTCTCCGAAGCACGAACCGGAGCAAAACAAATGGCGCTTATCAGCACGCCACACCGTTTCCCGCTCCCTCTCATCTTTTTACAGGGAAATGGCATGATTGCTTTTGCACTCGGCAAAATGATGGATTCAGACGGACATTAATTGGACCATCTGCAATCAGTATGTCAGGACACAACAGAAGGCTTTTACATGCAGAAAAGATGATAACATGCTGTTAAGCTAGTCTGTGTCCATTGGACATTTTTTGCACGACTTGTTACACAGTGTTTTAGTGTCTGTTTTATTGGCTACCCTTTTTTTTCCACTCCGTTTATTACACATGCTCGTTTTTAACGGCCTACGCTTGTTCGTGTTTGTCTGTAATATGAACAGAAGGCTTGCGGTGATAAGCAGCACAGCACAAATGTGCAGACAATTAGAAAAAAAAAAGAGAATGTTAATAAGATTTTCATTCGTCTAGGTCTTTTATTAATGGACTATAGATTTATTGTTGAGATGATGATTGCACGTGATTTCCTTGCACCTACTGTACGTACTTCAAGCTAAAGTATATTAAACACTGGATTTATATTGGCAGTAAATCTAGTGGTATGTGTAATGTTTCGTTACATTCTTTTGTGGCAGGATTTTCTAAGATTTCCAACCAAAAATGGGCGTGAAAGAGAATAAGGTTACAGGATTTTAAAATGTGTCTAAAAAACGTGTCACATGACCATTCAAGGACACTAGGCATGCACATACAAGTGTAAACAGGAAGTTAGTTGCTAGTCACCGGCAGGCACAACAAACCGGCGTTCCATGTAGGGCTTACGCTGCTTGAAACGAGATTTGTTGGTGATTGCTCTAATAATAGTTCACCTCTTGCGCATGTAGGCAGCTGCAATATTATAAAGCACAGAATTTATCTGCACAATGGCTGCTAAGAATGACGACAAAATAAGCAAAGCTTGCGGTTCAATCTCCATGTTGTTGTGTATACGATCAAGGTAGCCTAATGGTCATATGGTAGGGGCTTGACGAATCAGGGAAGGATACGCAATGATCCAGAAGACCCAATCATGGGGGTTAATGTGAGCGAAGCCATGCCTTTGTTTTCAAAAGTCTTCATTTTGGTCTGTTTACACTGAAATGTGAGCCCGGACTTCAAACTAAAACAGGAGCTTCTGTTTTTTCAAAAAGTCTCCAAAAGCTGGAATAGTGTAGACAACAACCATTTTAACAACCTACTACTTTTTCCACCACAGTGCTGTTGAGTTCTCGACTGGCCAGATACAGTATAGTAACTACATATGGTAAAGGTGGTGAATCAATATATGGTGTACACGAGTTTGGGCACTGGTTAGGGCCTTGGTTCACATACATTAGGACACTGATGTCTCAGTTTCCAGTGACATGACCACATACTCATATTGTAAAACGTCACTAATAGCAATTATTAACAACAGGCAGGACCGCTATCTTTCTGACATTATATCTCATATAAATTTGATAGTTTATTCACATGCCTTTCTGTCATGGTACTTGAAGCAGGATTGTAATCTAACTAACAAAAGATTTTTGAGTCAAACTGTATATAGGACAAAAAATAAAGTTAAAATTCTCTAACGTAAGGAATCATTTGAGAGCCGAAACAACGATAACAAGCTACAGTCATGGACGAAATTATTGGCACCCCTGGAACTTTTCCAGAAAATGCACCATTTCTCCCAGAAAAGTGTTGCAATGACAAATGTTTTGGTATACACATGGTTATTACCTTTAAGTGCATTGGAACAGCACAAAAAAGCAGAAGAAAAAAGGCAAATTTGACATCATTTTACACAAAACTCAAAAATTAGGTCGGACAAAATTGTTGGCACCCTCAACCTGCACACCCTTTGGAGAAAATAACTGAAACCAATCGCTTCCTATAACCATCAGCGAGCTTCCTACACCTCTCAACTGGAATTTTGGACAACTCTTCTTTTGAAAACTGCTCCAGGTCTCTCAGATTTGAAGGGTGCCTTCTCGCAACAGCAATTTTGAGATCTCTCCATAGGTGTTCTATGGGATTTAGATCCGGACTCATTGATGGCCACTTTAGAATTCTCCAGCGCTTTGTCTCCAACCATTTCTGGGTGCTTTTTGAGGTATGTTTCGGGTCATTGTCCTGCTGAAACACCCATGACCTCTGACGCAAACCCAGCTTTCTGACACTAGGCCCTAAATTATGGGCCAAAATCTTTTGATAGTCTCCAGATTTCATGATTCCTTGCACACAGTCAATGCACCCAGTGCCAGAGGCAGCAAAACAACCCCAAAACATCCTTGAACCTCCACCATGTTTGACTGTAGGTACGGTGTTCTTTTCTTTGTAGGCCTCTTTCCGTTTTCTGTAAACAGTAGAATGCCAAAAAGCTCTACCTTAGTCTCATCTGTCCGCAAAACGTTCTCCCAGAAGAATTGAGGCTTACTCAGGTACATTTTTGCAAACTGCAGTCTGGCATTTTTATGCCTCTGTGTCAGAAGTGGGGTTCTCCTCGGTCTCCTGCCATAGCGCTTCTTCTCATTCAGATGATGACGTATGGTTCGAGCTGACACTGATGCACCCTGAGTCTGTAGGACAGCCTGAATTTGCGTGGAAGTTGACTGAGGTTGTTTATCCACCATTCGAACTATCCTGCGTTGCATTCTTTCATCAATTTTTCTCTTCCGTCCACGTCCAGGGAGATTTGCCACAGTTCCATGGGTTATAAACTTCTTGATTATATTGCGCACAGTGGACAAAGGAACTTTAAGATCTCTGGAGACTGACTTGTAACCTTGAGATTGTTGATATTTTTCCACAATTTTGCTTCTTAAGTCCTCAGACAATTCTCGGCTCTTCTTTCTCTTCTCCATGCTTGGTGTGGCACACACAGGCACACAACACAAAGGTTGAGCCAAATTTTATACACTCTAACTGGCTTCAATTTTGATTTCTATATTGCCAGCACCTGTTACTTGCCACAGGTGAGTTTAAATGAACATCACATGCTTGAAATGAAATTATTTACCCACAGTTTTAATAGGGTGCCAATGATTTTGTCCAGTCCATTTTGGGAGTTTTGTGTAAAATGATGTCAAATTTTCCTTTTTTCTTCTGCTTTTTTGTGCTGTTCCAATGCACTTAAAGGTAATAAACATGTGTATACCAAAACATTTGTCATTGCAACCCTTTTCTGGGAGAAATGGTGCATTTTCTGGAAAAGTTCCAGGGGTGCCAATAATTGTTGTACTTGCAATTGTAGATGAAGTTGGCTGAGAATTTGTCCGACATTTATGTGTGGTTTTTGCGGTGCATTGTGGGATTTTTTTAGGGCACAAACGTTCCAGAGCACTGGAAATGCCCTTAAAACGGCCGTCACCCTGATCAGCGCCCTGACTACTGAAGGGAACCAATTGAGACGCACAAAAGCTTTAATTGCAAGATAATTACAACAACCACCTAGTTGTCAAGAACGATGTGACTCCAAAGGATTAACACCTTTAAATCCAGTTTATATCTCAATTATTTATCCTAAATCATATCTAAAAGTGTGAGGAAACTAAGCCTGGAGCTGCTTGAAAGTGTAAGGAGTTTAGGAGTTTTCCTCTGACAGGACTTCAGTTCATTTCTGATATTAGCTCAGAAAGCTTTCAGGAAAAATCCAGCTCAGCTTACTGTCTTACACGAAACACCTCAGACGTTCCTCCGTTTGCCCCGAGTCCAAAAATATAGCTGTGCGGTTTTTACAAAGTGGTTCACAAGATGCTGGAAGAGATCAAATTCCCTGTTTGAGTGTGCTCATTTCTGCACGTTCAGCTAATGAAGCTCTCGGACGTTTTGCAGGGGGAATTAGCGGCTTACCCTTAAGCCTCAAATCCCTACGTTCTTTCGTTCTTTCTTTCTCCATCTCTTGTCTCTCTGTTTCTTCTCTGTGGCTAAGGTCTAACCTTTTTGCCAGTGAGCCCAAAACGAAAAGGGGAGGATATGTGTGATTTCCTAGCCGAACATAGCCTCTCTTCCTGTTTGGAGATGTCATTAACGGTGTGCTAGACAGTGATGAGGACTGACAGCAAGCGACTCCTCCAGTCAAGAGTGCAGCCCAGGGGCCATGAGTGTGTCACCAGACGTCTCTGACATCCCTGGGCCTCTTAGGACATACCTTTGTTTCTGGCTCTGTGAAAGCAGGACAGCTAATTGCATGACCGAGCCTTGGAGACGGGTGATACGTGCGGGGGGGCGCATGGGGGCCGCAGTGTGCCTGCTATCATCCTTCTGCTTAAAGCGAGCTTCTCTCTCACACACACACAGAGTCATGACATGCCAGATAGTGATGCTTCACTTGTCAAGAAAGAATTTAAACAGAATTAAAGGAATGGCGTTTTGGAAAAAAAAAAGAATTTTTTTACGCATTCACATTCACATTGCCATTGTGAAGGAAATTAAGGCTAAGTGAAAAGCATGCAGGCGTTCCAGCATGGCGGCTGGCTAATATGATAAGACAACAACTACACAGCCTGGGAAAAGGTCGATAGCATATATTAAACATCTCAGGCTTTCATTAGCGCGTTGTCAAATAACACCTCCGTACAGAACAGTGGACAGGAATAGAAAGTAACGGCAGTGGTGTCTGAGCAGCGGAAAATTGAACCGAGCGTTGAATTGCACTTGCGCTGGGCACGCGGAAGACGCTGTCATGAGAGACTGAAAACGGATATTGAAACGCGGTCGTCACGTTGGGCGAGACTTTTAATATGTCTCAACAGCAGAAAGGGGAGTGACATCCATTGATTAAAAAAATTAAATAAAATACAAATCATTGAAACACTGCCCTCTTCCATTCCAATCCCATCAAACTTATTTTAAAAATATATTCGCGGTCTTGGAGAATCCTTGGGATGTCAATGTAACTGAATCCAAAGGCAAACAAAATATGAAAAATTTGGTTTTGACCAATTTTATTTTCTACACTTACCTTCCCTGCTGAACCATCCCCCCCCACACACACACAAAAAAAACAATAGAAACCCTCATAGAATTTCTAATGGTTTTAATGGTTATAATGGGAATTGCATTGGTTTTAATGGGAACTGTAATGGTCCCTGTGGGTCTCTACTGGTAATTTGTTGTCTTCTATTGGTGGCATGTTGTGTCTAGAGGATACCATTAAGGACCAATTATGGTAATGGTAATGGTTTTAATGGTTATAATGGGAATTGTATTGCTTTTAATGTAAAAACTATAATGATCCCTGTGGGTCTGTACTGGTAATTTGTTGCCTAGTGGTGTCATGTTATGTCTAGTGGATAGGACCAGTAATAATAACGGTTTTAATGGTTAGTTGATGGTTTGTAATGCTATTCATAATGGAAACCATTAGAATGTATGTTTCAGTTTTGAATTTAAAAAATAATAATTCCAGCAGTTTTGGATTTCCGCTAAGATAACGTTAGGTTAAGAGTTAGTGAAACTGTATAAACTCGCACATTTAATTCTTGCCAAGCTTCTGGATAGTTAATTATACCATGTCACCTAATTAGGTTATTATATTAGTAGGCTGGCTGGTTGATGTGAGATTGTTTATTGTGGGATTTCATGTTTATCCTATAAAGAGGGAATATTCATAAGAGTTCGAGTAAGGCCGAGGGGTGATGTCTTTCATAGAGTATATGGAATCCCGGAGAGAAAAATAGGTTACGCTATATAATAACTGAGCCTGCTTCCACCAATTTGGTTTTTGAAGTTTTTGCCCAGGGTCATTCTTGCACTATATCAGAACACACAGCTATTTATTTCCATAATGTAATAAGAGAGAAAACATATGGAGAAAAGCATGCTCTTCTACACAAACTGTTCTGTCAGGTTTATTTTTTATTTTTTTGGAGGAGGGGGGGTTGGATGGCTGAGAAAAGCAGAAACGACACAAACCAATAAAAGGGGACAAAGGGAAGACATCCCTCCATCTCCTCTCTGTGTCTCGCTGCCTCTTTTTCTCTCTGTCTTTCTCTTTTTCAGCTCTTTCAGAACCTGGCCGCATCTAATGCAAGAGGACGACTAATGTACGCCATTGATTAGCGTAATAGAAACTGAAAGGTAAGACATGCCAGTTAAAGGAACACTGGAGCTTTGACAGGCTACACAGAGGACCTGTAGGGGATCTGAAGCCATTTGTGAAATGAGGATGCTAGACTCTACAAGGATGTCTATGTGTGTGTATGAGTGTGTGTGTCTCTCTTTTCTTTTGTATCCTTTGAACCTTGAATGATTGATACAAACCCTTTTTTCTTTCTGGTGTGGGATTTTTAGACTTTAGGACCTTCAAAGAGGATGTTTGAGGTTCAGGGCTGGAAAATAGCATGAAACAATACGAATATGCGTAAAGGACATGCTGCAGCTCGGAGCTCGTACTCTAACTGATAAATTAAAGACACAAAAATCTCGACTGAATACGATATTCTCTTCTACATCAAGTCAAATGTATTATCGTTTCAAGATAAAAAAACAAACAAATAATGATTTATGTCATAAAGGTGTTATGCTCCGCTGTAACCTGTAGTTAATCACACCATCACATCAAGAACGCTTTCCAACAGAACAATATCTGTAAAGCACTTTTCTTTTCACTTTCCTCTAATTCTTTGGATCATGCCGAGTTCAATGGATACCATCATGTTAATTTGCACCATGGAATTTCTGCCATTAACGTGTTTTGATTATTGTCCAAGCCTCACGACATTTGGCACACAGCATCATGGGACCAACTCGAACAAAACTTCTTTCTCAGATTCATAACATGCAAATGAATTGCCAAACAGGAAGTGAACCAGTTTATTTCATATTGACACAAGACTTGTCACATATACTTGTAGCAACATGACCTAATCAGGATTTCAAGATTTTTGCAATGGCAGAAATGAGCACAAAATCAAGCAAACAATGCATTATTCAGAAAAGCTTTAGATTTTTCAAAATTAAATCAGATTTTTGTCAGATTTGGGCCAAGACACATCATGTGACCTCAGCACAACATGCATTCAGCCAAAGCCCTCTTTGATTCATGTGCATCCAACATAAGTACAGTTAAAAGGTCTCATTTACCAACAAACATCATTGTGAAAGACCAATGCAAATAGTTTTCTGTAAAAAAAAAAAAGCAAAAATGTTTTGGATGCAACAATCAGAAAAAAAAAACTCTGCGAAATCCTGTACGGACTGCCGAAAGTTAACAAACAAGCTTCAAATTCATTTGCAACTTAGGAAGGCTTTTAAAATGTGAAACAATATGTTAGCACCAGTTTCATGTTTTGCCTTCAAATATAATATATCTTCTTTATTAACAAGCACTCATGATCCCAATAGCTTCCCAAGTGCTTGGCCCCCATAATTGCAGCTGTAATTTTTCATAAGTATTATCAAAAACATACGATTCATGATCTTTTTTATACACAAATAAATATACAAAACTCTTGCGACTTCTACATTTTTATAGCTTAACATGTGGGACAGACAGTGTTGCTCTTCAGAAACCACTTGTAATGAAAAACCACTTTTAAAAAATAATATAAAAAAAGCTTTGTTTGTGCTTCGTTATAAGCACAAATCCCCGGGAAGTGAAAGTACAAATAGCGGGCAAGTCACATGCCTTAATGAGTCATCTTTTCTCTCTTTTTTAAAAATAGAAATATCTAAGTGGTTTTCTTATCAAAAGCCACAATTTAGCCCACACTTCTATGTTTTAACTTATAATATAATGAATATAATGGGTCACTTCTTCTCAAGAAAAAAAAGAAACAGTTCAAGTTAAAAGATTGGTCAAACTTTGTACTGTTGTTATGGAGATTCAATTCAAAAGAGAGCAAAATTCTTATTATTTCTACAAAGTGAAAACTTTGAGTAATTTAGTATTTCTGACTATGAAAAAAAAAAGTTGGAATTAATAACTCAGGAAGTTGAAAAAGTGTTCTCTTTGTGTAACATTTGACATCATATCAACATGGCTGCACTCTCCAAAGTATAGTGAAATTGGCTTTAGATCGCTTAACAGTTAAATCTATTGGATAACATTAACATTTTAAGAAGAACTGATATTATTCAACTGATTACCCAACTTTAATATCGGAACTAAGCTGCATTTTTAGCATACAGTGAGTGTTCGAACATTTGGAACTTAACCTAGCTGTAATATGTTTTTACAGTAGCTATTATAAAGTTTATTTGGCCACTCTGGCCACTATAATTTGTTTGCAGTGCTGGTGACAATTATTATTATATCAAACCAAAGTTTAATAGAACATTAATAACCTACATTATATAACTACACACAAAAGATGGCAACTCTAATGGGACAAAAACTAAACCATACATAAATTTCAAGGCAGTTAAATAAAAAAGTGTGCATTAATCGTACATTAATGTGACATGTACAATAAAGCAATGTTTAAGCGTTAAACATTTTTTTTTTTCGGTAAATAGTAAATAAGGAAGCACTCTGAGAAATGATTGTTGGAAAAGTATTTGCAAAGCCCGACCCTCTTCTAGCCCCAGAGAGATGTACACAATTCGTTGTTATGTATATATTGTGTCACGTGTAAATATCGTTCATAAAAACAAATTTATGCAGATCGATTCCTTTCTCATCCACGCAGGAACAAGTTTACACACAGTCGAACAAGAAAGCTGATTTAATCCAATCTTCCACCTGAGCAACACACAACCTGCCATTTGGCGCTCTGTCAGTCCGCACCCTGAGCTGTTTACTGTTCAAAAGCTCAAAATGTAACTGGGTGAAATTTAACGTGATAAATTGCCATGCTTTTTCTGTAATGAGCTGTCCTCTGTGTCGAACATGAGCTGCACCGGTGAAAAGCCCCTACACTGCGATGGGATCTCGTATAACAGTGGCAAGTCAGGGCCTCGATACAGAGTGTCATCCAAGCGAGCACTCGGATGATTCGCAGGGACTCAACAGACACGGCTCTCGGCCAGAAATAGGCTTTTCAGATGCTGAAAGTCTCCGGTGGAAATTTAAATTGGACCGACGTTTAAGCCTCTGGGGCGCAGCATGCTGAAATCTGCGAACAGGGACTTTTTTCTTCTGCTTTTTTTTCCCCGCAGCCGAGGACAGCATCCATACATTTTTTCGGCTGACCTAAGGGGGATGCAGAAGCAGTGAGTCGGATCTGTGACTGTGGGTTCAGCTCAAAAGTATCTCTGAATGCGCAGAACGGATTCTCACTACTACGTTCAGAGATTCAGAGGTCAGAGATTAAAAAATAGATGCGAATCTTTACAGGAGTCACAGAAAAGCTTTTATTTCAGGCCATGTCTGCAGTTTTATTTATTTATTTTTTGTGAAATTTATATGAGCATTTCATATTTTCATACACCTTCAAACCTACACTGTTAGTTCTTCTTAGTTTGCTCTTCTATTACCGAGTAGTGTCTGAGAATTAAACTGAAGCCGGACTAAATGGAGAGCTATGGTACAGGGGTTGTTAAAATACAAAATTAAATATTAAATGAAAAAATCAAAGATCTGTTGCAGAATACAACAGATTAATTACAGAGATAAATTATCTTTTTTTTTTTTATTCACCCAGAAACCACAGGGCATGCAAACCTTTGTACATGACTTTTACTTGGTACAATTTGTCAATTTAATCATAAAAAAGAAAGCGTTTTATTCCTTTCATACCATAGCAATTTTCCAACACTAACAATTTCTTATTTATTAAAGAAGAACCTAATTTTTATCCATTTATAGCTACATTTAATGTCACTGAATGTCTATGAAACAGGTTCCTGTTTAAATGAAGACTATAAAGTCTTTAAACAGTCCTTTCACTTTCCATTCACTTTCACTTTCTCTTAAATATGATTAAAAAAGTGACTTTTACAATGCACTGACACTAGAGACTCCTTCCAAAAAAAATGTTACAGACAACATCGCCATAGCAACAATTATGTTTTGATAGGCTAAATATCAACACATTTAAAAAAAATCATTTTATTATTCGACTTAGATTACATCCATCATCCGGCATTGAAGTCCCAGCAAATAAGCTGTTACTATAGAAACGCAAAGGTAGTGGAAGGAATGCCTTATTATAACCCAGTGCAGCTGGAATGGAACTACTAGTAGAAAATGAACAATGAACCAACACCTTCTGACCAATCAGATTTGAGAATGCATTCAATCACCTTTATGATACAAGTTCCAGTTTCAGTACTAGAATTTCATGGCTTTTCAAATCGACCCAATTATTTTCCAAGAATGCAGCACAGCGCTGCCAGCCATGGGGGGTGCCTATGAGTTTACATAGTTTCCATGGTGACCAATGAACTCCCATTGAGCACCAATGGAATTTTCCATAAGGCATTATAATGAGAACATCTCTGGATATGAACTGAGTGAGTGTTTTATTTTACTACGTATGCAACGGGGGCAGATGGAAAATGCTTGCTATTTCATGCCGATACTGACACAAATTACATTTGTGACTACATCAACCATAATGGGACTTACACACATATACACACACAAGTGTCTTGTATTAGCGCAGGACAAATTCCTCCATGCACATATTGTCACACTGTACGCTCAGGGTCTCGGGTCAGGTAGGATCGTGATGCCTCGCCTATTGATTATCTTCAGACTCTGAAGCTCTCATGTATTCAATAAAGGAGATAAGATCTCAGCTCGCTAGCTCACGAATCTGTTACCCATTCCCTCTTAGCTCAGCCAAAAATCTATACAGGGATCCATCCGCTCTATAATAAAGAGCTTGTGTGTGTGTGTTTGTGTATGTGTGTGTGTATGTGTGTGTGTGTGGAGTTGGATGTGGTGATGAATTTAGAACAGAATACTGCGGGATAAATAAACTGCAGCCTCTGTACCGTTTACCTCTAATAACACTGACAGATAACAGCTAATTGTTTCAGCTAATTATAGTATTTAACACATTACAGACCCCCTTTTTCCGGTTCTAATGGCTCGGATTGCATTACGCAGTAATGATAAGTCTTGCAAAAGCATCTCAGGACGCTGCTCTTTACTGAACATGTCTTGATCCTAATGCATGTTTCTTGAAGTTGTGAAAGTTCTTTGTGGGGTTTTTTTTACTTTCAATGATAATGGATGACAAAAAGGGATTTCACATGTGCACAACCACATATTTGTACTCCATGAAAACAGGACATGTTTATAGGCAACAATAGAGTTCCTGAGAGCAAATACGTGTTTATAAGCATTTAAATGATTCCTTATCCGTATAATGTAGCTTAAAGGTGCAGCTTATTGTTTTGATTATTGACTAAAAAAGGATATTTTTTTTATCCTGGATGATTTTTTGTGTAAAATCTAGGCATGTGAAAGCAGATGAAAGGTGAAAGCAGTGTTACACAGTCTACTCATGTCAATCAGATGCTAACATTTCCTACAGAGTCTGGTTCTTCTATACATGTAAACCTGGCCAAGAACCACCTACTTTAACCAAAACAACGCAATTTGATTGACAATGCTAATGGCCAACCAGTGAAGGTTTTCTTATTTACTCGTTAGTAATTTCTTCAAATAAAAACTCTTTAACATGCTTCTATATTAGGACAGGACTCCATTTATAGCGTGTAGCTGCATTCCCCGCTAGAAGTACACAGAAGTGAGTGGAACCAATCAGATTCTGAAGCTTACAGCCAGAGAAGTGCTCTACAGCTGAGAATAGATACTATATTGTTCTAAGTTTACTAAAGCGGTTTCTGTACAACATGACCAGCTAGATTTTTTGTTGTTTTTTCCTTGTGCATTTCAAGACAGAGATGAAAGAGGGCAGCTCTGCTGTATCTGATGGAACTTATAAAACTAGATGAAACATTAATAGAACCCTAAAATGAAGGAAGTAACCATAAAAAACAAAAAAAACTAAACAAAAAACATTGTGAATCACAGTACTTCTAAGCATCTTTGCAGTGCTATGATTGTTATGGATATAATATTTAATATTATATATAACCCTAAAACCACATACAGAAGTCCAGTAAAGTCAACTAAATCTGCTGTAAAGCATTTATTTATTCAAATGATCCTGGTCATAAACATCACTGATGCCCAAAGGCTTCAATTTAAATAGGAAACGACAAAAAAGCAAAACATTTCTCCATTTACGCTGACGATACTGCGCATGTTTTACTTCTAATTCACAATATCAATCAGCGCACATGTAATTAGATTTGATGAGGAGGAATTTAGAACTAGCACAGGCCAACATGCGTCAATTTGCAGTCGGTGTCATTTAGCTCTTCACTAGCGACTGGCCCGCTTCCCATTCACGCTAAAGAATCCAAATTTTTTTTTTCCCTCAAGTGCCGCAACTACAATATTATAATGAAACAGCAGTGCTGCTATCATTCTGAACACTCCGATGGTTAAAACATGATTCATCTGAATGCTATAACACTTTTGAGCCTGAAACTGTTCTCTGTACAAAGCCTCCAGTAAATGTGGTAGTGTCAAAACTACCTGGGGAAAGAACTGCACATCAATAAATACTGCAAATGCAGACAACAATTCAGTCTCATGTTTCAGGCACCAAAGCTGGAGGTTAAATGAGGGCAATGGTTGAATTTGGTGCAGTTGTGTTTTCTTCCGTGCGTACTTGTAATACTCACGTTAATATTACTCAAAAAACTCTACCAAGGAGAAAAAACAACCATACTTAAAGCTGCAGTTTGCAATTTTATAAACTGTTCCTATTACTATATTAATCACATATCCTCAAAGATAGAAATAAAAAGTCATTCACAATATTTTTTATTCAACCGATCTGCCTAGTTTCTTCTTTTCAGCATTGTTTCATTTTCTTTTTTCTGGCCCAGAAATAAGCTCCACCCAATCTTAGACAGAGTGGTAAGTTTTGCTGTACATTTCATCAAGTTCAAATAAACGAAGTTGTAATAAATGAAGAAACGCTATATTTGCTGACCCTGCGTCTCATCTTACCCTCAACTCTCGCACTGTGCTGTACGGCTGATGAATTTGCGATTGTGAGCCATCATGTCCGTTTTATAACGTCATTATCTTTAACATTAATTACTTATGACATAAACAACAACAACTGATTCCTTAATCATGACATATCATATGGTATACCATCACTCCATAATTCTAGATGTAGCTTACAGCCAGCTGCAGAATTATCGGCACACTTGGTAAATTTAAGTTCTAAACTTCTACCACTTACAGTATGTCAGTATTAAAGTTAATGGTGTTTCTGATCCCGTGTAAATGACTGTATAGATTCAGTGTTAAGATTATAAGATGTGATTATATACATTCTTGGTCTATAAGGAAATCAGTTCATAGGAAACACGGTAAGAGAACCTGAAATCAATGCCGCTTCATCGACAGGGTGTGAGCTAAGGATGGCCCTGCTGTCAGCTTTTAGTGTTCTTGGATTGTAACACACTAAATCCAGGCAATATGTACCAATCCAGATAATTAAAAACAGCAGATAATTAACTGCAAGATGTAAAGATTCTCAATATGTGAGCACAAACCCACATGTACCCCCCTCCCCCCACCATTCTCAAATAGGGGTAGCAGATGTTGTGCAATGGCTCTCCTATAACACCCCCCACCCACCCATCCCGTGTGTGTCGCATGGCTCACACCCAATGTTGACTCAGTTGAATTGCCAGCCCGAGGCGCTAGCGCTTGGACACACATGGCCATAACGAGGAAAGGTCATCGGGCGTCGTTGGCTGTCGGCTCTGTCACTTGAAGAGGACGATAGCTGGCTGCGCTAAAGCGTGCCCTCCCCGAGACACCCTTGTCATTAGAGAGCCTGTGCCAGCCAGAGCCTGCCCAAGGTGCTTTCTAAATTCTTGGACAGACGGTGAGGAAAACACTTAAGACGCACACCGGCATATGGATGCATGGATACACACGCGAGACACAGAACATTCTTATTAAAGACATTTAGATACTAGGGATGATGGCTGTACAATTAACCGTATAAACACCAGACCTTTGCTTTTAATGTACAATTAACAGCAACTGAATAGTGAATAACTGTGATGGACTGGCACCCTGTCCAGGGTGTACCCGCCTTGTGCCCGATGCTCCCTGGGATAGGCTCCAGGATCCACCCTGAAGAAGGAGTAAGTGGTAGAAGATGGATGGATGAATACTGAATAATACGTGTCAATGCTATTTTTTTATCAAATCATAGTAATTCGCAGTAAAATCTAAAACACACACACATAATATGCCAGCTTAGACACATCCTATAAAGATGCCCTTCCTTTAGCTAGTTAGAAACAAAAGATAAAAATAGCAAGTGTTGACTAACATCATTCACAGAGACACACAGAGACCTGTGACTATGTTATAAACGCTCCACAGCTCTGAGAAAACCCATCCCTGTTGAACAAAATCTTATGTTTGCGCTAGCCACATAGTGCTAACTGACTAGCTCACTATCATCATTCTCAGAGACACACAGAGACCTGTGACTAGCTTATAAACTCTCCCCAGTTCTGACAGAAATCTTTCTTGATTAATAATGCCTTAGATTTAAGCTGGCTAGCTAGCTAGTGCTAGGAGACTAGCTTACTACCATCACACAGAGACCTTCTGTATACTGTATGGTGTTTTACTGACTAGCTCACTAGCATCACCCTGAAAGAAGCCTTTTTCCTTCAAAAATGCCTTGTGTTTGCACATAAACAGTGTTAGCCAGCTACATTTGAAGGAATATAATATAAGGCAAACACTATATGAGATACTTTTCACTATATGTAAAGTCTTTTTGTTTTCCTTACAGTAAAAAAAATTCAGTTTAAATTAGCAGTGATTTCAATAGTGATCTAAATATTTGCTAGTGGGAACACATATTGTGCTTATAATAATTATTTTTAAAAGTATATTTAATTATAACCTCTTGTGGTGTTTTAACACTAATGATAGTAAAGGATTTGTGTTAATGATTTTTTTTTTTAGCACATTTAGACTTTTTTCCCCCTGTTATAATGGGTAATAATTCATTAATGATAGACTTGCAAAAATGGCACATAGGAATCTGGTGCAAAACATTTATTCTTCTTGCTCTTAACATCATCGACTCCCCGTTCCATTGATTTTCTTTAAAATGCGGACTGTCGAAAAGCTGCAACATCATTATTTTTGTACAAATACATACAGAAAATACATAGTGACAAAATTAAGTGAAGGGAAATTAATTTCCCTGTGATATTACATTTAGGGACTTTAAAAAAAAAAGTTTCCCAAAAGCACCATAAAGTGTACTGCTAGAGAGAGAGAGAGAGAGAGAGAGAGAGAGAGAGAGAGAGAGAAAGTTCAAAGTGATGCTCGCTCGACCATTACACAACAATCATTGTGCTGTTATTTTTCAAGTGACTCAACCCTAGATGTGGTGCACTTTTTCAAAATTGTGTTGGATAGTGCATCAGTACGTGAATTTGGGACATGGCCATCGTTTTAATATGTCAAAGACGTCTTCCTGTTCTAATGGGTTGGATTACATTACACACTAACGATGGCGTGAATTGCTAAACAACCACAAATAGCCATTCAGGTCAGGAGGGTAAATAACATCTAAAATTCCACAATCCAAAGGAAAAGCTTTAGGAGGAAAGTTAAATCCAGTCTCACCATCAGGATTGTGAAGGAGACAAGACGAGAAGAAATGATAAGAACCGGACGCTTTAATATTCAGCAGTCTGGCATATTGAATGGTGGCTTTATAATGGTGTTTGCCATTGTGATTATGAGCGAGCGATGTCAGAATTACGATCGGCTCAGCTGATTGCTTCCGAAAAGCAGGCAATGAGGACGGTCCAGAGATTCACACACGAGAATAAAGGTCAAACAGATTAAAAAAAATTTTTTTAAACGTGCTGGATGAAAATTGTGTAAATACAGGTAACTGATTATGTGGGATTTTTTTTCAACTAGCCATAATATATTTGGGCTTATTCTTCTTTGCTTCTTGAGTTTTTCACTCAAGGTATACAGATAATGTACAGTTGAGGTCATAAGTTTAACATATGTAAATGTATGTCCTCAACTGTAGCTACAGTATCAAACACTCAATATCTATCTTTTTTGTAAACATATACCACAATCTATGTAGAATTTTCCCACAGTGTGTTTTTCATACACTGTAGAACTTGCTATCTATAAATATGAACAAAACTGCGTCACAAATGGGACGTTATGGGGGCGTTAGTCTGTCCCCCGGCCCCGCCAACTAAAGAAAGTTGACGGCAGAACTGAAAGCTGTAAGTTATGCACATTTTGAAACATTTAAAGGACTCTCCCTGCTATTTTACAAAATTTGAAGGTTTATCATGTCTTTACACAGCGGACAAATCAGTAGCCTGGGTGCCAAGGATAAAAAAGTATTTTATTTCTATTTATTATACTAGATAGCTCACCATACTTAACTTTATAACTTCAGTTAGCATTTTAGCCTAGTCACTAACCTAGATTAACCTATTCTAATTACTATAGGTTTCCAGGTGATGAAAACATGGGACTGGACAGCACATTGGAGCTTTCATGCACCTGAGATGGTTTATGTCTCATACGCCCACCAGGCAACACTTCCACATTGGTAGAAGTGGTTCTTGAGTTTGTATAAAGAAAGGTGTGTGTGAGGTCAAGCTCATAGAAAAATAAAAGGACCAGACCAGACATTCTGTCCTTCAGAAAACGCCTCACATTATGAAAGTTCAAGCAGCTAAATATGATCTAAACGCTTTAAGGCCAAGTGCTCAGACCTTGCATTTCCAGAGGATTTTCAGGGGGTTTTCCCTGCTTCAACACACCTCATTTAACTTGATCATTAACTAATGAGCTGAACCAGGTGTGATGTAGCTGGGAAACATAAAACCCTCAACCGCTCTAGCCCACCATTATAGTTTTCTTCCTTTTTGGCTAATCTGAAGTGAGAAGTCAAGATGGAGCTCCCTAGTGGCAGCCTTCCCTCAGTAACTCCCAGAGCTTAGCATGCAAACGCCGTTGCTTAGTAAGCCGTCTGGAAACACGCATTGTCTCCAAAGCGGCCCAGAGGAGAGGCGTAATAAGCCAGGATTAAGCACCTCCGGGTTTAAACACACCTCCCTGTCATTGACTGATGACCAATTAAACAGTCAGACACGTATTGATCACTGGAGAATGCCACGGATGCCCAAACATCCTTAAACACACTGCAGGGAGGCCCCACAGATGGAGTGCCATTGTGCATTTTTCATCTTTATGCACGTTTTTCTTCGTTTTTCGAACCCTGTGGAGCTGTGGTAGGGGAAAAAAACAAAACAGCTAAGCAAAGCTGGAGTGTGCTGGGGTAGAGGGAAAAAAGGGCAGCGAAGAGCGTTCTGGCAGATGGTTCGCTCATATATCACCGCTCTTATATCTACAAAACATGCATGGAACCGAGGCTTACAAAGGCACCTTGGGAAATGTAGTTTTATCTCTGCGAGATGCTGAAGGAGTGTGTGAAGTGCGCAGCTCAAGGTCAACTCGTCAGGAATGACGAAACTGTAGATCGCCAGTGTAGAGTGCATCAGGGCACCACAAAATCTGACACAAAACTCAAGAACAAACTACTCGTATTTTTTCAACCCAAAATGGTCTTATGCATTAAACCATGCATGAAATAAGGAATTTGCCATATATTTGTAACCCATCAACTTGTTTACCTTTTTTCACATTGCACACCGTGAATCAAGCAAATGAATACGCGTAAGCATACGCATGCTGCTAATATGCAAGAAAGGTACCCGCACTGCCAGTGGGACTGATAAATTAATAGATTAGTGTCGTTATGAAACTGCTCTATAAGGTTAAATTGCATTATGTCTAGTTTATTCCATAATTGAGTAAAATTCCAACTCTGAGCGCTCGACAAAATATTAAATAACCCAAGCCCCTCGGGAGAGGGTGGGGGGGTCTGATAAACCCTTTCTTCCCCATCGCTCTTATTTTATTTTTTTCCAAAGTCTAATTTCCCTCTTGCTTGATACTTCTGACTGTTGAACATCATGCTAATTCAATGGTGTAGAAATAAATAATAATATAGCGAATATTTTTTGCCCCCATCAGCATCAGTCTGCACTTTGCATGCATCATTTGAATTCACTGCACGTGACTTGGGGGAACAAAAAAAAACCTTGCTTTTTTTTTCCTCTAGATGAAATTAACATCGCCTCGAAAACTCATAGCACGGCGGCGCACGCTAATCATTTGCCATGCATTAGCTTTGGGATGCAAGGGAGTTGAGCTCTTTTGACCACGAGGCATCGTAAGCCAATAAATTATGCTAATGGTGGCTTTTCCCGCCTGCTCTTGTTGCGCAGGGAGTCCATGACGAGGGCCTAAGAGTGCGGTGGAAACACTTGCCGAACTTTGCATGGATATATGAATAACCAAAGACGCCATTTTGTCAGGGATGGTTTATACTTTTGTGACATGAGGTGAGCGTGAACTATAGGGGCGGGGTCACACGAACGGAACGCAACCAAGAGCAGTCTCTGAAAAAAAACAAAAAACAAACAGAGCTGCATGTATCATTGTAGGAATAATAAATAGAAAGCTTTATGCATCATGCTGTTAGAACATTTGTCAGTTTTTGTCGTAAAATATATAAACGTTTTTAACGCGCTAAGCTTTCAAAAAGTGGTTGGGGATGCACGAGCACGCCGCAAGTCTATAACAGATGTAAAGTTCTGGAGAATTGTATTGATTACACTTTACTGTTTAATTAAAATGTTACTGGATACACTGTTATTGTTTACTTGGAACAATGCGATTCTAAAATCCATGGTCACGACATCTCGTCACGTTGTTTTCCGGCTACGCAACAACCAACACCGCGAGTCCAACCAGTCAGAGTCCATCTGAAGGCTGGTTGACGTCCAGTGCGATGGCACGTGAGAGGTGCGGTGTGCCTCTGCGATAAACCCCTATCGATTAATAAAAATGGAAGGTGAAAGATGGAAAAAAATTATCCTGACTCAACTTCTAGATTTGAATCCGTGTCACAAGTCCGATCTGATATCAACCCACTGTTTCAGTCAGATAGGAATGCTCGAGATCCGATTGGGATTGAGATTGCGGCTATGATTGTACGCCCTTAACTAAAGGGAACATGACAGACAGGCGTATCTCATCTCCACCAGGGAACAAAGCAAGAGCCCGTGACAAACAGCCCCTGACTCTCTCGCTCTCTTGTCTACTTCTTCTCCTTCTCTCTCAGAGCTCCTTGTTAGCATTCATCCAGAAGGTCTTCCTCCTGTCAGGGAAGGAACAGAGCGTTGGAGAAATGTCGCTCGTCCACTCCGCCCCTCTCATCTGTAATGAACACTGGCGACTCGACCTTTTCTTTAGATTTCCCTCTAAAGTCTTTAACGCCCTCTGAAAAAAAGCCACTTCGGCATATTTCCCTCTACGAAGGCACGCTTCTGATTCATTTTATATCGTACCTGTAACTAGTTCGCTGTTTGAAGCCAGAGCAAAGTGAGATATCTCAGGGTTTTGTTACACTTCAATTGGAAAACCTAAGATCAGTGATTCAAAAGAAGCGCCGGACGTACAAAAACAAAAACACCAACACACTCACTCACTCCAAAATGTACTCGAGTCCCAGAAGCACGACTCGTAGTTTAATGTATTCATAATTATTCGCTAATTAATGCAGGAGGAAAAAAGGCCCTCGAACATGTTTTCGTCCAAGGAAGCTTTACTGTGGCCAGCCAGCGTCATGCAAATGAAGTGTGAAATGATGCCAAAGCGAGGGGTGGGTGTTTGTGTGTGTTTTATGTGTGTGAGTGTGTGGCGTGTACGCCTTTTCCCACTCGGCTAACAAACTCCCAGGCCGATGACTTCATTAACACCAGCAGCGCTACAGTATGGACGTCTTTCAAAGAAACACGGTCAATTTTGCCCCTTGGTCATATTATACAAAATTGATGACTGTGTGTGTGAAGAGTCAGACAACCAGCTCCAGCTCTGACTCAGGAGCTTTCACTATTTCGCTCTCTTTTTTTATTCAAAATTGTGTGCTTATTACTTGAGCTTATGATCTGACCTTATGCACTCCCTGAGGTATTTAATTGTGCAGCAGATTTCATATCTAAGGGGGGGGGAAGGGATATGAGCCTATTTTCCATTATTAATATATATATACCAATATCAGAGATCTGAGAATACTCAGAAAAACAATATTGATCTCTCTCTCTCTCACTCTCTCTCAGAAATGAAGGGTACTAAACTGGATCTTTCCTTGGGGTTCTTTCAGGTGGTTACACCTCAAAGGTACATTCTTACCTGTGCGTTTAGGTTACTCTTAAAATGAACTACAAGGCAGGAAAGGTACACTACAACACGTCCAAGTTTCAATGTGAAAGACACATATTAAAGGTACATTCAATGTATTATTGAGTGTACAACAAGGAAAGTACCATTTAGTAATTTTTTTGCCCGCAATTTAATATGAGATCACAGAATAAAATGCATCCATCACTTCAGACCAACTATCACTAACGTAAAACAACAACAACAACAACAACAACAACAAAACCCAGAAGGATCTATAGACGTCTTTCACGTCCTTGCACCAAAGCCCTTCTTCTTCATTACAGCTTTACAAGAATAGCTCTTCATGCATTCTTTATCATGTGCACTGGTCTCGAGCTTTGGAGTCTATGTCTACATTAAGCGCTGCTTGTGTCGACAAGGATTACGCAGAGGCAGAATTAAATCGCCCGTTTCAATTAGCCCAGGAGTGAAGCTAGCGGCTAGAGGAAATCTCAGTCGTGCGATTTCATTTGAAAGGAAGTTAAGTCCAAAGTTATGCACAAGCAGTCAAACAAACTAGGTGCTCTACATGTTTGATTATTCCGTATGGTTCAAATGTGCTTAGTTGTCCTTTATGTATCTTGTTCCTTTACAATTATACTCATTTTGTACACTTTTTGGTTCCTACACAGTAAACTCTCTAATGTTGAATTAACACCCAGAGTGTTCAATGGTGTCCAATGGACTTATATAAACACTGTAAGGTGTAAATTCAACACTCTGGGTGTTAAATCAACACTGTGGATTTTGCTGTGTAGACTGTACCTTACAAGCACATTTTGATCATTTCCATGCTCTAACACACCAACCTAATTGCGAAGTGGCTCAACAGGATGTTTTAGAGCAACCTTTTTTAGTATCCAGGAAGCCTCACATGCAGATTTATACATATATCACAAAAAACATAATATCAAATTTGGTCTGTTCATTTCATGCATACAACAGCGTTTTATATTATTATTATTATTATTATTATTCCTTAACTTTCCTCTCATAGATGTCGAAACCATTAATAGACTTGTTTACTAAGCACATAAAGCTACTTACACAAGCGGTACTTCTCCTGATTCTACCATCAACCTTTTGAAGGTTTTTTGACTTTGGGGCATACATCCTGCACTTTGAATGAACTTTTATAGGTGTGTTGTTATGAAAGGTACATACTAGAGGTGGAGCCTTGATACAGTTTGGTGAGAAATCCAGTTGATTCAACATACTAAGATCTCAGTAGTACAGACAGTATAATAACAGTGATGATGATGAGTTATATAGCTGTAACTAAATTTAAAAATAAATAAATCATAGATGCATTGGATAGACTTCACAGCCCTTCTACTAGCACTGTATTGAACATCTGGACAGCTGGCAGATTTCTGAGCATGGCGGTTAAAACGTAGTCGATAAGACCTCAGTGATGAATCTAATACAAATAACTTGTGGATGAAACAGAACCACTGTTCTAGTGCATGGAAATGAGCAAATAGGGCGGTCTGTACATTAGGTGACATCTGGAGACTTTGCACAGCTTGAACAAAATCCAGCTTCCGTCCTTTTTATGAGCCGTCTCCTTGTGCAACTTGCTGAAGCCAGGGCTCACACCGCGGCCAGCCAGCCAGCTTACTCGGCCAACCTGTCAGCATGATCCTGCCAATGCAGCAAGAAAAGACGGAGCAAACGCAAACGCGGCACTGCACGCGCCACGCAGCCTGTGCTGATCCTGCTTTAGCGCACAGACGTAGGTGGGATTGTGGGAAAAGGGGGGAGTCCTGAGGTCCCGGGGTCCAGAAGCTGACCCATTTCAAGCACTGCTCTTAATTAGACCGCGACATATTCACATCCTCGCTTGTGCGCGCTTTCTTCTGTCCGCGTGCACGTCCACGCATCATGTGCCGTCGCCTCGTGGTTGCACTATCGCCTAAACTTGCTCGTGGTCGTGCTTTATATGAGTATCAGTGGTGTGCATAATAAAGTCGTGGACGGTGCGTGCTGACATGCTCAACACAACATGGCTCACGCGCAGGGTTTTTTTTTCTTCTTCTTTTTCACCCCTGGATGCATAAAACTAGGTCTGCGCACAGGGACACTGCTATTTATCCTCAGTCCTCGTGAGTCCTCTTGATGAAAGAGGAGTGAGGTAAAGAAAAATAAATGCATCAACCCACACACACACACACACACACACACACGGGCAGAATGAAATAACCCGAGCGACTCACCGGTGCAGGTGAATCCAAAGGACAGAAGACAAACCGAGGCGAGAATCTGCGCGGCTCTCCAGCGCACAAAGGGACGCGGGTGAAACTGCATCGTCGCCTTCTTCTTCTTCTTATCCCTCTTTCTTGTATTCAAAATATACCTAAGGATGAATTTAAAAAAATGAATAGTCTGGGTGCGCGCGAGCGAGCGTGCGTCTTTCCTTCCTAGCAGCGCGTGGAGCTTTGAGTGTATCGCGTGCGCTGAGTTTGGACTCGGAGTGGCGGCGCTACTGCATCCGATCTCCTCCCACCCTCCCTACCTCCTCGCCTTTCCTTCCTTACTCACTCCTCTTCGTCCTTTAGCGCGCCTCCTCCTCTTCCTTCTCCTCTCTCTTCTCTCTCTCTCTCTCTCTCTCTCTCTCTCTCTCTCTCTCTCTCAGAGTGTGTATGTGTGAGTCAGTGCCGCTCGCGCCGCTCACAGACGGCGCGTTATAGCATCGTATCGCAGGTGCGCGTGCGGCGAATAAACCATCAAATAAACCTCTCTCAACTTTCAGAGCAAAGGAACACACACACACACACACACACACACACTAAATGAAAATGTCCTGGGTTGTGTTGCTTGATAATTTAAAAAACGCGCATCCGGTAACGGATTTTATTGTAAGGGAAAAACCCCAGTGCGTTTGTTTAGCTCGGCAAACATCTGCTCGTGCGCCGCTGCAGGAGATATATATATATATATATATATAGAGAGAGAGAGAGAGAGAGAGAGAGAGAGAGAGAGAGAGAGAGAAGGGAGTAATACACACCGGCTACCGGTGAAAACCTGGAGCGGATTCTCCTGCGTGGACTGGCCAAGAAGCACGAGTGCACTCGTTAATCACACACACACACACACGCACACAGAATTCTGGATTCTAATTGGCCTGTAGGAGTTGATTCATTTTCTTTAACTGAACAAAACAACAAATAGAAACCATCACAGAAATTCTAATGGTTTCCACTACAAATACCATTATGAACCATCAACTGTTAAACATTAAAACCATTACCATTTTTGGACCTTATTGGTATGCGCTAGACATAACATGCCACCAACAGAAGGAAACAAATTACCAGTAGAGACCCACAGGGACCATTACAGTTTCCTTTAAAACCAGTACGAGGAGGACTTTTTTATAGACTTTTTTTTTCCAGAAGGGAGTCGTGACATCACTTTCAAGTCCACTCAGACATTCAGCTGCTTGAAAGCCATGTTACAACTCTATAAACAAGCAACTTTTCATAATGATTTATGAGGACGTGAAGGGGCGTCAGGGGCGTGTCTCTAAAATGACTGACAAGACTCCAATACAAATACGAACAAACTTTTTGGACTAGAAGGCAGGTTTTTAAACCTGTCGTAACCCCCCCACTATGGACACTTTGGACATGCTAATCAGCCTACCATGCATGTCTTTGGACTAGGGGAGGAAACCGGAGTAGCTTGGTTAGCTCTTTTTAAAATTTGAAAAAGCAACTGCTAACAAACATTATTAAGAAATTAAGAATATATATATATATATATGTTAAATAGTCATTCACAACTAGTGTTGGGTAAGTTCCTAAAAAAAAAGTAGTTTACTACTGTCATGATACCCCCGTGAAGCAGCATGCTTTGAGCACGGATGCGCATGCTGCTTGACAGCTGGACACATGTGTTTGTTATTGCTGATGTCATGTTTCCGCCCTGTTTTGTCATGTGTAGTGTTGTCACGTGTATTCTGTGTTGCCCTCAGCTGGTAGCGTTTACGAGTCTGATTCATGCCGGCATATACACGGCGCGGTTAATTAAACTTAGAATAAATTTAGTATTCACGTTCATGTTTAGATTTAGTTCACGCTGGGTCATTCGCTCCCAGGTCCACGTCTTTGTTCACGCTTCATGTTAGTTTCATGTTTGTTTCATGTTAGATCTCTCGACCCTGTTTTCTGTACCACGACCTTGATCTCTGTTTTGTCCTATATCTTCCTGTTTGCCTTTCGCGCGACCTTCGCCTGTTTGTGGATTACATTCTGGATCATGTTTTTGGATTTGTCTGCCTGCCTCTCTTTCAATAAAATTCTCGTTCTAAACTGCGATTGCATCCATCTCTTATCCTCTACGTCATGACTCGTGACAACTACATATTACTAATTACTACTTTAAAATTGTAATCTGATTACATTACTGATTAATGTATGTGATAAGTGATCAGATTACTAATTGCTTTAGTTTCACACAACAAAACCTATCAAACCTAAAAAATACACTACAAAGTGAAACTCACAGTTCTTTCAGTAATTTTAGAGTGCATCAGTGTATGTCATGATCAGAAAAGGTCAGATTTATCCTATAACCCGGCTCGGGTGTTAAAATATACCAATAAAATATCAAACTTTTCTAACTAGTGTAGTTTGGTGCCGCTAGTCTAGGGGAGGCACAACTAAGCTATCATAGTATGGGTTTAGCTGCTACAGTGCCCTGCAAAGTGCATTATCTTTCTTTATGCTCTGCTCAAATCATGTTCATGTAAATCAGAACTCATATAGACATTTACACACCTTGTTTTTTTGCTCAGCATCAGAGGATGTTACTTTTTCAGTTTCCCCTTTACTGGTTTTAAAAAAAAATAAATCAGCATATATCCATTTTTCCTCACACTGTGTGAGCTAGAGTGTTTCAGAATTGAGAGACTGTCAGCCAATAAGACACGAGTATTCCCACGTGTTTTCTCATAAACGCTTTGATCTCATCGCAGTGCATCAATAGTTCAATATAAGTCCGCGCTGTCATGTTTCACTAGGATTAACCTTGACGGACAGCAGCACTGACTATATTTTCAGCAATTTTCTGTAAATATTAAAATACTGTGCTTTGATTACTACATTTATACTACATTTATATTTTCTAGGGAATGATGGAGAGACAGGATTGATCAGTTTTTTTGTGTTCACTTTTGGAGAAAAAGGAGATTGGTCCCTTAACGTAGAATATTTTTACAGTATGCATGCATTCATATTTTTCATATTCATATCATAATTGCTCACATCTTAATGTTATCTTATGCTAAGTTTAAACCAAGAAAGATTATAGGTAGTCTTCTTTTACTGATGTTCAGTTACGTAGTGATAGACCGCTCCAAGCGGAGAATTATTCGGGGCTAATGAAAAAATCTTCAGGGCTGCAGCCGAATGCCCAGACCACATTACTCCCCTGGCAGCTATGCAAAATGTGATTTATTTGTAAAATGAATGTTACTTGTGTTACAATGTATTGTTAAGAAAACAATATTAAGTAAAATGCAGGTTGAGGTTTGTTTTTGGATGAGAGTAGAGGTTTTTTTCTTGAAACCTTTCCAAACATAGTCAGATGAAACAAAAATAAAGCTTTTTGGCAATAAACACCAGAGGTTGTTTTGGCACACACAGAGGGTTAGCCATATGGAAAAGTACTTCATGCCCACTGTTAAATATGGTGTGGCTCTTTAATGTTTTAAGGCTGTTTTTCTGCCAGATGACTTGGACATTTTGTTAGGACACATGGCATCATGGAGTCTATCAAATATCAACAGATATTAAATGAAAACCTGACTGCCTCTGCCAGAAAGATTGAAATGGGCCGTGGTTGAACAATGATCCAAAATATGCATCAAAATCAACTCAGAAATGGTTTACTGACCACAAAATCAAGGTCCTGCCATGGCAATCCCAGTCCTGCCATTCAAGTCCCCTGACTTGAAACCCATAGAAAACCTGTGTGGTGAACTGAAGAGGAGAGTCCACCAGTCTGGGCCTAAAAATTTGAAGGATCTGGAGAGATTCTCTATGGTGGAACGGTCTCAGATCCCTTGCCATATGTTCTCCAACCTCATCAGGCATTATAGGAGAAGACTCAGAGCTGTTATTTTGGCAATGGGGGGTAGCACAGTTTATTGACTAAAAGGGTGCCAATAATCGTTGCACACCTATATTTAACAAAGATATGTTTTTTTGGATAAACCTGCGTTGTGTTTGCAATTGTTTGATATCCATGAGAGCAGAGTATTTTTGTGAATGCTTTTAACCAAAAAAAAGGTTAAACAATAAAAACTAATTTTCCAAGCCGCTCATATTTACCAAGGGTGCCAATACTAGTTCAGAGCACTGTATGTAGAATTTTTTTGTGATGTCACATGTAGAGTTTTTATGGTCATATGTAAAGTTTTTTTATTATTATTATTATTATTATTATTATTTTTACAGATGCACAGATGCCTGAGACAAATCTGAGGAGATAAACACATGTTTATCACACATACCATCAACACATTCGTTTAGTCAGACATACTAGTTAGGCTTTTAGAAAGCTGCACAGATGCAACATGATGGTCAACAGAAAATTTATTTTTTTTAGATTTTACTTTAAAAACCTGAACATGCTGTAATTCCTAAACAGTGTCTATTTTTTTTGTCTTTCTCCAGGTGTGGAATGCACCTGTAGTGATTAGCTTGTATTTCAGGGCTTTTGTCACAGTGCTAATTTAATTCCCACAGTGCCCCGTTTCCTGCACAAGAAGCAGCTTAACAGCTGGCATGGACTGATTGTTCGTTACGATGATCCACATCAATATTCCCTATCGGAAATGATTAATGATGAGCCTTAAAAATCATCAGCACAAGGTCAACTGCGCTGCGTTTGACAACCTAATAGGACCTGATGTTTTAGAAGCTGATACTGTTATAGTTACATGCAATTAATATAAATGCACATAGCTTTATTAATACAGGTGAAGACTTGGAGAAAACATGAAGAGTGGAAGTAAATAATAATAATAATAATAATAATAATAATAATGGGCGCACAGTGCCTTAATGGTTAGAATGTCGCCTCACAACGCCAGGGGTGTGGGTTCGATTCCTGCCACTTCCCTGTGTGTGCTGGAGTTTGCATGTACTCCCCGTGCTGAGGAGGTTTCCTCTGTGTACTCCGGTTTCCTCCCCCAGTCCAAACACATTTATGGTAGGCTGATTGGCATGTCCAAAGTGTCTGTAGTGTATGGTGTGTAAGTGTGTATATGATTGTGCCCTGCGATGGACTGGCACCCTGTCCAGGGTGTACCCCACCTTGTGCCCCATGCTTCCTGGGATAGGCTCCAGGTTCCCCGTGGCCCTGAAGGGTAATAATAGGGGTAATAAGGGTAATAATAATAATGTAATCAAATTAAAAGATGCTTCGACATTTTAACAAGGGTGTGTAGACTATATATATATATATATATATATATATATATATATATATATATATATATATATATATATATATATATATATATATATATATATATATACGCACACACACACACACACACACACACACACACACATATATATATATATATTATATATGTGTGTGTGTGTGTGTGTGTGTACAATCAATTGTTCGTTCAAAACAGCAAATATTGTTGTGTTTTATACCTCTTATAACACAACACAACAATATTTATGTTTATAGTTATTTTTATTGTCATGGAAGATTTGCAAAACTAGTTTGTTATTGTTAACAGTTACATCATAGCAGATAGAAACAGTTAATTCAATTCAATTGAATTTTATTTGTATAGCACTTTTTACAATTGACATTGACATTTACAATTTACATTGACATTGTCTCAAAGCAACTTTACAGATAAACATATCAACACGGGATACAGATTTTAAGTGTGTGAATTTATCCCTGTTGAGCAGGCCGGTGGTGACGGTGGCAAGGAAAAACTCCTTAAGATGATATGAGGAAGAAACCTTGAGAGGAACCAGACTCAGAAGGGAATCCATCCTCATCTGGGTAACAATGGATAGTGTAAAAGTAAAGGAAAGTTCATTATGGTTTTTACATGATGTCTTTGTTGAACTAGTGCACTGTTAACCAACGGAGACCTGAGTGCAAAATTGTATGTGGTAATTGCAGTCCAAAGGCCATAGTAGCAATCGTAGTCCAGCAACCACAGCGAAAATTTCCATGTGGAATTGAGGTCCAAAACCATTTCATGTTTACTTCAACCAGTCTCTCTCTTGTTACAGCTTTAGACTGTTTCAAAACAACGACACTGGAGACTCCTTCCAAAAATGTTACAGAAAAGGACACCATATCAATGCCATATCAATCGTTGTTAATTTACATAAATGAATAAGTTAAGTTGTTACTGTAAAAATTATAATGATTATGTATTTTTAGTGTAATTAATGCATTAATATAAACCTGTGATTTGTATCTAGAGCTGCTTAAGCCTTGACCAAATCTGTTTCCTGCTTCCTGTGTTCCTCCAGTTTTAGCTGCAGCCATCTGCTCCTTGTCATTGCTCTTGTTAACCCGTCTGTTTATGCCTCTGTGTTGTCAGAAAAGCCTTGTGTGTTTAATCAGGTAGGTGATGGAAGGATTACTGACACGGGAAGGTCTCATTAAGACCTTCATCTTCAAGCGCAAACAGGAAACAGTAAGTCTCTATCACAGAAGACCAATTACTCCTACTGTACAGTCAGGGATTTGTTTGGTATCAGGTTGGATATAGAGTGCTGTTTGGACAGTATGAAATCTCATTTCCTTTCAGCGCAGTGGTGGAGCCGTTTCAGGTTAGGTCATGATTAGGCTGAAAGCTAACACAGTCGTAGGGCTGTCAATGCTTTTAATAATAAAGTTTATTAAAAATAAATTTGAAAAAGGAAAACAAATTGTGGCTTTCAGAATGTCGCAAATTATATTAATTAATGGTTAAAATATTACAGCCACACAAAATTAAGCTTTTGAGATCTATTTTGTAATTTGTGTTTACCAAATACTTAACATAACTTGTGGTGAATTTTTTGTATTTTAAAATGTGTGAGACAGAAAATTAGAGCACTGTGCATGACTACTTGAACCTAAGCATGGAGATGATTATTAGTCCACTTCAAACTTGGAATAATGTATAAACAAACACTGTCGAAAGCCACTTCTCAATTTTGTCACCTGTTTTCGCCAAATAATTAATTGGATTAGCCATAATATTAAAACTACCTGCCTAATATTGTGTAGGTCCCCCTTGTGCCACCCATGATCCTGTCAACAATTGCCGGTTGTCCTTCTTGGACCGCTTTTGGTAGGTACAAACAACTGCATACCGGGAACCCCGCAAGACCTGCTGTTTTGAAGATGCTCTGACCCGGTCGTCCAGCCATCACAATTTGTCAGTCACTCAGACCCTTACTCTTGCCCATTTTTTTTTTGGTGCTTCCAACATATCGACTTGAGAACTGACTGTTCACATGACAGATTCCATTGTAACGAGATGATCAGTGTTATTCACTTCACCTGTCAGTGATTTAAATGTGGTTTTAATATGGCTGATCTATGTATGTATTTAAAACCCTTTTATTTTTGCCAACTGTATATACAGTATGTATATATTTAAAAAATACACATCCAACCATACAGTGGGACCAAGTAGTGAAACCAGTTAGTGAAACCGCTTCTATTTTGCATTCTTTTCTAATTTAATACAAACAAATTTCATTACAAATTATATTTCTTGACAGCAACTTGAGTGAAAAGTATAAATATTTATAATAACCTTTGAAATATTTACATGAATTTCAGAGTTTTGCAGTATTTGGTACATCCCCGTTCTTACTTTAGTGACAGTGTGCACTCGACTGTGAACTGACATGGGCTCCACAAGTTTGAGCAAAATCTTATGATACATTTTAGATCAAATCCATCAGAGTAAGAGATTATACATGAGGAAAATCCAAGCTTTAGTACAAAGCCGTTAACATGCCCAGTATTACAAATGTACTAACATTTAAATTGGGATGTAGAATCTTGGAAATTAAATTATCAAGATATTGAATATTTACTTTCTTTGTTTGAAATGCTTCACAATTCAAAAGCCTTTTGTTTATTTCTAATTTTAAGCAAAAATTCATTAACAACCTCAACAACAACAACAACAACAACAACAAACACACAGATTTTCAATGTGGTCTCAGACTTTTGGACCCAACTGTATATTTAAAAATTTTTTTTATAAAATTGAACTAACAAAATTCTTAATGTTTTTCAAGTTGCTTTGTTATGGTTTGGGTTTTCTTTTTGCATTGTTTTGTTGATATTTGCAAAATATTACAAATACTTCCATTGCCCACATCCTCAAATATTTAACTTCCTGGATTTTTTAGTCTCAGTTTAAAATGGTATATTGCCATGTAATCACTATAACCAATTCAATCTGATGCTATTTGTTCTTAAATTACTAATGAAAAGAAAACACTTCTTAGGAGTGAATTCAGACATTCAAACTTTTAGAGATTCAGATGGGTTGATGTTCGTATCTCTACCATTTTCTCCTCAACAAATTGCAGTATGACGACATCCTATCCTGCTAGGTCAAAACCCGTACATAATTCTCCCGTCTAACCTAACTTGAGTCTGACCTTTAGAGCAGCGTTCATGATTGAGCTAGCTCTTAACGGCTTTGATAAGTAATTTAACATCATCTGTCTGCATTTAATATTTAATCGCCCACATCAGATGATAAACAGATAGTTTGTCTCCTCTTGCTCGGTTGATAGTAGAGATAAAAGAAGTAAAGAGGACTACAAGATGATGCCAAATGCCAGAGGGCGTTGCGGTAAATGATGCATTACACCACCTACTCGTGTACAATAAACCGAGATACGTCTGGCCTTAGCGGCGGCGAATAACATCCGAGTTCTTTCCATGACATCAGGACATGCTGCAAACTTCCTGTAAAATGGTCTATTTGCTGGAAATCTAATAAAGTCCATTTTTTATCAACTTTATACAATTTTAAGACTTGAGATCATATAGAAGCTGGAGGATAATATGAATAATAGCCAACTAAGACAAATTAGATCCCTGGGGTCAGTCATAAATCACTGATTAAGATTTTATGCTAGAAAGCCACTGATTGGCCCCCGAGCAAAACTTTTCACTGGCTTTTTTCTTGGATTCAATTCTCTTTCACTTATAATGTTCCAGATAAACGGATTAAAAACATATAATTGTGAAGTTTTCTGTTAAGAGACATTTTCTTAGCATTTATGTAAGGAGTTTCCGGCATCCGACGTAATTTTACCTTTTTAGACACTGGAAAGTCTTCAGGAAAGAAAAAGAAGTTTGTGTTTTGCGGTTTCTCTGTAACTTGAAAGCTGAATTTCAAGACAAGACAAAGAAAAGGAGAAGAAATAGGCTGGTTTCACAGATGTTTAACTACAAACATATAAACATATTAAAAATTAATTAATGTCTATTCAATTTTTTGTTACATTAAATGTTGTTGAACAACCCTGAAACCAGACTCTCTTTTATTTATTATTTAATCAATTAATTCATTCATTAATATTAATTCTTGGCCGCGCCTTTATAGAAAACAACCACCATGTCAGTGGCTAAATAAATTACAATATAAAACTGTTATTGGACCTGACTTCAGCACTGATGCAATTGCGAAGCCTTTGTTATTGCGCGAACACACACACACACACACACACACACACACACACACATTCTCTGTATCACACTTCCACACCGTCTCTGTCTATCACACACTATGACACTGATCACCTCCCAGCTCAGAGCTGTAAATTGGACACATCATATCATATCAGCTTTCCCTCCATGTCTGCGGCCTCACAGCCAATCATAGCCAATCGCAGCACTTAGATCAGATTAGCCATCGCGCTGCAGAGCTCAAACACAAGACTGACTGCGGTTTAGGGCTGAATGATTGTACGATCAAAACAGCTTGTCAGCACACCCAGTACTGTGACCAAGTATGCTGAACTGGACCGGCTTGATTCTGCTTTTTAAATCACTTTTTATTAAATAAACACTGAAGCTAATGATGTAACCTGGTGCTGGATAGACGTGAGTTTGATTCTCACACAAGGGAGCAAGAAACTTTCTAAAACTGGGGAATAAATATGCTTTAAAAGACTTATAATATCAGTTTCGACCATAGTAATACTGTTGTAATGACACAAGAATTTTGATTTTGATAACAATACCAACTTTTGTATAACAGTGTTCAATACAAATGTGATACTATGGCCATAAAATTATCTTTTAGCAGTTATCAGGTACGAATACGCATCTGTCAAAATACAACTTAGCATTTCTGGAAAAAGAAATACAACTATTCATTTACTAATATAAATATAAATATGACAGGAGTAGTCAGTAAAGAATGGCTAGACTGGTTGCAACGAAATTAGCATTGGTAGCTTTTCCTAAGACTTCTTTCATTAGAAATCCAACAGAATTGCTCTCACTTGCTAGAACGTTTACATAAACGTAAATCAGACTTCATATCATCATCATCATCATCATCATCATCAAATACATTTTGTTATATTTATTTATTTAATATAATATTCCCAGTGCTTAAATTGCTGTAGCAAGCATTAAATCCTCTTTAAATGGCTAAAATTCATCCACGTTTGCTAACTCTTCCAGAATAGCACTACTATGTGCTGGATTTGGAAGCCCAAAAAAACTGCTGATGAGACCAAGTTTCAAAGTCACGTCAATTCCGGCAGGGAGCCGAAGAGGCCAGAAGGCATTAGCCACATATTGAATTCATTAGTGCTTGCTCACTGACACTCTTTCCCTTTTGTAACTTCGTGACAAGTGGCTCGGCAAGGCTTACCACAGCCTCCTCAAAATCTTTCAAATTCCTCACTATCTTCATCAGTATAAGTTCTGAATACTGCCTGCCATACTTGGCGCCCATAAATGCCGCTCGAGGGCTCGCGTGGATGAGTCACAAATATGGCATGAATCCAGATTTTCTCAGCCATATTTTCTCCCTGGGATGCTATTTGATGAAAAAAAAAAAAAAAAAACCCAATATACTGCAAGCTCATCACGTGAGATAACACCAGAATCTTGTGACTAACTTACACTGAATTCAAATTACTCAAGCAGTCTCTCTGTCTTTCTTGTCAGTTTGCAGTTCAGCAGGTTTCTATGACCTACTTCTGAGGTAGAAATAGCAACACACATAGAAGCATTTAAATTTCAGCTCAACTTGGTGCAGTGTTTAGAATTTAATTGTTTGTTTGGAATTGTATATGCAAAAGAGCTTTGAGAAAACCACTAATAAATCAAGTTTGGGAGAAAGAAGATGTCAGAAGCTGATAAATCAATCACATTAGCTCTGTATTCTAGTGTTCATGTTAGTGTTTACGTGCAACCTAATAATCCTGTAGTTGAGGCCAAAAGCTTACTAGGCTAAATATATTCAACGTCAATTTTTGACAACATACATTTTATGTTACCATATATTTTCTTAATCAATTAGGGACTCTAAATTGTTCACAGTAGAGGTCATTTTAAAAGCAGTTGATTAGAGACAGATTTATTTCAGCTTTAAATCAGTATATAAGAATTCCAGTGGGTCAGAAAATATACATATACCATGTATGACTGTCTCTTTAAACAGTCTGGAAGATTCCAGAAACTGTTGTAATGCATTTTGGACATTTAGGACAGGAAAATCCCAAGTCAAGTCCCAAATCAGGACAGACAAATCCCCAGTCAAGTCCCAAATTAGGACAATCAAGTCCATAGTCAAGATTGAACAGTCTAAGTCAAGTTACAAGTCCTTAACTTTATGTTTTGAGTCCTAAACAAATCAAACTAAATTTAAGGCAGCATAAAAATTTATTTAGTAAATTTTGCAGTCATGCAGGCTTTTTAAAATGGGTTTTCATCACTTTCTAGACAAACTTTATAACTCAATGGAAATATAATTAAACAATATCTCACTCGCAATCATGCAGTTATTCTGAATATCGGCATACTGTAGCTGTGATTCGGCATAGGCACAAGGCCACACATGCTGTGCAATCTTGCTCATGCAATATTGCCTTTATGCAACAGTTCTATAAATAAGAAATTAATAAAATTAACTGACATTTCACACACAATATGGCCGCATGTTTTGTTAATTTTTGCTCCCCCAGTGTAGTTGGATCCCAAAAGGCAACACTCTCTTTATAGCATGTCAGCTAACTGGTTAACTAGCTCACTTTGATTTGTGCATTCCCACTAAAGGTGCGTCAGGTAAAATTAATGTCTCTTCTTCCCTTCTTCCTTTTCATCTTCATCTGACAAAGTTTCATATTTTAAGTTGAAAATGAACTCCTGAAAATTAGAGTTAGCCGTGTCCGCCAATGATGTTGCTAACTCTGCTGTAGTAACCTTTTTGAATTGGTTATATAAAATATAGGAATTCTGGGAACGCTGCTTGACCAATCAAATTAGTGAACAAATGGTTGCATAAAGGTATTTAAGGGACACATGACTGTAACTATAAAAAATGTAATACTTTAGTTCAATTTCACATGAGATGAGGCACAGACTATTTATACTAAGCATATTCATCTATTTCAGTTCAATTTGGGTTTGCTTTGGGATCTGCTTTGTGCAACTTCAAGTGCTGTTCTTGGTTCCATTTTGTTGCTTTTGTGTTTGGTATTCTTGAACCACAGCTTATACATGTTGCAGCCCTTTTGTTGTTGCACACAACATAATCTTTTTAGGCAAAGACTACCATCTTGCATGCGTGGCTACTGCAAACTGCCTTTACACCTGGGAATGAGCACTCTTTCATCTTTGTTGTCTAGTGCAAGTTGAGCGGCTGTCAGACTGGTTGAGCATTGAAGAGCATTGAAGTCACAAGTCAATGATGTCAAAGTTGAGCTGCGAGTCTTCTTTGATTAAGTTGAGTCGAAAATCAGCAAATTTGTGACTTGAGTCCAAGTCATGTGACTCGAGTCCACAACACTATGTAAAAGTTTCTGATTGAACATCTGTCTTGATTAGGAGTTAATTATGAGTGCATTTGTGGCTTTGTGTAAGGGTGACGTTTTGCCGTTGATTCCATGAGAAAATCCGAGCGAAGACATCAGGGGGAAAAAAAAGAAAATGTGGATCTACATAAGCCCAGTTCCTTCTTAGAAGCACTTTACAAACAACCACAAGTACCATGAGCATCTATACAAAAAATCATATGCAAATGTAAAGATCTTGGGATGAAACAAACACTGCATTGGTCAAGAAAGGGGCACAATTTAACTCCCAGGGATGAACAAACTTCTGCACAGAAGGTTAGACCGAACCCCTAGACAACAACAAAGGAACTGGTCAAGAGTTGAAGGCTTCAGGTAACAAACACGTACATACACCAGCACTACCTTCTGACCAATCAGAATTAAGAATTCGACAACTTTTAACTATAGTTAACCTTAACACTACTCATTTAATCTTGTATTGATGGAACTTTTGTTTTAATATTTGAAGAAACAGTCTTTTGTGCAATTGACTAAATAGCTAATTGAGTGCTTTTTTTTAATTGGCAATGTAAAAGTAAAAAATCATTCTCATTGCCTTTCTGTATAGCATTCCTTATCAGCTGTTCTTTCGAAGGTGCTGCTGGAAAACTGCGTGGCTTGCATGAATCTCTTTAAGAGAATGACAGCAGTGTGTTGAAATGCTGATCGAATTTATTCCAGAGATTCGACAAGGAATACCGCTGTGCTTCTCTCTCTCTCTCTCTCCTCTTTTTAATAGAGCCCATTCACAGTATTTGAATAAAAGGGGGGGAAACATTCTATTCTCTGTCTGTATTGCAAAATAGATTTCTTTAATCATGAGTGCTGGAGGAAAAAGTTTGGGTGTATATGCTGATTTCATTTCCAGCCAGTCTGCGGCATCATAAATAAATTTGCATGTGGCACGGGGGGAAAAGACTCAGCTCTGCCAAAATGTGCGGAGTTCAGCGTTGATCACGGGCTATGCAAGGTTCAAGGCGAGGTTGCCGCATTGGGTTGGGTGGGGGTGTGTGTGTGCTGTTTTTACAGCTCTCTCTCCCTGTTCACAGATGTTTAATAGGCCATAAATGCTGGAGTAATGACATTAAGGGTGAGAAATGCCATAAAAGCAAAGATGGAGCAAACAAACAGACGAATCCGATATTCAATTACAGAGGATCATTCAAAAGATGTTAAGGGCAAATGGCTTCTTCACTATACTGCATCCCCACCACCCCCAACACTCATCTCTCTCTTTTTCTCTCCAGCTACAGTGAAATCCTCTTCTTTGCTTCTGTCATTCAGAAGGCCGAATGAGTATGCAGCATGTCACCTTCTCTAAAAGTGTGGTATCATATTCTGAACACTTCTTTTCTCTCTCCGAAAGGTGCGCACATGACAATAAGATTCAGAAGACAATGCAAATGTCAAGCAGTCGAAAGGAAGTTTCCCGGAAATCATCCTATCGGGACCTGTAGGAAATGTAAGGCAACATGTCAGGAGTAACATGTGAACAGCAGCTCTTTTGACACTTTTCTGTCGCAGGCCTGGCACTGAAAGCTCGCTGTGTGTACTTGTTATAACCGATTCACTTGGCCAATGTACTTGCAGCAGCTTGGTGACTCTGGGTAATGGAATGCGATTATGTTAATCACAAACTGTTCGTCGTAATTGTCTTCATGAAGCGACTTAAGGTTGTGCGGTCAACCGTTCCTAACAGAGTCGTCTACCTCAATCGCGTGCTGATCTCAGAGCACAGACTTGGCGAGAGAGCGAGAGAGAGAGTGAGAGAGAGAGTGAGAGAGAGAGAGATTATGAGATGTGTGAATGACCGTAGAGCTTCGGTTCAGCAGGCATTCGGATTGGGCAGAAGACAGAATCATCCAAGTCCCATATCACTCAATTTAAACACCAGCATGTACTGAACAAATGGGCACCATTAGAAATAATCAAATGTAGATTCCTGTGCATTTTCCCCATAATTTAGATGTTTCCAATTTTCACCCACTGGTTAGTTCATTCCTTTTGCACTATAGCTGCCAATCTGGGAAAGCAAAATCTAATGCCTGCTTCCTCCAAGCCATTGCCTCAGTGAAGCTAAAGATATTAAGGATAAAATGTTAACTATCCTCTACCAAACAAACACAATAAATGGATGTCTATAGCGTTGCCTTTAACAAGAGAACTTTACTATTGAATAACTCAACATTTTCCTAAAGATATGTAAATTAAAATCCCGATTGAGGTACCAATTATATATTGGATGTCCAGCTTATTCTTGATTGTCTTAGCTGGTATCAATTCTTGATTCTGATTGTTCTTTATCTGGTGATTCATTTTCTATTACTGCAGCTTTTAGAGTAGTTCAGGAATTTTGAAATTACTGCATGTACTCTTATTTTCTAATTTGATCTCTATTGTGAAGTGTGCCATAAAGATGTCTCACTGTGTGACACATCACAAAACATGTCATCTGTTGTAATGTTGTAACTGTAGAATATTTGCATGATGTAATAAAACTATTGTGTCAGTACAAAAAGAAATGAATATGACTTGAGTGAATTTCTGCCTGCTATAAAGTGGGACATTTTTCCCCCCAAGTGTAAGAAAGTGCCACTCATCCACTTCCTTTTTTTTTTAGTTTTTTATACCAGTTGGCTTTCAATTATTTTTTGGTCTCCCTACTTCATTCACATTACTACTCGAAAACATTATTGTCTCTAAACTTTTTCTATGCTCAACTTTCTTATAATATAATTTCTCTAAACTATGAGGCAATGCACCCGAATTATTCTCTCGTATACTTTTTTTATACAGCATTGACAGACATACATTTCCTGTGCTACAATTCCTGCGCATTCTTTTGTTCTCTGAGCAGACTCATTGTCTGTGAGCGGGTGCGGGCTATGAATGATGTTGAGTGTTTTATGGCTTTGCTTTGCCATTGGGAGACTGCTTTTTAAAACAGAGATGCGGTGGGAAAGGAAAGAGCACACAAAGACACACAATACAAAAGAATAGAAAGGTAAAGGAACAAACCAAACTTTTTGCTGACACATTTATAGTTAAAGTGGAGTCAAGGCCAAGTTTTGACTGGTTCTAAGACTGAGGCCTGGGAATGCATTTTAATGTGTTTATTGAGCTTCAATAGCCTGTCCTGTGCAAAAAAGAAAAAAGAAAAAAGTCTGGTCATGATTTCACCAGTAGAAAAATGTCAGGATTACACATGTAACCCTGTTCTGTGAGAAGGGAACGAAACGTTGCATTTAGCATAACAGTATGGGAACGCCTTTCGCTTGTATCTGAAGCTTGTGTAAAACCATGCCTCTACTTATAGGCCTCCCTTTCAAAGGAAACTGTTACATTACCATACTCTGTGGTGTATGGTTTTCAGTTATAATGGAATATACATTCATGTGAAAAAATAAGTACACCACATGGAGATTTTTGGCTTTTTTTGACATATTTGGACAAGCAAACATTTCATTCTCTTTGAAACAGTGCCTATTAATAAAGTTGATAAACTTGAACAAAACCACAAGGAAAAATAGCTTTTTCAATTATTTATTCAACAGAAATATCAATAGATATTCTTCTGTGGAAAAAGTAAGTACACCATTGAACTCAGAAGCTAGTATTGCCCCTTTATGAGAATAAGTCCTTGTAGGCATTTTGCATACATTTTGCATTTTGCATGTCATTGGCTTTCTGGATTTTTTGACCACTCTTCCATGCAATATTCTTTCAGTTGCAAGATGTTTGAGGGTTTTCTTGCATGTACTGCCTGTTTCAAATCCCCCCATAACATTTCAATAGGATTCAAATCGAGGCTTTGACTAGGCCATTCCATAACCCTCCATTTCTTCTTTTTGACCCATTTCTTGGATTTCTTGGTGGGTTTGTTAGTGTTTAGGATCAGTGTTTAAGACATTGGACTACTGAATGGAAGGTTGTGAGTTCAAATCCCAACACTGTCAAGCTGCCATTGTTAAGTCACTCTGTATCAGAGTGTCTGCCAAATGCTACAAATGTAAATGAATCAATGAATGCAAGCTGTCCAGTCCCTGAGAAAGTGAAGCATCGGCAAACTATAACATTTTCAAAACCATACTTCATAGTCGGTATGAGTTGCTTCTTGTGAAAGTCGGTCTGTGAGAATATGTCTGCTGTTACTGTGACCAAAAAACTCTATCTTTGATTTGTCACTTGCCATTTGTAGATGATTTTCCTTATAGCGGTATGATGTATTTCAAATAATTTGGAGATCTTTTTAAGTCCCTTGCCAGACTCCTAGGCATTCACAACCTTTTTTGTGTGAAGGCCTTACAGAACTCTTTAAATCTTGGCATGATGACACTACACACCTCAATAACAAAGGGAACTCCAGAATTTTATGGATTTGGAAGTGTGATAAATGTACTTACTTGAATTGTGGGAATTACAAAAAAAAAATGTCAATTTTATATGTCATTTGATAGTGTATCACGGTTATAAATAGGCACTGTTTCAAAGAGTATTAAATGTTTGCTTGCCCAAATATGTACAAAAACAAAAAAAAAAAAAAAAAAAAAGTGTACTTATTTTCTAACATGACTGTACATATTAAAAAGAATTAAATCGGGCATGAGATCTGGATTTTCATTTATTTTGGTAATGAATTTTTATTTATTTTAATTTTAAAAAAATCCATTCATACTTACATTTAATGTTAGGGAATGCCTGCAAAATTAGTTCTTACTTCTACAAGCCATGAACTGTGTAAATGTTTAATTGTGGTCCAGCATGGCCGGGATACCACACCTGAACATGTGTTCTAATAATGCGTTACAATAATAATGTCTCCAATGTTCATATAAGAGAGTATAATTACATTATGCTGTCATGTTCTCTAAGCGCTTTAAAAGTTATGCATGTAGTGATACTTACTTATAAGCACTAATGCAGACTTATTTGATCCTTTCTATTGATTTGTATTTTTCTTGAAATATAATAATTATAAATCTTTATGATTAAAAGAATTTGTACAGATTTGTACTTACTGTGTTGATATTTTCAAGCTTTAAATAGTAAATTAGTAACTATGGGTGTAAAGTTACATCGTGACGCACTGCATAGTGATGCAAAAGTGTAATAATGTGCATCATGAGAATGTGTAATTCACACTGTGGGATTTAGCATCCTATTAATTATTCATCTAATGCAACTGCACTGTTTGAGCAGCAGAGGTCCCAATTTGTGCAACCCACAGTGTTAAATTATGTAAAAAGAAATATATCACAACCACTGACATGCATTATAGCTTATATGGCTACACAACTACAGTATAACGACATCAGCTTCACGCCTATGTGATCTATAGTATCCGAGAAAGATGCTGTGGAAGCCGGACTTTTTAGTCCACTTTGGAGCTTTATTTCTGGTTAAAATGATGCCTTAGACACTGCCATGGAGCGTGTTATGTTTGAAACAATAATTTCCCCTGGGTCAGAGACTTTGTTTATTCAAAAAAAATTGGGGGGAGAATTTCTAAATGTATTTATTTTTTTCTAAGATACCATGCACTTGTACATTATGTTTATGATATGGAACCTTGTACATAGCATTTTTTTAAAATTTATTTATGTTTATCTACAGACAAAAGTGCACATTGTTTTTGCATTGTTTATGATTCAGAAATGAAAGAGTCCTTTCAGTCATCATTCTTCCTCATTCAAATTTTGTTCAAAATAATCTGAGAATTGAACTGAATCAAATCGTGAACTAAGTGCATCATTATAGCCTTATGTATAACACCAGATTATATACATACCACTTACTGTATGTTTGGACCTTTATAACCTTTATAAGATCCTTTACACATCATATCAACCAGAATTGTTCATATCAACCAGAACAGCACTGAAATGGTGCACAAGCATTAGGTATTGCTGCTTGCATTTGGGTCATTTCTGGACCAGATTCAAAATGAGACAGACATGGAACGCAATACACTCTAAAGTCAGAGCATCCCAACCATAACTGTGATGGCAATGTCAAAGGTGTGTTAAGTTAAATTTTAAATACTTAAGGTAAAAAATTAAAGTTAATCAACTTTCATTAATACTGTAGCATTTTATCCATCCATCTTCTACCACTTGCTCCTTTTCAGGGTCATGGGGAACCTGGAGCCTATCCCAGGGAGCATCGGGCACGAGGCAGGGTACACCCTGGACAGGGTGCCAGTCCATTGCAGGGCACAATCTGTAGCATTTTAAAGTCAAAAGTGATAGAAGTTGATTAAATTAGTTATGGGTCATGTTATGAGACAATCATTCTTAGCAAGTGAAAGTTAAAAGTAAATGGAAGTGTTAGCTATATAAATCATTCTTCCTGGCCAAAAGCATGTTCATCTTTAGCACTACATAACGTCCCAACAACATCTTGTGTTTGTTCTGATCCTAAACTCAACCACATTTGGCCCCAAATCATGTGCAGTTTAAGTAAATAACCACATACAAAAGCTGTTAAATAATAAAAGTGCTAATTTTTTTCAGTGTTAACACTATCAAAGGGGAGCCGTGGGCAGTTGGACCAAATTGCAGAGCTTTTCTATTGAAGCTTGTCCAAAAAATAATTTCTGAAATGCAGAGGTCAGAACAAAAGCAGCACTAATCCATTATCATTATTTACAAAGGGTGAGTTGTGAATAAGTCATTCTTTTTAAATGACAAGCACAAACAAATTAACACTTTTCCCCGTCCACACTCTAAACGAACGCGGTGTTGATTTTCTCTAAATGTGATAGAAACAAATCATAATTCTCTTTAGAAAGAAGTTTGAAAATCGATCTTTAAAAGTGACCCATAGAAACACAAGCTGTGGTAAAACATACAAAAACAAGCAAAAAGGCAAAAATAAAATACTGAAAATGAATTACAATTTTAATAAATAAAATATATACAAATAAAGAAACAAATGAATAAATACAAGTAAATTAATATCATGCAAGTAACTAAAGAAATAAATAAAGTCCAAACAAACAAATGTCCATCCATCCATCCATCCATCTTCTACCGCTTATTCCTTCTTCAGGGTCATGGGGGAACCTGGAGCCTATCCCAGGGAGCATCGGGCACAAGGCGGGGTACACCCTGGACAGGGTGCCAATCCATCGCAGGGCAAAATCACATACACACTCACACACCCATTCATACACTACTGACAATTTAGACACACCAATCAGCAATCTACCATGCATGTCTTTGGACTGGGGGAGGAAACTGGAGTACCCGGAGGAAACCCCCCGTGGGAGAACATGCAAACTCCACACACACGGCCCCGGCAGGAATCAAACCCTGGACCCTGGAGGTGTGAGGCGAATGTGCTAACCTTTAAGCCACCGTGAACAAATAAATTTAAACAAGCAAAACAAACAAACAAACAAACAAATAAATAAATAAATAAATAAGCCAGATTATTAAATGAATAAAATGAAAACAAATAAACAAATAAATAAATGCCAAACATGAATAAAATGTAAACAAATAAATATATTATATAATTTATATACTCAAAATAAAATAACAAAATGTAAATGAATGAACAAATGAATGAATAAATACAGTGCATCCAGAAAGTATTCACTTTCCCCACGTTTTGTTATGTTACAGCTTTACTGCAAAATGGATGAAATTCATTATTTTCCTCAAAATTCTACAAACAATACCCCATAATGACAACATGAAAGAAGTGTGTTTGAAATCTTTGCAAATTTATAAAAAATAAAAAACAAATAAAAAAAAAATAAATATGGGAAAATAAATAGAAATGACAACTTATAGTAGACATCTTTCTGTATGTGAAGAAGAATGGATGTGAAGAAGAATGGATTTTCACGTTCATAAGATGGCAGTGATCTGAGTTAACTGATCTAATAAAACTCATTTGATTTTGAGTGAGCATGAAACAAGCATGATTAAAAAATCTTTGAGAACTTTACTCAACCCTGAGTACACCTAGTTTAACAGCTTTTAATGAACTCCCTCTCATCTGTGAATTTGAACTTTTAAGATAAGCAAAGTACATCTTTAAACTTCTTTAAACTTGACTGACTTTCTACACCTCGAAACAACCTCAAACAGTTTCTTAGACACAACAGCTCTACGTGCAAACACAGCAAACACACAATTTTATCATTCGCATTAGATTTATTGACTTGTTGAAGAACTAACAGTATTTTTCCTGCTAAATACTGAGTGTGCAAATACAGCATACAGAAAAACAAAAGGGAGAATCTCTTTTTGTACCAGGTTTGCAAAAACAGGCTTTTTTCTCCAGTCGTATTACTCGCAGATCATCTCTGCAAAATAAATATCATTAAAAAATAATTGAAAGTACATTAGACAAATCGAGCATGTCCTATTCCAGTACTTAGACACACACACCCACGTAGTTGAAAATATTTGTTCACCGTCAAACTTATTCCATTCTAAATAATGTTTAATATTTAACATTGTTATTTCTGTAATTTTTTTCCACTGCATTTGCACAAGAATTAGAAATACAGTGGTGTGAAAAAGTGTTTGCCCCCTTCCTCATTTCCTGTTCCTTTGCATGTTTGTCACACTTAAGTGTTTCGGAACATCAAACCAATTGAAACAATAGTCAAGGACAACACAAGTAAACACAAAATGCAATTTGTAAATGAAGGTGTTTATTATTAAAGGTGAAAAAAATCCAAACCATCATGGCCCTGTGTGAAAAAGTGATTGCCCCCTAAACCTAATAACTGGTTGGGCCACCCTTAGCAGCAACAACTGCAACCAAGCGTTTGCGATAACGTGCAATGAGGCTTTTACAGCGTCCTGGAGGAATTTTGGCCCACTCATCTTTGCAGAATTGTCCTAATTCAGTTACATTAGAGGGTTTTCGAGTATGAACGGCCTTCTTAAGGTCATACCACAACATCTCAATAGGATTCAGGTCAGGACTTTGGCTAGGCCACTCCAAAGTCTTCATTTTGTTTTTCTTCAGCCATTCGGTGGTGGACTTGCTGGTGTGTTTAGGATCATTGTCCTGCTGCAGAAACCAAGTTCGTTTCAGCTTGAGTACACGAACAGATGGTCGGACATTCTCCTTCAGGATCTCTTGGTAGACAGCAGAATTCATAGTTCCTTTTATCACGGCAAGTCTTCCAGGTCCTGAAGCAGCAAAACAGCCCCAGACCATCACACTACCACCACCATATTTTACTGTTGGTATAATGATCTTTTTATGAAATGCAGTGTTCCTTCTACGCCAGATATACTTGGACACACACCTTCCAAAGAGTTCCACTTTTGTCTCATCGGTCCACACAATGTTGTCCCAAAAGTCTTGGGGATCATCAAGATGTGTTGTGGAGAAATTGAGACGAGCTTTGATGTTCTTTTTGCTCAGCAGTGGTTTTCTCCTTGGAACTCTGCCATGCAGGCCATTTTTGCCCAGTCTTTTCCTGATGGTGGAGGCATGAACGCTGACCCTAACTGAGGCAAGTGAGGCCTGCAGTTCCTTGGACGTTGTTGTGGGGTCTTTTGTGACCTCTTGGATGAGTCGTCGCTGCGCTCTTGGGGTAATTTTGGGCGGCCGGCCACTCCTGGGAAGGTTCACCACTGTTCCATGTCTTCGCCATTTGTGGATAATGGCTCTCACTGTGGTTCGCTGGATTCCCAAAGCTTTGGAAATGGCTTTATAACCCTTTCCAGACTGATAGATCTCAATTACTTTCTTTCTCAATTGTTCCTGAATTTCTTTGGGTCTCGGCATGATGTGTAGCTTTTAATGATCTTCTGGTGGACCTTACTGTGTCAAGCAGCTCCTATTTAAGTGATGCCTTGATTGTGAACAGGTGTGGCAATAATCAGGCCTGGGTGTGGCTAGAGAAACTGAACTCAGGTGTGGACAACCACAGTTATAGTATGTTTTAACAAGGGGGGCAATCACTTTTTCACACAGGGCCATGATGGTTTGGATTTTTTTTCACCTTTAATAATAAACACCTTCATTTACAAATTGCATTTTGTGTTTACTTGTGTTGTCCTTGACTATTGTTTAAATTGGTTTGATGTTCCGAAACACTTAAGTGTGACAAACATGCAAAGGAACAGGAAATGAGGAAGGGGGCAAACACTTTTTCACACCACTGTAAGCATTAGAAAAATTCCATTAATGTCCATTAATCTCTTGGGTGAACATGATTTAAAAAAATTGTTAGTCGCATGCAGTCAGAGGTTGTGTATTTGTTTGTTTGTATACATTTGATTAGTTTGTTTGACTTTTATTGATTGATTTATTTGAATTATATCCAAATATAATTAATTAAATAAAACTAATTATGTATAATCAAATAAAATATAATTAATGTAATTTGTTTGCATTATATTTGCTTATTATCCGTATTTATTTATTTAAATTCTATTTATTTATGAAACTATTTATTTGTTTGTTTGTTTACTTATTTATTTATTTACAGGAACAGGCTATTAATATTCAATAAGGCTTGGCTACAAAAGGTATGCCTTTAATCCTGCATATATAAACATATCAGTGATGCCATATATGGAATGTAGGCGTGTCCAGTGCTCCATATATGAAAATGAAAGTTTTAGTTAAACTACAACTTTTAGTTAGATGACTAAGATAAGGCAAGTTGATAAGTTGCATAAGAAGATGTCACAGCATCATAAAAAAATTCTAATATTAAAAATAAGGTGCCAACTAGGAAACTTATAATGGGTGTGTTTAAATAAGACCTGCCCCTCAATAGAACTTAAAGACACACCCACTGGTTTATCTTTTAAAATAACAAGAATGTAGATATGTATACCGATATTATTAATTCCATCAATCCATCCATCTTCTACCACTTACTCCTTCTTCAGGGTCACGGGGAACCTGGAGCCTATCAAAGGGAGCATCGGGCACAAGGCGAGGTACACCCTGGACAAGGTGCCAGTCCATCACAGGGCACAATCACATACACACACTCATACACCCATTCATACACTACGGACACTTTAGACACACCAATCAGCCTACCATGCATGTCAAAGATATTCAGGAAGGAAAATGTGACTGCTGTAAATTAAATTTTTATTTATTTATTTTTTTGCTTCATGTTTTAAGACCTATGATTTACCAGTATATAAAGCAAAAGCTCTTGAGGATAAAGTTTCACGACCTGCCTGTAGTTAGAAATACAGCTGAAAAACTCACCTTGTTCTCTGAGCCTGACATCCAGCACTCTGGACTCGGACATCATGTGGTGACAGATTTTCCACTGCGAGAAAGCTGTTGAGGAAAATAAAGAGGTGGCAGGTTTTGTCAGACTCTAATGGCTGAAAATGTGGCAGAGTAAAGCTTTAAATATAAAAGTCAGGGCTGGTGCAGTGGCTGATGAAACAAAATACCAAGAGTGTCACAATTTTATGTCATAATTTGCACAATTATTCATATAAAACCCCAAGTCTTGTGAAAGCTCTTGCTTGTTAGAATTAAAAATAGAGATGTTCTGCTAACTATAGATAAGCTCTGTATACTTTCTTCCTGTATGTGCAGTGAGGGGCATATGTAATGGCACCCTTCCTGTACAGGAAATACAGGAAAAACAACCTGCATATTTTTATCCAAATTTTATTAGCAATTGCTCTTCTTCTTTCTTCGTGTTTTCTTCTTCTTCCACAATCGGAGTCTAAGACAACCCATAATACTTAGCTTTTTATGAAATTTGGCACAATGATAGAGAATATACCTTCCTAGCAGTTTTGGTGTATGCCACTCAAGCACTCTATCACCACCAGTTGAATGGTGTTTTGGATTTTTGATATGTGAGCGATTTCATCCATAACCTGCAAATGAATTTGATGGCTAAGTTGGTATACAGGAGATGATCGTGTAACCCATTGTAAAGTTAACAAACAACATCTGAGTTCAACCACAACTCGGAAAGGCTAGTGAAAACAAAAAGTGAAGAAACAACTAAGCAGTGGCTTGATGTTTTGCATTCAAATGTAGTATATCTCCGAGGGAACAAATGTTGATAGTCTTAATGGCTTGTTATCTTCCAGAAAATGCTTGGCCCCCTTAATCACTGCTTGTAGGTATATTCTAACAACTCTTTGTGCTTGTTTCTTGTGTCCATTTATGGCCATATTTTGAAAGAGGGATTTTGATTTTGAACAGCTTAATCTGGTGACAAGTACAGATAGTGTACTCTACATATCCTATTCATTCATCTCAGCAAAATTACTCTACTTGATTAAAAAAAAACCCAAGCAACAACAATTCTACGGTGCGTGCCAAGTGACATTTACAGCCACCAGGTAAAAGATGGAGGAAGTGCGACAGTAAAGACATGGACGTGGCACTATAGTCTATTAAAAACAACTTTACTAGAGGTTTATTCAGACTTATTCTTAAAACGCAAGGTTTTCAAATGCCACACTTCCTCAGTGTGTGTGTGTGTGTGTGTATCATGCTTAAATAAAGTATTTAAAACAAAAGCATTTAAAACATAATAAACATTTGGAAGGAGTCTCCAATAACATTCAGGAAGTATTCCCTTGTTTTGAGATGTTTAAAACATTAGATTGGCTTTGTACTTGTACTCTGCTCAATGACCATAAAGTTGAATTGAATCTAATTTAATCTAATCTTTAATAAGTAAGAGAACAACAAAGTGTCCAGATATCAGTAAATAACTAATGTTATCTTGCTGACTTATCAGCATGTTCTCTGTTCTCTGAATAATTATAACCAATATGAATTTTTTTTCTTTTAATTTTGCTGCCTTTCTCATCACCCACCACCAAAGTGTTTAATTAAAACATTCCAGTGCACCGTAGCCTATAAATAATTCCTTTCTGCTTAAATCCATATCATTAATTTACCAAATTTTGTGAGGATGATAGCATGGCATAAAGATAGCCCTTACCTAAACCTCTATTTATCACTGTTGTCATGGCTACAAGGTTAATGTTTCATAGCATCAGGAGCAATATGTATGTGTATTGTACAGTACTGTGCAAAGGTATTAGACACATCTTAGACATATTTTAGTTCAAACCTATTTGATGACTTCTACATGATCGACTCAGTATGAAAACATTTTATAGATTTCAAAAACATTAGTTTTGGAAAAAATTAGGACAAAATTAAATGTTACAGAAAAATGTTTGTATATCAGTAAAGAAAGCATCATATCACATAAGAGATTCTTTTCAGACAAAAACATAATGAAGGCTGCTGGATTTTGCTGCAAAAATAATAAGTGAGTGCAACAGTCAAAGTCTCCAAAAGAACCGTAGCTGGTTCTCAATATAATGATGCTCAATAAAACTTACAGCTCATTTCCTTATAAAACTGTACTGTACCTGAGACTACAATTTTTTTTAAAGCAAAGGGTCATCACACTAAACTAGACTGTGTTACATTCATTATTGTTTACTGCCCTTTAGAGAATTTTTTTTATGTAGAAACATTACATTTCATTATTATTGAAGGCTTATTTAAACCCCTCTCATATCTAGTGTCTGGAGTTGCCTTTCTTATTAAGGTGTGTGGTGTAATCATCCCAAGATCTAAAGAGTTCTGTAAGGCCTTCAGAAAAAAAGGTTGTGGATGCCAATGAGTTTGTCAAGAGATTTAAAAAGATCTCCAAATTATTTGAAATACATCATTGTGGCACAATTTGTCCAAGACTAGCCGTCCCAGCAAATTCAGCCCAAGAGCAGATTGTCTGATGCAAAAAGAAGTCTCCAGGAACATCAAAATTTAATCACAGGATCTGCTAGCAAGTCTTGCAACTGTTGGTGAAAAAGTGCATGCTTCTACAATCAGAAAGAGATTGCACAAAGTTGACCTGCATGTGAGGTGTGCCAGAAAAAAGCCTTTGCAAGACTACAGTTTGCCAACGAGCATGTAGGCAAAGACCAGGTCTTTTGGAACAATGTGCTCTGGACAGACGAATCAAAGATAGAGTCTTTTGGCCACAGTAACAATAGACATGTTTGGCGCTGACCAAAGACAGCTTTTCAAGAGAAACACCTTATACCAACTGTGAAGCACAGTGGTGGAAATGTCATGGTTTCGGGGTTGATTGCTCCCTCAGGGACTGAACAGCTTGCATTATTGATTCAATCTGTCCATAAGTTGAAGTTGAACTAAAAATGAACCTTTCAACGGGATAATGATCCTAAGCACAGTAACAAATGTGCACAAATCTGAACCAAGAAATGACTCAAAAAGAAGAAATGGAGGGTAATGGAATTGTCTAGTCAAAGGGGATTGTAAAAGGGAAGTACATGCAAGAAAACCCTCAAACATCTTACAACTGAAAGAATGTTGCATAGAAGAGTGATTAAAAACTCCAGCAAGCCAATGTCAGAGACTGGTGGACTGGTTTATGCAGGAAGTTATTTCTGCTAAAAGGGGCAATACTAGCTTCTGAGGCCAAGGTTGTATTTATTTTTCAACAGAAGAATATTATTATATTTATGTTGGTTAAATGATTGGAAAAGCTGATTTTCCTTGTCATTTTGTTCAAATGTATAAACTTATAGGCACTGTTTCAAAGATGATCAAATGTGTGCTGGTCCAAATATGTAAAAAAAAAAAAAAGCCAATAAATGTACACACACACACACACACACACACACACACACACACACACACACACACACACACACACATAGGTAATGTGGTAAAATGTGACAAATCATAGCATTAAAAATGTTAATTAAAAAAAAAAAAATATATATATATATATATATATATATATATATATATATATATATATGTATATAATAAAATGAAAATAATAATAACAGAATGATATATTGTAGTGAGTAACAAATAAAATCATCAAATAACAAAATTATAAGTCTTGGAAATCACTAAATAAAAAAAACTAAATAATTAAATTAGTAAATAAGTAAGCAAATTAGTTAATTAATTAATTAATTAATTATAACAGAATAATTTGATAATGAAAAAGATTAAGTCAATGGTCAAAAGAGACAAAATTATTAGCCAGTAAAACAAACCTAATTAATTAAGAATATTTAATAATTGAAAACAAACAAAACCAGAACTACTACTATTGCTACTACTACTACTACTAATAATAATGATAATAATGACAATAATAATAATAATACAAGACAAAATAATAAGCATGAAAAATAAATAATTAATGTGAATGTAAAAATAAATAAAAAATAATTACCGAATAATATGGCGAAGTGAATAACACCTAAAATAATAAAGTGAGACAATAGTATAACCATTAACAAGAACTAAAACATCAAATACATGCATTTACAAATAATAATAATAATAATAATAATAACACTAATAATATAACAGACTAAATTATAAGCATTACAATAACCAAGCAAACAAATAAATAAATTAGTAAGTAGCAGTGAATTACTGTTTATCCTGAGTGTTAAATTGCTTGTCACAGGAAGTGTATTTAATGAGATATTTTGGGGAAGATTTGCTGTTTTAATTGCACTGAGCGCTTAATATCTCCTTCACATTTCAGTTTCACTCTGAAATATTTATTGCGGGTCATTCTATCGGTCACGTCTAACTGTGAGACACGTTTATTTACATTTCTCTGGACAGCAAGCATGCGACCAGCGATGAACTTCAGCGTCAGGACTGACAGCATGATGAAATCTACATCTGCTTCTCCTTCATTTCTTCTTTTACTTATTCTTTTAAATGGCATTATTTGTGCTCGGCTTCTTACGCAATTGTGCAAAACACAACAGCAGGGAAACAGTTCAAAGAGCGAGCGATAGTGCTCAGGCTTTTATCTTTCATCAGCTGAATCTTCCCATCAGCAAAACCTTTTCTTTCAGACATCAAAATGAGCAGGAAAAAAGAAAATATGAACAGATTTTTGCACTTCTGTTGCAAAAGCCTTCACAGAATAAGTGCAGCTCATACAGGCTTACTTAATTCAGGAAAAGATGAACGACGCTGATTGAACACTCTATGTTATATCTCAGAGCTATGCAAAACATTTTTATCCTCCTGATTATTATTATTTTTTTTTTTTGCTGCAATGCTGAATGCCAGACAGCCATAAAGTACAAGCAAACAGAGCTGAAGTTGATGGATGATGCGTCTGTGTGGGCATCGAGGATAACAACCCGTCTCCCATAGATTCTGGCAGGATCGCATGTCGACAGGAAGCAGTGCAGCGAAGGTTGTGTGTGTGTCAGAGAAATCTTATACAGCTTCCTGACAGAGTCCGTTTTTCTGTCACTGGTGTCTCTTTATAGTATTAAGCAAAGGAACTGCGAAACAAATTAGACCCACAGCCTTTAAAGATTAATACGTATTGATGGGCCTTTCTCTCATTTCCCCCTTCTTTCGGAGTGACTTGATTTGAAAGCCTGGCCAGACAAAATCCATACTGGACAGATGTGAATGTAACTTAAACGACCGCGCTTCGTTTTTTATGATATGAAAAATCAAAGCTGCGGAACGACTACGAGCCACAAAGTCATCTTTTCAAACGAGGCACAGGCATCACAACAAATAGAAAATAACATCTGTTTTCTTGCTAACATCAACAAAATTAGCTAAGAGCTAGCGGATCTGGTTGTCCGTATATCGCTTAAGTAAAGTCAATAATGTAGCTACAAATCCCAAAGAGTAGCACTTAAAGAGTACTAAGTGAAAGTATATTCACACATACATCGACAAAGCGTCTGGAGATCATACATTTTCAATGAGTGCTAGTGCTTTCCGGCACGACATGAGCGACAGCGACCGTTGGCGACTAGATGTGGGTGTGTCCACTGACACGACAAAGTTGAGAAAGGTTTGTGCAAATTTGGAGCGACTTACATTTACATTTTCATTTATTCATTTATCAGACGCTTTTATCCAAAGCGACTTACAAATGAGAAAATACAAGCAAAGCGATATATATCAAGCAGAGAACAATACAATTAGTGCTACCATACAGGATCCATTAATAGAGTTCCAGAAGAAGCAAAGTTTGCAGAGTAGAGGTGCAAGTGCCAGAGTAAGTTTTTGTTTTATTTTTATTCATAATTATTATTTTTTTAATGGGTTATGGGTTGGTTAGGTTATCATGGAAGAGATGGGTCTTTAGCTGTTTTTTTGAAGATGGTGAGAGATTCTGCGGTCTGGATTGAGGTTGGAGGTTCATTCCACCACTGAGGAACAGCTAATTTGAATGTTCTTGAAAGGGACCTTGAGTCACGCTGAGTAGGCACTACTAAGCGTCTGTCGTTGATTGATCACAGATTGCGTTAGGGAACATAAGCCTTCAGGAGAGATTTGAGGTAGGAGGGTGCTGTTCCAGACAAGGTCTTGTATGTAAGCATCAAGGCCTTGAATTTGATGCAGGAGGCTACAGGAAGCCAGTGGAGGGAGATGACGAGTGGTGTGACATGGGTTCTCTTGGACTGGTTGAAGACGAGGCATGCTGCTACATTCTAAATCATTTGAAGGGGTTTGATGGAGCTGGCTGGGAGGCCCGAGGGAAGTGAGTTGCAGTAGTCCAGTTTTGAGATAACAAGAGCCTAGACTAGTATCTGTGTAGCCTGTTCGGTGAGGAAGGGTCTGATTTTCTTGATGTTGTACAGGATGAACCTACAGGACCGTGCAATTGTTGAGTTGTGTTCTGTAAATGTCATCAAGAATCACCCCAAGGTTCCTGGCCGTCCTGGCTGGATTGAGTGTGGTTGAGCCAAGCTGTACAGTGAGGCTGTGCTTGATTGAGGGATAGGCTGGATGATGAGAAGCTCAGATTTTGCCAGGTTGAGCTTAAGGTGGTGTTCCCTCATCCAGACCAAGATGTCCGACAGGCAAGCAGAGATACGTGCAGAGACGGATGGATCGTCAGGCTGGAAGGACAAATAGAGCTGGGTGTCATCAACATATCAATGATACGAGAAGCCATGAAACTCAATCACCTGCAGCAGACATGTAGTGTAGATAGAAAACAGCAGCGAACCCAGAACTGACCCCTGTGGAATGCCAGTTTCAGAAATACCTCCCCTCCATGATACCTTGGAGGATCTGTCTGAGAGATAGGATTCCACCCAGTGCAGATCCTTCCGGTGATGCCCAGGCTGGAAAGAGTTGACAGGAGGATCTGAAGGTGTCAAAAGCAGAAGAGAGGTCAAGTAGGATGAAGACAGATGATCTAGAGGTTGCTCTTGCTAGTCGTAAGGCTTCAGTGACGGAAAGCTGAGCAGAGCGTTGGACGTGGTGCACCAATGAGAGTGAAAACAATAGAGTGCATGTGATCTGTGATCCGCCATACTGCCTGCGTGTCTGAATTGCTTCATGGACCCAGACAGTCTGGCTAGTACCGGAGGTTTGAGCCACTGATATGCAGTCATTGGAGAGAAAGAGAGAGAGGGAGAGAGAGAGAGAGAGAGAGAGAGAGAATGAATTCACAATTTTTTTGTTTCATGCCGATAATGTACAAATAAAACAACTTAGACCTACTTGTTCACAGGTTTTTATAAAAATGTTTTTTTTTATAACAGCACAAAATACAACGAATAAATAAATAAATATTACTTCACCCGCTTTTCTGGCTCATTACTGCAATCATATGTGCTCTCTCGCGCTTTTTTCTTGCTCTCTCTCTCCAATAACTGCATACCAATGGCCCAAGCCTTCGCTTTGCCTTATGGCCGCATTACCATCTTGAGTTAATTCAATGGCCCATCATCAATTATTACTTACATATTTCTGGAAATGTTTTATTTTATGTTATTTTGCTTGTTGTTAAATGTGTGTGCTGTGGTGGACAGTAGGCTAACTTCTCCATTATTTCTGTTAACTTGGCGAAGTTATATGGAACTTTAACATGGTCAAGAGCTGACTGGAACTACTTTAGCTATGCATTTACTGAAAAATAACTGTACACCTCAGAACTGGAGCTCGACCGATAATCGGTTTTACCGAAATTTTTCCCAATAATTGGATATCGGTTCAGTAATGTCGGCTCTACCGATAAATGGTGCCATCTTGTGGGCATTTTTATTTTTTGCACTTTTCAGACCTCTCTAATTATTGGTGTATAAATAAGAGTTGTTTTGTTTTGTATACAAGGAGGAAGTGAAATTGACAAAATTGTTATAAATAAAATGGTTTATTTAGTTCAGTGGTGTTGTTAGCATTGTGTCAAAAACAGAAGTAAAACAATAAATAAATATCGGTTCTGCATAAAGGTTTTCGGGCACATAAACATGCAAATAATCGTTATGGGTCAATATCGGTCGATTTCTAATCAAAACATCTGTCAGCCAATCAAACAGCACTATGCTATAACTAGCAATAATCTAGCAGATCTGTTAACAAACAATAAGCTAGCAGCTCTGGTAAGCAAAAATGAACTTGCAGCTTTGTTAATTAGCAGTAAACTAGCCACTATTGTAACTAACAATAATCTAGTTGCTCTTTTCGTTAATAATAAGCTAACAGCTCTGTTAACGTTATTAACTTGTTAGCTAGAAATAAGCTTTCTTTTAACTAGCATTTATCTTGCAGCTCTGTTTTCAAGCAAGACTCAAGTTCACTTTTTCAGAAAAGCATATAGCCATTATAGATACTGATATAAAACCCCATCCATTCACCTAGTTACCTACCACTCGCTCATTCAGCTAGCATCTCTATTTGTGAAATTTACTTTGATTTCTTTTTCTCCCTCTGCCACCACTAGCAAGCAGATGTTTGACGCCAACATAAAACGGTGCAGTGTTGACTTTTATGAAGACTTTATGGTGTGTTCAATATGACTGTGTTCGATCGGCAGTGAAGACTACAGTGAGAGAGAGGAAGAGCGAGCGCAGTAGCAGCCTTGGAGAAGGTAATAAAGACCTGATTCATTTCCACACAACGGCGAGTGTGTGAGTGAGCCAACACCTGAGACTGCGAGGAACACCGTGTCTTAAATCAGCTTCTCCACACTGAAGTTCTCCTTCCATTATAGCCAATATGTGCCACTTAGCAGGACTTTCCTTGTCTCTCAATGCATTTCTCTTAGTGTGTTTGTATTATTATTTTTTCCTTCAGTATTTCTGCATTTTGGCAACAATTTCTGTACATGTCATATATGCAATCACGTACAGCACTAATACCTATAACATTTAAATGTAATACATTTAAAAGTCATGTTACACATTATTCAGATTAATATTAGAGGTGCACCGATATTAAATTTCTCAGCCGATACTGATAACCGATTATTCAGAGTGATATCGGCCGATAACGATAACCGATATTGACAGTTCTGCCTTTTATACCTTCTTTTAAATTAATAATAATTAATTCTAAAATTCTGTTAGAAATACAAATAAAAACTTTATTCTCCCCATTTCAACAAATTGTTTCACAGTAACTAATCTCATAAACAGAAAACATATTGGACCCAAAGACCCAAAATGTCCTTTAATTTGCCAAGACCAAGGCCTCTCAATTTGCTGTGAGTGATCATGATTGACTACAGCTGGCAGCTTCTCTGTGCCAACATAAAAAGGGTTTGTTTGACAGCACTCACTGGATTGACCAACACACAGTACTATGGGAAAGTTCAAGGAACACAGTGCAGAGCTGAAAAAGAGGATGGTGGATTTACACAAGTCAGGAATGTCTCTTGGAGCAAGTACGTAAGTACAAGTTATTGGGAAGCGTAGCCACTTTGCCAAGGTCTGGAAGAAGACCCAAACTGTCACCCTCAGCTGAGAGGAAATTGGTTTGAATGGTCAGGAAAAACCCAGGAACCACCAAGGCACAGGCCATGAACTACCATGAACTGGAAACTGCTGGAACATCAGTGTCACTCGCTTCAATCAACAGAGTTTTATATCACCATAGACTGAAACACTGCCATCCAAGAAAGAAGACTATGGTCCAAAATCAACACCTTTAAGTCCATGTAAAGTTTGTGGCTGACCATATGAATAAAGAAAAAGCCTTCTGGAGGAAAGTTTTATGGTCAGATGAGACAAATTTTTTATTGTTTGACCACAATGACCAGAAGTATGTTTGGAGGAGTAATGGTGAGGCGCGGTAGTATTATGCTCTGGGGCTGTTTTCCTGGAAGTGGAACTGGTGCATTGCACAAAATGGATGGAATAACAAAGAAGGAAGACTATCTTAGAATTATTCAGCATAATCGCAAACCATCAGCCAAATGGTTGAAACTTGAACACATTTGGATGTTCCAGCAGGACAAACCCCAGGATGACCCCAAACACATCAAAGCAAGTTGTGAAATGGATAAAGCAGGCTAATATTAAGCTTTTGCAATGGTCTTCCCAAAGTCCTTTTTTCAACCATATCGAAAATTTGTCCTTAAAATCAGGGCCAGGAAACCAACAAATGTCACTGAACTTTACCAACTTTACCAATTCTGCCAAGAAGAGTGGCCAAATAGCCAACCAGTATTTTGCCAGAAGCTGGATGATGGCTACCAAAAGGTGAAAACTTGCTAAGGGACATTCAACTATATATTTGGTGTGCTGTATGTATAATTTTCACCTTGTGTTGACTACAGAAAACCTCAAATAAATTCAAGTGCAGAGAAACTTTTTAATTGTTTCTATCTATCTATCTATCTATCTATCTATCTATCTATCTATCTATCGATCTATCGATCTATCTATCTGTTTAACTCTACAAGTACATGTAATGGTTAAATAATTGCTGTGGTATAAAAGGAATAAAACACTTAATATAACATGCTATTATAGAAAACTCAACTTGGCAACAGTAACTCTGCGTCATTACTCCACCCAGTCATTGATTTTTTCCATATAATAGCACACCCAAAGTGTTTTATTCCCTACGTAATTTTCAAGGTGTTATCAATACTAATATTACTAAAATTCTCTCAAAAAACAGCAAGTAATACACCAATTTTTTTTAAGTAGTACAGTTTTTTTTAAAGTTATTTTAATAAACTCCATTCAAGAGAAGAACCTGAGCAATGAGAGTATTTACTCCATGATTTGCACACATCACCGCAGGGTGAGGAAGAACACACACTTAGGGATTATCAGGACTAGTTTTCTTTAAAGTGTTCTTTTATCCTCAGGTTGAATCCACAGTGTAAAACATGCACGCTGCCTTGCGGGGGATTGTCGATGAGCCATTATGCTTATGTTATATTAGGCATGCTTATTCTCCATTAATATGCACCAACACACACACGCACACACTACTGGAGACGCATACATATACACATATATGTGTGGATATATATATATATATATATAAAAATGTGTGTGTGTGTGTGTGTTTACTTGCTTTGTTCTAGTCTGGTTTTACATTTGGTTTTAATATGCATATATGATTGGAGTGTGATATAATACATGCGTACATTTTCCTTTTATGTTCCATTTCTGTCTTTTTTTATATTTATTTCATTTCTGTTTCCGTGAATCAGCACTCTTGAAAAGCCTGAATATGTCTCCTGAGACTGCAATAAGACTGAAATGAAATAAGATCAAAGCTCCTCGTCACACACACACACACACAGAGTGTGAAATGTCCTTTCATAAACCTGAGTGTACAATTGCATTGTGATTAGTGAAGTGTTGGTCAAACTCACACAAGAAACACCTTTTTAGTCCTGACTGTGAATAAAAAGGGAACAACGCACAACTAATAGATGATGTTCGTTATGTCATTATATATGAAATGTCTATGTATCAACTTTTAGTATTTTAGTATTTCTTGTTTATGGCTAAAAGGGCACATTAACTAAAGAAGTAAGTGTAAGTGTAGCAGATCAGTGCTTGGTCAGCTTATCCTTCAAACTGTTCTCTTTACAGGAGAGTACATCAAATGAATTAAAACATTACCAGATATTACATCTCAAAAGACCAATTAAAATCATGAGAAAATAGCCTATACGTACTGTATGTCATGCACAATTGACAATTTAATGACCCCGATTTAGGAAATCAAGGCTACTGTAAGTTATATATGGCTATTATGGATCAAATGTACATCCACATTTTTTATGCCTGTTTATTTTTTCAAGCTTAACGTGTTAAAGTGCTATTCTTAGGCAGTGGTCTAGACACTATTGAAAAATCCAACTAGGATCCTTCGATTCAGTGTGTGAACACTGAACTCACACAGAAGAAAGTAAATAAGCTTTTAAATTTGTGTAAATATTTGTATAGTAAATAAAAAGAGAAAACTTCAAAATGGGGTAAAAATCATTATTGCCTGGCAAAGAAATCCAATGTGGCCGAACTGGCTAGTCTACTTCAGGCCCATTGGGACTGATTTGCTCATATTTTCCAATATGAGAAGAAAGAAGAAAGCTATGTGAAGCAAAATGAGTGAGTTTTGCCTTTGAACAACAAGCATGCAAAGAAAAAAGTGAGCCGCAGTCAGTTCACCAGCACTTAATTATGGTCCAATAATGATCTCTCTCTTTTTGGAGCCAAAGGCTTCTCTACAGCAGGACGCACCGAGAAGTAAACATTGATAGAGCTCTGTCATCCCAGCTACTAAATGCTTATTGCATGTCTCATACTGTGAAGTGAAATAATATCTGTTCTTCTCTAATCTAAAAAGTGTACCAATTATTATAAATAATAACACATATAATAATACATTTTCAAACTTGACGTCATACAAAATTGATAGTAATACTAATTTACTATAGGGGGCACAGTGGCTTAGTGATTAGCATGTTTGCTTTGCACCTCTGGGGTTCAACTACCACCTTGGTCTTGTGTGTGTGGAGATTGCAAGTTCTCCCTTTACTCTGGTTAACCTATTTTCCTCCACCAGTCCAAAGACATGCTTTGTAGGCTGATTGGCATTTCCAAATTGTCCATAGAATGTGAATGGTTGTGTGAATCTGCCCTGCAATAGGTTGGCACCCCATCCAGGGTGTCCCCTGTCTTGGGCCCCGTGTTTCCTGGGATAGAGTCCAGGCTCCCCACGACCCTGTGTAGGATAAGCGTTATGGAAAATGGATGGATTGATTGACTAATAAACAATTCCATATATCAAAAAAAAAATCTCCCGCCACATCTTTTGTCATGGTTAGCAGACAGTGCAGGTTCAGGTTTTATTAAAGTAAACTGATACAAACAAATCAGTAGGTCTAATCCACAAGCAATAGATCAGGCAATCTATAAAACAGGAAATTAACTAAACATAGCAGGGATCAAAACCAGCGAGAGTCCCGGGCTCTGTTCTTCATACGTTGCTTAACAAATATAAGAAAAAATTATCTATGTCAGATTTACATTGCAAACAGGCTAATAATTTTTTTGTCCATTAAAGCTAAAAAAATTTAAATAAAATCCTTGCACTGTGAATTCCATTGTGACAAGCACAATTTGAAAGATTCATGCAGTGCCAAGTGTGTCACGTCACTGTCCAGTCCCACTCAACTAGTTTAGAGCTGCGCTTGCCAGCTCACTGAGGAGTTAAACATGGTGGAAAAACCTCAAAGACATTGCAGCAAACATAGCATTCAGCATCCAAGAAAGGCAGATCACTGTGCTATTCATAGTTTTCAATCACGTGACTGGTGCGGAGACCTGGAGGGTAAAACATTGTTCCAGAAATGCAGCCAACACTAGATACTCCATGGAATTGCAGCACAGGTCTATCCATTTACCATCAAGCCACAACTATTTTTGATCACCTCTTAAAAGAAGAAAAACAAAGGTATTTGAAGAAAGTGCAAGTTTTAGGCTTCAATCGCTGAAAGCAACGAAGTCCCTGCCAGAGCTCTACTGGCGATGTTTACATATATCTTGTGGAGATTCCTTCCCCTTACACTGCCCACAGGATGAATGCATACAACAGTACAGACAATTATCTGTATTTTCGATCTGGATGGGTCAATAATTCTGCCGTTTGGGACGTAAAGGACAAGAAATTCTTCGTTATCAGAGCAAAGGAGAGTGCTAATTATCTAACATTACTTTCAGGTTCACTGTAGTTTGTGCTCTAGGGCAGTAACATTTTGGTTAGGTTAACACAATGTCTAATGACATAAATCCAATCAAAACTTTTTTTCAATGTCAAGTAAACCACTACTGTAGTTTAAGCTGTTAGTGCAAATTTCATCACTGGGTTGATTTCTACTTCCACATTCACATAAGGATATTAAACTAATCACCAAGCAAAACTGGCAAATATATCTTATTTTTAAGTTTCTTAAATTGCATCACTGTAATTCACTGTATTTCTGTGACAACAATAAAAACAAGGAAAGTTTGGTGAAGAATCTTTTTGGCTGTACCATGTCAACCTGCACTAGGTATCATTTGAGGTATGGGGCCAATCATTAGACACCTGAACTAAAGCTAGGAAAGCCTGGAAAATAAAATGCAAATTTTACGTAGAATGTTCTGATAAGGTACATCAAGAGTTTCAGAATTTCTGGCATTTCTGTTCAACTTTAATTATTTGAAAATGTAAAGTTAACAGAAAAACAGGAGAATGGATATCATCAGCCATTCTGAACCTCTCATCAGACACTCTGCCTCAGCAGAGTGCTTCAGCTTTTCCTCAATCCAAAGAATCTTAACTTTGTCCAAGCTCCTAAAATGCTTAATCTTGGTGATCAAAGTGTTATAGGATCCTGACTGCTTGCCTCGGGCGCTTTACCTGCTGGGAAAGAAAAGGACTGTGGACTCCCTTAGAACAGGGTAGAGCAATCTCTGAATTACATCATTAAACAGTATATTTAGTTATTAAGTCATTGAGCATCTCAACAGTAGCTCACTCAATTAAAAGCCATAACCATAGATATAATATTGAGAGGATGAAAAGGAGGCTGAGGGGCAGTTTTAAGATTTATTTAGCATTTTTTAAAATTATGATCCAATACATTTTTGCAGAACGTTTTAATGCCCAACAACATCATTCATGTAATGACTCTTACTGAGTTCTAAATTAGCAACGTAATATGTTGGAAACTTAAAAAAGTACAAAAAAAATATATAAATCCTATTTTCACCCATTCCAACTGAAACTTTGACCAGTCCTTCGCACTCACACACTCTCAAAGAAAGTCTGACCAATCCTGCCTGCTCCCACACTCCCACAGAAAGCTTGACCAATCCCGCCTGTTTGCATACTCCCCCAGAATGTTAGACCAATCCTGTCCAAACTTACAGAGCGTTTGATCAATCCCGTCCACAGGCATTGAAACTTTTATCAATCCCACTCACAATACCACTCCTACAGCTAACAAAAGGTTCAACCAATCCCACTTGCTCCAACAGAAGTCTTGACCAATTGTGCCTGCTCCAACAGGAAGTTTAACCAATCCTCCATGCTTCGACAATTTTTTTTTTTTATCAATTCTAACCACTGAGTCAGAAACCCACTCCCACCCACTCCTGTTGAAAAATTGTCCAATCCCACTGACTCCAAAAGAAGATTTGACTGATCCTGCCCCTTGCTGCAAACAGTTTGACCAATTCCACCTGTTCCCAATGACCTGATCAATGATTTGATCAATCTCACTCAGTTTATAGTTTCACCAATCCTGCCCACTCCTCTAGAAAGTTTGACTAATCCAACACATTCCCATTGAAACTTTGACCAAGATACCTGCTCCTTTTGAAATTTTGACCAATCCTGCATGCTCCTACACTTCCACAGTTTTTCCAATCCCACCACTTTTCACAGAGAATTTGACCGATCCAGCCTACTCCTGCCAAAGGTTTGACCAATCCCACCCACTACTGCAGAAAGCTTGACCAATCCCACTCATTCCCACAGAAGGTTTAACCAATCCTTCCCACTGTAGGAATTATTATATTTTTGTTTCTACTAGCCTGCAATATTTCATAATAAACTTAAATTTATATTCTGCTTTCCAAAATATAAACAAAAAAGTGAATTAAACCACAAGTTCCAGACCAGAATAAATAATTTACTAAAGATGACTGAACAAATTCACATATTCACCTGAATAACTAGTTTGCACTACTCAAGCAACACACATCATTCAATACTCTATTATGTTAATGTTAATGTAGCTTTTATTTGTCCTGCAAAGAAAGAAAGGATTTTTTTTTCATTGGGTCTCACAGGATCCCAGTCCTGATAGACACCTCTAGCCACAATGAAATTGTGTAGTAATTCTTATTCAATTGAGTGTTTACTTCTAAATCTATATTGTTGCTCATCAGTAAGGTACAACTATTCTTCCTCTCAACCTTATTAAAAAAAAAAAAAGAAATGCCAATATCAACCTTTGTTTTTATGACTCTTTGTAATAATATGGCCACAATAAGCATGTGTTTACTGCTTCTATATAAAATGACCAATTAGTTCGTTAAAATACAGCTTGTTAGGTTGTCTTAGCAAGGACTAACAATTAATGATTAGCATAGGCAAATTGGCAAGAATTAATTTCACTATTGTGTTTATGAATTAATTAAATATTTCTCAGTGTAATGGGACAATTTGCTTATATTTGGGCAGGGGAATACTAACATATATGCATGATAACAACACTGAAATATTTATTAACCTGAAGATCCCCAGATGGAGCAAAGAATATCCATAACACTGTTGATCCCGAGATGAGATTTTTTCAATTCCAGAGGGAGTTATGTCCACACCTGGGCAGACAGGGGTGCCTCTAGGGTGTCTGGGCCCCCTGGCTAATTTGTACTTCGGGCTCCAAGCCCCCACCCCGCAATTATCTTTTCTTATTGTCACATGTAAAAACAATCATTATCAATAAGCATAACAATTATTACATATTCAATAAGAGACTGTAAAGAACTAAATTTACTAAACAGTTTATTAAATTAACTGAAATTATGCATTTACTATATACAAATAACAATACAAGTAATTAACACCATTGTACTCTCTCTCTTTCATACATAGACACTATAGAAACTCTGTCTGGATGTCTTTATAAGCTGTCAATTTGTAATTTCTTATTCACCAAGTACCAAGAACAATGAATTTATTATTATTATTATTATTATTATTATTATTATTATTATTATTATTATTATTACTATTATTATTATTATTATTATTATTTTATATACATATATATATATATATATATATATATATATATATATATATATATATATATATATATATATATATATATATATATATATATATATATATATATCATTGTTATTAATTGAGTGAATGATATGTTTCACACATCAGTACCTCCAAAAAGAAATGTGGAAATTTGCTAAAAAAAGTGACAGGATCATTGAATCAGTGAGTTGAACGCGAGAATCAATTCGGTTCAATTTGTGAATTAATCATTCAGACTGGCTTTATCAACAAGATTCTCCAATTCATTGAAATGAACCGACTCAAACAAACGATTCACTCACAAATCGGACATCATTATAACGCTTCTCTCATAAACTCACTCGGGACAATTAAAGCAGACTTATATGATCGCATTCAATTTCGAACGATTCCACACAGAAAGTTGCTGCAAGGATTCGGAAATCTTGACTATATACAACACTGGACTAGTTTTACTGTCGCTTGGTGCTTTTCCATATTTTATGAATGTCTTTTTTCTATTTTATGTTAATTATAACAGCTTCATACAGGCTAGCTTCAGAATCATAGCACAAAACATAGAATCTAAATCACCTTTTTTTTTTTTTTGGAAAAACTGGGTGACTAGCTGCCTTCCCCGTCTTGCTCTATCTTTTTCATGTGTTTTGTTACTCTTTTGCTATCCCGATTTTGTCTGCGCCATTGCTTGCCATCTACCTGACGCTTATAATGACTCACAACTGTGAAGTGCTGCGTTTCTGAATAATCCGCAAATGTCTTAAGGGGACACACACACGGCACAGTCTGAGGGCATTCATTATAGCGTGGCTCTTAATAGACTATTGTGCAAAGAGGCCATTTAAATACCAAAATCATACAGGAAATTATGGGGTTCTGCTGGGCCTCTTGTCTGACCAGGGCCCTTAGAATTGTCCTAAACCGCCCAGCCCCCTTGTTACTGCGCCCCTGTGGGAAGCTGCATAGAACTGAAGAGAACCTGGAGAAAACCTCAAGATGAATCTGGAGAAAACAAGGTGTTAAAGTCATACAATAGAACGACAGCAGTATCACTCTTTGACTTAGGGGGAACATCTAAATCAGTAAGAAATCCTTTTATGGATCTCATAGCACATTATACCATAGACTGGAGTGTTGAGTGCTATAAAGGTCAGTAGTTTTATGCAGTAGATTGAGACTGAATATGGTTCAAATGAGGCGACTGGGCTTGTAGAAAGTGATAGAATGAGATTTTTATTGCCCCCCAAAAAAGGAGGACCCTATAATGCAGTGGAAGAGTGCCTGTCCAGTCGGTAAGTCTTTTCTGGTGTAATCGTGGTGTCATCAGGCTCAGGACTGACGGAGGCATTGCACAGGCCACAGACTGCAGGAAATTCTTTTTTTTTTTTAACCGAAGATGACAGGCAGCTCCCGAGACCAGCAGTGACACATCTTTTCCTAATTGGATCCCAAGATGGACACAGCAAGTTCTTTACCACAGCAAGGTATTGTGGCATTTTCTGAGGCACAGAGGCTCATAATGACCAAAGACTGGAGGTGTTTCGAGCAGTAAATTAACACCTGTTCATTAAAATACACCAGCCAGCCCCCCTGCAGTGCAGAAACAAAGTGAGCCTCTTGACGACTGACTTCTGAAGTCAGAGAACCTGAGTCCTTGCGTGAACTGAAGAAAAGGCTTACATTCATACCTGAAAATTGCTTTCCAAATCTTCAGAACATCCAGCATACAGATACCAAGATGACAAAAAGTCAAGGGCTTCTTTTTAAACCTTTTAAGAAAGAATTGCTTGGAGAGATCACTTTTTTCAGGAATGAGGATTGGATTGGCTGTTGTGCACTTCAAAATGAAGTTCAGATTTTAATTACTGTTGAAGTATAGATGCTCAGAAGTCTCAGAATTATTATTCTACCAACTCTTGTATTTTAGTCCTGTCCAAATCAGTCATGTCAGTAATTTTTACATTCTGTACCAGTTGAAACAGCCCATGTTGCGGAAGGGCTTTGGTAATCCAGGCACTCCAAGTGATCATTTCGATCAACTCCCACCAAAACCTAAAAGAAAACAAGTATCAGTTGGGTTTAAAATGCAAAACAATTAAATAAACATGACATTTAAAAGACTTCCAGGGGTTTTATATACAGGCTGCATCCATGTTATGATCATGGGATTTAGCAAAGAGTTAGCAACTGGTGTGGCCAATGAGAAAGCAGACGAATTTGAACAGAGATGACTAGATGGGACCAGTGGTTGTGGCTAGAAGCTGAGAATACTGGGACAACAAGACTTAGCAAAGAATAAACAAACATTTAAGGTAAGAATTAGCAACATGCTTGGGCAATTAGAAAGTAGACCGACTTGAATTGATGGGATAAGACTGGGGAAGTGGGTGTGGCTATTGGTTGAAAATTCTGGGAAATAAGCAAAAACGCAAACTGGTTGAGGTGAGACTAAGGCAAGAGGTGTAGCCAACTGGAAAGTAGGTGAACTTAGAAGGCAATGGAAAGTGGTTCTGGCTAAGGGTTGAGGATTCTGGGAAACAAGACTTAGCAAAGAGGCAAAGTAGTTGAGGGGAGAATTAGCAACAGGTGTCACAAATCAGAAAGCAGGATCTTGGATCGAGGTGACTGAAAGTCATCAGGGAGATGGGACTAAAGGCTGAGGATTCTGGGAAGTTTTTGGAGTTCAGCTTTAGGTTATCAATTTAACTGCAATCAAAAAGAAGACAGAACATTTCTGTGACTTAAAGTTTATCAAGCTTTGTAGTTACGTGTAGTGAATTATGGTGAGTGAAGCCCAAACATTTCTGTCGGGAGAAAAATGAAGGACGCTAAGCTGTACGAGACAAAATGCCACTTTGTCTGCTGTCACATTAAGAGACTCTAAGTCAGAGGTGAGGGATGTTTTTAAGAGTCCAAATCTTTTATCCATGAGAATGAGAAAATCCAACTGCATTTAAAACGGATTAAATGACATTAGTGGGGGATTGTTGTAAATGTAACGTCGTGTTTTATTGAACGTACAATTATCTCAGACAATAAAACTTAAAAGCGAGCCAAACTTTTATACTTAAACTAATAATTAGACTTGACTTGGCATAACAATAAGGATATCTTTATGGAGAGTGTATTTTGTATGAAATAATGAAATTACGCATTTCATGTCAGATTTCTTTCAGGTTCACTTAATTCATTAATTGTTATTGTTGTCTGAATTCACTGTCTTCCTTTTCCCCTTTCTTTTTATGAAATGAAGTGTGCTGGAGGCTTAGGGAACAATGTTTTTTGTGTGCTTTTGTTCTCCATTAGAAGCAGCCATGGCATGGTGAGTGGAGTGACTATCAGGGGAATTACACAGGTAAGAGCTTGCTTTTAAAAATAAACCCCCCTGTAGACCTGCATGCGAAATATGGATGTCTTCAGGAGAAGTCATTAAATCTGCAAAGAAATCAACAATTCTTTAGAGGCACACTCAAAATTCCATACATTAGGGAATATATATAATTATTAATTGATTAGTTGGATTAAAAGGCCAATTTTCATTTTATGTACTTTGAAAAAACATGATATTTCACATTCTGACCAAAGTTGTCCTTACATTGTGCAAACTGAAGGCTATGAAAAATTTATTAAATTGATCTTTGTGAGCTATTATATTTTGAAAACAAAAAAAAACAACCTTTTTGTTCTCTTTAAAGCAGAAGTTAAGACACTATATTAAAAATGCTAAAAAGAAAAGCACAAACTAAATGCTAACTGTTAAGAGGCTAAATGTTCTGAGGTAATGCAAACATTCACTCATCTGAACACAGTAATATTACTTTATTCTGTAAATGTATGCCACTTCTTAAATTAATATACAATTACATGTTATAACCCCATTACAGTTACTGCTCTCTTAAAAACACACCTTAGTTTCTATATATAGCTAAATAGAGCATAAAACAACATATTTGTTCAAAATGAATATTTTAGTCAGTTACTGCGTTTCCTTTCTATTGCACGCTGATTGACACGCATGTGTGGACTCGCGTTCATTCAGTGAAGTTTAATGGAGCCTCACTTGCTGTCAGGATGAGCCTTTATGTAAAATGGAAATACTGGCATGAATTTCTAATGTTTACAGATAAGGATATAAAGGTAAAAATGTAATTTCTGTGCTGAGGGAAAGACCGCTGGAAGACATTAAACAGCACACACATCTGTCGCAGCATCTGACATGACAAGTCACGTTATACTCGAGTTTGTTTTAAGTGCTTTATATATATATATATATATATATATATATATATATATATATATATATATATATATGTGTGTGTGTGTGTGTGCGTATATATGTATATGTGTATATGTATATATAATGTTTCTACCCAAGATGCATTATGGGGTCCTAGCACATGTAATACTTTTCTTATAAACAGAATAGTCAGACATTTTCTATGTGTATGTCTATAGTAGGGATGTAACCGAATACACCGAATACAATGTGTTCTAAAGAGATACAGATACAAATAGTAGGTGGGCTATTCAGCGTTTTTTCTTTATTAGAGGTGTGTATTGGATTGGGATCCAAAAAGGGCACACAAGCATGTTTTTACTTTAATGCTGGTGCAAGTCAGCTGTCATATGAAGCTCTACAGACTTCATATAAGTAACACCCACTTGGACTTAAATCCACATATATATATGTATATATATATATGTATATATATATATATATATATATATATATATATATATATATATATATATATATATATATATATATATTTTTTTTTTTTTTATTGGAGCACTAAATACATACAGATAGCATCATTGTGTATAGCATGGACCGTACATTAATTTTATCTATGTACTAAACACTAATGGCACCCCAAACATAGGTTCCCGGTATCACAGTCCCCCACACAAATGTCTTGCTTAGTTGTGTTTCATTCCCATGCTGCTCTGGTCTGACGCCAACATCATAAATGCTGCCTAGTTTCGAAGCAGACTTGGAATGCAGCCAAGATATGCAACTCTCATTTGCAAGACTGTTTTTTAAGAATGTGTTTATCATTCCCCGTCTTAATTATCCCACAATCCACTTCATATAAATCATGTTTTCTGATTTTGAAAATCTGTGTTCTACAGATTTTTAAACCTGTTTTGACATGTTACTCAATTATAAGCGGATGTAATTTGTATAATCAGCTAATGTATATGCAAAGGTGGAGGATGGAGGGGTGGAGATTCTTCAGAAATCATATTTGACCAGCATTTGGTGACTATCCCCGTTGGCTAAACACGTAGGCAAAGCCAGCTAGCTAATTTGATTTGAGTAAATTAGCTAACGTCATTATCTGGCCGCAGGCATGGAAAGTCATTCTCATCTCTCTTTCTTTGCGAACTCTTCCTCAGACGGTGTCAAGAACAAGTTTTAATGTGGCTAGCTTACAGCTTAGTGGAGTGTTTCATTGAGCACTTAAAAACGTTCTGCTGCTAAAATCATGCTCTGTCCATAAGGCACGAGTAAAGAGATGTAAGCAAACATGACACACCTTATGATCTAAATTGAGTGTAGAATGAACTAGCACTGAAACAGGGTTTTATTTATTTTAGAGGGAATTCATTCAAGTTAAATTTACACGTGCTTCTTAGACACATTTTTACAAATTATCATACGATGTACATGCACTTTAATTTTCACATGCAGGGCATGTGTTTTCATTTCACATGTGAATTTTTCCCCATGATTTATTTTCATGTCACAGGTTTTCTCATGATACATTTATTTTCCCATGCTCATTTTTCACATATACACAGATATATGTTCTGCCAAAACAGCTCTGACCCACTGAGGCTTGAACTCCACAAGACCACTGAAGGTGTGCTGTGGCATCTGGCACCAAAACGTTACAGCAGATCCTTTAAGTCCTGTAAGTTGTAAGGTGGGGCCTATATGGATAAAACTTGTTTGTCAGGCACACACCAGAGATACTTAATCTGATTGAGATCTGAGGAATTTGGAGGCCAAGTCAACACCTTCAACTTTTTGTCATGTTCCTCAAACTATCCCTGAACAATGTTTGCAGTGTGGCAGGTCGCATTATCCTGCTGAAAGAGGTCACTGACATTAGGGAATACTGTGGCCATAAAGGGGTGTACTTGGGCTGTAACAATGATTAGGTAGGTGGTATGTGTCAAGGTAACACCCACATAAATGCCAGGACCCAAGGTTTCCCAGAAGAACATTGCCCAGAGCATCACACTTCCTTCGCCAACTTGACTTCTTCCCATAGTGCATCTTGGTGCCATCACTTCCCCAGGTAAGCGACGCATACGCACCCAGCTGTCCACATGAAGTAAAAAAAAACGTGATTCACCAGAGCAGGCCACCTTCTTTCATTGCACCGTGATCCAGTTCTAATGCTCAAGTATCCATTGTAGGTACATTTGGTGGTGGACTGTGGCCAGCATGGGCACTCTGACTGATCTGTTGCTATGCAGCCCCATACACAGCAAGCTGTGATGCACTGTGTTCTGACACCTTTCTCTCATAGCCAGCATTAACTTTCTCAGCAAAATGTACTAGCAAAATGCGCTACTATTGGATCGGACCAGACTAGCTAGCTCTCAAGAACATCAATGAGTCTTGGACACCTATGACCCTGCTGCCGTTTCATTGGTTGTTCTTCTTTGGACTACTTTTGTTATGTACTATCCAATGCGTACCAGGAACACCCCACTATACCTGCTGTTTTGGAGATGTGCCGACCCAGTCGTCTAGCCATCACAATTTAGCTCTCGTCAAAGTCACTCAGATCCTTACACGTGCCCATTTTTCCTGCTTCCAACACAACAACTTCGAAACCTGAGTGTTCAGTTGCTGTTTAATATCCCACCCTTTTGACAGGTGCCGTAATAATGATATAATCAGTGTTTTTCACTTCACTTGCCAGTGGGTTTAATGTTATAGCTGATCAGTCTAAGTAAAATGTATGTGATTTTCCCCATGATTAATTTATTTAGACGCGTTTTAACACTTAGGGTATGTGTTATTATTTTAAACATGCTTATTTTAACATGTTAATTTTCACACCTACAGTAGGTTATGAGGTTTTATTCTCACATGTGATGACTTGGACGATTCATTGCTTCCCCTATGTAATCATATTGCTCATATGATCTTTACCTGAGAAAATTTATCTGAATGCACTTTCACATGTTTTTCACATATTTTGTTCACATAATCATATCTGAAAATTTGTTTGATCACGTGTGAAACATATATTATTCTGTAAGCAGTAATATTGACTGAACTATCCACAAGTGTTATTTTCTGACTTTTGTTTTAGTGTTTTACCCTAAATAGAAATGCACAAAGCCTAATAAGATAGGACAATGTGCACTAATTTAATCAACTCCAGAAACTCAAGAATCAAGACAAGGCAATTATTAGTATAAACCAAGTTGGAAAAAACGCAAATGGATTCTGGAAAACTCATTATCAGCTTGCTTCCATGGAAGGCAACCATCTGCTCTTCTGACTCAGTGCCAAGATCGAAGTTAAGGATGTCATCTTCACAGGGAAGTGTAGTGGGTTATTTGCAAAATAATAATAATAATAATAATAGTAAATGTAAAAAATACATGTACATTTGAGAGCAAAAGTTTACACACCTCATGGAGAAATAAAACAACATACTGTATACTGTACAATTTTATATAAATAAAAAGAAAAGGAGAAAGCTGAAAGAATCCTGTACTATGACTACAAAACCAAATATAGAAGAACATGTTTTGTGCTGACTGTTATGACACGTACACTGGAGGCAGTTGCAGGTGCAGGTCACGGTCTTTATTAATCAGAAACACAAACAAAAAGTATTTGCGGTCTTCATAGGAAAACTGGCAATGGGACATATAACACACTCGTCCCTAACATAGATGGCACGACTGCTACAAAACATATAACATATAAACATTAACGAGCAACGTGCTCCAAAACTCAGGCATTTAAATAACAAATGTCATCAACAGAAAGTACACACACTTGTGACCAATCCAAGCTAATGCTTGCGCTAGTCCAGAAGCAAGTGAACAAAACAAAGTCCTTTTAGATAAAGCGCCGCTGTGCCCTCTGTCGGCGGTGGTGTGACAGAACCCCCCTCCAAAGGGTGTTCCTCCTGGAGTACCAAAACCCCCTTCAATGGGGGTCCTGGGCTTCTGTAAAAACTGTCTCTCGCTGCCTTGGAAAGAGAGGTCGCCTCCATCGAGCAGCAGATGTGCAGGGCAACCCCTCCATCGGGGTTGAAAGTTGGGGCGCCACCCCGACAGCACTGGAATGCGGGGTGCTGCCCCCGGTGGCACTGGAACGCAGGGCGCCGGCCCCGGCGGCTCTGGAACACAGGGCGGCGTCCCCAGCGGGACTGGACAGCTGGGCGGTGTCCCCAGCGGGACTGGGGTTCAGGGTAGGTACCTCGGCAGAGCAGGCGGGTGGACTCGACTGGACTTGGATTTCAGGAGCATGGGACTGGACTGAGACTTCAGGAGCTTGAGACTGGACTGAGACTTCAGGAGTTTGAGACTGGACTGAGACTTCAGGAGCTTGAGGCTGAACTGAGACTTCAGGAACTTGAGGCTGGACTGAGACCTCAGGAACCTGAAGCTGGACAGAGACTTCAGGAACTTGAGGCTGGACGGAGACTTGACCGCAAAAAAATTTTGGGATAGCCTTCACCTCTGGACTGCGCAGCGTTGTACAGCTCTCCTTCTTCTCCTTGTTGGGGAAGCCCCAGACATTCCCCCAGAAGTTCAGCGGCCAACGTAGCTCTGTGCAGCTCTCCTTCTTTTCCTTCGCTGGGGAGCCCCAGAGGCTCAGCTTGCTCGGCTGGCTGCGTGGCACTGTGCAGCTCTCCTTCTCCGTTGCTGGGAAGCCCCAGAGGCTCGGCTCACACTGCTGTCTGTATGGCGCGGTGTATCTCTCCTCTCTCTCCTTCTCCAACTTAACTAGTTGGTCCCAGAGGCTCATGGCGACCTGCTGCTTCCGTGCTTGGGCTCGTTAATCTGTTAGAACATGTCGACTGGAGGCGGATGCAGGTGCAGGTCACGGTCATTATTAATCAGGAACACAAACAAAAAGTATTCACAGGAAAACTGGCAACGGGACATATAACACACTCGTCCCTAACATAGACGGCACGACTGCTACAAAACATATAAGATGTAAACATTAACGAGCAACGTGCTCCGAAACTCAGGCGTTTAAATAACAAATGTCATCAACAGAAAGTACACACACTTGTGACCAATCCACGCTAACGTTTGCGCTAGTCCGGAAGCAAGTAAACAAAACAAAGTCCTTTCAGATAAAGCACCGCAGTGTCCTCTGTCGGTGGTGGTGTGACACTGACCCTGTCAAAATATAAGTTAAACTTGATATATGGGGAAAATTGGACCTACAGATTATTAGACATCATTTCCATTGCAGTTTGAAAATTTTAGACAACCTTTAAAGCAATATATAGTTTTTTTTCCATATATATCTATATATAGTTTTATATAACTATTGATAAGTTCTTAATTGTTATTCACACAGACCTGTGAATCCTCCTGTACCATGTTCATGAAGCACTGCACATCTGCAAGGTCAAGTTTATAATAACTTTTGTGCTTTGTGCTTTTCCGAAGTTTTCAGAGACATGAACGCAGATCGCCCAGCCATCGGCTCCTGTAGATCTCTAGTGTCCTGTGTCTTGTAGTCACAGCAGGGAAGAGTCGCTCTCGTTCAGAGCTTGGATGTTTGAGCAGCTCAAATGTTTTTCAACCATCTGTAATTGGCAGCTGGGAAGACTTGAAGCGGAAGGTTGGTTGCATTCCAAGTTGCACAGGAGGGAGATTTGAGAAGGTGAATGATTTATCTGCTTTAGTGCACTCGTAACTCATGTATGTGCTGAGGTTTTTTTTTTTTGGTTTGTGGACGACAGCCAGATCAGAGCGATGATGTTTGCTCTTTAATATGACCCTGACATAAATATTTGATTTCCCTATGTGGAAAGTCACAAAGTTATGAGGGCACAATATAATTTTTCAGATAAAATTTCCCACATACATTTATCTTTCCTTGATTTATATATATATATATATATATATATATATATATATATATATATATATATATATGTGTGTGTGTGTGTGTGTATATAGTATATACAGTATCTCACCAAAGTGAGTACACCTCTCACAATTTTGTTAATATTTGATTAAATCTATTCATGTGACAACACCAAAGAAATGACTACAATGTAAAGTAGTGAGTGTACAGCTTGTATAACAGTGTAAATTTGCTGTCCCCTCAAAATAACTCAACACACAGTCATTAATGTCTAAACCACTGGCAACAAAAGTGAGTACAAGTGAAAATGTCCAAATTGGGCCCCAAGTGTCAATATTTTGTGTGGCCACCAATATTTTTTAAGTGCTGCCTTAACCTTCTTGGGCATGGAGTTCACCAGAGCTTCACAGGTTGCCACTGGAGTCCTCTTCCATTCCTCCATGACAAAAATCACGGAGCTGGTGGATGTTAGAGACCTTGTGCTCGGCCACCTTCCGTTTGAGGATTCCCCACAGATGCTCAATAGGGTTTAGTCCATCGCCTTCAGCCTCAGCTTCTTTAGCAAGGCAGAGGTCATCTTTGAGTTGTGTTTGGGGTTGTTATCATGCTTGAATACTGCCCTGCGGCCAAGTCTCTGAAGTGAGGGGATCATGGTCTGCTTCAATATGTCACAGTACATGTTGGGATTCACAGTACCCTCAATGAACTGTACATCCCCAGTGCTGGCAGCAGTCATGCAGCCCCAGACCATGACACTCCCACTACCATGCTTGACTGTAGGCAGGACACACTTGTCTTTGTTCTCCTCACCTGGTTGCCGTCACACACTCGACACCATATGAACCAAATAAGTTTATCTTGGTCTCATCAGACCACAGGACATGGTTCCAGTAATGCATGTCCTTAGTCTGCTTGTCTTCAGCAAACTGTTTGCAGGCTTTCTTGTGCATCATCTTTAGAACAGGTTTCCTTCTGGGACGACAGCCATGCAGACCAATTTGATGCAGTGTGCGGCATATGGTCTGAGCACTGACAGGCTGACCGCCCACCCCTTCAACCTCTGCAGCAATGCTGGCAGCACTCATACGTCTATTTCGTCTATGATGCTGATCACATGCACTCAAGTTCTTTGGTCGACCATGGTGAGGCCTGTTCTGAGGTTAACCTGTCCTGTTAAACCGTTGTATGGTCTTGGCCACCATGCTGCATCTCAGTGTTAAGGTCTTGGCAATCTTCTTATAGCCTAGGCCATCTTTATGTAGAGCGACAATTCTTTTTTTTCAGCTCCTGAGAGAGTTCTTTGCCACTTGCAGTGACCAGTATGAGGGAGTGTGAGAGCGATGACACCAAATTTAACACACCTGCTCCCCATTCACACCTGAGACCTTGTAACACTAACAAGTCACATGACACCGGGGAGGGAAAATGGCTAATTGGGAAAAATTTGAACATTTTCACTTATTGGTGTACTTACTTTTGTTGCCAGCGGTTTAGACATTAATGGCTGTGTGTTGAGTTATTTTGAGGGGACAGCAAATTTACACTGTTATACAAGCTGTACACTCACTATTTACATTACAAAGTGTCATTTCTTCAGTGTTGTTACATCAAAAGTTATAATCAAATATTTACTAAAATGTGAGGGGTGTACTCACTTTTGTGAGATACTGTGTGTATATATATATATATAATATATATATATATATATATATATATATATATATATATATATATATATATATATATATATATATATATATATAAGCGCCTGGATTGCAACTTCCCCTGCTCCTTTCCTCAGGCAATCGATAGGAAGCGAATTGTGGTGTGGTGAAGTGAACGATTTTAATCTGGGACTAAGTATCCTACAGTGGATTAATCCCTGGCGCTCTCTTACAACCAGCATTCTTCATGAAATATGGATAAGCCAGACACCAGGAGAAGATTATGAAAGAAATAAAAGCCATTTTCACCCCCATACCTGTTCCAAAAGAATTGGAATGAAGAGGTGGGAAGATAACGGACAGCTGGAGGTTGTTTTTTTTTAAACTCCTTTACTTTTGAGCGCCGGATTAATTAGGAGACCTCCCATGACGGCGGCCTCCAGCTTGGCTCTCTTTCTCTGAGAAATGTCACGCCATGACTGTCACAGATGCTAAGGCAAAGGCTTTTAATTGAGAGGGGTTGAAAAGGAAAGAAAATGGATCAGTTATTGTTGGACAGGTGTTAAAGAATCATTTTAACTGAAGAGATATTTTAAAGATGATTTTACAATTTATCGAAGTTGCTGTGTTTGTACCTTTTGCTTCCCTCACTCATCAAGAAAGTCTTAGAAAAGACAAATGAAGACTCTTGAACACTGCTTAGCTCATATATTGATGGCACATCATGCAAAAATGATGATTTCTAATCATACCAAGCAATTTTGTTAGATTTCACACAAAAGAAGTTATAATTAAAGCTAAAAGTGTGCCATCCTTCATGCTAACCTTTACCGTTCAAATATATACAGTGGTGTGAAAAAGTGTTTGCCCCCTTCCTCATTTCCTGTTCCTTCGCATGTTTGTCACACTTAAGTGTTTCGGACATCAAACCAATTTAAACAATAGTCAAGGACAACACAAGTAAACACAAAATGCAATTTGTAAATGAAGGTGTTTATTATTAAAGGTGAAAAAAAAACCCAACAATAGGGTTGTGTTTTAAAATTTTTTTCCCCCTTGTTAAAACATACTATAACTGTGGTTGTTCCTTCCCAGGAGTGGCCGGCCCCCAAAATTACCCCCCCAAGAAGCGCAGCGCGACGCTCATCCAAGAGGTCACAAAAGACCCCACAACAACGTCAAAGAACTGCAGGCCTCACTTGCCTCAGTTAAGGTCAGCGTTCATGCCTCCACCATCAGGAAAAGACTGGGCAAAAATGGCCTGCATGGCAGAGTTCCAAGGTGAAACCACTGCTGAGCAAAAAAAACATCAAAGCTCGTCTAAATTTCTCCACAACACATCTTGATGATCCCCAAGACTTTTGGGAAAACATTCTGTGGACCGGTGAGACAAAAGTGGAACTCTTTGGAAGGTGTGTGTCCAAGTATATCTGGCGTAGAAAGAACACTGCATTTCATAAAAAGAACATTATACCAACAGTAAAATATGGTGGTGGTAGTGTGATGGTCTGGGGCTGTTTTGCTGCTTCAGGACCTGGAAGACTTGCCTTGATAAAAGGAACTATGAATTCTGCTGTCTACCAAGAGATCCTGAAGGAGAATATCTGACCATCTGTTCGTGTACTCAAGCTGAAACGAACTTGGGTTCTGCAGCAGAACAATGATCCTAAACACACCAGCAAGTCCACCACCGAATGGCTGAAGAAAAACAAAATGAAGACTTTGGAGTGGCCTAGCCAAAGTCCTGACCTGAATCCTATTGAGATGTTGTGGGATGACCTTAAAAAGGCCGTTCATGCTCGAAAACCCTCTAATGTAACTGAATTAGGACAATTCTGCAAAGATGAGTGGGCCAAAATTCCTCCAGGACGCTGTAAAAGCCTCATTGCACGTTATCGCAAACGCTTGGTTGCAGTTGTTGCTGCTAAGGGTGGCCCAACCAGTTATTAGGTTTAGGGGGCAAACACTTTTTCACACAGGGCCATGATGGTTTGGATTTTTTTTCTCCTTTAATAATAAACACCTTCATTTACAAATTGCATTTTGTGTTTACTTGTGTTGTCCTTGACTATTGTTTAAATTGGTTTGATGTTCCGAAACACTTAAGTGTGACAAACATGCAAAGGAACAGGAAATGAGGAAGGGGGCAAACACTTTTTCACACCACTGTACATGTATACATATATGCATGTATACCATGAAATCCTTGCTAAATTACAAGAATATTATTCACCTGGCAAAAAAGTACAAATAACTTTTAATAACTAATAATCTCAGTACTAGCATTTTAACTGAGAATGCAGTTTGTAAAGGTAATGAGAATTTTGTATTATTTATATTAAAGACCAATACCGTGTGTGTGTGTGTGTGTGTATGTGTGTGTTTGTGTTTGTAAGAATGGACATGCAAGAGGATTAATTAAATAAAGTCTCTGACATGGGGAAAATGATCAATTCAAACATAACAAGCTCTGTAGGGAAGCCTGATGTCTTTTTATTTTAACTGGAAATAGAGCTCCAATGTCAGCTAAAATGATCGGTTTACTAGCTCTTAGTTTTTCTTCTTCATTCTTGGGCACGGTAGATTATAACAGCATGAGGCTGGTGTTGTTTGAAAGCTACAGCTCCTTTTAATGGTTATAACATGGTTGCGTAATCATTTAATCTATAATGCTTGTCAGTAATTGTGATCCGGACCGAACTTTATGGGTTAGTTTGGGACCTATATAATGGGACTATATGAATAGTTTGTAAAAATCAGTTTCTAATTATGCAAATTACCTCTAAATTTAAGTGGGTTGAGCTAAAAAGATTCTTGAGGCTGTTTGTTTGGCAGAACCAAAAACACTGCATGATAGTGATACCATCAGTCATATTGGTTCTACCTAGTGGCCTGAGTACTTATTTGAAAAATTTCACATTGCTACAACATTTTAGTGCAGAAGGGGGGAAAATGAAGAAAGAAAAATTCTAGCAAATACAATAGGATTCCACTTCCTTCAGTGCTCGGGCCCCTAAATATTATGTAAATAAAGTAGAAATAAACTCTCACTCTCACACCATCTGATTATAGGTATACAGCCTGCATTGATACAACTCTTCTATAACACAATTAATTAAAAGTGAGAAGTCAGCGAGGGACATCTTTGTCTGTTAATGCCCTTTCATGCGGCAGATGAGAAACACAGTGATTACAATTAGATTCGCTATTGTATTTAGGGAAATTCAGCTGTGGAGATGGGGATTGTTGGGGGGTTGGGGGTGGGGTGGGGGGACTTTAAAAGGCGACATGCAAGAAGATAAACACAGTAATCATCCCATCATTACAGGCTAATTCAAATTTTTGAAAAGGTCCTCAAGATTGTCATGTTGGGGTTTTGCTGATTAGTGGAATTTCTTTAAATAACAGAACAGCTAATTTTGTTTAAGGCTACCAGGGAAAACAGCAGTGCACCTCAGGGGTGAAACAAACAAAAGCAAAAAAAAAAGCCCATATGCAGTATTCATCCCAAGTCATTTGAATTGTACTGAGAATTCTTAGTAAGTTGGTTTTGATTCTTTGTAGACCTTTTATATAAATTGTAATAATGCCTAATAAAGCTGTAACGTGCTAGAAAGTAATTTCTTGATAACTATAATAAACACAAATGTTACTATGCACTGAGTTCTGTTTTAAAACATCCAACTTTTTTTTTTTAAACTTTCAGTTTCTTTGTGCCAGGAAGGAAGGACCATAGATTTATAAGCCATGCAAGCCTGTATATCAGACTGTGCCATCACAGCTAGGGTCAAATAATGCTCTTCTAATGATAAAGCCCTTCTCTACAGAGCCCCTTTTCACCATATAAAGCTCATTAGTCTCTCCCTACTGGTGTGTCTGTTTAATTGTTTGCCGTAGTGGCAAATGTTTCAGACAAAGCCAATTTCCACATATCCTATATCAAATTACGGCATCTCTGGAGTAATTTTGTGCAATCAAATTTGGTTCTTCATCCTCCCTTGAACAAAAGTAGAAAAAAAATGTAATTAGCATGGTCAGAAATTAGAATTGTTGATCTGATGTTGGTTAATACACACAATTAATCACTTAAACAGCTTAGCAAAAAAAAAAAAAAAGGCTGTGTATCAAGTGCATTAATGCATTTGGTCTTATTTATTAGACCCCCCCTCAAAATACACTTACTGAAGTCTATTGTAATGGATCTCATTTAGAAGAGCAGAGGAGCACCTCCGTGGGGCCATGCTGTTTGTTTCTGTCTCTTGCTGACGAACAGTCCTCTCACACCACTTTAGCGGCTGCCGTGCAATCGATAGACTGAATCAATCAAGGTCTCGGACATCCTGAAAGTCGTTACGGTGCAAGCCAAATGCTCAATGTGATGCATACAGTTCTTTTTGGAGACACAACAGGACGCTGAAAGCTGTCAATGCGAAACTGAGGTTGCACTTTAAAGGAGTGGGTCAACAACAAAAACAACGACAAAAAAATCTAATTAGCACAATTTTCTTTCTCTCTTTCCCCAAATGTAATCGATCAGCCAAGTCTTAAGGTCGCTACATTAGTTTTGTAAAGCTCATGTAGCTAATGGGATTAACAGAGGTATACTTCATCCAATATGTACAATAATACCACAGTGCTATCGAATTCTTGATTCCGATTGGTCCAAAGGTGTTGAATACTTTTCTTTAATGGTAACTCTGACAGAAGTTCCCAATTTATATTAATGCAACTGCTTTAATACATTACCGTTTCTATAGTAACAGTTCATTCACAGGGGCTTGTAATGACAAGTGCTTCATATAATTTAAACCTAATAATAAACAGATTAAAATCCGTTTCGTGTAAGAAAACATTTAATATTCATGGAAGGTGTCGCCAGTGTCATCGGTTCGTAACAGTTACAAGGAAGTCTGCAGGACAGAGGAATTTGTGCTTTCCAGTTTCCGCTGGACCTCCCTAATGCTCTTGTTGCTAAATGATCACAAATCCCTACAGCCATGCTGCAAAATATAGTGGAAAGCTTTCCCAGAATTGAGATTATTATAGCAACAAGGCGTGGGCTAAATATGGAATGGGATGTTAAAAAGGATGTGATGGTCAGGTGTCTACAAACATTTGGTCATATAGTGTATATGGGTCAATTTTGACCCATAAAAAAGTTGTGAATTTATTCATAATGCAAAGTCATGAAATTCCTGTGAGGGACACACATGCTAGAAACAGGTCATCAAAGAGAATATATGGCTTCTATATCCAAAATAGGAATTGAAACCCATAAAATGCTCCAACATATCTTTTGTAATAAAACCAAATGGCCTACTTTAAGTCAATAAGGTGATTATGGAGAGTAAAATACAATAAAATGAGTAAATCTCTAAGTTGTTGATGGGTGAGTTGAGTAGTTGGTAAGTAGAATTAAAAGAGAATGTAGAATAAAATACATTTAAGGATTGTTTTGAAGTCATTTAGCCATACGGGGTCAAAACAGACCCACATACAGCAATAATGTAACTGATGTGTGAACATAACAGTAGGCTTAATACAAAAATATAATTGTTGGCAAATTGCTGTGGTATAAGAGCAATAACAACATGCAGGACATATATATTAAAAAATTATTATTAAATTCCAAGATGGCCACCTCAGTGTTTACTGTATTTAGCTACAGTGTTTATCTACACGATGAAGTTTAGTTACATTAGCTTCTTGGCTCCAGGTCAAAAAATAAATAAATACAGGAGAAAACAATGGAGACCAAACATGCCTTGACTGAAAGAGGCACAGTCAGTCCCTCCAGGATTTTGCGATCTGTGATCGCAGAAATTAATGCAAAATCAAGCAAACTCTGCAATATTCTGAGGATCTTGCAATTTTTCCAAATTACCACAGATTTTCCGCAGATTTCGGCCAAGACGTGTCATATGACGTCATTACAACGTTATTCGAAATCCTGTTCGGTTTTATGTAGATATGAAATCAAAACTATACTTTAAGAAATAAAATGAACAATTCTGTATTATCTTAAATATAAATTTTATTTTTTATTTTTAGGATAAATACTTTACTCAGAAAAGTTTCAAGCATGTCAAATGATTAAGACAATGCTAGCAGGTTTCCACAAGCCATTGTTCAGTGGTAGGTATTTTCTTTTGTAAAGATTTATTGACTACCAAAGAATTATATGACCACCATGACATTGATTGCCTCTGTTCAGTGTGGTTGTAATGTCTGACAACATAAACAGTGATGACATTTTTACAAGTGCTTTATGGGAGTCTGATTGGGGTCAGACTTGTTTAAAAGCTCATACAATCAACAGGAAGAGGTAAACACTGGCTGCCAGCTATTGATGCACATCTACTGTTCTGTCATTTTTGCCTGTTTAAATATCACAAAAATGCAGCTTTAATTATCCATGTGTAGACCACAGTTATACTCTACATCACTTTTTTTTCCTAAACAGACAGTGCATCACTAGCACAACCAGGTTATTCTCACTATCCGGCAGAAATATAAACGCCTGCATTATGGCCGGCAATTAAATGAGGCAATGGAGTACACTGACTGTAAATTAGCAGCACATAATATTCATTTTTTAATCCCTAGGCAGGAATAATTGTGGCCGAGCAGTTTATTGCAGCAAATGATGCTTTCATCCAAGGGCCAGTGGAATTACATGGGTTTCTGCGTGGATAAATGTGACCTGATATTAATCTAAATAACACTAATTATTAAATAACATTTTTAATTTATAAACAGTATACACAACATGTGAAAGTACAATATCACATGCTGATAAGGTTGTTGTTGAAAAATGCATAAATATCCAGGGTAATGATCTCTTGAAAAGAGGCTCCCCCAGTGCAAGTGTGGCCTGATCTGCCTTTTTTTTTTTTTTTTTTTTTAAGAAAAGAAAACGTTTAAATGTTGAGATAGTTACAAAGGGATTCTGAAGTCTTGGGCCTCTGTTAATTACTTCACATCAAACTGCACCATATGGACCATATTGCAATTCCCTCTGGTAGTGGAACTACAAAGATGGCCTAAATTCGAGAGTTTATCATGGTGCCCAGTTACACAAAACCTCTTTTTGTTCTCTTATTTTCATTTTATTTTCATGTTTCCACCTCTAGTTTGATCCTGAGCTTGGGTTATTTTGCAGAGATGTACATGGTTTATCCGTGTCCATATGGATTTCCTCCAGGTTCACTAGTTTCCTTCCACTTTCCAAAAACATGAGTTGATGAATGGGCTACTCTAAATTGCCCCTAGGTGCAAATGTGTGTGCATGGTGCCTTGCCATGGACTGCATCCCATCTAGGGTGTATTCCTGCCTCATGCCCAGAATAGTCTCTGGATCCTTCATGCCCCGTAACTAGTTACTGAAGAGGAATGAAAGAATGAACATTTGTCTGCAGCCATTTTTGTTATTTCCTTGTTTCCTTAGTCATCACAGCTCCTATCTCTAGTTTCCTATACTGTCAGAAAAACCAGAGTACAAACAATGGTAACGTTGTTAAAGTCTAAATTTGTAATTTGATGTTCCTCTATATTACTTTTTTCTCTAATTAAGTGTCCAGAACTTCATCTCATCAAGGACACCATGACAGTTGCTCCAGGGCAAGAGGCTTCAATCTTAACCAAATAGTCATTTGAAAACCAAGGCCAAATAAACAAACAAATGGTCACTTGTGGCTGATTCTTGTTTGGCAGCCATACCGGTACTTTATAGATAAATGCCAAGACCCCTCCTCTAGTGTTTTCTGGTTTTGGCCTCACCCACTTGTACCTCAAATATGGATTTGTCAGTGATGGCAATGTCTAGGGGTATTTCAACTTCCAGTATGGACTCCAAGATTACTGGATTTGCTCAAAGAAAACTGTGCAGGTAATCATGGTGACCCATAGTGAAGAGGTTTTCAGTCGTTGTTTAAAGAGAACCAGTGACTCAGGACATTTGGACAGCCAGGGGAAGGTATTTCCACCAACTTGGTGCTAGGGCAGAGAAAAATCTTAAGGCTTGTCTGCCTTCTGTCTTGGGATTGTGGTTCAATTGAGCCATTCCTGTTTCTCAAAAAGAAACCTGGTACAGAATGGGTTTGATAAGTGCTTTCTGGTATGTGGGGGTTTCCTAGGCAAGCATCACTACTCAAAACTGATGTTGTGTGAATTCAGGGGAGGCTTATGGTACATTGGGGGTGACAGAATTTGCTAGATACAAATTGCAATCGTTGAGATGAGAATGGACTGAACAAGCTCCTGAGTTTGCCTACCTGGGCAAAGAATGATACTTGGTTGTCCAGAACTACTCCAACATCGAGCGTGTTGACAAATGGCGAGCTTATAGAGTTTGTCAGGGAGATATTATGTTCATAAGGCTAAAGAAAAGCTTCAAACACTATCCATAGTCAATGACAATAACCTCTAATCATTTGTCTTTATCATAGGAGTCAGCTTGTGCAAAACCTTAGTGCTTGTTCATCCCTATTAGAGCAGCTTAAAAATATAAATCTCATGCTTCCCCTTCATGGTACAATTCACAGAGAAAACACATTTGAAGCATAGAAAAGGATAATCAAGAGGTTTTTGTTTCATGATTTCCAGCTATGAAATTTCACAGTTGTCCAATCCTGGCCATTAGGAAAAAAATGCAGTTGATGAAAACGTACACATCTCTGCCTCTCTCACTCCCCGACTGTGAGCATGAGTCTCGCAACCTTAATTAGCTGTGTTCATAGACTCCCATGAACCCATTAATAGGACTTTAAAGCATATCCATTTCATTTTCCATTTGCCGCGTCCTGTATTGCTCTAATGAGATGCTAAGCAGGCAGTAGCTGTGAGAGAAAGAGAAAGAGAGAGAGAGAGAGAGAGAGAGAGAGAGATGGGACAAGAAAGAAATGGAGTGGATGAGAGAAAGAGAAAGAGCACATAAAAAAGAGAGAGAGGAGATGAAGCAGCCCTTATGACCGGGTTAGAGGGAACTTGATGACCACTGATACACTCATGGCTTTTTGTCATTGCAAATTGCTCTGCAATTAAGGCCACAAATCTCTCCTATCTTTTTTTGTGCTCTGAGGTTTTTTTTCCCCTTTCAAAAATGGCATTAGCATTCCTTTGAACATTCTAATGCCTCTTCAAGGATAAATGTTAATTAGATTCGTTTGTAAACTAGGTCCCATCTACAGTGCAGTATTTATGAGGATTAAATGCATGACATGCTGTTGTTGTTAAATATTAACATTTCTTTTGACTGTTTTATCTTTCTTCAGGAAACTTGTGCCCTTTAACCAAAATCGTTAATGAGGCAATTGAAACCATATTATGATGATTGAGAGAGAAATTTCTCTCTCTCTCTTTTTTTTTGCATTGGTTAATACCAGACAACCTCTGACATGAAAAAGCAGTGCCAGGGTACGAGGTCAGGAATGTTTTTTTTTTTTTTTTAAAGCCACTTGGAACCTGGATTAACCATTTTGAAGCCCCGCCTTAATTTCTTGTCTCGTTTGCCGGAGATGAGGATCTTGCAATTCCTGTTCTAATGTAATCTGTAATCTGGGGAAAGGCAAAGATAATACACAATCACTCCATCTAATGGGAAAAAGTTATTTTGAAGCATGTTCAGAATAAATTGTAGACGTGAGTGGTGGGCTATTATGTGATTTAAGGCTGTATTATATTACACTATACTCAGTACAGAGTTCTATTCTCAGAACTTGTTTAAAGCAAAATGTCAGCAGCAAATAGCATTTACTCTAATAATAATAATAATAATAATAGTAATAATAATAATAATAATATAAAAAGAAGCAGAAGAAAGTTTTTTTTTTAAATAACACATTTTAACAAAGAAAAATGTTGATATGGTGACGATTTTGGTAAGGAGGCATTTATGGAAGGAGTCTCCACTTTCAGCACTTTGTAACCATCTGTAATTTTCCTAGGATCAATCTATCTAGGATCAGAGTTTATGCTCTGTTTTTTTTGGGTTGTTGTTGTTTTTTTGTCTTATTAACTTCAAAAGATTTTCGGGGAAAAAAGCAAGACACTAGTGATAACAGGAACTAACTTGTTTCACAGATGGCTCATGCATCCACCCATCCATCCATCTTCTACTGCTAACTCCTTCTTCAGCATCGCAGGGGAACCTGAAGACTATCCCAGGGAGCATCGGGCACAAGGCGGGGTACACCCTGGACAGGGTACAGATGTACCATCCATCCATCCATCTTCTACCGCTTACTCCTTCTTCAGGGTCGCAGGGGAACCTGGAGCCTATCCCTGGGAGCATCAGGCACAAGGTGGGGTACACCCTGAACAGGGTGACAATCCATTGCAGGGCACAATCACATATACATTTACACACCCATTCATACACTATGGACATTTTAGACACGCCAATCAGACTACCATGTAGGTCTTTGGACTGGAGTATGAAACCGGAGCACCCAGAGGAAACCCGCACAGCATGGGAAGAATATGCAGACTCCAGACACACAGATAATAATTGATATATTGCTGTGGTGTTATTCACTTCAGCATGGTAACAGTTACTTCACTTCTTTTAAGGCCACAACTCACCATCCTTTGATTGATTATTTTCCTGTAACAGCATGCTTGTAAGTGTTTCAGTCCTTATTGAAGTGCTTCAGTAGGGAAAATAAACATTATTCCATTTCCTTATATTTAATTTTGTCAGTTAAGATGAAAAAAATAATTAAACTCTGTAATGTTTATCAATTCTACTCTAATCAAGCAGTTTATGTTGTTTTTTCCCCACACAAGTTATGGGAATCTTCTTTATGTCCAAACATTGTCTGCTATTTTAAATGTAGTAGTGCAACCCAGTAGCATGGTCACTATTGGCAAATCACTGTGGATCTTTGTAGCCGTGAAGGAAGTTTCAAATTCAGATTTACCTTATGCCCTTGTGCACTTTCTGAAATGCTTTCCTGATGCTCTGAAAGCTTTGGAAGCATTACATTGTAGAATTATTTCCACTTTAGGTATTCAGAAAAAGGGATGCACAAATCTTGGGAAAGTGTAGATGGGTTTGATTGAAGCTTCATGTATACAGCAAGTGCTCATGGCTGGGTGACCAGGGTCACCTAAAGTCTACAAGGGATAAACCCATAATCTCGGCATTCTTGCATTCACCCCAAATAAGTTAATGTACTGTATACCTCTTCAGGGAATAGGTTTAAGACTTGAACATTAAATTTAATCAGCTTAATTAAATCAAAACCTAAATCAGGTTTTATGCTTCAGGAATTGGGGGAACTCCAACACAAGTGGTAGCATGATTAAAAAAAAGAAAGTCAGATTATGTTGCAACAATGTCTTTTAAGCATTTTATCAAACACAAAGCAGTTTAATTTATTAAAACAAATTAGAAGTTCTACAAACCATAATTGTTGAAGATTCAGTGGCTGGTGAAATTTTTGTGTTCTAACCATGACTAAAGAAAATACAATGCTAAACGACTATATAGTCAACATTTTTGTGAGACATATAAGAAGTAGCAGGCGTATTGGTAAATATGAGTCATACACCAGATGGGCCGGTAAATTCAGATGACTTTCAGAGAAAAAAAAAGTAAAAGATTGTACAAGCTGAACTTTGAATGTTGGACTCCAAACAACAAATGCAGTCACAACCTAAACAAATGGTCTTTTAGATATCGTCAAGCAGAATTTTTTGTGACGAAACCTGGGCTTTCTGATTAACACGCCTGACAGAGCTCACTTCCTCCGGCCAGACATTTTCCACGGCTCACATCTGCTTTAGCAGATTGCGATAATGAACTGAAAATAAAAATCGCAGCCCGACTTGAGGGTTTCGTATGGCGTGGTTGCCAGGTGACTGCAGTTTGACAGGTGTCCAATTGAAAAAAGAAAAAGAAAAACAGCTGATGCTGCAGTAATGAATTACTCTCACCTATGAATCAATTGAAACATCACAGCACACACACAATTTATTCTACAATGCTGCTGAATTCTCTAATTAGTGTTGAATAACAAGTATACAATATATGGTCAAAGGTTTATAATACACATTACCATAAAATTCATATGTGCTTGTTGAACATCCCATTCCAGATTTAGTCCCTGCTTTGCTCTTATAATAACCTCCACTCTTTTGGGAAGGCTTTCCACAAAATTCTTGAGCATGGCTGTGGGGATTTGTGCTCATTCAGTCAAAAGAGCATTAGTGAGATCAGGTACTGATGTTGGGTGAAGAAGTGTGGGGGGCAGTCAATTCATCCTAAAGGTGTTCAATGGGGTTGAGGTGTGTGGAGGACACTCAAGTTCTCCCACTCCAACTTTGTCAAACCATGTGTTCATGGAGCTCGCTTGCTGCACAGGGGCACTGTTGTGCTGGAACAGGTTTGGGCCTTTTAGTTCCACTGAAGGGACATTAATGATAGGAAGCTACATGTTTATGTTTACATTTCCCGGCATGGCAAAATCTTCAGGACAGAGGTCGTTCTCAGTAACAGAAAGCTGCATTATACCTCTTATTAGCTTCTCAAGAGAAAAATGAAAGAGTTATGTGAGGAAAGGATAGATAAGCAAAAGCATATCTTAAGTAAGCACAATCACGCTTATCTGCATGAGGCCATTGCAGCGTATAGGCAGCTTTCTAAACAGTAGGCAGCCATGTGTTCTTGATATAACCAGGCATGCTGAATAAACGAATCATGCTAGATGGAAAGTCCCACTAGTCTGCATGGAAGATATACTTTCCCAATGAAACTGAAATAAACTTGCCTGGTGCATAGAGGACTCTTCAAGACACTTGTCTAAAATGAATCATTTGCGATGCTGTCTGACCACACTATCCTCCTCAATGAGTTATCCATTACACCCAGCGTCATTGACTGGCTTAACACAGCCTCCACCTGATCACCATTCTTTCCTCACGAGTCTTTATTAGTCCTCAATTAAAAAGGTCTTTGTGGAAAATCTTGTCCTTGTAAGGCAAAGCTTCTCAATGTTTTTTTGGCCTGATTTAGCCCCTTCTCCATTTCTGCCATCACACAAAGTTTTGCAAGTATGATTTTTTTTTTCGACCTTTGGACTGTGATATTGGATTTTGCCTTAAGAAAAAAAAAAATCTGACCAATGCGTCCTACCTTGATTCATCATTTATTATCGCTCTTAATCAATAAGTAAACACTTTTTTAAACATATAATAGTGAAAAAATCACTACTTGCTTGAGAGATATGATAAAAGTATATTACTTTTTGATAATTGATTCAAACATTCCTGGTAGTGAACCAAGACTTTTGAACTCTATAGTATATCTCAATATGCATGCTGTATATTAAGTGCAATATATATATATACATGAACACAATAATGCATCACAAGGTGAGTTATGCTCTCATATTCTCTGTACTCTCTCTCTCTCTCTCTCTCTCACACACACACACACACACACACACACAAAGGAGCAACAGCTGTTTCTGGCAGAAGCATCATTCCCATCACAAAACCTGCAACAATTAAGAATGGTTCATTTAAAAAAAAAAAACTTTTCGTCTATCCATGTCAGTAATAAAACAGCACTTGCCAGGCTGCAGAGTGATGAACTGAATGCACAGCATAAATAATACAAGTAGCAGCCAAAATGCCAGAGTATTTCTCCAGAAAGAGAAGGAGAGAGTCGTGATTCACAGCTAAGAAGAGTCACACGGCCGAGTCATTCCTGCGTGACTGCGCTCGCGTGTGTGATCAGAATAATCAGACCTGCAAAAAAAAGAAAAAAAAAGACGACACGTTTGTCATCTCAAAATCAGAATCTTTGTTCATAGAATATGAAATGAAAAAATGAATATCTCCTGCTGCTGGTATCCAGACGAATTTGAGTACTTTTTAAAAGAACATAAAAAAAAATACATACAACTGACGTCATAATTTTACATAAACCTTTACATATTCAAAATGTTAACAATTAAATACAGAGGGATCATTAAAATTGCATTTTTTTGTACCACTCTGAATTAGTTATTACACATAACAGATGTTTGCATATAGACCCCAAGACACAATACTAACTGAATTTACACAAAGGAACCAGTTCAGAAGTTTACATACAGTTATGGTTGGAAGTTTACATACACTCATAATGAACATGAATGTCAGTGCAATATTAGGCTTTCAATAATTCCTTTGAACTGTTCTTTTTCTTGGAAAGAATGGTTGTACAACATACATCTTTAATAAAAAACAAAAACAAGAATTTGTTTTAATTTATTTTGAATAAATTAATTTATTCTGTAGTCACCGCAAGGACAAAATTATACATACAGGGTCAAAAATACAGCACATCTATTATTTAGTTGAACTCAAAATTGTTTTCAAGTGTCTACTATATGTTGCTAACTCATAAAAGATTACATTTTAAGTATCCAATGTGAGTAACTTTACTGGTCCTGACTAACTTTAGGCCCGTCTGAAGTGAACACTGAACAAGCTCTCCGACAACAAGGATACAATAGCAGGCCTACTATGTCTTTAGAGTTAACCTAGCCACTGCTACGTTTGTTATGTGTCCGTGAGATGGAGTCACACAGCGCGGCTCCATAGTGTTCACCATATTCCTGAATATGCCACAATATATGGCTGCAAATCCTTACAAATAAAATGCACTACTGACTTCGCTATCTTCTTTGCACAAGCTGAGGTAGCTGGAATCTTGTTGTTGGTATTATCCAGTGTAGTTTGCCTTGAATCAACTGGTTTCAGCTGAGATCGCAGTGCTGCCATTTCATCTGTGTTGTGTCTTGTTAAGTGATTATGCAAGTTGGGTGTGTTTCTTGAATATTTTACTGTAGCCTGGCAAAGCTTAGAAATGGCATATATTTTTTATCTAATTCATTACTTCCTGACTTATTTTTAAAACCAAAGTGCACCCACACATCGGCTCTGAAAGCTGAAAGCACTCGTATATTAAGTGGGAACTCCCGCTTACTTCTGAGACATTGGTCATATGTATATGACTGGTAACTGTTAGCTTTGTAGACAGCAAGTCAGCAACATCTACAGGAGCAGAGGAGGTAATTGGACACCCAGGGTTTTGAAGAAATTTTACCATCATTTTAAATCTGTTTAAAACATGATTTTAAAAAAATATCGACACTATAGGTTGGAATATCGATAAACTATCACTAACGTGATAGTTATCTGTATCAATATTTTTGCACAGCCATAGATTATGCTGAAAAAGTCCTCCTTCTTTATTATTTCTTCCGTACTGTGCAAGTATACAGTGTTCTTTACTCCTCTTAACATACCTCTGGTCATTGTGGCCAAACAATTCAATCTTTGTCTCATCTGACCGTAAAACTTTCCTCTAGAAGACTTTTTGTTTGTTCATATGGTCAGCTGCAAACTTTACATGGGCTTGAAGGTGTCGATTTTTTTCAACACCTTTCTTGGATGGCAGTCTTTCAGCCCATGGCGATATAAAACTTGCTTGATTGTAGACAGTGACACTGATTTTCCAGCAGCTTCCAGTTCATGGCAGGCCTTGGTGGTTCCTGGGTTTTTCCTGACCATCCAAACCAATTTCCTCTCAGCTGAGGGTGATAGTTTGGGTCTTCCATACCTTTGCAAAGTGGCTACACTTCCCAATAACTTGTACTTATGTACTTGCTCCAAGAGACATTCCTGACTTGTGTAAATCCACCATCCTCTTTTTCAGATGTGCGCTGTGCTCCTTGGACTTTCCCACAGTACTGTGTGATGGTCAATCCAGTGAGTGCTGTCAAACAAACCCTTTTTATGTTGGCACAGAGAAGATGCCAGCTGTAGTCAATCATGATCACTAACAGGAAATTAAGAGGCTTTGGTCTTGGTAAATTAAAGGACATTTGGGAACTTTTTGCACCACTGAATTAATAATCTATATGTTTATATGTATATTTTTGGTCATGTGTTGATTACAGAACATGTGGACGAAATTATTATTATTTTTTATTAAATATGTATGTTATACAATCATTCTGCCACAGAAAAAAAAGGAAAGTTCAAACAAATTATTGAAAGTCCAATAATGCCATGACATTCATCTCCATGATGACTGTAAGTAAACTTCCAACCGCAACTGTATGCTTGATACTTAATACTGTTTGTCATTACCTGGATGATCAACAATGATCATTATGTTTTGTGATAGTTGTTCATGAGTCCCTTGTTTGTCCTTAGCAGTTTAACTGCTCACTGTTCTTCAGAAAAATCCTCCAGGTCCTGCACATTCTTTGCTTTGCCAGAATATTCTGCATATTTGAGCCCTTTCTAACAGTGACTATATGATGTTCAGATCCATCTTTTCACACTGAGGACAACTGAAAGACTTGTACACAACTATTACAAAAGGTGCAAACATTCACTGATTCTCCAGAAGTCAATACGATACATTAATATCCAGGGGGGTGTAAACTTTTGATCAGGATGATCTGTGTAAATTTTTATTATTTTGTTTAAATATCTTTTTTTCCCCCATTAGAACGGCTTCAGAAACTACATAAGATATTTACATGTTTCCCAGAAGACAAAATAATAACAATTTACACCAATCATCCTGTTCAAAATTCAAAGGAAGCCTTGCACTTCCTGAGATCTTAATGAGCAAAATAAATAAAGATTCAATGGCTCTGTATTTTTGTTCCGCTCGTGAACTCATGATGTGTCACCCTGCGGATTAAACACAGCCACCTGATGATCACAATCCTCTAACTGGCACAAAGTCATTGGGGAAACAAGAATTGAGACAGAAAGTGTGACTTAAGCGGTCCTTCTGAGAAAAATGCACAGCTTTAATGTGCACCACCTGCACTCCTTGACTTAATTCTTTGAAAAAGATTCCATCTCCTCTCTCACTTGTTCTGAGCATGTGAAAATTGCGGAAACAAAATGGCAAAATGGTGGCGGGTGTCAGGCAGCTAATTCTGTTTACCTTGCAAGATTACCGGGTTAGGATTGTTGTTATTTGACGAGTCATTGTGATCGCCTGCTGTCGCTTTCAATTATCACTGTCTGCGGCGCCGAATTTGCTGCGGAAACCAGCAGTACATGTCTAGATCGCATTGTGTCTCGGGGCTCTTATCAGAGAGGCGCTATTGTCGCCGCACCTGTTGAGGTCATACGGTGGCACAGTCGCAAATTGACGCTGCTTTTCTTTTCGGTCTTTGCTTCTTTTTTTTAAACACTCTTTGTGTTGGACCTTTGGAAGAAATCGTGTAAGAAAGAAAATCGCACGCAGAATTTTTCAACACTTTCACGCTCGTTTGCTTTCTGGAGACGTTTGTGAACAGACATTGATGTTTTTAAAGCTCTTTCACTTGTCTCAATGTTGAATGAAATGATAGAAGCTGAAAGAGACAGAGAGAGAGATTGCATGTTAGCTGTGTACGGCCATGTAATCAAGGCGTGTAAATGCAGCGGGTGAGATTATCCTCAGAAAGACTGATTAGCAATCTGATATGGCTGGATGCACGGGCCGCTTATATAAACGGTGCAGATCGATCGTGTCATGTTGATCGAACATTTCTGTGTACGCCGATGACGAGTGCTTTAATCATAAGGAGGCCGTCTGGTCTCCAAAAATATTGGCGAAAATTCATTAAGCCAAGCTCGACTCAAGGTTGTTAAAAATGTAACTGCTGAGCGATCATCTCAGCCAATAAGTGCAGGTGCAACAGCTGTATAATCTGTGATATTCCTGAGTGTGAATATTTTATTTCCTTGTCATGGCCAATCATGCATGCAGTAATGTGACCAATTATAGCTGCACAAATGACAAGCTCAAGTTAGTGAACAACATTCATCTCCCTGACATCGCAATCTCCAAAGCTCCACATCTCCCCATTACTCTATTTTTTTTTTTTAGAAAACATTACAGAATTAACACTTTGTAAATGAATTAAATTTCCCACAAAGAATGTTTTTTTTTTTTATAACCAGGCACCAGTCTGTCCTGAGCCACGCAATTCCCATTCCGAGTGCTGATCGTGACAATGTATCATTAAGGACGAAGAGTGTGCAGAGACGAGTGACAGGAGGGGAGGAGTGAAGGAGCAGTGCCACTCTTAATGTGCTGCAAATAGATGATTTGTCTGCCACGTCTACCTGCTCGTTAGGCGAGAGTTGCAGAAATGTCTGAGTAGAACACTGAAGCAAAGATTCAGAATGGTGAAAAAGTTGTTCAGTAATAATGACTGAATGGTCCATATGTCTCTCCTAGTCTGAACCCCCAAACACACACACACACACACATATCTCTTTATTACAATCCTTGTATTATTTAAAAATGTAATAGTTTTCTTTGCTTGTTAATCTCAGTAAAGGAGGGATGGCCTCTGTGTCTATCAATCACAGAGGCCAAACATCTTTCACTAGACTATCAGTGCCAGTGAAAGAGGTGTGGCCTCTGGGTGTGTTAATCTTAGGGAGAGGTGCATGGTGTCTCTCCTTGTCATTTCCAGTGAAGGAGGCATGGCCACTGTGATTGTCAGTTCTAGAGTTCTATATTTACATTTCCTTCAGAATTGTGGAATGAATTATTATTAATTTTATAAAAAGGGATAAAAGGCAGAACTATCGGTATCGGTTATGGGTATCAGCCGATATCGCTCTGAATAATTGGTTAAAAGTATTGGCTGAGAAATTTAGTATCGGTGCATCTCTACAAGTAAGGTGTGGTCTTTGTTTATGTTAGTCTCAGTGAAGGGGATATGGCTTGGTGTGGCTTTTGTGCTTGGCATTTCCTGTGCCGAAGGTGTGTCAGTCCCAGTAAAGGAGGTGTGGTCTCTGTACTTGCATGTCTTCTTTGCTTGTTAGTCAAAATGAAGTGTTGCTTCTATGACTATCAGACATGGCAAAGGAGGCATGGTCTTTGTGACTATTAGTTTCAGTGAAGGAGGAATGGTCATTTTGTCTGTCAGTCACGAAGAAAGAGGTAGAGGGATTGAAAACATTTCAAATAGAAGATCCAATCATCTAAGATGGACAGACACACCGCCTGTTTCTATACACTTTAATATTGGATTATGATTCTACATTGGTAAGAAGCAATAAGTAAGGTAATGAGTTGGATTTGCATGTGGCGTGCTTGGGCAAAAGGTCAAGGCAGAATACATGTGAATTTGCATGAATGATTAACGTTAGGTCTGAAAGCTGTCCCTGATAGCGACAATAATGAGACGATTATTTCAGACAGGAAAGACAGGTAAAGGTTACCACGAGCAAAGACAAGCAAGTGCGCGTTGGGTCTGTCTGTGATGACAATAACTGCCTGAGGGCTAGAAATCCAACAGTTACAAAAACAGCAAAGATTTAATTGCATCCCTTGGTAAACATGGCACAATAATTAGTAGAGCAAATTTTGCTCTGATGATGAAGTTTTGTGGAGCCAGAAATTTTGACTCTTTTTAATTGGACTTGGACATGAGTCAGAATGAAACCAGGATTAATTAAGGGCATGATTGACAGTTCAAGAACATCCTTAGACAGGAGAGAGAGGATGTGTGGGACTTTAGAAACTTTAGATTCCTTACAACACTTAAAAAAATCTTATAACAAGTTCTGATTGAAAAGTTATGTCCTGTGATTTGTCATCTTGACAGCCTGAGCTAAGTGTAGAGGTAGCAGAAGTCTCACATAGAGTGCATTTCAGATTTGACACCTGAACGAGTGTGCACTGCTGAGTCGAGCGCATTTAGAGTAGAAACTCATTTTGGACATAGTAAAGAAGAGCAAGTGCCTGAATATTACTTAAGATAGTTATATGTTGAAGAAAAATATGAATAAGTTCACTAATGGGAAAGAATTTACTGTAGCATGGCTGCCTCACAGCTCCAGGTTCTTGGGTTCCATCCTGAAGTAAGGTTACTGTGAAACTGGGAGTTTCTGTGAATTTCTGTTTGTCCATGTGTGTTTCTGCTGGGTTTTCTGATTTCCTCACAGCTCTCAAAAACATGCTTGTAGGTGGATTAGTTACTTTGATGCCCTGTATCTCATACAGGGTACACTTCCACCTCACACCCAGTGTAAAGTTTAAAATTCCTATCATGTTGCTTCTTCTTTCACTATTATTATTTTAACACATACTATATATCTAACCTTCTTCCATTGCTCCATGGTCCAGTTCTGATGCTCACATACCCATTGTAGGTACTTGCAGCGGTCAGCATGGGTACACTGACTGGTCTGCGGCTCCAAAATGTAATGCACTGTGTGTACTGATGCCTTTCTATCATAACCAACAACACACAAAGAGTTATTTGAATTGAACAGTACCTCTTCTGTGGGATAGAACCAGAGGCTAGCCTTCTTTCACCTCATGCATCAATGAGGCTTTGGGGCACATGACCCTGTCACTGATTCACTGGATGTCCTTCCTTGGACCACTTTTGGTAGGTACAAACTACTGCATACCTGGAACACCCCACAAGACCTGTCATTTTGTAGATGCTCTGACAGAGTCATCTATTCATCACAGTTTGGCCCTTATCAAAGTCATAATTACACTTGCCCATTTTTTCTGCTTCCAAGTTGTTGTTGAGAACTGACTATTCACTTGCTGCCTAATATATCCCCACCCCTTGACAGATTATGCCAATCACCTGCGCATAGTTCATGCCTTTCTTGTTGCCAGATTTGACTTGAATAGAAAAGTCAGAGATGTGGTTCTTTTAATAGGTTCTTTGATTACTTCAAATCAAAGGTAGAGCCATGCCTCTGTTTTAGACAAACTCCACCCCATATTTGTAACTCTCCTGTTACTATTAATTCTAGAGGTATGTCTAAGGTCTGACTACTGGTCTGAATGTGTGCTATTTCAATATTAAATCAACACTACATATACTTAACTCTAACGACTCTTTAGCCTATCTAATTTTTACTATGCAAAAAGTATTTCCTACCCCATGCCCCTACCCCGTCCCCGTCCATCAAAGGAAATATACCACTGACTACCTAACAGATGTTATTTTAGTGGTGGATCATTCTGAACACAGCATAGACAATGACAGTAGTGTGTTGCTGGTATGAGTGTATCGAGTCTTCCAAACACCTCACTGACAAGCTGAGTTGAGAAAAATCAAAGGTAGACCATGGTAGTGCATCATAATTATAATTCTAGAACATAAAGCACATACACACTAGTCTTGCATTCTCAAAAAAATAATCCACTGAATCTAAATTTATGTGTTTTTAATTAACAATGTGATAACAGTTCTTGGTAGCAGAGCTTCATCATGTAGAGCGCGCCACATGGCCGCTGCGTGAAGGCATTATAGCAACAAGGCAGACTTCCAAACAACATGTGAAAAATATTAGTGTACCGTCGACATGGCAACAGAGAGAAGTTTATTGGAAGTAATAAAAAGGCTTTAAAAGCAGAATGTATTTGATGTTAATAGAGAAGACCTAAAAAAATCTATTTTACCTTGATTTATGAATCAATAAGATCATTAGAATCCCAACAGTGAGCTTTCCAACTGCTTTCCAACGCACAAGCATAGCATTTACAGTCGCTGATGACATTTAGTAAACTTAAGCAAAACAATCGTATCTGGACAGAACATTCGGTGGTGGTAATGAACGTAAATCATGTGATATGAATATGTGTATATATACCTTCCAGTTGTTTATCTGAGAACTTTTAAAGGAAAATCTGTACAACACAAGGTTTCTTTATTTTAGACATGGTTCCAAGAAGAACCTCTTATGAAAGCTATGAATAGCCCACTAAAAAATTTCCTATGGGGTCTCTGGTTTTCTCTGAAAAAAACATGTCAGTAGGTCAACTGGAAAATTATTATTCTTTTTTCATAATTTTATTTAAATCTAGCAAGCTTTAGGGTTCTTCAGCTTGCCTCCAAACTGTAATGAACAGTACAGTACAGCATATGCCCATACATTTCACTGCATGTAGCACAGTGTCATAAAGATGTGTCTGACTGACCAAACTACAAAAAAATTCAAAATTCAAAAATAAATAAATAAATAAATAAATAAATAAATAAATAAATAATAATAATAATAATAATAATAAAAATTCTTCTTCTTCTTCTTCTTCTTCTTCTTCTTCTTCTTGTCAGACAGTTGTAGACGGGGGACGGATGCAGGTGCAGTTCAATTTCTTTTATTTAAACAAAAATATAAAAACTCAAATCAAAAAACGTAGCATGAACAAACCAGGAGCTAACGTAGCATAGCCAAACTAGGAAATCGCTACAACACAGAATCCTTGTGACCCAGACTGCTAGAATCCCTAGCATTACCCAAAACATATAATTAATACCCAGCGATGTGCTCCGTAACCAGTGTGCTTAAATCCTAGCGCTCATTAACCCAAAAACACGAACACCCATGACAAACCAGGAAACAAAACCAAAACAAGGTTCATGTGGTTAGTCTGATGGCAGACACCCCGTGCCACAGCACTGTGCCACCCCGTGTCTGCACTGTGACAGAACCCCCCTCCAAAGGGTGCTCCTCCTGGAACACCCAGAACCCCCCTCCAACGGGGGTCCAGGATCCGTGTGCGGTCCGCCTTTCTCAGCCACTGGACCCAAGGCAGTCTCCATCCTCCAACTGGCGGACCCGGCCCCTTGGGCCAAAAGTCCCCAGCATCACCTGGCAGCTGAACCGAGAGACTGGGCAGCGTCCCTGGCGAAGCAGGAGCGCAGAGCGAGGTTCACCGTCGGAGGCTCAAGGGGGAAGCGAAGTTCTCCACGAGGCTCAAGGGAGGAACGACGACCTCCGCTGAGCCCTGGGTGGGAGCAATGTCCTCCGTGGAGCAGGATAGGGGAGTGACATAAGGAGCAACGTCTTCCGCGGAGCATGGAGGCAGAGCGACGTCCCCAGCGAAGCAGGATGGCGGAGCGATGACCTCAGCTGAACAGGAAGGCGCTGCGACACATGCTGCCACACCCACGTGCAAGCCGGATTTGGATACAAAAAGATTTCCCAAGCTTTAAACATCCCAAGGAGCACTGTGCAAGCAATCATTTTGAAATGGAAGGAGTATCAGACCACTGCAAATCTACCAAGACCTGGCCGTCCCTCTAAACTTTCAGCTCAAACTTTAAACTTGGGGCGGATGGGGTGGATGTGGCGCAGTTGGTAGAGAGGGTTGTCCACTAATCGTAGGGTTGGCGGTTCGATTCCCGGCCTGTGTGACTCCACATGCCGAAGTGTCCTTGGGCAAGACACTGAACCCCAAGTTGCTCCCGATGGCAAGCTAGCGCCTTGCATGGCAGCTCTGCTACCATTGGTGTGTGAGTGTGAGTGTGTGTGTGTGAATGGGTGAATGAGACAGTGTAAAGCGCTTTGGATAAAAATCTATATAAGTGCACATATAAGCTATATAAGTGCACATTTACCATTTACCATTAAACCTCTCCACAACAGTATTACGGACCTGCCTGGTGTGTTCCTTGGTCTTCATGATGCTCTGCATGATGCTTTCAACAGAACCCTGAGACTATCACAGAGCAGGTGCATTTATACAGAGACTTGATTACACACAGGTGGATTCTATTTATCACCATCAGTCATTTAGGACAACATTGGATCATTCAGAGATCCTCGCTGAACTTCTGGAGTCAGTTTGCTGCACTGAAAGTAAAGAGGCTGAATAATTTTGCACGCACCACTTTTCAGTTTTTTATTTGCTAAAAAAGTTTAAAATATCCAATAGATTTCGTTCCACTTGACAATTGTGTTGCACTTGTTGGTGATTCTTCACAAAAAAATTAAATTTTATATCTTTATATTTGAAGCCTGAAATGTGGCAAAAGGTTGAAAAGTTCAAGGGGGCCGAATACTTTCGCAAGGCACTGTAACGGTGTATGTTTTCTTTTTTTCCACTGTTTTAGATGTACCTGTGTAACTTTAGCCGGAACACGATTAGCATTTCACATTGGCAGTTTTGTTCACTAAGTTTATCAACAACATTCACGCTTAGATCATCTTCATCATAATGACTGCGTAATCACGTCGTGATGTCAAGGAGTCATCAACCTTCCGGGTCAAAAATAATAATTAAATAAGTAATGAATCAAAGCAGAGTAAAGCCGGTATACCAGCTTTACGGGGATAACGTTTACACTGTAAAGACGCTATATCGGCCTGACGGGGATTTTGCATAGATGACCAAGCTGAGAATAGGTCAAATAGGTCAAAGACGGGCAAGCCGGTTTTTCGGCCTTACAGGGTAAGAGGATTAATAAAAATGGATCCCACTTTGCAGCGCCATCTGGAGGCAAGCCTCCTGCAACAAACTGTGACACAGCAGCTCACGCACAGCCTATAGGCCGCGAGATAAGAACAAGTGGCCCTGAAAACAGCAACTCCCCCAGCCACCAAGCCTCTCCCTGATCCCGGCCTCGAGGTCCGATGCCTGCTTCTGCCGCTAACCCCTGAGGACGACAACGAGGCCTATTTAGAGTCCTTTGAATGCTTCGCCCACCGCGAAGATTGGGACCGTACCACATAAATCTGCTAAAGAAGTGGGTAGAGCCAGCACCAGTAGTGTCTGCATACGCAACCCTAGAGACAGGCCATGGTGAGGGTACCTTGGTCCAGCTGGGTGAAAACCTCCCTCCCGTGCAAAGACAGGAGTAATCAGAGTTGGTAGGTCAATTCACTGATGTGTTCTCTACCTCCCTAGGGATGACGGAACTGGTCAACCACAAAATCAAGACCCAGCTATCCTCTCCCCCAAGTGGACGACCTAGTAGAGTGACTAGGGAGGGCACCATTCATATCCACCCTGGACCTAACCAAGGTGTACTGGCAAGTGGCCAGAAGCAAGACCGAAGATGGCATTCAGCATGGCGAACGACCACTGGCAGTACCGGGTTCTCCCCTTCGGGCTCCACGGGGCACCCGCAACTTTCCAGCAACTAATGGACATTGTCCTGCATCCACATTGTTTCTTCGCAGCTGCCTACCTGGACGATGTGGTTATCTACTCCTCCACATGGTCTGACCACCTGTTCCACTTGGGGGAGGTCCTGAAGGAGCTCCTGAAGTACACAAACTGTACACTCACTACTTTACATTAGCAAAGTGTAATTTCTTCAGTGTTGTCACATGAAAAGATATAATCAGATATTTACAAAAATGTGGGGGGTGTACTCATTTTTGTGAGATACTGTATGTATATATATATATATATATATATATATATATATATATATATATATATATATATATATATATATATATATATATATATATGCACGTGTATATAAAAATTTTGTCATGATTGTTATTTGCCACGTCTCATCTCTACAGATGACCACAATATGCATAGTGACATCTTCCTTGATTTGGTAGAAATGATGAAAATCTGAAATGAAGAAACTAGCCTAAGGCACTATTTGCCTTTAATGAATAAAACCTGATATCGGTGCCTTGGTCAGTCAGGTTAACTTCTCAGTGTTGACTGTGTGTGTGTGTGTGTGTGTGTGTGTGTGTGTGTGTATGTATGTTACCTGTGTTTGTCCCTGGTGCTCCTTGGCCCTATTAGGGAGGAAGCTGGTTCACTCCACTGCCTACTTCAGCAGCCTGGCCACTTTTCTTGCCTGTTCAACCCCCCAAGGGTATAGATACACACACACACACACACACACCCTCTCTTTCCTCATGTACCTCCTGCTTAGTCACTGCACATTATTCAAGGTTCAACTTTTTCGAACTGGGCCAAAGTGACTGCAGTCCATTAATACACACACACACACACACACACATGTGCAGCTGGAATAGTGCTGGCCATCTGTGAATGATGTATTGGTTGCAATCTAAAAAAACATTGGTTGCAATCTAAAAAAATAGCATATCGCTCTTCAGTAGAGAATAAAAATAAAAGCTTGCATGGTGGCAGTTTGTTAGTAACCAAACCAGATGACTATGCAATAAGACATTGTGGCTCAAGGTGAAGTGTTGTGATGGGAGCCCTTGGGATGAGCTGACAGCTGAGCTTAACAGACACACACACACACACACACACACACACACACACACACACACACACACACTCAATCCACAGGCTCTGCCCTTTTCTGCTCTCAGCAGGTGGATCCTCCTGCACTGTGGACGACGAATACATAACAAACGGTGGACGACTCTGTCGGCCCGAAGCTGTTTTCCTATCCCTGCACCCTCGGAGTGCAATTGGTGAGAGCTGGCCGAGCGCCCCGGCAGCACCCTGAGATTTGAAACACAGCTGGATGCATTTCACAGCGCAGCTTGAAAGGAGGGCATGGAAGCATGATGAAGCTGCTAAACACCACTTGGAGTGTGGCCCGTGGGACACTCGGCAAGTGCAGCCTCTTAAAAAATAAGTTTTCTTATATCCATCCATTTTCCTTACTGCTTATACTACACAGAGAGCCTGGAGCTTATCCCAGGGATCTCGGGGCACAACATCACCCTGGACGGGGTGCCAACCTATCGCAGGGCACAACCGCACACACTAGGGACAATTTGGAAGCATGTCTTGGGGAGGAAACTGGAGTACCTACAGGAAACCACTGAAGCACGGGGAGAAGATGCAAGGTACACATACACACCCTTCCACAGATCTGTGCCTCGATACAATACTGTCTCGGAGGTCATTAGAGACTCCTTCCATAATTGCTACAAAAAAAAATCCTCATGGAAACTTTAATCTCAACCATTTTTAAAATCGGTGTATATGGAGCAATACAATAACTTGTTAAAGTTGTTAATATAGAAGTGTGCTGTATAGTAATGTATTAGATCAAGCACATTACACCTTCTGACCAATCAGTATCAAGAATTGTATATCACGTGCAGAAGGAGAAATGCAAACTTTTTGCTTATCTAGTACATTATATATAAATTATACATTGTCGTCAGAGGATGTGTTTAACTTTTAAAAACGGAGTGTTTAGGAAGAACACACTGCACTATCATTCATCTTCCGCAGTCGACACAACACAATAACGAGTGATTTAAAATACAAAATAACAAACGATGATCACAAATTTTATATCTTTGTGTACAGAGATTTCTCCCTTCCATTTTACAGAATATGCACAGAAAAAGAGTGCAAAGGGCTCAAAGAGCTCGGTACGGCTCTGATTTTCTATTATTTACATGGTAATTATTTTAATCAGCACAGCAGGGTGACTTATGCATCATGGAAACTGTTGCTTGGAGACCGAGCCGTGATACCTAATGACCCATTGTAATTTTTTTACTCCTGGAACAATACTAAAAAATATATATATATATTCTGACCTGAGCTTGATGTGTGTGGCTTGAGGATTAAAAAAATAAATAAATAAATTATTTTCGACTTAATAATAACAAGGCGAAATGGGTTTTTGGGATTGGAACCCCTTTTGAGTCACAATGATATCTACAATAATATTTCCATCCATCCATCCCTCTTCTACTGCTTATTCCTTTCTCAGGGTCACGGGGATCCTGGAGCCTATCCCAGTAAGCATCGGTCACAAGGCAGGGTACACCCTGGACAGGGTGCCAGTCCATTGCAGGGCACAATCAAATCCACACTCACACACTCATCAGCCTACCATGCATGTCTTTGGACTGGGGGAGGATGTGCCCTACAAATATATTTATGCATGTAAAATAAAGCTAAAAGACACTTTACCTCAAAATATAATAATTAAAATACTTCAAAATTCATATGATTTTTGCACTTACTGTATGTGTGAATCCATTTAACATTCTTTATCCTTGCCTCCTCTTCATGACACATTCACCCCTATGAAATATTTGGGAAAGTCACATGTTCACCTAGCATCAAATTTGATTTGAATTTCCTGAAGATCATGAGAAGGACATCCTCTCGTTCTATTTTTCTTTATTTTTTACAGGGTTTCATTTTATTTATTTATTTATTTGTTTTGTTTTGCTATATTTAAGCATAGAATTAGAAAATACACCAAATTAAACATAGCATCTTTGCTTAAAGTCATAAGAAGAGTAAGAATGTTCTATTGATTTGGTGTGAGCTTAGACTGTTTTTTGTTCTTTTTTTTAAATTAGGTATACCAAAAAAATCCTACTTTTTCCTACTTTTTGTTTATAGATATTACAAAAACAATAAGGATTTTATTATTGATATACTGTATATAGTTACATACTTATGGCCTATTAAAGCTGCTCATTTTTAAGATAAATGATAGTTCAATTGAACTGTGAGGTAATTTTGCTGTTTTCTAAATACTGTGGGCCATTCTGAACTATTTGACTTGTCTAAAAAATTTTTACTTATTATTTTGCATCATACTATTTCTATAATTAATTGTGTTATCACTAAGATATGCCATGAATATGAGTTTTGTTTTAAAGAGGAGTTATTTTCAGATCAGTATCATGTATCAGACGATACTCCGAGCTGTAAGGCAAAGGGGAATGGTAGCTTAGTGATTTGCATGTTTGCCTCGCATCTCTGGGGCTGGGAGTTTGAATCCAGCCTCTGTGGTACAGAAACATTTCTGCAGCATTGAAGGTTCCAATGAGCACAGTGGCCTCCTCCATCCGTAAATGGAAGAAGTCTCTAACCAGCAGGACTCTTCCTAGAGCTGTCCACCCCGCCAAACTGAGTGATTGGGGAGAAGGGCCTCAGTCGGGGAGATAACGAAAAACATGATGGTCACTCTGACAGAGGTCCAGCGTGTCTCTGTGTAGAGAGGAGAACCTTCCAGAAGAATGACCATCTCTGCAGCACTCCACCAATCAGGCCTGTATGGTTGTGGCCAGATGGAAGCCACTCCTCAGAAAAAGGCACTTGACAGTCTGGAGTTTGCCAAAAGGCACCTGAAGGACTCTCAGACCTCTTTGGCCTGAATGGCAAACATCATGTCTGGAGGACACCGGGCACCACTCATCACCTGGCCAATATCATCTCTACAGTGAAGCATGGTGGTGGCAGCATCATGCTGTGGGGATGGTTTTCAGCGGCAGGAACTGGAAGACTTGTCAGGATCGAGGAAAAGATTAATGCAGCAATGTACAGAGACATCTTTGATGAAAACCTGCTCCAGAGTGTTCTGGACCTCAGACTGGGGAGAAGGTTCATCTTCCAACAGGACAATGACGCTAAGCACACAGCCAAGATAACAAAGGAGTGGGTACAGGACAACTCTGTGAATGTCCTTGAGTGGCCCAGCCAGAGCCCAGACTTGAACCCGATTGAACATCTCTGGAGAGATCTGAAAATGTACGATGCACCCCATCCAACCTGATGGAGCTTGAGAGGTCCTGCAAAGAAGCATGGGAGAAACTGCCCAAAAATAGGTGTGTGAAGCTTGTAGCATCAGTCTCAAAAAGACTTGAGGCTGTAATTGGTGCCAAAGGTGCTTCAACAAAGTAGTGAGCAAAGGCTGTGAATACTTATGTAAATGTGCTTTTCTGTTTTTGATTTTTAATAAATTTGCAAAGATTTCAAACAAACTTCTTTCATGTTCTCATTATGGGCTGTTGTTTGTAGAATTTTGAGGAAAGAAATGAATTTAATACATTTTGGAATAAGACTATATATATATATATATATATATATATATATATATATATATATATATATATATATATATATATATATATATATATATATATATATATATATACACATTCTTCTTCTTTTCCACCCACACTTAGTAGCGTATTAGATGACGAGAGAGAAATCCCTCCCGTCGTTTCCATAGCGGTTAGGGTTTTTACGGGGACGAGTTGCTAGCCCGACGCCCAAACCTCCCTTTTGCATCTAGGCTTGGGACCAACAACGGCGGACACTCACACACCCATTCATACACTACGGACAATTTAGACACGCCAGTCAGCCTACCATGCATGTCTTTGGACTGGGGAGGAAACCGAAGTACCCGGAGGAAACCCCCGCAGCACGGGGAGAACATGAAAACTCTGCAAACATGCTAACCACTAAGCCACTGTGCGCTTATATATATATATATATATATATATATATATATATATATATATATATATATATATATATATATATACAGCATTATTCCAAAATGTATTCCAAAATATTGCAAACAGACAAAACACAGGAAACGCGCTCTCTGCAAATCTGGCTTTGAACTAGAATACGTGATCAAACATAGACTTACGACCGCTAGCATGCTAAACTCTACCATCGCTACAAACCATAATACTGTGCTCGCAGTCGTGCGAGAGGTTTAAAAAGCCAACATAATTACTTTAAACATAAACACCTCGTTCAAATTATGCTACACCCTCGCACATCAAGCCAATGTTTAAACAGGAAGAGAACGAAACCAAAACAAGAATCACATGTCCACATAGAAATTGCACCGCTGTGCCATCTGCTGGCGGTGGCGTAAAAGGGCCAAAAAACCTTGATTTTGCTGCAGCTTTTTTTTTTTTAATTTGTGTTAAAACTTGTGAAAAACTACTTGAATTATCGAAATTGCAATTGTATGAAATAGTTTTACAAGGTCTTTCATAATGATGTTTGTTGGTAAATGAGACCTTTTAGTTATACTCATGTTCCACACACATGACGGGCAGGCTGTGGCGCAGGTGGTAGTGCGGGTTGTCCACTAATCGTAGGGTGGGTGGTTCGGTTCCTGGCCCAGATGACTCCATATGCCGAAGTGTCCTTGGGCAAGACACTGAACCCAATGGCAAGTTGCTCCCAATGGCAAGCTAGCACCTTGCATAGCAGCTCTGCTACCATTGGTGTGTGAGTGTGTGTGTGAATGGGTGAATGAGACACAGTGTAAAGCGCTTTGGATAAAAGCGCTATATAAGTGTACCATTTGCATGAATTGCAGAGGGATTTGGCCGAATGTGCATTTTGATGACATCACATGATGCGTCTTGGCCCAAAATCTGCAGAAAATATGTTGTAATCGAAAATATGTTGTATCGAAAATATGTTGTAATCGAAAAAAAAATTCAAGCACCTCACAATATTGCAGAGTTTGCTTGATGTTGCATTAAAATTTCTGCACTTGAAAAATCCAGGACAGTGTGACGATTTCCCCTCACGCTAGCGCGGGAGCATGCAGCTTCCGGGTTTTTCAGTGCCATTGACTTGAAGGAATTTAGGGACTAGTAAAAACTCCCCTTATGACAATTGATTATTATTTAATGCCCAAAGAATTAATTCTCTTGCTTTTTTAAATGACATCTTTTTGTATTTCAGTAAATGACTAAATGCCGCATTGCACCATCTTGTTTACGGTTGCTTAGTGATCTTTAAGTTATTGGCGATGGTGGTGTAACAGCATACTTCTGGTCACAGTAGTTGTTCCATTCGCAGCTGCTGCTTAAGGTCCCTTTTGTTTACTTTTCACGCGTTTGTTTTGTTATGGTTTATGTCCCGCCTCAGCCCCTGTATTGTTATTGGTTGTTTCCCATAATTGTTTTGTTTCACCCTTGATTTTGTTTAGTATTTAAACCCCTCGTGTTTCTTTGTTTGTAGCGAAGTATTGAGTGTATTCATTGCACAAAGCTTTGTTATATTGTTCTCATGTCTGGTTGAAAAAAAAACAAACAAACAAAAAAAACGTCGGGGTTAACATGTCGCATGTAACCCTGTTCCCTGAGAAGGGAACGGGACGTTGCATTTAGCAGTATGGGAACACCTTGCACGTGACCGGTATCTGAAGCTTGTGTAAAATCATGCCTCTACTTATAGGCCTGCCATGATCAGGCAATTAAACGCGTCGCATGATATATATATGGCACCTGTGAACCACGCCGCCAGCCTCTATTATCTGAAGCGAAGACGCAATTCACAGGCCAGCCCCGGTATGACAGCGCTATGCAACGTCTCGTTCCCTTCTCAGGGAACAGGGTTACATGCGTAACCCCGACGTTCCCTTTCAAAGGGAACTTCGACGCTGCATTTAGCAGTATGGGAATGGGAATACCCACTCCGTCATACCGAGGGTATGGCCTGTTCAAAAATACCCAAACCCGAGGGTCAGTGCAGGACACTCAAGCCTGGGGAGGAATGAATATCCAGGCTGTAATAACAAATGACTGTGTGAGGCATAGACCACCCTGCAGCCGCACACACATCCTGCAAGGAAACCCCTTTGGACAAGACCTTCAACAATCCTAGTAGAGATGCACTGCTTTGACACAGCATCACTTTTCCTGTCGCTGCCAAAGCAGACTAGTAGCTGCTCTGACTTACGCCACTGGCCAGAGCGGTGGACGTAAGTACAGAGAGCGCTTACTGGACACAGTGGGTGCATTCTCTCTTGTTCTGGTCAGAGGACAGAGGATGGGAGAACACCACAGGGTGGGCAGCCAATGTAGTCACTTTAGGAATATAATCCGGCCTAGGATACAGGAAGGACTTGGCTTATCTAGGGGAAAAGTCAAGGCAGGAGGGGCAACAGGGAGAGCTTGTAGACCTCCCACTCGCTTGAGAGATGTCAGGGCCTGTAAAAGAGCTACCTTTAGAGTCAGAAGCTTCTCAGAGGCTGACTCTAAGGGCTCAAATGGGGTCCCTGACAGACCTTCCAAGACCACAGCAAGGTCCCAGGAAGGTATGCATGGCCTGCAGATGGGCCTCAGCCGACAAAAATGGACCACCAGACAAAAAGGCGCCACTTGAGCGCATACAATTTCCTTGTAGATGGTGCTCTAGCGTTTAACATGGTCTCTACCACCTCAGTCGTGTGACCAGAATCTATGAGCTGGTGCCCCTTAGGGGCCAGACCCACAGCTTCTTTAGTTCTTGCCAAGTATGATAAATCAACCCTGCGGCTTTTGAGATGGTAGGTCAACCCTAAGGGCTCAAATGGGGCACCTGACAGACCTTCCAGGACCACAGGAGGTCCCAGGAAGGTGTGCGCTGCCCGCAGATGGGCCGGGGCGGCCGCTCTGACACCACGCATGAACCTTAAAGTTAGAGGATGTTGCCCCCCCACAGAGGCTCCATCAACAGGGGCATGCGGCTGAAACGCCGAAAAAACGGCGCCCAGTAACCCTGATTGTAGAAGGAGCCCAGCCCGCTGAGAAACATTTTGTAAGAACTCCAGGACTGTAGCAATTGCGCAGTTCTCTGGGTCTAGGTGACGTTCCTCATGCCACAAGACAAAAAGCTGACACCTGAGTGCATTTGATTACCTTGAGGAAGGGATCCACTCCAGGGGCTCGCATGGGGCAGCCGACAGACCTTCCAGGACATAGAAGGTCCCAGGAAGGTATGCATGGCCTGCTGATGGGCCGCAGCCGTCTGACACCACGCATGAACCTCAAAGGTAGAGGATGTTGCCCCACAGAGGCTCCATCAACAGGGTTATGGCTGGCCGAAACGGCAGCCAAGTACCCTGATTGAAGAGGGAGCCCAGCCCGCTGAGAAACATTCTGTAAGAACTCCAGGACTGTAGCAATTGTGCAGTTCACTTGGTCTAGGTGATGTTGCTCATGCCACAAGACAAAAAGCTGACACTTGAGTGCGTACGCTCTCCTTGTGGATGGTGCTCTAGCTTTTAACATGGTTTCAACAATCTCAGTTGTGATACCCGAATCTATGAGCTGGTGCCCCTCAGCAGTCAGACCCACAGTTGCCGAGTTCTGGCCGAGCGTGATAGCCCTCCGGCTTGAGACAGTAGATCCGCTCTAGGGGCTCAAATGGGCAGCCGACAGACCTTCCAGGGCCATAGAAGGTCCCAGGAAGGTATGCGCGGCCTGCAGATGGGCCTCAGCCATCTGAGACCACGCATGAACCTCGAAGTTAGAGGATGTTGCCCCACAGAGGCTCCCTCAACAGGGCGTGGATGGCCGAAATGGCGGCCACATAACCCTGATTGTAGAAGGAGCTCACCCCGCTGAGAAATGTTATTGTAGGAGCTCCAGGACTGTAGCTATTGCGCAGTTATTGGGTCCACAGTGAATCCCTGCGGACGGGAATCTCCCAAGGAGTGCCATCTCGCAGAGATATTATCTCTCAGAACCATGTTCGACCTTTTCTGAGATTCAACCTGAGCCCCCAGTTCTTCACGTGGGCGAGAACAACATCTCAATGTTGAACCGCCAGCTCCCTGGATCGTGCTAGAATTAACCAGTCGTCCAGGTAGCTTGGTATACAGATGCCCTGGAGTCCCAATGGAGCCAGAGTGACATCTGTGCACTTTGTGAAGGTGCGAGGGGATAAAGCTAGCAATATTCCTATGCAGAAACATGCACCTTTTAGACCTATCGCCACAAACCAGTTCTCGAACTGGATCTGTGGCACGATAAGTTTGAACACCAGCCTCTGAACCTCTATGTCCAAAGATTATGGTTCAGATGATGCAGATCTAAAATTGGCCAAATATTCCCACTTTTTTGCAGAACAGGAAATAAAGGCTGTAAACCTGCCTCCCTGAGGGAACGGGGTACATGTTTCAGGACCCCATTGTCCAAAAGGGAGCTTACTTCCTCCACTAACATCGGGCTCTGGTCTGTGCTGACTTCTGTGGTGAGCACACCTGTGACCGAGGGGGTCGAGCTATAACTGGACCCGGTAACCCTTTCTATGGTAGACAGAACCCATGGAGACACATTTGGCCGTAGCTTGCACGCTGCCCGATGGTCTTCTAGTGACATTAGCTATTCCACATTGGAGAGAAGCATCAGATTTCCGTTGCCCTGTGACAGCTTGCTGACCAGGGAACACGAAAACTTGGGGACCACCTTGGCTAGGGGAGGCCCTACAGTAGCACTGAGGGCTACCTGCCCTAACAACCTCATGTCCCTGGATACATCCCTCCACAGCCCCTCAGGACCGCTCACCTTTGCCTGCTTGGTCTTTATGACCATTCTCAGATCAGGCACCATCAGATCAGATCAGGCCTAACAGCAGCGACTGTGGCCACCCGGTTCCCCTGGCTGTCTGCGGGGGTTGGCGGGCTGCCATAGTCACCCTCTGGGTTTCCCCCCATACTAGTGCTGGCCCAGGCTCCACTCGTGGACACCCAGATGAGCTTGAGACAACTTTTTTTTGCCATAAGTCGAGCTCACTCAGCAGGTCTGCTTGGTAGGCCTGCAACCCTGTCATTGTCTGCAGTGACCCACAAGCAAGACTACTACTGCATAGGCTTGCCCACCAATGCCACCTTGGATGCAAGCCGGCCCCTGTAATTAGTGCCTCCTCCACCTCGGGCATAGCTAAATAGCCATGCCATTCATTCCCACAATGGCCAAATAATCCAACATCGTGGAGTTATGACTATGGCTTAAGCATGGTTTTCCCCCAGAAGTGAGATTTTGTCATAACTTCTGGAAGACAGGGGAGTTTCTGCAGTGTGAAGTATTTACTTTCACTGGGTAATCACTTCAGGCAGCTCTTTATATGCTGCTCTCAGTTTTTAACACATCCTTCTAACTCTTCTGAGTCAGAGATGGATTATTACCCCTGTCGCTTTCCATAGCGGGAGGAGGAGTCTCGACACGAACTCCAAAATCCAGCAGAGAGCCGAACCCGGAAGACAGAGAGAAAGAGAGAGATAGAGCAGCGCTCGTCTCCAGCTCCTCTTCCGGATTTAAGAGATCCCCCGAACCTGAGACGATTGGCTGCCTCGGCAGCGGCCGGCCCAGATCCGCGAGGCTTTGAAACCCAACTCGCTCGGCTTCCGTTTTTGTTTTTTCGAGAAGTGCGCGAGTTGAGCTGCTTAATGTAGCGTTACCATGCGCAGCCTCTTGAGGTTGCCATCGCATACTACACCACTTACACTTCACCCAGAAAGTGTGCACTTTTCCCCCGTGATGAAACGGGAGCACGTTACACACATCTTTAACTCTTTCTCACTCATTACTTACCTCTCCTTTTCTTTAAAAAGGGATAGAAAAGTTAAGAGATTTTGAGAAAATATCGGGTAGAAATGAAGCGTTTTTGTCACACAAACAACAGACATGCAGTCTCGCTGAAGATAATAAGGCTGGCGGCGTGGTTCACAGATGCCATATATATATCATGCGACGCGCTTAATTGCCACGTCACCTGATCATGGCAGGCCTATAAGTAGAGGCATGATTTTACACAAGCTTCAGATACCGGTCACGCGCAAGGCGTTCCCATACTGCTAAATGCAACGTCGAAGGGAACTCTCTCTCTCTCTGTCTCTCTCTCTCTCTCTCTCTCTCTCTCTCTCTCTCTCTCTATATATATATATATATATATATATATATATTTTTTTTTTAATTTATTTATTTTTTTTAAATGTGCCTTGCCTGATTCATGTCAGTTAGCTTGACCTTTTGCCTGTTCTGACCACGCCTATGTTTCACAATTTGGATTTTTCTATTATAATAAAGCTCTTATCTGCACTTACATCCATCTCAACCTCCATTATGTGACGGATGGACTGTAAGGTAGGTATTTTATTTCCTACACCTATTAATGTAATTGTTTGATGTTAAATAGATCACACCTTAAAAAATGAAAACACAAATTCTGGATATGCTATCAGGTATCCACCCAAAAATAGTGTGAGATTTTATGTAGCATATCTCCTCATTCAAGTTAACGAATGTGGTTAATTCCTCAACTGACTGTAACAACCTCGAAATCGCATCAAATTGAATATCACTGTACGTACATCCTCAATTCATTGTCCGTGTATAATTTCAGTATCAGATCCACACATTGTCGTATTGTCACGGTTCTCCCGGAGTAACAGCGCGAGCTGAGCGCTTGCACACATGTGCGGACTTCTTCCGGGGTGACGTCAAGTTTTCGCCCCCTCGCGTCATGTGTGACGTATGCAGAAGTGCCCGCAGCTCGAAGCTATTGCGGACTAATGACTTTGTGGATATATACCGTGAGCCATGCTTCACATGGCGCAGTTGAATGCGTTGAATATATGTATGTATGCCATGTATTGCTCGAGTGCGACTTTAGCGAGACTTGGTTTCATGTCCTGTTTATGCATTAGCTATTAGCTATAGCCATAGCCATAGTCATAGTTAGCCTAGCTTAGTTTATTGAGAGTGTTTTTTTTTCTTGTTTCCATTTTGGTTTTGCATTCTTACACTGTAAATAAACATCACCGTTCATACTGCATTTGCATCCTGCCTACTTGTCTGCTGTCATGCCACGTGACACTTATCCTTTGGAGGAGGAAAGTGCTCACAAAAATAAACACATAAACAAATAATTTCGGCATTTTAATTTGAAATAATTAAATTTAATATATTATCTGATCGCAAAATATCAACAAATCTCGCTGTAATGAGATTATCAATATTTTAAAATTTCATCTGATAATGAAATTCTGCCTTCAAAATAACTTTATGATTTCTATATGCTGTTTCCCCCCCCCCAAGCATTTTGTTTTTCAATTTCAAAACAACACTTCAATATTCAATATTCAATTTTCCTTTTACTCAAGCTCTCCTCTTAAATGAAAACTTGCTGCACGACTTCTGAGAAAATCCAGATTTTTCCATGGCTATCGGGTTGGAATGCACTTTTCATGGTGTGTGTTTGCTGGTTTATCGGCGCCTGCAGCCCTGCCCGACTCCACACTCGATGTCAGCGCTGTGTTAATTGACTTTCTGAAGCACACTGTCACATACTCCATCTGCGCTGATGGGCCGCCGTTTTACACACACCCACACATACACACACACACACACACACACACACACCACTATGAATCTCCACTTCACACAGGGAGAGACTCCAGTCACAGCTTCCTCAGGAGTGCTGTTAAAGAACCACCTGCTCATCGCTGTCACTCACATACACACACACACACACACACACACACGCACACTTTTCTCAACATTTCACTGTCACAAAGCGAAACTTTCACAAATGGAAAAACACAGATGTGTACACTTGGTCTTCTATAAAAATATACTTTCTCACACACACACACACACAGAGAGAGAGAGAGAGAGAGAGAGAGAGAGAGAATTGATGTGAGCACTAAAGCACCACACTCATGTATATAATGAAGTATTTGAACACTTAAAGGAAAAAAGCTCATGTTTCATTTCTACCTAAAGAGAGTGATGCAGCAGTGCTTTAAATATTTCTCACCTTTCAACACCAATGATGTTGGACTACATCCTTATTATGACCTCAGCTTCAAGAAAGACTGAAACTTTTTACACACACACACAAACACAGCAATCAGACATACACCGAGACACACTGCACTGTCAAAACGCAACGCACCTGCGATACACACCACTACACACACGACATTATAACACACCTCCATCTGCCTCACATCATTTTATTATCACCATGCATTCTTTCTCATTACATCATGACACAAAAAGCATGTGTCCTAACAACAATCTTAATGCTTTGCTCATTCATTTACTTCTTTCCAGATGTTTCTTGACTTCCATCATGTTCAACCTGTGTGATGTGGGCGTAGTAATAATAATGATAATAATACAAAGGAAAAACTCCAAATAAAAGGCTGTTTACTTTAACAAGCCTTGCTGAGAGATCAGAGAATCAGAGAGAGAAAGAGAGAGAGAGATTGGACAGGGAGTAGAATAGCCCTTAGATTAATGTTCTGCAGCACTGATATTGTGTCTCTCGCTGCAGTAATGTAGCTGATCTGTAAAACTGACAGGCTCAGAATATACTGAGATGAAGAGAGAGAGAGAGAGAGAGAGAGAGAGAGCTTGAAAAGGTCACGAGATACAAAGCATCCTTTCCGCTTCTTATTAGAGCAGGAATCGGCTTTGTGACGCTGCCCTTTATAGCCTGTCAGACCTTGCATGATCTAAACCAGCTTCAAAAGTTTGGTTCGCAGTTCCTCTAAATGATGACATCAAAATCAGTGTGTCTACATGTACATATCTAGCCCTTTGTGAGGACCAAAAGTCCTCACAAAAAGTTGTTGTTGTTGGACATCCATTCGGAGAGTCCACCTCTGAATGAAATGTTACTATAGAAATTATAGCATGAGCTGTTACTATAGAAATGCATTAATATAAACCTTTAGGGATTATGTTTTTAAACATGTGCAACTTATGTTGAATACTGAATTGTCAGAAGATTTGACTTAAAAAAAAACCCCAAAACATTATTATAGGGAAAAAAAACTATTCAGGAACATTGCAACTACCAAACACTCCATTTAAAGTGACACTCATCAGCATTTTATAATGATTTCAGTGCTGCAGTGCTTTGGGAGCCCAGACTCAGTTTCACAGTATGAAACTGCCATTTGATTCATTTGCATCAATGCAAATTTGTCCACTGTGCAATTTTGACGAGATTGCCTAAGGCCATACGACGTTTCTACTACAGCAACTAAAATATGCTTACATCACTCTGTATTCGCTCTGTATTCTGCTGTGTGATGAAGTGTGATGAATAGATTTGTAATTGATAGCATGGTATGTGTATATTTCGTTCATTCGTTTTTCATTTCTGAAGTGACAAAAATGATTGGCTTTAAAACAATAAAGCTTTTGCGGTTCTCTTTTGATTTTTTTTTTTATCATTTCAGAATAAAATCAATGATCTTGAATGACCTAGATGTGGATCAGAAGTACAGGGTACAGGTGTTAATCTCAGGCTTCCACATGATACGATTTCGACAGTGAGGGCCGGCGGTAACAAAACCCCTGTGTATAGATATAGTACAATTTAACTTTGTAAACTTCTTGCAAAATGGACAGCAAGCAAGCCCCTGACAGCTATGTAACGCAGCAGCTTCCCTTTGGATTAATTGATTGCTTTTCAAAGTAAATGACAAAGATTATCACATTGTAAGACTTTATTGTTATTATTTGTTGTTCCTTTACATAACAGCACTTTTCCAATGGGTGATGAACACGTGCCTTCTGATGCGAGTATATTGATAGGGGATGAATGAATGAGGAATGAATAGAAAAATATGGTCTTTGATGCTGTCATGTGGGGTAGTAAAGAGAGATGTAATCAGGAATGCCAAACCAAAATGATTGTTTTTCATGAGTCTCTGTCTTCAAGTCCAAGTCAGGTCACAAGTTTTAGAAACTTGAGTTTCCATCTCTGGTAGTAGTAGTATGAACTGACTGAAACATTTGGTGATAGTGTTTTACACTACACTATTCAGTGACCTGGGGTGTGTGTGTGTGTGAGTGAGAGAGAGAGAGAGAGAGGGGGGGGGGTAGATCTTTTGTTTGAGAGAGAGAATATGAGAATACCAATGAGAGACTAAGAGGAATAAGAGAGAGAGAGAGAGAGAGAGAGAGAGAGAGAGAGAGAGGAATAAGAATGAGAGAAAGAGAGAGAGAAAGAGATATAAGGATAGAATAGGAATTCTGAAGAAAGAGGGAAAGCCTGATTGAAAGTGAAGAGTGTGTGTCTGTGTGAGAGAGTGAGAGAGAGAGAGAGGGAGAGATTGTGTGTGTGTGTGTGTGTGTATGTGAGAGAGAGAGAGAGAGAGAGTTAAAGGAATGAGACCTAATTGGTTAGTTGGACCCTCTGGACATATAAAAAGCAATGAGTGTTATTGCAGATTTGCATCATGCAGTTGCTCTAAATGAAGGAGAGCAGATTGTTTCACCCTCTGTGCAGGATTAGTCAGACTGTAAGATTCCACGCTAAACGCTGTCACTATGGTGATCATTAGTGACCTTATGGCCTCTTTGCATGATTGTTCATGACGCAATGAATGTGGTGTCCATATGTTTTTGAAAAGCAGCTTAATTTGACTATGGACCTGCATGAAGAGCAATCAACAGCAATGTTTCCTGGCTATCAAACAGACAGTAGAGGAACTGTCATGAAATTATAATGCAAGTTCCGAAAGTAGCTAGAAGACTCCAGATGACATCATAAATTCATTTGCATATCAATTCAATCACAATAATCATTTGCTTTTCAAAATGGGTTACAACAATGGTGATCAGTGATTGATTGTTAGGAACAAAGGTGATAAGTGATTGGTTGTTAGGAGCAATGGTGATCAGTGATTAGTCATTAGGAACAATGGTGATCAGAATACAAACAACCAATAATGCCAGATTGGCCGTAATGAAGCATTTCGACGGCTGCTATACTTTTTTTTTTTTTTTATAAAGTCATTAAATGAAATTAAACCATCACTACATGCTACATGTCTCTGAGTATGGCCCATAGTGCATATTATTTAGCCTCATAAAGAAACACACAGAAACACACACATGCTCACAAAGTGTTATTTCATTACCTCCAAAAGTGTAAACAATAAGCACATTTCCTTCACTTCCATCCCCATCTCTGGAGAACACCATTATAATGCTAGCAGTTTGAAAAGGTTAATTCGACAAGTGTCATGTGAACGAAAGGCTTTCCAGTTGAGTGTGTGTAGGTGTGTGTGTGTGTGTGTGTAGGCAGAGCAGGACGTGTGTGAAGGTGCTCGTGATCAGATCAGTGCTATATGTCAACATACAAAGTGTATCAGACCATCAATAGCAGTGCATCAAAAGGAAAAATAGCTGATATATGCAGTCGAGAAAAGCAAAAGGGCAAATTTTTGGCTTTGTCATAGGAACTGATTCCAAAAAAACAAAACAACAACAAAAAAGACCCCACTTCAGCTGGGTCAAACCACTTTGTGGCATTCACAGCAGATGGATTGTGTTAATTTGAGCCCAGTTAAGTCTATCTAGAGGTAATTCAATGCGTACACACATGCTTTCACTGTCCACTGGGCTATAGCGCCTGTTTACGTGGAGCAAACTCACTTTCTTTTTGATTGCTTTGTTACAATAGATTAATAGCCGTAATGAAGCATTGCGACGGCCGCTAATGAAATGGGGTGGTTCCTTGTGCTGTGCAAAGCCCCTAACCATATTTTTCATTCTACTCAGCGTTTCCCTACAGCGGGCCGAGCGCAAATTAATCTACTCAGCTAAATGAGGGCTGTACGAAAGCATGCAAACACCTAAAAATAGGTTGGAGCAAACAGATTGAAGGAACTGCAGTGGATTCTACAGCCTGCAGATGTGCTTTGTCTGATTTTAGGACCTGTTTCCTCCCTTTTTTATTTCGAGAATCAATAATAGTCTAAATCTGTTTACTTCCCAGTTCCTGATGAATTATAAACAACCTGCTTTTCTTGAGTTGGCTTGCATGCACACACACACACACACACACACACACCTGGCCTTTCTGCACTGCCATTTGGTCTGGCTCAGAGTAAAAAAGTATGTGAAGTTTGGAAAAGAATACTGGTGGGAAGAAAAAGTCTCAGTGTTAAAAGGAACATAGCTGAGAAGTTCTGAGAAAATGTTGTTGTAATCGTGCTTCTGAAGGCAAGGTTCACTTCAGGACACCCGGAAAAATTACTGATCTTCAGGATTCTTCAGTCAGCAGGGTTAATCTACAGCAATGGTCTGATTGCGGTTATTATTTTTTAATGACGTGGTCAGGATGTTTCTCTAAAACCTAAAAGCAAGTCTGTTTCTCCTTCTTATGATATTATACGAGATGATATCCCTGTGCTTTGGGGGTTTCCTTCGGGTACTCTGGTTTCCTCCCAGTCCAAAGACATGTGTTGTAGGCTGAATGGCATTTCCAAAATGTCTGTAGTGTGTGAATGAATGTGTGAGGGTGTGTGTGATTGTGCACTGCAATGAGTTTGCACCCAGTCCAGGATGTCATCCACCTCATGTCCCGAGCTCCCTGGGATAGCAATTCTGTTTAGGATAAGCAGTATGGAAAATGGATGGATAGATGGATAGATGAGCTGATATCTAAAACAGCCAGCAACTCAATATGATTTAGAGCTATTATAGGAACATAATCAAGAATTGGGATGTGTTATTTAATAAAACGAAAACAGAAAAGCAGGAAAGCAGAGCGACGTCCTCGCCAGAGCATGAAAGCGGGGCGAAGTCCTCGTCAGTGCAGGGATGCAGAGTGACGATCTCAGCCGAGCAGGGAGGCAGAGCGATGGCCTCAGCCGAGCAGGGAGGCAGAGCGACGGCCTCAGCCGAACAGGGAGGCAGAGTGATGACCACAGCTGGGTAGGCAGGCTGAGCAAAGTTCTCGGCAGAGCATGAAAGCGGAGCGACATCCTCGCCGGAGCAGAAAAGCAGAGCGATTTCCTCGCCAGAGCATGAAAGTGGGGCGACGTCCTCGTCAGTGCAGGGAGGCAGAGCGATGACCTCAGCCGAGCAGGAAGGCAGAGCGACGTCCCTGGCTGAACAGGAAGGCAGAGTGACGACCACAGCTGGGTAGGCTGGCTGAGCAAAGTCCTCGGCGGAGCATGAAAGTGGAGCGACGTCCTTGGTGGAGCAGGAAGACAGAGCGACGTCCACAGCCGAGCAGGAAGACAGAGCGATGTCTACAGCTGAGCCGGAAGGCAGCACGACGTCCACAGCCGAGCAGGAAGGCAGAGCGATGTCCACAGCCGAGCAGGAAGGCAGAGTGACGTCCCTGGCTGAACAGGAAGGCAGAGTGACGACCACAGCTGGGTAGGCAGGCTGAGAGAAGTCCACGGCAGAGCATGAAAGCGGAGCGACGTCCTCGGCAGAGCAGAAAAGCAGAGCGACGTCCTCGCCAGAACATGAAAGTGGGGCGATGTCCTCGTCGGTGCAGGGAGGCAGAGCGATGACCTCAGCCGAGCAGGGAGGCAGAGCAAAGTCCACAGCCGAGCAGGAATGCAGAGCGACGTCCACAGCCGAGCAGGAAAGCAAAGCAATGTCCTCGACAGAGTATGAAAGCGAGGCGACGTCCTCGTCGGTGCAGGGAGGCAGAGCGATGATCTCAGCCAAGCAGGAAGGCAGAGCGACGTCCCTGGCTGAACAGGAAGGCAGAGTGACGACCACAGGTGGGTAGGCAGGCTGAGCGAAGTCCTCGCGGAGCATGAAAGTGGAGCGACGTCCTCGGCAGAGCAGGAAGGCAGAGCGACGTCCACAGCTGAGTAGGAGGGCAGAGCAATGTCTACAGCCAAGCAGGAAGGTGAAGAGACGTCCCTGGCTGAACAGGAAGGCAGAGTGATGACCACAGCTGGGTAGGCATGCTGAGCTCCTCTGAGTCCTCTGAGTTGCATGAAAGCGGAGCGACGTCCTCGGTGGAGCAGAAAAGCAGAGCGGCCGCCCTGCTGCGAGCATATAAGTGGGCGACGTCCCGTTGTTGGTCAGGGGGGCAGAGCGACGACCTCAGCCGAGCAGGGAGGCAGAGCGATGACCTCAACCGAGCAGGGAGGCAGAGCGATGTCCACAGCCAAGCAGGAAGGCAGAGAGACGTCCCTGGCTGAACAGGAAGGCAGAGTGATGACCACAGCTGGGTAGGCATGGTGAGCTCCTCTGAGTCCTCTGAGTGGCATGAAAGCGGAGCGACGTCCTCGGCGGAGCAGAAAAGCAGAGCGACGTCCTTGCCAGAGCATAAAAGCAGAGCGACGTCCTTGCCAGAGCATAAAAGCAGGGCGACGTCCTCGTTGGTGCAGGGAGGCAGAGCAACGGCCTCCAGCCGAGCAGGGAGGCAGAGCAATGACCTCAGCCGAGCAGGGAGGCAGAGCGGGACCTAAAGGGGGGGGAGCCCTGACCCGAGCAGGGAGGCAGAGCGATGTCCACAGCCAAGCAGGAAGGCGAAGAGACGTCCCTGGCTGAACAGGAAGGCAGAGTGATGACCACAGCTGGGTAGGCATGCTGAGCTCCTCTGAGTCCTCTGAGTGGCATGAAAGCGGAGCGACGTCCTCGGTGGAGCAGAAAAGCAGAGCGACGTCCTTGCCAGAGCATATAAGTGGGGCGACGTCCTCGTTGGTGCAGGGGGGCAGAGCGACGACCTCAGCCGAGCAGGGAGGCAGAGTGATGACCTCAACCGAGCAGGGAGGCAGAGCGATGTCCACAGCCAAGCAGGAAGGCAGAGAGACGTCCCTGGCTGAACAGGAAGGCAGAGTGATGACCACAGCTGGGTAGGCATGGTGAGCTCCTCTGAGTCCTCTGAGTGGCATGAAAGCGGAGCGACGTCCTCGGCGGAGCAGAAAAGCAGAGCGACGTCCTTGCCAGAGCATAAAAGCAGGGCGACGTCCTCGTTGGTGCAGGGAGGCAGAGCAACGACCTCAGCCGAGCAGGGAGGCAGAGCGATGACCTCAGCCGAGCAGGGAGGCAGAGCGACGACCTCAGCCGAGCAGGGAGACAGAGCAACGACCTCAGCTGAACAGGAAGGCTGAGTGACCTTGAGGTAGCTGAACAGTGGTGAATTCCTGAGTCCGGTAGGAGATGGAGCGACATTTCTCACGGAACATGGAGGCAGAGTGACGTCCTCCACTGAACATGAAGGTTGAACAAGAGCCATAATAGGGGAGGAAGGGTGGGAGTTGGTCTTAGCCCCGACCACAGACTCCCCTCCTGTCAGCATGGCATGGCGTAGTCCATTATGAACATTGCCGGGTGTGACCTGGAGCATGGTCTGTCCGGCTGCGGCAGCCCTAGCATGTGGTTATTATGATTGAGTAGTTCATCTGTCTTTCTTCCCTGCTCCAATAGTCCTCTATACCACTCCTCATATGCTGCAAACCAGGCATCCATCTAGGTGATCTGCTGCTTCTGATAATCGGTCTTTCGTTCTGTCACGTAGCGAGGTCGAGGCAGAAGCAAGTGCAGATAATGACATTTAATTAAACAAATGTACTATGAAACAAAGACACTAAGACAACTTGGCATAACACTGTGGCATGAAACAAAACATCTAGACATAATTGACAAAAGTCTAGAGTCCATCTGTCCAAGTCGAGATTGTCTGTGATGTATCTGGCTGTTGAGGACAAGTGTGATAAATGCCATGGCTCTCCCTGTCATCTTGGCCATATGTTTTTCTTCTGCCCTGAACTCCATAGTTTTTTTTCTGGCTTTTTCACCATCATGTCCACTATTCTCAGGGTACATTTAAAGCCTTGTCCATTGATTGTGATATTTGGGATTCCTCAAGCTTCAATTCCTTTGAGCTCGATACAAAAGGATGTTATTGCTTTCACATCCCTTATAGCAAGACGTTCCCTACTGTCTGCTAAATACCCATCTATCTCCCAGTGGATAAAGGACGTGATGTTTTCTCTGAAACTCGAGAAAATAAGATATACGATGAATGGTTGTACAGATAAGTTTTTTCATAAATCGCATCCCTTTATTGCATACTTTATGGAGTTGCAGACAATACCCACTTAAAGGTTGGTGTATCTTTATAACCAGCGACAGTTAATGGGTAGCCATGATGAGCCGGAGGGGTGGGTTGTGGGTTCAATTTTGTTTTCCTTTGTATAAAAAGAAAAAAAACCTGTGAATATTTACTGCTGTTGCTCAAATTGTTTTTATTTTTGGGAAATGGTGGGGAGGACAGAACAGAAAAGGCGATAGATTTTAGATAGGCTTAGCAGAAATGTTCAAGAGGAATGTTTAGCAGAAAGGTTATTAGAAATGTTAGCAGAAATGGTTCATCAGAAGATCAGGAAAATGTTCTGTAGAACTGTTCTGTAGAATTGTAGAAATGTTCAGTAGAAATGTTCAATAAAAATGAAACTTAAAAAATAACTGACAAAAGTCTAGGACAATGAAAGACAAGGAAACAGTGCAGGCAATGACTAGATATACACGAGTGCTAGATATACACAGGTGCAGGTGGTCATGTGACAGGCAGTGCAGTGCAGTGGCTGATGGGAACTGGAGTCCAGAGTTTCATGATACATGACAGTCATGTCACCGAGAAAATGGAAACCACAAACTCCTTCATCATCTATAGAAAATTAATGAACACCTTCTGACAAGTCAGAATCAAGAATTCAACAGTGATATGGTATAACATTTACAAACAAATTATATAGTCGTTATAGTATATAGTGCAGAATGCTAGAATATATTTCTACAAAAAGGGGGGGGGGGGGGGCTTTAGGCGGAAGTAAATAACATCATAAAGTTATGAAAAAATATCTTTGTGGTTATTTGCTTAATTTAATTCTGAATATATATAATTTATTCTAAGAAAAAAAAACAATTATTTAAAACAATATTCTCTAATGAAACCATGTTTCCTCAAACAAGTCACTTAAAGTTTTTAACAAGCTTGTTGAGAAGATGCCAAGACGTGCAAAGCTTCATCAGGATTAAGGTTAACCATTTAAAATGTACAATATTTTTATTTGTTTATCACTTTTCGCAGTCGCTGCATAATTCCATATACGTTTTAATAGTATTAATGTCATCACTATTATAAAGTATAGCATATCATATGTCATAGTAAAGAATGAAGACTGTCTATGAGTAAAGGTATACAAACATTTGCCTCATATGTTTTATAAGCCAAATATAGTAGGCTACAGATTATTCATGAAAAGTGAAAATTACAAAGATACTGTAATTATCTGCTGAAAATTTTCCTAGTCTTCAACTATGCAAGATGACTGCTGCTTCCACTCTTAGTATGTTTCTATTGAACATGGGTGAAAATTTCCAGAACCTGAATCTAAAACTGGCTGCTTATTCCCTACAAACCTCTCTATTTTAGGTATGGGTCACTGCCTTCTCCGCCCTACGAAGTGCCCTATATGTCAACTAGAGAATTGGGGCTCAGCCTAGCTCTACCTGCTGACAGAGTTTCAGAGTAATTTGAGTGTGAAAGGCCAAAAAATATACAAAGGTCCTATCAGGACGAATCACTGTCATTAAATTTGTCATTTGTCATTAAATCAGATGGATTGAAGGTGGAAATGTCAGAAGGAGACTGAGACACATAGAGAGAAAGACACACACACACACACACACACACACAACAGATACAAAAAGAAACAAATGAAGGACAGAAGAAATTCACAGCTGTTCCACAAGGCTGCGGATAGCTGTGTTCAAGACTTGTTTCAAATATAAAGATCTTTCCGGGTCTTTACAGCTCCCGATGGGTTGCTGCCAAAGCTGGCGGCCCGCCTCCATGGCAACCGCATGCTCGGCTGAAGACGGAGAAAATCGCACATAATTAGACTGTGGACATACACTGCCACCTCAATCAAGCAGCCGGGCCAGAAGAATGCAAGTCAGTGTTCCTCATGCGTGACGAAACACAGCTTCCTCCTGAGTACGTGCAGATCCGACTGCAGGTTCAGCGCCGATGCCAAAACTTCTTTAATGAAGGCTCTTCAAAATGAACTGAGCCAAAAAACATGATTAAAACAGTCTATTTATCGTCATATCTTATTTTTGCTGCATATTTATTTCTTCCTAATGAATTTACTTGTAAATATATGTAAATATGTGTGATTTATACACCACAGATTGGTCTTTTTGCAGACTTTATGGGGTTATCGCAAATCTGCGGGCGGGGCATGAGGAAGGGAAAGGGCTGGTAGCAAGAGGGGTGTGATTCTGCTTGATGCAAAGCTGAGTTAATGTTGATTATTTTCCTGTAACGTCCCTCTGACATGTTTTATTCCTCTTATCCTTCTACTACTGCAATTTTCCAACTATTATTACTTTTATAATTAATTAAGGAACAACTTATTGTACTTTTCTCTGTTTATAGTTACATTTAATGTTGTCGAACGTCCACTAAAACAAGTTAGTTCCTATTATGACTTATGAACAGTACAGTGTAACTGTTCCTTCACCTCACTGTTCATCCATCCTGAAGAATTTTCCATGGTGGAAAACTTACTGATACAAAATGCTTACACTGCAGACTCGTTCGATAAATGTTAAACAAACATGTCCTTACATCATTTACTCTTGTGCACAAAGTGCCCAGAAGAGTGGAGGTTATTATAACAACAAAAAGCAGGGACTAAATCTGGAATGGGATGTTCAAAATGCACATATGGGTGTGAGTGGTCAAGTGTAGACATACTTTTGGCCTTATAATGTTTTTCTATAACCTTATAAATGTAATTTCACTGGGAGTGCCTAAACTTTTGCACTTTCCGCATTTCATGTTTTTTTTGTTAGTTTTTTTGCTTTCAATCTGTTTAATGCAGGAAAGAAACAATAATTTACTTCACATTTACTTATGTTATTTCTATGAGGTCTTAAACTGAAAATAAGTCAAATGTAACTGATCTTGTTTGCCTAAACTTTTGCATGTTCCAAATTTTATGTTTGAGTTATTTTTATGTTCTTTCTTTCAGTTAGTTTAATTCAGTGTGTAATTACTCATTTTTTATTTACTTCCTTACTTTTTTCTTTAGAAATATTTGATAGGTTTAAAATATGTTCCCTTGGAAAGTCAGTAAAATGTCACTGGACAGGGGGTGCCTACATTTTTGCACAAAAGCTGTAATATTAGTCACAGTATGCTAGAGAGAAAAAATGGGCATCTCACATGTTGACAAGGTGTGAAAATGGTGTAGGAGTGAACGGTTTTCCACAACTTCACCGGCTCCTTACATCTCTCTTTATCCAGTGCCGGCGACGTGAGAGCACTCAAAGTCTGGACATTTTCCCCCAGCACTGAATGATCTGTTCTTGTCCTTCTGTCTCTGTGGTTACACACAGCTGCCTGACATTCTGATTGGCCCAGAGATGTCCCAGAAAGGCTTGGGAGAGCGGTAATGTCTTCACTGCCCATTAACGGTACCAGGAACTCATATCCAGCTGCATGAGTCAGCACATTTGGCTCCATCAATCTAATCAGCGGCGAGAAGGGAGGAGTCGTAACTATGGCATATAACAACAGCCAAATTAGATTAACTTGTGATTTACGTTTTTTAATAGAGGAGTGTTCAGAGCTTTTGATCAGCTAATCACCAGCATCCTGGATAGATGATAAGCAGCCCATGAAGACTCTAATATGCTCAAATGAAGGCTCATCCATTATGTTTCAGACTTTGCTCAGTTTTTTAGTCGAAACTGGGTGGGAAAGATTTTTTCTGATATGACTCATGCTTGTTGGTGACGAATACTTAAACTAGAGTGGACACTTCCTGACAAGGCCAGACAAAGGAGACAACATGGCTTGAGGTAAAAAATAAATAAATAAATAAATTCCTGTACTTACAGGACAAGCCTCGAATAAACGTTGAATAGTTCATGAATGAACCATCTCAGCACAGCCAACATTGATTGTTTTTGTAGTCGTTCATGCACTTGTTTTGATTTTACTCCTGTGTCTAGCCAAGTCTTATCACTGGTTTGTTACCCTAATGTGTTTGGCTGTTTTTCTACCCTTCTGAACTTTTTTTTCATGTTCCTCTGTTTGTGATTTTCCTAATTGTGCCTACCTCTTTGTGTTGTTTATGGATCTCCCTGTTTTGGTGTTGCCCTTATATATATTGACCCCCTCTAAGTATTAAGATGATAATTCTTGGATTTCCCAAAATAAATATCACACCGCTTTTGGACACAATACAGCTAATCAAATATTATTCACATTTGTCTCAAAATTATTATTAGGTTCATTAAACCCAATTCAAGTGACCAGTCAAACTGGCATAAAACTATAAGAAACTAGTAATTGATCCCAGTTTTAGAACCATGACACTACAGCATGTGAGCATTATCTGGCATGCTGAATGAAAATATTTACATCCATTCCACAATAATTTCCTCCTCTATGCTTGGGGCTTTTATTCTGAGTTCTCAATACAATTACATTTTATTTGTATAGACATCATCACAGAGCAACTTTAGAGGAACCTTTACAGATTGAAACACTAATGAACCAGCGAGAGGTGACAACATTGAGGAAAAACTTTCTGAGACCCACATGAGGACGAAACTGTGAGGTAAACCAGATTCAAAAGGATCTGGATTCCTGTTCACAATCAATATATTCAACCAGAAAGAAGTAGGAGTATATTAATTCTGTGCATTTGCTACATTTTTCTTTCAGGCCATTGCTCTTATTACTGCTCTGTTGTCTTACTAAGAATGAGGGATCTCAGAATGTGATTTATTTTGTGTGTGTGTGTGTGTGTGTGTGTGTACGTGTAACGTATTCTGTTAAATGGTCAAATGTAATTGTTGTCACATGGCGACAACATACAATTATGATACTGTAGTATATGCGTTCATAAATTGAAACAGGCCTACACAGCAAAAAAAGACACTAGGCAAAGTAGGAAAAACTGTTGTAATTTCAGACATTTTGCAATTGCATCTGTTTGATATTTTTTTTTTAAAATGTATTTTGAGTCAATAATCTTTCCATATATTTTTTCAACTTTAAATCCAAAGAAAAAATAAACCTCTGCAACATACAGTCTGGGAAATGCAGTAATTGGAATTGTAATCCCATACATTTTGTGGTATTTTTTACTATTTGATACTTTAATATGAAAACTTTTTAATATAAAAAATATTCTGTTTATGTATATATATATATATGTGTGTATATATATATATATATATATATATATATATATATATATATATATATGTGTGTGTGTGTGTGTGTGTGTGTGTGAAATATGACCTAGCCTGATTGGTTATTAAATATATTTATATGTAATCAAGAAATTTAAAGGCAGGAGAATGTCATTGCATTTTACTGGAACATACTGGACTGGACAAACAAAAATGACGATAGACACTAGCTAACAAGGTAAAAAGGTCAGTTTTGGCATTGAAGAAAATGTTTTGTGCATCATTAAACTATTAGAGTAAATGGTGAAGGAACAGAACTGATGATAGAGCGCAGTCATGGCTAACATTTACAGGCTGCATAAAGCATCATAAACCCTTTGTGACAAATGACAAACAATTACATCAACATAAGGCTGATTCAGCTCTGACAACAAACATCAATTTTGATGTCACATTGAGTGACAGATTTTCGCTGACTCAGGAAAAGCATTCTGAAATGCATTTACATAACGTTCCTACAACATTTCTCCACCATTAATAGTTGTAGGAATGTTATCTACTAACGTTTCCATAATTTTCATGTTTGTCTGAGAACATACAGTTGTGTAGCAACACACTATAGAAACATTATTTACAATCAGTATGTTGCAGGTTGAACCTTCTTAAAGTCTGAAGAGAGCTTCCTGAATAATCTAATCACACTCTCTGTTAGCTGGGGAAACATCACGGTGATATACTTAAGCAGTTTTCCCACCAACTTATTACATAAACATGATTTTTACCTCAGAAGTTCAGTTGTCCTCCCCCTCTTTACTGTCCCAAGGGTTGGAGGAGGCAGCTTAAGTGTGTGTGTGTGTGTGTGTGTTTCTGAGTGTGTGTGTGTGTGTGTGTGTGTGTGTGTGTGTGTAATTGGTTAGCAGGCTAGGAAATACACTGTAATTGACAAGCATTGCTTTTGTCAAATGTGGGACTCAGGAGCTGTCTAGAAGCAATACTAATACATTTCTATCAATTGAGCCATCCATCAGCAGGTGGTGGTGACACAAAGCGCTCACCATAGCGTCGTCAATATAAAATAAACAACCGCCTCACGATTAAAGATGCAGCAGAACAAGGAGGGATGACGAAAGGAGCAAAAGACAGTAGTATTAATGAATAATAGATGCAAACATGGACTCTAGCTGTCTCTTGAGCCAGGTCACATTTAAAAAAACACTGTTATGATTTTTTTTATGACTAGTGGAAACTTTTAGTACAAAGCTTCAAACTTCAGCATAATAATACATTGTAAGAAAGGTTAATAAAGTAACCAATACCTGTATTTGTAACATGTGTTGAAAGGCAACATGTGCTATAAGTGCTTTAGTAAGGGTAAATCTAAGAATCATAATCCAGGTGGAGCTCCAAACACAAACCTCAAGCAAAGACAAACAAGGGTCTAAACTAGGAAAATGTTTAATAAGAAAATACTTTGAAACATGAAAAACAAGGCTTGGTAGTAGACAAAACAAGGCTAAGCAGAAAAAATAATCTAAACAAATCACAAAAAAAGGTGAGCACAATCAGTAACAAATCAAAGGCTGGACTAGAACAAAAACCAAAACAAGTATGAGCAACTGCTGTTTGTCTACAGAGCCCCTAAAGGGACATGACGGTGGAAAAAAATTGGGATGGGAGAAAAAAACATTTCAAAGCTATTGCGTTCTCTCACAAAACTTTTGCATTCCCCAGAGAAATTGTTGCATTCCCTCGCAAATATAGCCTACCTATTGTGTTCTCTCGCGAAACCTGTGTTCTCGCAAAATACTTTTGTGTGGTGGTTCACGTTTGTATCTTCACAGCATTACTTGAGTAATTTTTTCATCGAAACAATGCTCTTTCGCATAATATCCTTTTGAGGTGTCTTTCATTTATGTCAGAACCGTGCCTCGAACTTAACACAGATCGTATTTCTTTATATTTGAGTCCAAGTTCAAAATAAAACTATGAACTGCTCCATTGTGAACCTACGGAGCTGTCTGAACTACTACAAGAGGGAAAATAAATAGGAAATGTTTGATGGAACTCAAAACAGGTTTTGCAAAGGAACGCAAAAGTTTCTCGGGGGAACGCAAAAAAAAAAAAAAAAAAAACTCTCCCATCTCAATATTTTTCCACCACCATGTCCCTTTAGGGGCTCCGAAGTTTGTTACCATGGAAACAGAAAGGTAAAATGGGGAAATGTGACAGTATTAATTACAAACCAAATAATAACCGAATAATCAACACTTGCATTGAATAAGTGATATAAACAAAATCTTAATGATCATGTCTGTGCTTGTTATCTGGAAAACCTCAAAGCTGTTAATAATTTTGATAAAGTTTGATAACCTTATCAACATTTATGGCATGCTGTCAATCCGTTTTCGCCAACGAATGTACGTTTTAGTCATGGATTGAATAAACAATCAGTGCAGGTAGATTTAGTTACCATTTAAACAAATGTCAATCAATACACATTATAGTTGCTGAATTCTCAAATTTGATTGGTCAGAAGGTGTTGAAATTTTTTTTTATTATTAATTATTATTTTATTTTATTTTTTCATTTTTCCCCCCACAGGTACTTATATGGTGAAAGCTGCACATATTAACTTCAAGAGAAACTAAAAACAGAGGCTGATGAGCAAAAAATTTATTATATATATTGTTGCGACGGACCAACAGTCGGCGCAGGACAAGAAAGTCAGCCTCGCGCCGGACCCAATGCCAACTGGAAGGATCGTCACGGTGGAGCGGAGCCGCCGACACCACACCGCCCGGCGATTGGGGAATCAGTTGGGAGAATCCCAGCAATCCGATGCCGGAAGAAGGATATAAAAGGACGCCCTTCTGCCATTGCAAGTTCGAGTACCTACTCACAGGCTATGTCTGCATCCGTTGGTTGAGAAAAGGTATTCCAACCGCAGATGCAGCATAATAATCTCACTAACCTCTCTCTCTCTCTCTCTCTCTTCTCTTGTCCTCTCCCTGAAGGTTCGGGCACGGACGAGGACGACGGCTGGTGAAACTGTGCTCGATGATGAATGACGGCACGGGAATCCCGACACGCCCCCGAGAATGCTTCTATGCCAGCCAGGCCTCCACAGAACCTCCCACACTCCGCCTCACACACACCTCCTCCCCGCCGACCGTGTTGTAAAATGGAGCCCATGCTAAAGCACTTACTGGAGACTAGCATCCAGCAACAAGCCATTACACAGCAGCTTGACGAAAGTCTCCAGGTCACGACCCAGATGCTGGTGGCTCTGAGGACCGAGACCCCCGCGGCTTCCACACCCCTCCCTGACCCGGGATGTGAGCTCCGCCACCTGCTCCCAAACCCCCTCCACCTCCCCCCGACGAAGACCTCATGGCATACTTCGAGACTTTTGAGAGTATCGCCCGCCGAGAGGGATGGGACTGGGACGACTGGCCCCGTGCCCTTGGCCCACTGCTCACGGGAGAGGCGCGCAAGGCTTACTATGTCCTCGAGCCGGAGGATGCTGATGACTACGAGGCAATGAAGGAGGGAGTCCTGGCATGGTGTGGGCGAACCTTCTACCAGGCGACGTCGGAGTTCCATCGCTGGGCCTATCAGCCAGGGGCGCAGCCACGCGGCCAGCTAAACACCCTCATCCAGATTACCAAAAGGTGGCTGTGACCGGACCAGCAGACTGCCACGGAGGTGGCGGAAAAAGTGTCCGTGGACCGATTCCTGAGGGCATTGCCCTGCACCGAACGCCAAGCCGTAGGGGTCCAAGCACCAGCAATGCCCCAGGCGCTCCTGATGGCCCTTGAGTGAGCAACGGCCACCCTTGAGCTCCTCAACATGCCCCTCGGTGCCTCTGGGCCCCGGCTTGACCGCCAACAACGTCCCGGCACCTGGAGGACCCGCCGGAGGTTGCCCATCCATGTAACCCCCGGGGCCGAGCCCATGAGATGCCGCCACTGAAGATAAGTCCTCCTTACACACTAATCTTGTGTCTTCTGTCTTCCATCAGGTGAACTGGGAGGGGAAGATTGGTCAGGAGCAGAAGGAGGACGGCTGCCTGAAGCACTGTTGGGCACAAGTGTGAGTGATAGAGGGAGGCGACCAAAGCCCTGACCTAAGGCTCCCTACCTCGTACTTCCTTGTCCGAGGCGGTCTACTCTACTAACGGACATGCCGCCGGGGGGAGCAGGTGGACCTCCTCGTAGTACCTAGGTCAAAGACACAATTAGTAATGCACCTGGCCCATACCACCCCTTCTGCGGCCACCTGGGGCCATGAAACACCCAGGAAAAACTGAGGGACCGATTTGTGTGGCCTGGGATGGACGCGGAGGTCCAGGGCTTCTGCCAGCAGTGTCCTCAGTGCCAGCGCAGTGCACTCTCATCCCTCTGCCCATTATCGGTGTCCCCTTCAAGCAAATCGGCACAGACCTCGTGTGGCCCCTTCCCAAATCTGCCACCCGGTACCCCGAGGTGGTACTCCTGCACAAAGCCACCTCCCCCAACATCGGCAGGGAGCTGGTACTCCTCTTCAGCCGGGTGGGAATCTCCAAGTATGTGCTGACCGACCAAGGTAAGCCGTTTGTGTCTAAACTAATGTCTGATCTGTGTCGACTGTTACAGATGAAGCACCTTAAGACGTCTGTCTACCACCCGCAAACCGATGGGCTGGTTGAGCGCTGGTCTTCGAATATGTGCAAGAGATGCAAGTGAGGATCGACCGGGTGGCGCCGATAGTCCAGGAGCACATGCGCGTCGCACAGGAGGAACAAGGGAGGGTATACAACCGCCCGGCGCAGTTGTTGAAGAAGTGGGTGGAATCGGCTTCGGTAGTTTCGGCGGATGCAGCCCGGGACACAGATCATGACAAACGTACCTGGGTCGAATTGGGGGAGGACCATACCCCCTCCCAGAGACAGGAGCTCAACGAGTTGGTGGACCAATTCTCTGATGTGTTTTTTACCTGGACACAGCTGGTCCACCATGAGATAAAAACTCCCCCCGGTGTAGTGGTAAGAAAGAGACCTACCATGTGCCAGAGGCCTGATGCAAGGTCATCAATGAAGAGGTGGACAGAATGCTACGGGATGGCGTCATAGAGGAGTCCAGCAGCCCCTGGTCCAGCCCCATCATCGTAGTGCCGAAGCCGGATGGGAGCATAAGGCTCTGCAATGACTTCTGGAAGCTGAACCAGGTGTCTGATTTCGATAGCTATCCACTCCCACGAGTGGACGACCTTGTGGAGCGACTGGGGAGGGCCGCTTCATATCCACCATGGACCTGACCAAAGGATACTGGCAAGTTATCCCAGTGAAGGATGCAAGGCCTAAGACCGCCTTTAGCATTCCACCGGCCACTGGCAGTACCGGGTTCTCCCCTTTGGACTACACGGGGCACCGGCCACATTCCAACGACTGATGGACATCCTCCTGCAGCCCCACTGCAGCTTTGCAGCTGCCTACCTGGACGACATGGTCATCCACTCCTCCACGTGGTCAGATCACCTATTCCATCTAGGGGAGATCCTGAAGGCACTCCGGAAAGCCGGCCTGACAGACAACCCCAAGAAATGCCACCAAGGGTTATCTGAGGCCCAGTACCTGGGATGCCACATTGGCCGAGAGATGCTGAAGCCACAGGCAAAGAAAATTTAAGCCGTAAAAGACTACCTTCGTCCCACGTCGAAAAAACAGGTACGTGCCTTCTTGGGGTTGGCGGGGTACTATCGGAGGTTCATACCTAACTTCTCTGCGTTAGCTTCCCCCTCTGAGATCTCACCAAAAAGGGCCAGCTGGACCGGGTGAAATGGTCAGCCGTGGCAGAGAGAGCCTTCCAGGCTCTGAAAGGGACCCTTACCAATGCGCCAGTACTGCGGAACCCGGACTTCATGCTCCCGTTCAAGGTGGATGGCCAAGGCCAAAGATACGAATGCCAGGGTAACCCGTTGGTTTCTCGCCTTACAAGATTTTTAATTTCAAGTCCAACACCAGGTGGGGGCCCTACACGGGAATGCAGATGGGCTCTCGCGGCGAGACACGCTCTGGGCCCGCCACCCAGCAGCAGTAGGCTCGGAGCTGAGGGGGGGTACTGTCACGACCGATCAACAGTCGGCACGCAGGACAAGAAAGTCGCTCCTTCCCCAACTGCTGCACAGGCGCGAAGCAGACAGCCTTGCGCCAAACCCAACACCAACCGGAAGGACTGCCACGGTGGGGCGGAACCGCTGACACCACACCGCCCGGCGATTGGGGAATCAGTTGAGAGAAACACACCACTCAAAGGATGCCCTTCCGCACATGCGAGTTCGAGTACCTACTCACAGGCTATGTGCGCATCCGTTGGTCGAGAAAAGGTATTCCAACCGCAGACGCGGCATAATAATCCCACTAACCCCTCTCTCTCTCTCTCTCTCTCTCGTCCTCTCCCTGAAGGTTCGGGCACGGACGAGGACAATGGCTGGTGAAACTGCGCTCGACGGTGAATGACGGCACGCGAACCCTCACAGACTCTTCCGGGAACCCCGACACGCCCCCGAGAGCGCGTCTACGCCAGCCCGGCTCCCACAGGACCTCCCACACTCAGCCTCACACACACACACCTCCTCCCCCCCATCAACCATGTTGTGTGAATAAGAAAATAAAGCTTTGATCTCTTTACTACTACAACCAGCTTCCCGTGTATCTGTGCTCCGCCTTTCCCCTGGGCTATTCCCGCTACAATATATTGAATAAATCAATACCACCATTAATGAAGACAGCCATAACACACTTTACTTGGAGCTGGTGTACTTGGTGATGTCCTTTGTGCGCTCTAACACGGCGTGCTTAGACAGCTTGCCAGGAAGCAACAGGCGCACAGTGGTCTGGATCTCCCTGAAGGTGATGGTGGAGCACTTGTTGTAGTGAGCCAGATGAGAGGACTCAGTTCATGATGGACATGGCCTTAGATGAGATACCGGTGTCAGGGTGCACATGCTTCAGGAGCTGTAAACGTAGATGGCGTAGCTCTCCTTCTTGGACTTTCTGTGCTTCTTGCCTCCTTTGCCGGCTGTCTTTCTTAAATCCCTTGGCTGAATCGGGCATAATGCATTTCTCAAGGAAACGGAGAGGGAATGACATATATATATATATATATATATATATATATATATATATATATATATATATATATTGTTGCGACGGACTGACACTCGGCGCGAGGTGAAAGGGAATCGCTCCTTTTCCAACTGCCATACCGGCACGAAGCAGGCAGCCCCGTGTTGGACCTAGCATTAACCGGAAAGGACGCCATGCCGGGGAGGACCCACCGATGCCGTACCGTCCGGGGATTGGAGGATCGGACGGAAGAATTCCACCACTCTCTACCCGGATGGCGGAAATAAAAGGATGCCCTTCCGCCCCGGGAAAGTTGAGTACCAACTTACCGAAACGGTTGGCGTCCAAAACAGATCCTCATACAGGTATTCACCCGTACTCCCTTTAAAAGCTGACATATATATATATATATATATATATATATTGTCTGTGATGTAAGAGGAATAAAACACTATTGAACATACTAGGAATATAACCAACCTTGGGGATATAACTGTAGTTCTTCTTCATGTCAAGTTGCATCACACCACCTGGTTAGTGATGATTTTCTTATGACAGCATGTACCCAAATTTTATGTAATGCAATTATCACAAATGGTTGCTTTTAGGTTTCACCAACATGACTCCTGAAATTTCTATTTTGGTGAATTAAAAATGGAGCGGGAAAATATAATAGACTTTTGTTTATTTGGGTTTTCTGTCTGACTGTCTGTCTTTACAAAAAAAAGTGAAAAATCATGAATATGAGCAAATATCTAGGATTGCAGTAATATCAAGTAAATATATAGTGTTAAACTTTTTTCAAACATTTAATTCTTTAAACTGGTTAAATTACTGAGTTTGAAAGACTCAATAACATTATCTTTTATACAAAAATGATCAAGTAAAATTAGCTTGCTCTGCTTTTTTGCTGAAGATAAAAATAAATAAATAATTTTCTAATATTTCTTTGATGCATTTTTGCACTATTGCTTTAAACACTGATAAAACAGATGAGGTGTAGTGTTAGTCCTAGATTAGTTCAGAGATTTATAGCCAACATGCCTCTGAGACAAATGTAAGCTAAATTTGAAGATAATGATAGAAACAGATATTTCAGAATAAATTAGCTGTGTCGAGTCTGGTTTGATAATGTCTTCAGTGTTACGACACGTAGACTGGAGGCGGATGCAGGTGCAGGTCAAGGTCTTTATTGATCATGAAACTCAAAACACAGGTAAACGCGGTCCTCATCGGGAAACGTGGCGTAGAACAATATCCTTCAGAGCATGGAGACAAACGACACGACCGCTACAAACACATCAACTAATATTACTGAGTGACGACCCAGGCATTTAAATACAAAGTAGAATCAACTCAAAACACAAACACCTGTGACAAATCAAAGTTAAAGCTAACAATCAATCCAGAAGCAAGCAAACAAAAACAAAAAAGTCACGCTGCTGGCCATAGAGTGTTCAACCTGCTTGAATTTTTATGTGTTTCACTTTTTTTCCTCTCTCTCTTTTTTCAACATTCAACTAGCTTCCACAAACAATATGACGTAATTGGGGAGCCATGTTGTGCACGTGATTGCTAAGTGAACTCCTCAGTCAAACAAGTCTATGATTCATCATTACAAATGAGGCCTGACACAAGCTGATTCATTTCAAAATGGATGAATGGAAATTTTAGCAGTGCCACCTGCAGTACTGGGATACTTGTATGCAACAGCCACAGACAGTATGCGAGCTGTAAGCTCACCAACATGGATTTGTTTTTGTGCAACGCTCGCAGACCTCATCTCCACATTAAGTATGCTGTGGATTTTATACTCTGTGAATACATACACCAACATGCAAGCTGGAACACAAACACCCACTAGCATACACACACCCCCCACACACACATTCCCTCAGCGCCTCGAGACAAGATCCACAAATACACGCGGAGCCACACGCCCGCACACACAACCCCCTCAGGACAAGCGAATGCACACGCCAGCATGCAAATGCTTTCCTGCATTGACAAGTTGATGTGAGGAGACGGACAGGTGGATGCATTAGCGCAAGCAACAAAGAAGGCCTGGCCTACTTCTCTCAGACTGTAAATTACATCACACACATAAACACACGTACACACACAGACAGAAGGACTGCATACACGACAGATGCTGAATGCCACTTTCCATTACAAAGCCTCCATTAAACAAGTGCACTAGAGACACAGTAAATAGGAGCACGTGGACAATAGCATGTGATCAAATGAGACCTGAAAATCTATGTATTTTAAGAAATCTTTTCAAACAAAATATTTTTTTGCAGTTTCATTAAAGTATGTTTTTTTACACTAGTAGACATAAATTATACAAATTAAGCATGATGCGCCTTCCTAAGGCTTCTATTCAGACTCCAAATTAGCAAAGACATTTCTAAACAGCTGGCCCATGGGCCAAATCTAGCCCGTGTGTAAACTTTATGTGAGCTGCTATGTAATTTCATATCAGTTTAATTAAAGAGAAAACGGTTTGGTTTTATTTTAACGAGTTTTAATAAAACTGAGGGACGCCGGCCAAGCTGTAAACAGCACCATATTCAGAAAACACATTGGCAGCTATATTACATTACATTCCTAATGGATGGATGGAACACTATGGTGAACACAAACATCAGTAACATATGGACACAGAGGAGAGATGCAAGAAATTCCTCTATTTGCATGGTGTGGTTAGCAATTCTAGCTAAACTATATGAATAACCCATTTCCTCAATATGATGAAGATATGTATTATTGCTGATTTGCTACATGGTCAATTTACTTATTAGAAAAAACAGACCAGGTACACATGAGTTCCGTTTAATATACAGCAATATATAATCTATTTAAAGGCTACACCATGGTTAATACATTTCTAATAGCTTTCACTTCAGTTCAGATCCTGAGAAGAATCTTTGTGAATATGCACTGTAATGAATGCACTGTATAATGCATTATGAATTTCAATAAACAACAAAATTATATAATCTTTTAATTGCTTAAAATAAAAATTAGTATCTGATTAGCTAGAGTACCAACTTTCCATCGTCTCCCTTCTACTTATTCGGTTATGACAAAGTTAACAATGATCATAGAAAATACTTACCACAACTTATTGATTTTTTTTTTTACTGTGGCCATTGATCCAAACATTTTACTAGTTCATAACATTCATTTAGTGACCGCATTACCTGTTCAGGAGAAATGTAGCTCATTGAGTAGCTATTTTGAAAATGCAGGGATGGGGTTGTAGACACAGTGAAGGGGTCCAAGCACAAGATTTGTGTACAGTACACTTGCTTTGAGAACATTGGGCCTCAAGCTGTATACAAACATATTTATTTGTACATTGTCCGTACGAGCGTTAAATTAGATTTTTGGTGTTCATGAAAATCCTGGAAATTCTTAAAAAACATTTGTATTCTACTCAAGCTCCTCAAGCTTTTTTTTTTATTAAAAAATATGAAACAATAAAGAAGGTGAGCCAACACAAACCCCAAAATTAAAACAAATTAAAAGAATCATTCATTTATAACAAAAGAAATGGGGCCGTATAAACGGAGGACAGGCCTGTCTATCTGCGGACAGCTGTAAACAAATGAGTGAAAGGATGTTTAAAGACCAGTATAATTTTCCTTTTTCGCAAGAAAGCTGAGTTGTACATTGTCTTTGTTTACCAAGGCATCTACTTTTAACATTGTGCACGTCGGCCAGGACACTTAAAGCAATTTTAAAATAGCCGTTTCCCTGTGTGACATGTGATCACCTTGGTACAGTGTAGATCTTTTTTCCTCCTCAAATACCATGTCACACTATTTTCTTTCTTATTTTTATCTCACTTAATTGAGACCTAATTAACCTTTTCTGTAATTTATTTCTAGATTTTGACCTTGACAGGTGCTGAACTTTTCACTGCTAACATTTTTTTTATTGACATAAAAGTGAGTCAAAATAACCTCCACTTCTGCCTTTCTGCATTAATTCTCATCATATCATCATGTTCTTTAGATATCCCCACATTATGTGCAATAGGAACAGCAATAAAAAATATCAACCAAGCACCTCTATGAGCTTGTTAATTAGCAAATAATTTGACTCCAATGATATACATGAAACCATACAGTGTTTGCTCTTGGTTTAACCCCTACAACCAGAGGAAATATTAATCATGGACATCTGCAGATTGTAGACATGCTAAAGTGCCTCAGTCTCCTGTTTCCTCCAGATAGTGGAAAAGGTCTGAACTGCCCATGGCATAAAAGAACCTCTTCCTCCCGCCTTCTTCCTGACCCCGGAGAGAGTGGCTAATAAATAGCAGTGCAGGAAAATGGCCTATTTCCCCTGCAGATGCATCAGTCACGCTGCAGCACACAGGCCCTGGGTCTCAGCGCTCTAACCGCTACCAGACTGGAACCACACAGATGGGACGGGGACTCATGCTGCGTCCGAAATCGTGTACTTCTACTCTAAATAGTGTCGCAGAATAACACTCGGAAAATGAGAAATGTGGCCAAAAGCATAACATTCATCAAAATAGTACATAGATGAAGAAAGCCAGCTGATCAGAAGCAGAAGTGTGTAAATGCTGGAAAAGATTAAAATCCTTAAATCGGTTATGTTTGAGTTGATTTTTCAGTTTTTGGTTAATTGCAGATGCAGGTGGTGACATGACATAACTATTCTCAGCATTGCTGTTGTATAAGAGGAATAACACTAACACAATAAACACTCTGTGTCAAACTATTAATGGAAAATAATAACTGACGTCATATGACGCAAACATCTTGGTTCGTAAAAAATACAATCAGCTAGAAACTCACTCCTCCTGTGGTCAGAAGTTTTATTGCCGAGGAGATGTTTAAAACAATAATTAAAATTAAAACTACTCTGATCCAAATAGGGCTATTGTCCAAATTCTCTTGTTCAATGTATAGCTCATTTCCCATGCTGTGTCTGCCCCTGTCTTATCAGTGGTTCACTACTCTAATGTGCTCAGCTGTATCAAGTTTCTTTGCTTCATTGCGAAGACTTGCCTTGCATTCGTATTGTTAATCTCCAAGCCACATTTCCCAGTTTTCTCAACTCTTTTTTGTGTTTTCATTTCCAAGCATGAAGTGCTTGTTACTACAGAAACCTTAACTACTGTCAGAGCTACTATAATAGAAAATTAATCACCACCTTCTGACCAGTGAGAGCCGAGAACTCACCAGCACTAAAATATACTGCATTTTAAAGCATTAAACACCATCAATGTCACCAGAATTTGCTAGCAACAGTTCTGCTTGTGCTTCTCTTTGATCATTTGAATGTTACAGAAGCACTGCAAGGCATTTGGGAAAAGGTGTGTGTGTGTGTGTGGAAATGCAATAATAAGTGTAGTGTCAGGGTGAATTCCTACATCTTGCAGGACATTTTGTGAGTTTTCATTTTTGCAAGTTTTCTTCAAATTTTAGCTGATGACAGGTTAAGTGCTTTGTGTGGAAAAACAAGGGCAAAATTTAAACCGTATAATAAAAATAAAAACAAGCCTAAGGACCCAATATGTTCAAGTAGGTAGGTTGGGTGACGCCAGAGGATAATAAGGGCATGAGAGGGAGTGACGGGTTGAGCACAATATTGCTAGTGTTATAAATATTTCTGTAATAAATTGCAATGAAAACATAAAAGAAAAATCCATAATTCATACTACATTTGTTGCTAGGAATCGGTAATATGAGGAATATGGTGATTTGGAGATGCTAGTCATGCAGCCCAGAGGTTTAGCTATATATAAATCTTCAATCCCCTTCGGTACAAATTTATTTTATGCACTATTCAAATATTAGGCTTATTATTCAAATATGTACAGTAATATTCTGAATATTTATTGACGCCTTAATAATTTTTTATTTCTGAAGTTTCCAGTGAGAGAACACAGTTAAAAGGTGTGGATTAACCTTGTTTCTTTTAATGCACCAGTTAAGTCTGCTAATAATTATAAAGAATTAAATATATAAACATATCTTTGATTAATTTTTTAAATCAGTTGTGTAATGTCCATGAAAAAAGCTAGTTCCTATAATCACTTAGCAGCTATTATTGCACACCTGCGAGTCGCAACCCAGGCTGAATAAAGTTACTGATGGCAAAGAGCTTTTGTCAGTGATACATATATTTTCTATGCACAGGAAAAAAACACAAGCATTCAAATCCATCAGGCCCAGTCACACACACACACACACACACAAAATAAACCCGGCAATTATGATTGAAGTGGCCCAATCCAGGTACCAAACTTTATCTGCTCCATAATCTTTGTCCCCATTCCCTGAGAGTGTCAAGAGCAGCCATTTTAAAGGCTCTGGTCACACCCTCTGGGCAGATGTTACCCTCTTGGAGGATTACAATGATCCCTGCAGCTCCGCCTCTACAGCAGAGCACAGACATAAACAACAAAACACAGGCCAACAAAGTGTGACACTATAAATAGTAATTCATTCACCAATCTCTCTTTTTCTCTTACCTACTCTTGAAGGTAATTTGGCAAAAAACCTGAGCATTTCATGTGTGTCACGAGGCGTCATGGTAGGAAGCAGGAAGGATTCATGGTGAGGTTTATTTACAAGTGATGAAAATAAACAGAAACAGAAACAAGGATCTCTCTACAACTAAGTTAAGCTAAACGAAACTAAGACTGTGGCTAATGCAAACGCTAATGCTAATGCTAAGGTTAAGGCTAAGGCTATGGCATAAACAGGACATGAAACAAAGATTCGCTAAAGTCGCACTCGAGCTATACATGGCATACATACATATATTGAACGCATGTATCCAACGCATGTATTCAACGCATGTATTCAACGCATTCAACTGCGCCGTGTGAAGCACGGCTCATGGTATATATCCCCACAGTCATTAGCCCACAATATCTTCCAGCTGCGGGCACTTCTGCATACGTCACACCTGACGTGAAGGGCAAAAACATGACGTCAACCCGGAACGTGCGCAACAGCGTTCTGCTCGCGCTGTTACTCCGGGAGAACCGTGACAATGTGCACCGTCCTGAAGACTTTCCCATGGCAAATTTTTTTACTGACTGCTACAAATTACAGATCCTGTGGAAAAGGATTAAACAATTATATTTTTTAAATAACAGCTTGTTTATAAATACCTGTATTATTATACATAATTATTATACACATTACCAAGATATTGATTTCCATGACATGAAACAACCATTTCAACAATGCATATTGAATTGTGATGAATAACAATTCATCATCACAATGTATCGTTATATTTATATTATACATAATTATGTACACAGTCCACCCCAGAAGTCCCTGCGAATGAGCTGTTACTATAGAAACGATAACATATTCAAATGTCAAGTAAATGATTTTGAGGTGGATACAAATGCAGACTAGAAGTGGAACATTTAAGTACAACCATAACACAAAACAAGACTTCTGGAACACATGGCCAAATACCAATATGAAGAACCATAAAACAAGAGTGAGAAAAACATGAAACAGAGAGACATACTAAACAACAATGCAGAAAATGACTATATATACACCACAGCCATTGAACTTGTATCAGGTGAAACAAGACATGTGAGTAAGTGCAGTGGCTGACGGGAATCAAAGTCTGTAGTCTTTCTCCGCTATTTACCTGCCATTGAACAAGCACATTATGAATTGTCTTGCAGCCGGAACTACTGGCAGAACTGCAGCTAGAGAACACCTTTTGACCAATCAGTTCGAGAATTCAATAGCATTGTGAGCATTAATTTTTTTAATGTCACCACTACTGTAAAATAAATTATTTAAAAAAATATCATGGCACCCAGGGTTCTCCGAGACCTGATTTGAGAAGTCTTGTAGCACTGAATTCCTTATCGATGTAGCAGGTGAAAGTATGCAGCACGTGGACGCTGATCCTGTGCATGAAGCCAAAGTCCAGGTAGGGGACCGACACTTTTCTATGCGTGAGGTTGTAATTCCGTCATGGTGTTGATGAAGCTCATTATTCACGTGTGACAGTGAGCACATGCAGCTTTCACGCCACTAGCAGAGGACACATCAGCGTTAGATTACCTCGCTGATTATCTTCAGCTCCAGTCCACAGCCACTCTCCTTACAGTGGGGCTGCCTTTAATTTGGCGCATTAAGCGCTTAATTAAGCCTCAGACTATATTAAGCGCAGACGCTGTATCCAGCTTAGAGCTAAACTTTCACACCTTGTTATCCTCTGATTTAGAAATATCTCAAACTGATGAGGTCTGTCTTAAATCAGAGGATAATCATCCGTAGAGAGGATTACATTAGTATATTAATGAGATGTCATTTTGTGAAAAAGTTCATGCCATGTTTCTTATTTTGTCTTATACCACAGCGCTGTTGCATTCTCGATTCTGATTGGTCAGAAGTAAGTTAAAAAACAAGTATTATATTAATGCGCTTGTATGTTGTTGTTGGTATAGTAACAGCTCATTCATTAATATAGTGGAATGATTCAAAATGGGTGTAATTTGTGACATGGTGATGTTTTCTGCAAGAAGACTTTTTTATGTTATTAGAAGGAGTCAACAGTTTCAACACTTTTCTGCCATCTTTAGGGCAGAGTTGTTTTCTTTTTTGAGTTTCTCGTTAACATGGCAAACTGCATTTATTATTTTTTTAAAAGGAAAAATAGCGGCTAGTGAAGGAACGATTGTTTGTTTATAGCATATATTTTATTGTATATAATATAGATAATAACTTCACAACATTAAACATAAATAAATGTATAAAAGTGTGACGTCTCATCCTTTCATTAGTAAAAAATATAATAAATTTGCTGTTGTATAACGGGAAAACACACTTCAGGGCATGCTATTAAAGGAAATTAATCAAAACCGTTGTGGTAACAGAAACACAGTTTCATCACACCACCTCATCACTGACCATTCTCCTAGTATTTTATTCCATACATATGACCAAGTTCAAAAATATTACACATTAGCATGTATACATACTCAATATATTGTTTGTAGGATGACCTAATATTTATAATTTTGAGATTCTTCTAAAATAATTGTAATAAAATTACTATACAAACCTTTAAAAAATGAATCACCTTCAACAGCAGAATTGAAGAAATATTAAATAAACATACCTTATATTTAAGAATATACTATCGTTTTTTTGTAGTGAAGTCCGGATGAGTAAAAGACAGGGCTTGATTTCACGCATGAAGAGATGCGGTGTAAACATTTACCCACGTAATTGTTGCATATTTATGAGATTTTTTTTATACCCACGTGCTGTTTCTGCATTACCAAAAATAAATAAATAAAACAACCATGATTTATATATTCACAAATAGAATCAAAAGTGCAATCATCCTCACCTGTTTCATTTTCTCTATCTTATCCTCGCCCTTTTTTTGTCTCCGTCTCTCTATCTCTCTCTCTCTCCTAGCTGATAAATGTTATTTACAGTACACGAGAGAGGAAGCGTCATGAATGCTCTGAGTGAAGCACCTGGTTGCTTGCAGGCAGAGACAAAGTGCCTGCAGATAGGAATCCAACAGCACTATCTATCTGCCTTATTAGACTCGGCCCTCAGGAGTCGAGAGTACGGGGACGGAGGCTTTGGTGTTATGTAGGCCAGCCGGAAATGCTTGGGAAAGCGGCAGCAGGATGAACGGTGAGGAGAAAATGATATCTGGTCAACCTTGTACATGAGGGAGTTATTGCTGTTACATCATAGCAGCTGGAAAGAAATATATACAGCAGGGGAAGGTGATGATGAAATGCATACTACTGCTGTTTTAATGGAATATTTCTTGTATGTGTTTGTAGTAATTAGGGATGCACTAATGCTGGGAATGCTGGTATCAAGTCTGACACAGCGCTAACATTCAATACCACATGATACTATGGAAACGTTGCTCTAATGAACAGACAATACCAAATGACAGGATGTGTTTCACAGCTGGTGAAATATCAAGAGTTTTCCTACAATACAAGAAAACTGATCAAATATCCTAAGTATAAAACTCATCAGTTTTATAAGTTCATTATCTACTCCATACAGAGGGGTTTGTTTTTTTTTTTTCAAAATTTGCGACACAACTTCCAGAGTATTTTGAGATATTTTTATGTGAAAAAGTACTTAAATTTGTGAAATTGCAATTGCACAAAATTTGTTTTGCACGGTCTTTCACAGTGATGTTTGTTGGTAAATGAGAACATTTAGTAAGTACCTCCAAGATTTTGAAATTTAGCGATTACAGAAATGAATGCAAAATCAAGTAAACTCCACAGTATTCCTTATTATAATTATAATAAGTCAAAATTACTGCAGATTTGGGCCAAGACGCATCAAGACTCATTAAGCCAAAGCCCTCTTCAATTTCAAAATGCCTCAAACATGATACAGCTAAAAAAGAACATACAACTAAAAGGTCTCATTTACTAACAAACATCACATCGACAGACTGTTTTGTGCAATTGCAATTTCACCAATTCAAGTAGTTCTCCGCAAAAAAGCACAAAAACTGCAAGTTGCATCGCAACTCTTTGGAAAAGAGCTGCAGCAAAATCAAATGTTTTTGGCCACAAAAAACTGCATGAAATCCTGTACAGACTGTTTAGTTGTACTCATGTTGGACGCACGTGAATCAAAGAGGGATTTGGTTGGATGCGCATTGTGATGATGTGACGACCTATCTTGGTCCAAATCTGCAGAAAATCTACACTAATTTTGAAAAATTGCAAACTCCTCTGAAAATTGTGGCCTTTACTCAATTGTGTATTAATTTCTGTTATCGCTCAATCTTGGAGGGACTGATTAGCTAGGTGAGAACAATGTCAACAGACAATACTCGGTGAGTGAAACTAACAGCTCTTACCAAGTCTGTTGTTCTTGTTGATCAGCCACTATCGTTCATTGACAACGAATGATTCTGACTCAATTAAAACAATAAAACATACTGTACACAGAGTTGTACAGAAGATATTTTCCTGAAAAAACTAACCAAAACCACCTTTTCTACGCAAAAACCTTACTCGATCCAAGGTAACTTGCTTAGTTATCTCATCCACTTATATATACATATGTTATCAAGAGCCAGCATAGTAGCTTAAGGGCATGAACATACAAGTACGCGTTTTATTGTCCAGCTATGTAAATCAGAGAAACATAGAAACAGAGTTAAGTAATATGTTCTATGATTGCTTAATAGTAAGTCAGTTACTTATTATCGGTATCAGTAAACAGATGTACTAACCGTATACAAATACAGCTATGATGCACTGTTCCTTTCTTTTGTTTTCTTTTGTAAGAAAGCTTACTAGAAGATTCAAAGGGCATGTGTTGAATTCCGCAGGACAAAAGAGTTGAGTGAGCAATGCAGCTATCATCTTTCGTTCATCCTTAGTAATTGCCTGGTCAGGGACGTGGTGGTTTAAATTAGGCTGCTGAACTTCTAATTTAGGCCATGCCCAGTTCGGGGTTACATTTTTGGTGCACTAAAGAGATACAGATAGTGTCGTTGTGTAAATATTGAATAAATATTAGCACGGCGATGAGGATCATCTTAAATTCATTGAGCTGAAACCCTTGTAGCACCATCGTAGTGCTGCTCTATATCTTGATGGATTAAAAGCTCCAGCTGGTGTGTTTCACGGGGAAAATTATATTGCTGCATTTTGGTTCCCAAGACAAAACAGCATTTGTAATGTACGTTTTTTCTCTCTCCCCCTTTTCAGACAGTTCCCAGAAGACACCTCATTTCTTTTCATTTCTCCAGTCCTTACTGCTTATATGTAGTAATTAAATTAGCATTTAATTTTTTTAAAATAAATAAATAAATAAATAAACAGCAGCGTCTGTAGCTTCATCCTTTACTCACGCCAAAGTCCCAGTGCTCCTTTTTTCATTTTGCAGCAACGGGTCATTAAAGGCTCCTTTCCACACTCTGAGAAGACTTCATTCATCCCGAAATGCAATTACATGTATGAGGGTTAATGAAATAAAGGAGAGATTACAAGGCAATGTGTGTGCTGTGTAGCAAACGTGCACCTGCAGGCGGACAAAGCCAAAGTCATTAAGGCCAATGTTGGTCTGCAGCGTTTAATTAAGGATTAAAAATGAGGTCAGCGGAGGAAGGACAAACGTATTCTAATGAGCTATGAATGTGTGTTGCATGAAGATTTACGGCTGTAAAATTCAAAGAACAAGATTTACACAGGATATACACACCACAGATTAGCAGCAACCTTGCTAACCAAAAATGCTCTCTGTGCCACTCCTGGATAACGTCATGTCACCGAGTTTTAGCTTTTTTCTCTCCCCTGATGGTGTGCTGTGCTCCGTATGGACACTGAAGGTCCAGGCTATCACCTTTGCACTGCAAAAATCAATCTCGAGGCATGAACAGGTGTTCCTCCTGGCCACTCGATAGAGTGAGAGTGTGTGTCAGGGAGTGTGTGCGGTGCGTGACCTTGGTTTCTCTCACAGTTCTGACACAGCACACCTGCTGGCCTGATCCGATCTGATCTGATCTGCATCTTGACTCCAGGGTCAATGCCACCCACCGTCCTTGCACTTCAAAAAAAAAAAGAAAAGAAAAGAAAAGAAAAAGAAAGAAAATGCTGATGTGTAAAGAATATAGTATCCTTTGTCTCAAGCCACCTGAGACATATTTACTCAATGACAAACCATCATCCTGTGTATTTGTATTTATTTAATGCTTGAAATATCTGTACCTCCATTCAAATTTAAACCTGACATGGGCGGAGTCTAAACCAGAAGATTTTTCTTTCTTTGTTTCTATGTAGATGCAGAAATTGGACAGTTCCTCAACCTCCGCTACATCACTCAAGTTCATAATAATAATGTTTTGCAACTAAAGTGCATGAGACTTGGTGGTGTTGTTTTAATCCCACCCACACAGTTATTATTTTCTATGTTCTCGCAAATTTTGTTAATTCTATTTCTAAAAAAATATGATCAAATGTAGCTTAACTTAAACCACTGTGACTCAGACCAGGCAGTTACTAAGGATGAATGAATGACTGCTATACTGTAAATGCATCGCATGTTTATGAACATGGTCTTTCTTTGTCCTGCGAGCTTCATGTCTGACATGAACGTGGAAAAACGTCTTGTTGGAACAAATCCTTTATTGATTTAATTCCGGTCCCAATTAACAATTCTAGCCTCAACCAAAACGTATCTCTTATTTGTATGTGTATCTGTGTAGAACACGTTATTGTTCATTTTAAATAACGTATTCATGTTGGGTGACATCTCCAGTTTATGGGCAGCGCTCAAAAAAGTTCATCTCTGACATTTCTTATCGGGTAAAAACGCTTCCCGTAAAAGGTCAGCGCTGGCGCACAAGTGATTTCTAATCTCACGTGAAATTGCGTTTCTGTCATGTGTAGAAAAAAGCGCAGTATGTTTTCCACAGCTCCCGAATTTAATATCTTGCCACGAGGAGGCCTTTCAGAAGAAAACGCTCGCCGGGCGAAGGAAATGATGCAATCGCTAATGGGCGCTTCTATTTTCAGACGGAAATCGCTGCCAAATGACAACAGGAAGGCACAGGCGAGGGCAGAGATTTCAGATCTCCGTCCTCTCGTTCCCTCTCAACTCCACTCCACTCACGATCGTCTCCTTCTGCTCAAACGCCCACATGAGTTCTGCACAAAAGTTCCAAACAATTTGCATGTCGAGCACAGTTCCATACTCGAAAAATGGGAGCTCGCTTTTGCTCGTCGATTCTCGGCTTGGTGCCAGTCTGACCCTGCAACTTGATTATTGTTATTTTTATCTCTCAAACCTCACGATTTTCTCAGTTCTTCTCTTCCTTAGACACTCATTTCTAATTGCATGATTTCTTTTTTTTTTTTCCACCACGCATGAAACAAGCATACTACCACACTCACATGCCTTGCTTGTAAAGAAACACAGGTGAACGGTGACTAATACAAAATACACAATATTTAGTTAGCTCATACAGCATTAATGTTATGAAGACACTGCAATCTCCCAGAGTACATGAATATATAAATCATCCTGTTAGCAACCAAATAGCTGCCACATGTTGTAAACAATTAGAGTGACGCACAAATAGTGTTCAGGACTGCACTGTTTAGGGCTTTCAATGCTCTGATGCTTTTATAACATGATAAATAATTAGCTGCCCGTTTGAATTAAGTGTTTGAGAAGGGAAAAGTATACAGAAGGCAAGATAACGATGAGATCCGTTATGCTCCATGCCAGGGGGTCACTAATGGTCTCTAACAAAGCAAGCTACTGTATGTTTGCAAAGTGTATTGGGAAGTAATTGCATAAAAAAAGAAAAGAAAAGAAAAGAAAAAAAAGCCCCACACAAATGCAGTACAAGTGAAAATACACACCAGCTAGCATGACAGGAGAATTTAACTTGAGAATTTTTTACTTATCAAGCAAAAAGTGGCTTTTGATTTAGCAGGTAATCATCATGTTAACCAGAAACCTTCATAATATATATATATAACCTTCATTATATATATATATAAATATATATAAAATTCATTTACCTACAAACAAATCTGTCATATAAAGAAGCACTAAATAAGGCAGATAATGATATGGTTTATTTACATCAAAAAATAAAAGCGAATAACTAGCCAGGATTGTTTTTATGGTAGTGATATTATGCTAGTCAGATGCTATGCTATTATGCTTATCTTAGTAAGAGTAGACTTCTTTATTTAGCTAGCAACATACATATAATGCGTAATGATTTGAATGTTAGCCAGTGGCACGCACATACATACATACACACACACACACACACACACATATATATATATATATATCCATCCATCTTCAACCGCTTATTCCTGCTTCAGGGTCACAGGGAACCTGGAGCCTATCCCAGGAAGCATCGGGCACAAGGCGGGGTACACCCTGGACAGGGTGCCAGTCCATCGCAGGGCACAATCACAAACACACTCACACACCCATTCATACACTACGGACAATTTACCAAGCTGCCAATCAACCATGCATGTCTTTGGACTGGGGGAGGAAACCGGAGTACCCGGAGGAAACCCCCGCAACACGGGGAGAACACGGCGGGAATCGAACCCCGGACCCTGGAGGTGTGAGACGAACGTGCTAACCATTAAGCCACCGTGCGCCCATATATATATGTATATATATGTATATATGTATGTATATATGTATTTATATATATATAAATTATTTATTTATTTATTTTAAGCAAATGAAAAGTCAGGTCAGTCAAATAAGAGCAAAGTATCACTAGCATGTTAGCCAGGGACTTAAATAAGCAATGGAAGAAATGAGTAGCTATGACAGCTTTTTTTTATTATTATTTAGCTTGCAACATACTGTATAAGGCAGATAACTAGAATTGTTTTATTTATTTATTTATTTACTTTTTATTCTAACCTTTGTTTTTTTAAAGTCAGTTCACTAGAATGGCTTGTTCTTTTTGTGAGCTAGCAGATATGAGCAGCAACTAGCACGTTAGCCAGACAATTTTTAAAATGTTGCAAGCACATATGGAGTATATGTTGACATGTATGACATACAACATCATGATATTTAATTTATTTGATTTCAAGAAGATTCTGTTTTGCTCCAGATTTTTTTTTTTGTGCCTAAAAAGAATTCTCTGAACTTTTGCATGCTAAAATCATGAATCACTACCGCTGTCTATTTTACAAGTTCCACACTTTTATAACCCTCTGCCCTGGCTGTCTATGACTCAGGAAAGAGTCTCAGTGAAACGGACGGATATTCCGGGTGAAAACGTATCTACGTCTCGTTAGTGGAATGCATTTGGATGGGATGTACTTTCAGCCCTGACCCCACAATCTAGAACTTCCTCAGCTTTTGTCAAAGTGAATTGCACTTGCAACCACCTTTTTCCTTTCCTTTTTTTCCCCACCCCTAATGCTCAATGCCTACGTGTCATGCCTTTACGGCTATTACCCACTCCGCCGCTTGAAGAGCAAAGAGGCCACTGGGAAGTGCACACAACACACTGCTGTGATAAGTAGAGGGATGACGGATTGCTTCTCCCGCCTCCGTGTTGCCCGCCCAGCTGCTGCTGTTCAAGTCGAATGTCACCCAGGAGAAGCTGAAACATCGAGTTGGCGGTGCCAGAGGAGTGACAGAGGCGAATTGAAGGTGCTCGTGACTGAGTGTCCACAGCAGTGATGAGGAAGTGTACACTTCTGCAGAGTTACCATACAGAGAGCTAAAAACAGGCCCGGTAATATCACAACAGCTTCAAAACATTTAGGAAGGTAATGTTACAGAGAACACATGACCAATAACTAGCATGTTAGGACCTTATATTAGACATGTTCACTATATGCTATAATTAGTTGATATATAAATGTCACCCACTTTATTCATAACCATAGATAGGATAACTAACTACTAACAGTTAAGCGAGGTTTTTTTTTTTTACACATTTTATTTACTTAGCAAAGACTAAAAAGGTATGGCATGGCATTTTATTTAGCTAGCAACATATAAAGCAAATAAGTAGAATGTTAGCCAGGTTTTTCATTTTCCTACCACATATATACTGTTGGCATCCCAATTAGATCTTAAAAAACAAACAAAACTAAAGACCTCATTATAGCCTGGAGAAGCAAATAATATCATAGTAAAGTGGAGACTGAAAGGATTAAGTCTTAAGTAATTAGGGATTATAAATCTTAAGTAATTAGGGATTATTATTAATGATGTTTAAAAGACGACGGCTTGGAAAACATTTTGAAGGAAGCTTATGCTTCTAACACAACATTGATGTTTGCTATTAAAAAATAAAAAAGCTTATTGTGGTTGTTTGTAGTGATCTACTGAGATTTTGTAGTGATATACTTATGTTCCATGCTGAGAACATAAGTAAGAATGATGCTGATACACTTTAGATCATGAAAACAAAGCTAATTCTGTCACTCTGTATAGCGTAGATGCTTTGAGAGTGCTGAGAACACTTTAGTTCTCTTCAAAATCAAACCACATGGTCTCCATGAAGGTTCTACTATGTATTAAATATATATACTACGTACACTATATGATGGATTTGAAGATCCGGTCATAAGTGGAAACTTTATTTACATCCACATCACTTCTAAATTTTTGGCATAATTTAATTACAATTCCTTCAAACTTTGAGACATACAGATGCTGCCTTTTTTTCACGCGGAATCACGCGATTCGTTATGTGCGATCATGCGGTATATTTAAATCATTTGTTGTTTTTCACACAATAATCACCAGGTGGTGCAAAGAACAACATGCTGTAGCTGAACACCGTACAATAAAAATGGTGGTTGAATGGTTCACATAAAAAATATTACTTTTCTAATCAAAACTTATGACAAACCTAATTTAATGAAGTTTCTAATTACAATATTAAGTAAAATATAAAGTAGTACAGATATAGTATTTAAGATAAGGAGGTTCGACGTTGCATTTAGCATAGCATAGCATTTAGCATCTGAAGCTTGTATAAAATCATGCCTCTACTTATAGGCCTGCCATGATCAGGTGATGTGGCAATTAAGCACGTCGCATGATATATATATATATATATGTGGCGCCTGTGAACCATGCCTCCAGCCTTATTATCTTCAGTGAGACTGCATGTCTGTGGTTTGTGTGACAAAGAAAAAGAAAAGCTTCATTTCTACTCTGTATTTCTCAATATCTCTCAACTTTTCTATCCCTTTTTTAAGAAAAGAAAAGAAAGTGAAAGAATGAGCGAGGGAGAATTCAGAAAGGGTGTTACGCCTTGCTCCTGTTTCATCACGGGAGGAGACGAACACGCTTTCTGCGTGAAGTGTTTGGGCATAGCACATGCTACATCAGCCCTCGAGGGGTCTGACTGTCAGTATTGTGAACGTTTCACGATTAGGCAACTATGCTCTCTATTCTTCTCGTCCAAAGGGAGTTGGGTTTCAGAGCCCCGCGGATCTGGGCCGGCCACTGCCGAGGCAGCCAGCCATCTCAAGTCCTGGGGTTCTTGTACGGATTTGGAAGAGGAGCCAGAGATGGGTGCGGCTCTATATGTCTTGCTCTGTCTTCCGGGTCCGGCTCTCTGCCTAACTTTAGAGCTCGCGTTGCGACTACTCCTTCCCCTATGCAAAGCCAAAACACCCTCGCTGACTCTGAGGAGTCAGTAGAGGGTGCCACTGCACCAAAAACAGCAGCAGCTCTCAGGCATATAAAGAGCTGCTTGAGGTGATCACTAGGGCGGTTCAGAAGTTGAATCTAGACTGGCCCGGGGAAGAGGAAGTGGCTCGTAGCAGGCTGGATGAGCGCTTCCTCTCCAGTGAAAATAAACACAAAGCTCCCTCACACCGCAGAAAACTCCCCTTTTTCCAGAAGTGCATGATGAGATATCACACTTCTGGAGAAAACCTTACACTAACCATTTTTACAACCCCGCAAAGTCTGATTACTCAGCTATCATGGGGAGTGAGCAGCATGGCTATGTGGCGATGCCAAAGGTGGAGGAGGCGCTTGCGAGCCTCCATCAACGGCAGGTAATTTAGCCATGTAAAGCCACTTCGGGGTTGGTGGGCAAAGCCTATGTGGCAGCGGGTCTTGCTTGTGGGTCCCTGCATACAATGACAGTGATGCAGACCTACCAAGCAGACCTGCGGAGTGAGCTGGATACTGGTGAGGGAATTGGGCCAGAGGCAGTGGCAGAGCTGCGCTGCGCCACAGATTTATCTCTTTGGGTGACCAAACAAATGGCTCGTCATATCGGCCATTCAATGGGTAGCCTGGTTGTGGCGGAGAGGCACCTATGGCTCAACCTGTCAGGGATGGGGGACAAAGATAAGGTCTCCTTGCTGAACACCCCTGTTGAACCTTCTGGCCTGTTTGGCGGCGCAGTCAATGCCATCGCCGACAGGTTTCACAACGCAAAACAGCAAACGACAGCATTCAGCCAGTTCCTTCCCCGTCGCGTCAAGTTCGCACAGGCCTCCATGAGTGAAGCCCGGGCCAGTGCTGGTGTGAGGGAGACGCAGAAGACGAGTGTGGCGGCCCGCCTCCCCCTGCAGAAAGCCAGGGCGATCGGTCGGCCTCAGCCACAGCCTGTTGAGAGGCCTGATCTATGAATGATCATAAAAGCAAAGCAAGCAAGGAAGGAACGGCCATATCAGGGGACTTGAGGCTGCTGGGGCAACCAGCCCCCAATGCTACTGTAGAGCCTGCCCAGGCCGAGGCCATCCAACATTTTCAGTCTTCTCTGGTCAGCGAGCTGTCACAGGGCAACGGAAATCTGATGCTTTCCCTCCAACAAAATGTGGAAAAGCTAACATCACTGAAAGACCATTCGGCAGCATGGAAACTACTACCAAATGTGTCCCCATGGGTTCTGTCTACCATAGAAAAGGATTACAGGGTCCAGTTCAGAGCACGACCCCCCTGGTTCAGAGGTGTGCTCACCACAGTTGTCAGCACAGAGCAGAGCCCAATGTTAGTGCAGGAAATAAGTTCCCTTTTGGACAAAGGGGCCATAGAATGTACCCCGTTCCTTAAGGGAGGGAGGTTTTTACAGCCGTTATTTCCTGGTCCACAAAAAAGATGGGAGTATGTGGCCAATTTTGGATCTGCGTCATCTGAACCGTACTCTTTGGACATACAGGTTCAAGATGCTGATGCCAAAACTTAGAATTCCACAGATTCAGTTTGGGGACTGGTTTATGACCATAGATCTAAAAGGTGCATATTTCCACATAGAAATATTGCCCAGTCACAGGAATTCCTGGGGCTTGCATTGGATGCAACGCAAACCATATTGGGCTCTTCACTTCAGGCTAGGTTTATCCCTATGCACACAAACTTCACAAACTGCACGGATGTCATTCTGGCTCCATTGTGACTCCAGGGCATCCGTTTACGAAACTACCTGGAGGACTGCTTTATTCTAGGATGATCCAGGGAACTGGCGGTTCAGCATTGAGATATTGTTCTCGCACACATGAAGAGCTTGGGGCTCAGGTTGAACCTCAGAAAAGTATGCTTTCGCCAGTGCAGTGGACAACTTTTCTAGGGGTTATAAAGATTCTACTATGATGAGGGCGTTTTCATCCCCAACATGCACAGGGTCAATCCTATCAACATTGAGCAACATAAAGCTGGATCTTGGCATTCCCTCCAGTCTCTATGGGAGACTGTTGGAGCTTATGGCAGCAGCAGTCAATATCATACAATTGGGCCTACTGCACAGGAAACCGTTTCAGTGGTGGCTGAGACGTTGGGGCTTTCGTCCGAGGATGAAAACTCTGAGAGTAATCAGTGTCACACTGCGATGTCTACGTGCTCTGAGAATTTGGATGTGTCCCCGGTTCCTAGCCTTGGGTCACAATCTAGGGGTGTTTCCTTAGCGCAAGACAGTAATGACAGACACCTCCCTAGAAATGTGGGCCTTATTTCTAGAACTGAAATGATTTATTCCTCAATTAAGAGGTCACCATGTGTTTACAGACAACACAGCAGTGGTTGTGGAATGTTTATTCACTGAGTGCAATGTACATTCTGGGCAACTGAAATGTGGGGGCAGACATCCTGTTGAGGCAGGGGCTGAGGCCCAAGGATTGGTGGCTCCCTCAATAAGTGGTGGAGCCCATATGGCGGTGGTTTGGCCAAGCAGGAGTGGATGTGTTCAGCTCCGAAGAGACAACACAGTACCAGCTGTGGATCACCCTCACTCCTACAGCACATTTAGGGCTCGATGCCATGGTGCACATGTGTCCAAGGTCACATCTATATGTGATCGCGCTGCGATGTTTGTTGAAGTAGAAATGCTTTTGTTTGTGGTGAGTGAATGTGAGACTAACAGGAGGTTTTTTTTTAATTCTGTCAATGTTAATATGAATTAATAACATTCAATAAGAAATCTTAATTTAATCTTCAGATTTAGTTCATGTGTTAATGTTAGAGTAATGTGTTTTCTGTTTATGAGACCAGTTACTGTGAAACAACTTGTTGAAATGGAGAGAATAAAGTTTTTATTTGAATTTCTTTCAAAATTCTTTCAAATTAATTATTATTAATTTATAAGAAGGCATAAAAGGCAAAACTATCGGTCTCGATTATCGGTATCAGCCGATATCACTCTGAATAATCGGATATTGGTATTGGCTGAGAAATTTTGTAGTGCTACATGTCTAATTAAAAGTTTAGGTTTTTTTCAAGTTACTGAAGTAAATGTAATGAAGTAAATATAGTGCATTACTACCCACCCCTGAGTATCCGTGTGTCACGTGCGAGAAGTAAGGGAGATTAGGACGAATGCAAGTGCAGTTAACAGTTTTATTTAAGGGAGACATTGGCAGATAAATCCAAATTGGAATCCAAACCGTAGTAATGACAGGCAAAGGGTTGAGCGATCGGCAAACAGGCATAAACGGGGCAAAGCAGGAATCAAGGTTGCAGTCACAGAAAACAGGGTCAATAAACATAAACTCATGCAAATAACTGGGAGCAGAAAAACCAGCATGGACTAAATGGACTAATCTAAAGTTTAACCTAACTAAATTTAACAAGGAACATAACATGGACAATGCATCTAATCTTTTTCGTTTTCTTTAAGCTATCTCCAGAAATCCACCCAACCCCCAACCAATAACAGAACAGGGACACAACCAAAACAAACGCATGTGTCCATGGTAAACAATGTCACGGTTGTCAACATTTGAAGAGCGAGAGCTCACGCACCTTGCTCATGCACGCGCACGCCCTCCTGCTCTCCAGCACGCTGCCTAAAGGGGAAACCGTGACACTGTGATAATCAATTCTTAAATAACTCTTAATCTAAGAAAATATCAAAACTTTCCATTGGCTATAAAGGAGAACATGGAATTCATGCAGCGTTACCTTGAGGAACTTTCTACAGTGAAAATCCTCCCTGCTCATTTAAAACATTAAACTGAGCTGAGACGCAAACCCCGTGCTCTGGTATACAAAATCTGCATGTTACCACTGTGCTAGACAAACACATACAACACATACATTAATATAGTTACCTATACTACGTGACTCAACCATTAGCACTTGTAATTAGAAACTTGTTTAAATTAAGTTTATCGTATATGTTGATGAGAAACGTAATATTTTTATGTAAACCACACGTAATATTTTTTATTAAATCTAACCGACCACACATTCCATTTTTTTCAGACTCAACAACCTTTAATGTGCTCTGCTGCTTGTTGCAAAATGGTTCTGAGAGAAGTTCACAGATCCACGGGCCAAGCACAAGCAGATTACAGTGTATAGCTACACTGTTAGATTTTAAATATTGTCTGCCTAATTACCATAAAACTGAAATATTGTGTGCAAAATTACCATAAAATGTACATTACTCAAGTTATTGAGACATTTCCAACTGTAATAGCGCATATCGGTGTCTCCAGTGGAAAGTCTTTCAAGAATCAAAGGTCACAAATGACTAAAAATAAGTGCACACCCATCCTATTAGTCATGGGTATTGTTATTAAAACTAATTTGAGCACAGATGGTGTTGTTTCATGTGCAGACAACATCCTTGCTTTCAACTCGGCAAATGTCTAGACAAAGTGTCCTACTTTGTAAACAATGGCGGAACATTTACGTGGAACTACTCTCCATAGCCACTCACAACGTCTGCAGCTCACTAATATGAACAAGACAGCATCGGATCAATATGAGGGAAAATCAAACCATCCCTACGATTGTGGGAGTCTAAAAGAGATAAGTTGTACTAAAGTTATATGATAGCAGATCGATTATGACTTTTTTCTACTATAGCGCTGTTTAATTTTCAGTTCTGATTGATCAGTAAGTGTTGATTGTTTTTCTGTAAGGAGATGTTTATTTAACATTTATGGAAAGAGTCTCCAGTCCTCATGGGAAAGGACACAGATTTATTTGCAAACTGCATTTGTTTTTGCCTTATTAACTTCAAGACAGAGGACAAAAAGATAGGCTGGTGAGGGAACTATGGTTTATAGCTGTGATAACAGGAACTAAATCGTTTTGTAGATGTTCCACAACATGAAACGGATGGTCTTTAATTTTAAAAAAATTATTTAAAAAAAAAATAAATAAATAAATAAAATATATATATATATATATATATATATATATATATATATATATATATATATATATATACATATATATATATATATATATATATATATATATATATATATATATATATATATATATATATATATATATATACATACACACACACACACATAAAATAATGTGCTGTTATTGGAAATGAATAATTAAATAGTAACTCTGCTTTATCACATTACATCATTGTTGCTTATTTTCCTATAACCGCACACTTCTAAGTGTTCTATTCCATACATAATCAAGACAGCAAGAGCAGGAGTGAGATTTAAACTCACTGGCCAGATGCATCACTGGCCAATGTGGAGAAAAGTAATTACTTCCTTCATGGTGATAAATTGTGCAAAGAATAAGGCTTTCTCCCAGGCACATCTCAATCGAAATCTATTCCGCGTTTTTTTTAAAAAGTGCATCCTTCCCAAAGTCCCTGAGAAAGGTAAACAACACTGTTTCACACTCATACAAGTGACCATTTTTAGTTTCTCTTATCTGCTAACGAATTCCTAGCCTGGTTCAGAAAGGTCGATTAGAACGGATTAACCGGGCAAAATTCACTGCGTTAACGCTTGAAGATGAAAGGCCGAGTGCCGTGCTTCCCTGCCACCTACTAACTCTTTAAATATTTCCATTCCTCTATCGAAACTGGCACGAGGCCTTGTAAGCTACTCCTCCGCTCTGTGACAGTACTGATTTTCAATATCTACATTTTGCACAGTGCACTTGGCTGAGAGTTGGTGGAGTGCACGCTGAGAGATTTAAACACGGTGCAGCAGGGTTGATTCGCAGGTGACAGGTGTGTTTGTGCTCCTATTTTAGAGGTGAGTGTTAAACATATCAGCCATTTCATTTCACTGATCAAAATGTGCTGGAAAGTTCTAGGAGAAAGTGTAACTTTTTTCCCAAGCAAATGAGATTAACCATGCCATGGGTTGTAGGCTTCTCATATGAACTATGCATACAGTTTAATGACACCCTGAAAACCGGAAATATGAATGCATTTTTCTTCTACATTTCCATAAGAACATCTTTGATTAGGTGAGGCTTTGGTTTGATCCATTGGAAGCTCTACCGTTGCTGGAATGGTGCTTCTCTGTTCCATGGCCAAGAGAGATTCATTTTCATGTCAAACTAGAGACATACTAAGAAACAGTTAGTGCTTAATTGTTCATTTTTGTCAACAACCAGCACAGGATTTTATATATATAGTACTGTGCAAAAGTCTAAGGCACATGCAAAGAAATAGAGCAAAGATGTCTTCAAAAAGAATCAAATTAAATGCCTCTCTACAAAAAATACTTTAAAGAGCAGTAAACAGTAATGAATGAAACAAAGGGAGTATTTGGTGTAATAACCCTTTGCTTTAAAAAAAAATATATATATATAGTCTCAGGTACAATTTGTGCAGTTTTATAAGGAAATGAGCTATAAGTTTTACTGAGCATCTTGCAGAACCAGACAGTTCTTCTGGACACTTTGACTGTTGTAATCACTTCTGAAAAGTGTCTCTTACCACTTAGTATGCTGGTTTCTTTATTGACATACAAATATTTTTCTGTAACATTTAATTTTGTTTTGGAAAACTAATGTTTGGAAATGTAAAATGTTTTAGACCTAATTCGATAATGCAGAAGTCATCAAATAAAACTCTCTAACATAAGTTGTACTAAAAAATAGGGTGCCTAAGACTTTTGCACAGTACTGTACTGTATATCCAAAAAATTGTGAATAGTCATTCTTTATCAATTGTTGTCTTAAAAGGCTGTGCTTCCCCATCCGATAGGATTCCAAGTAGATCCCTTTAGGAAACAAAGAAATTTTATGTTTTCAAAGAACCCTTAAGGAACCATTTGCAAAATAGTGTAGCTTTGCGCCTGATAGCATGTTGACACAGTAAAGTTCCACCTAGCAAGTTTAAGGGCTTTTTGGTTTGTTTTTCAATGAGTATCTTTGAAGGGTTTTCTCTTTATACTTTCCAAGAAGAAACTTGTTTGAGAGATAGAAAGTCAGTGCCTTTAAAGGTTCTGTGTACATTTACAACAGTTACTTTCTAAGTAGAATCTCTTTGGCAAGGTCAAACGTATGCGACTTTTTAAAGATTTCTTGTAAAAACCTACACCAGAGGGTTTACCTTTTCTAGTTTCTAAGTAGAACCTCTTTGGAAAGGTAGGAAGTGGGTAATCTTAAAAGGTTCATGTATTATCGTTAAAAAAACAAAAAACTAAGCAACCATTTTCCTAAGGATGTACAATTGTATGAATGGGTTCTCCACTTCAATCACCACACCCACCAAGCATAATCAATCCCCACCAGTGCCATACTACCACACCTTCTCCCTGCCTCCACTTCCTCTTCGCCATCTGAACACTGGTCCATTAAAAATGTTGTGGGTTGTGGTCTGGTTCTTGTGGTTAAAAAGGTTAGAAGACTAAAGTATTACGGAGAGCAGGGAGGGTGGGAACAGGAGGGGTAAGAGACCAGAGCCTCAGGGTGCCTGTGGAACACAAACCCCCTGAGGGAAATCCAGTCTTTCTGCTGAGCTAATTAAGGAGCACTGTTCAGGGTGATTACTTTCCATTGTGTAATTACGGAGCAAGCTGTTGAGCGGCTGTTTGCGGGAACCCATGGCTCTCCCGGAAGAGTGCAGTGAATTCAAAAAGATGACCTTCAGTTCTCCTGAAAAAGAAAAAGAAAACACTTATACATATACAAATCCAATATATAAACTCGATCGCATGCATGTATGGCAAGAAAGACTACATGCAATAAATGACTAAATACACATGAATTTGTTTAAAATGTATTTCTGTCTGGTTTACATTATGTACATTATGTATAGGAGAAATACAGGTATTTTAGCTACTATACAGTAGGTAAGTATGCGGTTTTGGATGCGAACGGGCTCTCTTGTTTGCCGTCAAACGGTTGAGCACTGCCATGTGTGTACGTGTCACAAAATGTGGTGAAAACTCCACGATGTTAATAGTGTGATTTATTTGTTTACATGTCTGTAATGCACACCGATAATATGACTAAAATAGGAATACTCCACGTCTTAATTCCATTTGTGTTGACTTTAGCCAGATTAAAGTAATCAATAATCACTGTTTACATGGTAATTTCTTAATCAGAGTATTGTTTTAATCAGGTTAATATCTGATTATTGTTGTCCATGTAAACGTACTGAGTGTTGAGCCTCTGTGGTTGGATTTCCTTCTGCCCCACTTGGATTATAATCACAATACACAAGGTCACCCAGAAGAGGATGGGTTCTTATTATGAGTCTGGCTCCTCTCAAAATTTCTTCCTCAGGTAACCTCAGGGAGTTTTTCTCACCACTGATGCCTCTGGCTTGTGTGGCCGGAATAAGGTGAATTTGAGAATTTGTTGCATCAACTACGCCACCTAGGGGACGGGAGGCCGGCCCCCAGGACAAGGAACTAAACTAGATTAACCCCTAAGGGTAATTCGAGCACACAGGTTCGTAAACCCAAGGAGCCGGAGACATGCGTTACATCAACGATATTTATTACAACAAAACACATTAATTATTACCATTGCACGGTAAAACATGACCATACAATTGACACACTGACGGAGAGGTCCCACCAACACAGTGACCAGGGGGCTGCTATATAAGCACTGTAGCTATGGGGTTGACTAGCACCTTGCTATTGGGCGAGTGAGCTGGTCTCAGGGGAGGGGTAACTAGAACAGGGGAAATGCTTACCACAGCGAGACTACTGCAAGACAGAGGGGAGGGGGTCCAGAAAATACACCATGCATGAGAGAAACACTACAATCCAAACAAAAGACACCTCAATGTGCACACAGCAAGGGAAAGTGAAAGCCTCCACCACGAATTCAGTCTTCCGCTCACGTGGGCCACACTGCTCCTGTCCGCCAACGGGAAAGAGGAAACACAAGCACTGATTAACAGAGTGATTTATCTTACAAGCCAGGTATGCTAGCAATACTACAAATAGCTACTTATCTTGAGCAGCAGGTTTGGTGCTCCAGCTCCGCACGGATCAACGGTCAAAATGGGACAACCACCCTGGCCACAGCATTGGGATTGTAAACCAACATGCATACACACCCACACGCCCACACACACACACAACATGCACATACACAACAAGCAAAGTAGCAACACAAGCAGAGCGGGGTTTATCCCACAACCAACAAATAAAAATACAAAGTGCATGCAGGTTAGGCCAGAGAAACGGCGACACAGCACTGCATAGCCCAAGCATGCATTGGAACAAACAAAACAAAAGTCCTAGCACCAGCCAAAGCCAGTGGCTAGAAAGATCACAGACTAAACAAATATCCTAATAATTGGACATGACATTACTAAAAGGAGACAAAGCAGCAGTCTCTTAGGACGTGGGAACAGCCGATGAGTATAGCCAGCATATAGGCCACTCTCAGAGCTGGCGATCCTATGCTCCACTTAAAGGTGCGAGGAGGAGAGACAACGCACTCACCACTCTACTGCTGATAGCAAACTGACACCAAGTTTCTTGCATTGCGGTCCACTGGACGTAATGCATGCGAGTTTCCAAAGCAAATACCAACCGCACTGTTAAGCCAGCGGTTTCACCTACACGCACACCAAGCTACCGGTATCCCACGTCGCTAACCCGGAAGTCCTTTCACTGACTGAACGACTGAAAGACTAGGTTCCTGTGTAGGTTTGGAAGTTTGGATTTGAGGTTTGACCACTGTTGGCTGTTAAGTCAGTCAAGCACTTCAATGAAATACATCAATATATGGTTAACAAGCTATTGCATAGGGACTTTAAACAGTTCTATTGTGTTCGTTATTTGCAAGGTTGTAAAAATTTTTTTCCAATTTGCAATGCTAAACTCTATTAATCTGGTTAACCCTTTGCTTTTTGCTTTCTCTAGATTACTCTGTTTGCCTGATTGTTTGACCTTAGCCTTTTTTGACCACAATTTTGTCTGTTGATGTGGACTTTTCATCCACCTGTCTGTCATTCATAACAAAAAGCTTTATGAAGCACCTTTGAATCAGTGAAGATTATAGTGCTGTAAAATACTCCATGCAAGAGAAGAAAAGGAGAACATTTGCTGTCTCCCCAAAGGGACACGCAACAAGAAAATGCTATCAATAATGCAGACTGGATTTGCCTATTCATATGGAGAAATGACCTAATCAGGCCAATGAAAGGGAAATCTGTGTCACCTTTATACAGATTTTCACACTAACATGGCCTAGTTTGTCTAACAATGGCGCTCAATATTTTTATACTTTCCAAACCATGCAAAACTGATATAGTGTTTTCACATGTGTTTTGTCACGCATTGCTGCTGCAATTGCATTGTCACATGGGAAGAGCAGGAAAACTTGATGAACAATGACAACAGCCATCATTTCTCTGAAAACGATAAAGAAATCCCATTTCTGCCAATAAATATCACTAGAACATGTAAATTGAATTGTGTTCTGTCCTCCAACTCAAACATTTTAATTTCAGATAACAGTGAAAGGAAAAACCATCCCGCTACAGTCTCCTCTACATCCTTTTACATTTTTTTTCCCTTAGAAGGTACAGTATATGTCCTTGGGGGAAATAAAATCAGACATTTAAATTCTAGTTAAAATTTTAAAGAACTGGAAAGCCGGAATGTCACTCTCCAAGATCCCTTCGGGGGCATTTGGATAATGATGATGTTTACAAGAAAATGAAGCAGAGTTTGGAGCCAATTATCACTTCAAATCTCTGTAGCTTCATTTGCAGCTGCGGAAATAAATAATAATAATAAAAAAAATAAACGACAAACAAGTGCTGTTCAAACAAGTATGGCATCATTCAAAAAAAGGTGAGACAGGCCAGAGTGAGAAAAGAGTGAGTCTTGCAGCTGCAATATTACAGTAGCTGTGATGTTTTATTGTATAAACCCAGCAAGTGCACACACAACTTGTCATATAAGTGCACCCTGTGCTTATGATATAATGACGGCCCATGGAAATGCAGTGCCATCATCCAGTGGGGAGCAGCAAAGACAATTTCTTTGATTGCCACAAAACTCGAGTCGCATCATGAAAGAATGTAATGCAGTGGCATCTCTGCACAGCTGGTGGCCATTCCAGGCAAATCACAAATCCCACCACAGATACTGAACGATGGGGAAAACGCGACGTGCATCATCAATGTTCACTGCAGAATGCATTTCATCTGATGTTTAGCAGTAAAAAGAAATGGGGGGAAAAAAAACAAATCACTAAAAAATCATTGCTGATTTATGGTGCATTTTTTTTTTTTAAAAAAATTTTTATATTCTACCACACATCTGCAAATCTCAAACACCAAAATTGTATAAATCTCAACCAACAAATATCAATTAAGTATGTTTTATTCAAGAATCACTGAAGTGCTGTATTTTACAGGAATCCATATTTTCTGCCACTTTCGTGGCCCCAAGCCTTGAACAGCATTATAGTGTTGGAATTTTGGTATTAGCCTTTCGTTATAAGTGCAGATATTAAAACTGACCTCTACACCAAGTGGAATCACACACTTTGATAATTAGCTTTAAAGATAAGTACTTTATATTTAGCAGGAAAACCTTACTGAGACTACAGTCTTGTTTTCTGTATGCATTCTGTATCCCTGCACATTGACAACATAGTAATAAAAGTGACAGTAGGGCATTCGAAAATGAATGATGACTGATAGTGTGATTAAATAATTTAAGCAGTCTCAAATCAAATCAAATCAAGAGCAAATCAAGCACTTAAATTGAATATTGCAACCCAGTAAGATTAAACAGAATGTAAGTAAATTAAAATAATCTCACAAAATAACACCTCAGATTGATACTTTGAAAATAAGATAAATAAATAAGAGCTAAAATAGCTAAACAAATATATATATACACATACATACACACACACATACACACGCACACACACACACACAACACCTCTGCCTCATACAGTTTTGTTATAACCTATTTAACTTCATTAGAACTTATATAATATAAAGCTATTTATATACATTATCTATAAGTTTAATTTCAGAACATTCTAAGATTCAGTTCAATTTAGGATGATTTTATCCAGCAGATAGCATTGCTATATTGCAGCTCCATGACCTCTGGTTCTATCCAAAGCTCAGGTTACTGTCCGTGTCGGTTTCTGACAGGTTTTCTGGTTTCCTCCCTAATTAAAAAAACATGGCTGTAGGTGAACTGGCTACGCTAAGTTGTTCTTAGTTGTAAATAGCTCTCAAAAATGGATGAAGACCTTGGGCTTGTAAATTCCTGAGTTTAACTAGAATATAAACTACAGTCTACAAGTACTTTTATACACAGTATAAACTTTTGACACTATGCATTTTGCCCTTCACCATCTAAAAATCAGAAATATAAAAAGCTGGATGACTTGCAGTCTTCATGTCAGCAGCACAGAACCGTAAACCGTAAATAGCAAGTACCTGCTGACGTGTTTTATGCAGACGTGTAACCCAGACCAGACTGGACCGTCCCTCGAGTAGATCGACTTTGATCCAAAGCTCGCATCTGGCTTCTCTAAAAAGGTCATTCAATAAACAGGTTGTTTACATGGCTGTCTGACTCAACATCCAACACTTCTTTCAAATCACAAAGCAAACCAAGTTGTTTTTAAATCAGATTTTTTTTTTATATAAACTGAATTAATTTCTTTTATAAAGTCTGACACCGTTAACAAGAAACTGCCCTTCCCCCCCATATATAACAAAAACTAAGGTTATATATCTCCAATGAGACATTCTTTAGTAATTGAAGACATTAAATGTGTGTCTTATTGACTGAACAGAGGAGGGATAAACCTGCATGAATTTGGGAACACCCACCCCCCCACGCAAAACGTTGGAAAAATAGTCTCAATCGTTTATGCTCCGTTTGTGCTTTGTGTCACTAAAAGATTAGTTTGTGCTGCTTGCGTTTTTAAAATATTAGACATTAAGTTATAGGCAATGCCCCCCCACTCCAAATTCGCCCCAAATAGGCTCAGTCATTTGTGCTTTGTTTGTGCTGGTTTGTGCCGATAAAAGTTTCATTTGGGCTGCTTCTTTTTTTGTTGTAAAAATATTAGACATTGAATTATGGCGTGATGATGTCATGAGCCCCCCTCCCCCACCCCAAGCTCCAAATTCACCCCAAATAGTCTCATTTGTTTGTGCTTCATTTGTGCTGGTTTGTGCCGATAAAAGCTTTGTTTTTTGCAGCTGGCTTTTTTTTTTTTTTAAAACAATATTGTTGAAGTAAAATCCAAACAGGAAATCAAATCACATTAAACTGTTGCAGTCACTTAATTGTTACCTGTCCACTGTGCGTTTTCAACTGTTAACTGACAGAGCGGATCAAATGTGTGAAATGTAACATGAAGGTAAGTGTTTTACTTGTTACTCCAAGGAAAGTGTTTTTACATAACTGTATATGTTATGTGAATAACAGTAGTAATATTAACATGATGTCATAAATAAATACATGCATTATGAATTATAAATTAAGCCAAAAATGTTTTTACTTGTGAAACTGGATTACTGTGTACTATCAAACATCCATTAACACAAATAATGAACCCTTTTCCACTTCTCAGGTACATCTCACAGACACATGGAGAGCTCCTGCTGGATGCTCTGATTAGGAGTAGCTATGCTGCCATTTTGGACTATGGCCTCTTTTGATGAACAGAGGACAGTGAAAATGGAATCCCTGTTGACTGCTGGTTTCTTGGGCATCTGGCATAAGCAAAACATAATTACCCACTGAAATAACCCTGACTCAAAAAATGTCATGTACAGTATAAACTTGTTTTCATGTGTTACTGTATGTGCCTGAATATAATATAGTAATAATATATAGATAATACATCTTATATTAGGACCAGTATGGTAATGTTATAATTAGCATTTCATAGCTACATTAGCCATATTAGTATTAGCAACGAGTTTTCTGTTCAATAAACATTGACAATCTTAGCTCTCTTGAATGTTGTACCATTATGCTTCAAGTTAACTAATACTATTGTTACTGACAGCATTAACACATTGTACCAGAATTTTGATTTAGTAACTATATTGACTTTTCCTATACTAACTTAATACTAATTTCCACAAGAGCATTGAACAGAACTGTCACTTGCACCTAGTGGTGGCAGTGAAGTGTAGCAGATGATACTCCTTGTAAATAAATGAAAAGTTCAATCATGAGAGACCAGTGTATGAAGTAAAGATAATTGTTTATTGAACAAATGATGAGATGATTAGTCTTGACAAAGTCTTCAGCAATTCGACTAAAAGACTGCTCACACCGAGGAGATTTGCACATATAAGTCAATGTCTAATATTTTAAAAACCGAAGCAGCACAAACTAAGCTTTTATCGGCACAAACAAACGAGACTATCTGGGGTGAATTTGGAGCGTGTGCGGTTGCCATCATCGCTCCATATTTCAAGGTCTAATATTTTAAAAATGGAAGCAGGGGGGCTTGAGTGATCTCAGAATGACTTATAAATATTATTTTAATATCTCAAAAACCGAAGCAGCACAAACAAAAAAAAAAACTATGGCACAAACGGAGCACAAATGATTGAGACTATTTTGCCGATGTTTTGCATCAGGTGTGGGGGCCAACTTCACACAGGTGAGGGAAGATAATGCTAAAACATAGCATATGGAGGAATATAGTAATGAAATCAATATTAAATGTTATGCATTAAGAGACAACAATTAACTCCTTAGTTTCATCAGTTTAATGCATGGCTCCAAAAATGGATTTCTCACATTAAACTAAGTAAAACTGTAATTCATAAGGAATAAAACAATCAGTGACAGGCTATTATAGGAAAATAATCAACCATGGAGTTACCATTACTAGCCTCAGGTCGATTTTCCTGTAACAGCATGTCCTTATATTATACCACAGCAAATTGCGAATGATTACAATTTAAAATGCATTTAATGAGCAATATATTTATAGTTAAATTTAATGATATTACTTACATTATAGCAGCTATAAACGGTCATCCACTTACCAGCATCTCTTTTTCTCATGCAAAACATGCATCTTGCCATGTGATAGAGTCATGAAGACTCGTTACAGCTTTACATCAACGTTACATCTTTTACTATAGAAACTATAATGTATGAGAATGAGCTTATTAATATGCATGTAGCTGGAACTACTGTTAGTGCTGCTGTTATAGAAAAGGAATCAATACCTCCCGATCAATCAGAATCAAGAATTCAACAGGTTTGAATCAAAAACATTTCTCAGAATTACACGTTTGTATCGTACTGTATTTTTAAACAGCAGAACATGTTGTTAAACAAAATTCAATACCAATCTACTTTCCATCAAGCTGTGCTCGGCTACATGTGTTAAACAACATAAAACATAGAACCTTTTGTATCAGACCTTTTGTATTTCTCCCTTCAGTCTCCTCTTCAAGAGGTGAAATGCTGCATTGTCACTAAAGATCAGTGAGCCTGTTCCAGAAGCATCCATGCAAGCCAAAACCCTGACACTACCTCCACCATGTTTCACAGATGAGCTTGTAAATTTTAGATCGTGAGCAGATCCTTTCTTTCTGGTTGATCTTAATTCCAGAACTTTTCTGCTTACTACATCGGTGGTTTCTTTCTTTTTCAGGGCATTCCAAATTGTTCTATTGGCTACAATGAGGGAAAAAAGTATTTGAAAAAAAAGTATTTGATCCCCTGCTGATTTTGTACGTTTGCCCACTGACAATGAAATTATCAGTCTATAATTTTAATTTTAGAATTATTTGAACAGTGAGAGACAGAATAACAAAAAAAAAAACAAAAAAAACAACACGTCAAAAAAATTTATTTGCATTTTAATTGAGGGAAATATGTATTTGACCCCTCTGCAAAACATGACTTAGTACTTGGTGGCAAAACCCTTGTTGGCAATCACAGAGGTCAGACATTTCTTGTAGTTGGCCACCAGGTCTGCACACATCTCAGGAGGGATTTTGTCCCACTCCTCTTTGAAGATCATCTCCAAGTCATTAAGGTTTCGAGGCTGACATTTGGCAACTCGAACTGTCAGCTCCCTCCACAGATTTTCTATGGGATTAAGGTCTGGAGCCTGGCTAGGCCACTCCAGGACCTTAATGTTCTTCTTCTTGAGTCACTCCTTTGTTGCATTGGCCATGTGTTTTGGATCATTGTCATACTGAAATACCCATCAACGACTCATTTTCAATGCCCTGGCTGAGGGAAGGATGTTCTCACCCAAGATTTGACGGTACATGGCCCTGTCCATCGTCCCTTTGACGCGGTGAAGTTGTCCTGTCCCCTTAGCAGAAAAACACCCCCAAAGCATAATGTTTCCACCTCCATGTTTGACGGTGGGGATGGTGTTCTTGGGGTCATATGCAGCATTTCTCCCTCCTCCTCCAAACACGGTTTTGGTCTTATCTGACCACAACACTTTCACCAAGTTGTCCTCTGAATCATTCAGATGTTCATTGGCAAACTTCAGATGGGCATTTATATGTGCTTTCTTGACCACGGGGACCTTGCGGGCACTGCAGGATTTCATTCCTTCACGGCGTAGTGTATTACCAGTTGTTTTCTTGATGACTATGGTCCCAGCTGCCTTGAGATCATTGACAAGATCCTCCCGTGTAGTTCTGGGCTGATTCCTCACTGTTCTCATGATCATTGCAACTCCTCGAGGTGAGATCTTGCCCCAGACTGACAGAGATTGAAAGTTCTTTTGTGTTTCTTCCATTTGCAAATAATTGCACCAACTGTTTTCACCTTCTCGTCAATCTGCTTGGCAATGGTCTTGTAGCCCATTCCAGACTTGTGTAGGTCTACAATCTTGTCCCTGACATCCTTGGAGAGCTCATTGGTCTTGGCCATGGTGGAGAGTTTGGAATCTGATTGATTGCTTCTGTGGACAGGTGTCTTTTATACAGGTAACAAGCTGAGATTAGGAGCACTCCCTTTAAGATTGTGCTCCTAACTCAGCTCGTTACCTGTATAAAAGACACTTGGGAGCCAGAAATCTTTCTGACTGAGAGGGGGTCAAATACTTATTTCCCTCATTAAAATGCAAATCAATTTACAACATTTTTGACATGCGTTTTTCTGGATTTTCTTGTTGTTATTCTGTCTCTCACTGTTCAAATAAACCTACCATTAAAATTATAGTCTGATCATTTCTTTGTCAGTGGGCAAACATACAAAATCAGCAGGGGATCAAATACTTTTTTTCCCTCACTGTATACCAATGGTTGTGCAATGCCTCTGGTTGATTCTCCCTCTTTCTCAGTTTCACAATGGCTTGCTAGTCACACATAGACAGCTATCTGGTCTTCATGTTGGTTTATCCTTTTTAATATCAAATGCAGACTTCACAGGTGAAACTGAAGGCTAAAACAAAGAGTAGATGTTCTGAGCTATTTATTGTAGAAACAGTCAAGCTAACAGGACACAGCAGGGCAGCAGGAAACACCTGTCAGTCACATGTTCCAATATTTTTGCTAACCTACACATTGGGTAGTCTGATACAAAATGTGCTGTGTTCTGTGTCGTTTAACACATTTACATATAAATACCAGGAATTAAAAGCTGAAATTCTAAACTCTCTTCTCATATTCATCTTTTGATTTCAAACCGAAATGTCTATAGTCTACAGCAAAAAAAGACGAATTGCCCTTGCCGTGCCAATAGTTTCAGAGGGGACTGTGTTATAGCTGAGAGAAAGAGTCGTTCACTCACCAACCTCGCTATTTCTCTCATTTGATCGTCTCTCTCTCTCTCTTTCTTTCTTTCTTTCTTTCTTTCTTTCTTTCTCTCTCTCTCTCTCTCTCTCCCTCTCTCTCTCTCTCTCACAAAACACAACCTTCCATTATTCAGAGATACCATAAAGCGTAAACAACTCCGAGCTGGGAAACTTTAACTGTTACAAAGCATTTATAGAAATGTGTCTTTCCATAAATGTTAAATTAATTTCTTCCAAAAGAAACATCACCACATCAACAATTATATATCTTTCTTTGTTAAACAACATGTTTTTGTCTGCTGTGCCTGAGTATGAGCTGTTACTATAGAAATGATAACGTATTCAATCTATAAATATATAACAAAGTTTGTACTAAAAAATAATAGGGTGCTTAAGACTTTTGCACAGTACTGTATATTAGGTAAAATTCAATTACAGCCTGTTCTAAAATGATGAATGTACTGAATTAATGTCTAAAAGGTGTTTTCTGGTTTATTGTTTAAAAGAACAACAACAAAATTTTTAACTAGTGTTCGATGCTATGTTAATTTTTTACTGAAAGTGCATTTATGCTGAAACTCATGGTTTGTTCATGTTAGTTAATGTTCAGGGAACCTTAACTGACATTAACTATCCTTGGCAAAGCATTACCCTATACAAGTAATGAATGACTGGTTTCAATCACAAAGTATGCACTGGCCAATATCAAGCACAGGGTCAGCAAATAATACTGGCAGTAGCTCATGCTTCTGACATTTAAACCTCTTAACCAAAATTATTATATATTATTATATATAATATTATAATATTTTCATTTCTTCTTCAGAATATTTATTTTCCATTTTAACTTATTAAAACATTAATGTTTGATTGCCTTTTTAAGGTTAAGAGTAAATGAGCTGGGAAGACTCAAAATACCTTTGTACGTCTGTCTTGTGTTTGTCTGCTCTAGCAGGAAGCTTCAGTCACATACACACAGTTAATTTTCCACCTTGTTCTTCTTACAAGGTAAGAAATAAAGTTTCTCTACCAACAAATGTGGCTGAATTGTGTTAAAAGCAGAAGAAAATGGGTCTTGAATGGGTCTTAGGATTCTCAAAGTATTTAAACACAGTTTAACAAGAAAAGAGTAGCATTCTCAACACCCCAACCCACTGAACTGCAGAGAGTCAAAACCTAAAATAAAATGCATTCATTTGATCTGCAAATTTTTTATCTGAAGTACAACTATCCAATCTGATATCCCTACCAGGCCAATCCTAAATTACTGCCATTTAAATGTGTCTTAATTTTATCATTATATCTTAAACTGTTTTTACTCATTTCTACTTCTACCACCTTTTTAATTTCCGCTCACTGCGTCCAGACCTTCCTGCTTAAAAGCCACTTGTTGACTATGAAGTAAACCCTTTGTATTGTATGATATCCATGGTTTGTTATTTGGGAAATATTTAACCAATTGGTAAGGAATGATCATCTCAGTACAAAAGGACACAGTCACACAACATTACAATCAATACAATCCTGTAGAGTCAATAGCTTTCCTCTGAACAAGCCTGCACCCTTCTTTCCTACTATTCCTTTCGTTACACTGACTTAAAAAGAGAGAGAAGAGGCACCACATTATGGTCCGAAAAACCAATTGGAGGGCCAGCAACAGATTTAATTGTGTCCTTAATAGAACCAGAGCAGAGATCCAGTGTCTTGTAGGTCAGGTAACATACTGATAAAAATAAATAAATAAATAAAAAAAATAAATAAAATACATAAAAGGCACATTGATTTCTTTAAGTTATAGTCAGTTAAATCCCCAAGGACTGCAAAATTTATTTATTTATTTCATGTTTGATAGCTTCAGCTCTTGGCTTTGTAGTGCTTCAGTTTCACTCAGTTTAACTTGGGAAACATCTATATTATGCACTTTCTTTAAAAATCTATTTATAGTCACTATCTAGCTGAAGGAAATTAATCTCTGGGAAAATGTAATACCTAACATTCTTTCAGACTAACAGTCCATATGCGCGCGCACACATTTTTTTGTTGTTGTGGCGTAAAGTCCAAGACCACCCACTTTAACTGGTATAAATAAGAGTGTGCATCTTCTGTCTTATCCCTAAACTCGCATCCTTCATAAGACGTCTTTTAAAGAAGGTATTTCTTGCTACCTGCTTCTGACTACTTCCTTGTAAGTGTTCCTGCATACGTGATCACATAATGTAGATTATTAAATGACTATGTATATTATGGCAAGTTACGTTAATCTTACTTTTACTGTATATATTAATTATTTATTTTAATGTTCCCATAAATAATATTATTTATACTACAGCACTGATGAATGCTCTATTCTGATCATTTTCTATAACAGCATGGTATGGACAGTGCATCACTCTTAAGTAAATAAATAACTTGCTAGCACTGGTAATGTAAATTGTTGTGGTACACGTAACAAAGCACTGCAGGACTGCGCTTCATCAACATTACACCTTGTTGATAATTTACTTCTGAGGCCTGAATTAAACGCTCACTATCCTCAATCTGAACACAGCCCTAACACGGTTACTTAACATGTATTGATTGACGTTTGTTTTTATGTCAGTGAAATCCACTTGTATTGATAAATGTTTATTTTATCCATTACTGAAAATAAATCCATCTAAATTAGATAAATAAAATTATTGCATGTTCCAAAACGTTGATAACATAATGAATTTTGGTCTTAGGGTCTCAGTGTTCTGCCAGTTAACACCTGCTCATTTGGTTTACTACAGTGGTGTTGAAAGTTTGAGAATTTTCTACATTTCTGGATAAATAGGACCTAAAACTTCATCAGATCCTGCGATTAGAAAAAGAGAACTCAAACAAATGAGACAAAAATATTATACTTGGTCATTAAATTTATTGAGGAAAATGATCCAATAATACATATCTGTGAGTGGCAAAAGTATATCAACCTTTGCTTTCAGTATCTGGTGTGACCCCCTTGTGCAGCAATAACTACAACTAAGCGTTTCCGGTAACTGTTGATCAGTCCTGTACATCGACTTGGAGGAATTTTAATCCATTCCTCAGAACAGAACAGCTTCAGCTCTCAGATGTTGGTGGGTTTCCTCATGAACTGCTTGCTTCAGGGCCTTCCACGTCATTTCTTTTTAAGGTCAGGACTTTGACTTGGCCATTCCAAACATTAACTTTATTCTTCTTTAACCATTCTTTGGTAAAACTACGTGTATGCTTAGGGTCATTGTCTTGCTGCATGAACCACTTTCTCTTGAGATTCAGTTCATGGACAGATGTCCTGACATTTTCAGTTAGAATTCGCTGGAATAATGCAAAATTCATTGTTCCATCAATAATGGCAAGCTGTCTTAGCTCAGATGCAACAAAACAGGCCCAAACCATGATACTACCACCACCATGTTTCACGGATGGGATAAGGTTCTTCGTGGAATGCAGTGTTTTCCTTTCTCCAAACATAACGCTTCTCATTTAAACCAAAAAATGCTATTTTGGTCTTATCTGTCCACAAAACATTTTTCCAACAACTTCTGGCTTGTCCACGTGATCTTTAGCAAACTGCAGAGGGGCAGCAATGTTTTTTTTGGAGAGCAGTGGCTTTCTCCTTACAATCCTACCATGTACACCTGTTGCTGTTCAGTGTCCTCCTGATGATGGACTCGTGAACATGAACATTAGCCAATGTGAGAGAGTCCTTCAGCTGCTTAGAAGTTACCCTGGGCTCCTCAGTGACCTCGAGGACCGACAGACTAACACATCTTGCTCTTGGTTGGTGATCTTTGTTGGTCGACCACTCCTGGGGAGAGTGATAATGGTCTAGAATTACTTCCATTTGTACACAGTCTGTCTGTCTGTGGATTGGTGGAGTCCAAAATCTTTAGAGATGGATTTGTAACCTTTTCCAGCCTGATGAGCATTAACAACTGTTTACGGAGGTCCACAGAAATATCCTTTGTTCGTGATACAAGATCAGACTTTGAGAGATCCCCATTCTTTAAATAAAACAGGGCACTCACTCACGCCTGATTATCAGAAAACATCTGACTCCAATTTCATGTTCAAATTAACTGCTAATCCTGGAGGTTCAAATATTTTTGCCACTGAGATAAGTATTATATTGGATCATTCTCCTTAAAAAATAAATTGCAAAGTATAATAGTTTTGTCTCATTTGTTTAATTGGGTTCTCTTCATCTACTTTTAGGACTTGTGTGAAAATCTTATGATGTTTTATGTAATATTTATGCTGATATATTAAAAAATCTAAAGGGTTCACAAACTTTCAAACATCACTGTAAAAAAATAGCAATTGAATACAGAGATAGATATTGTGTTAAATGTTAGTGATGATGTATTTATGCTTAAGTTGATGGTTTATCAGACAGAGTGAGGATCCCTACACCAAGGGTTTATCCACAAACAATGTCAAAAATAGTCCAGGCTCAAACCAAGAAGAGCAAACTCGAGGGGGGCTAACAAATCCAAACACCATCGAAAGAGTAGTCTTGAGGGTAAACACAGGTCAAACGCAACATATTAAAGAGAGAAAGAAAACCTATAAAAAACTAAGCGAAGACTAAGACTAGGCAGGATCATACACAATGAAACTTTTCAGAATAACACGGTTCAGAACTTACAAACGTGAAGCAAACAGTAAAGTTTCACACTGATAGTGTATAGTTCATATGCTTTTTTTAAATTAATGTGCAAAGCAGGAACTGGGTGAAGAAACCGAAAAAATAATTAGAACTCCGAGGATGGCACCCTCTGGTGGCTCGGAGGGGAAATGTCCAGGCTAAATGTTATACAGTTTGTTTGTGTTAGGTAATATCAGTTAAGGAACCTTTTTCTAAACATTACTCTATATAAATAAATAAAAAACTGACTGGTTTTATCAAAAAGAGTATGCACTGGCCATTAGCAAGCACAAGGTCAGCTAATAATATAACTGGTTGATAATGCTTCACGAGCTGAAGCAGCAAATTAATATCGGCTGTAGCTCACTTTTCTGACATTTCCATGTCTTAACCAAAATTGTTCTTAAATATGCCTGTTTATCTGAATATTTATTTTCCTGTTTAACTTATTAAAAACTGATTATTTGATTGCCTCTTTAAGGTTAAAAACAAGACTATGTCATACCTGGCAGACGTTGTTGTGGTTGGTGGGAAAGGAGGAGATGCTTTTGATTTTAAAGGCATTGAAAATGGAACCACATTGAAAAAGATCTCGGTGTGGGTCAGCAAAAAGAAGGTGAAGGGCATTAAGGTTTGGCTCACTGATGAGCAGTGCAGGCTGTTTGGTAAAGCTGCTAAGAATGTTACAGATTTCACATTTGAAGATGGAGAGCACTTCAGCTCCCTTAATCTATGGGACAGTGGGGATGGAAAACATCTGGGTGCTATCCAATTCAAGACAAATCATTCCCGGGAGTTCTTTGCATGCGTGACTAAATCAAATTTAAAAACAGAAATTTCAGTGGATGTTGCTTCTGGGTTCTGCATAGGAATCAAAGGATGTTCAGAATTGTCCAGACGTTCAAGTGGGATTAATTCCTTAGGCTTCATGTTCCTTAACCCCATCAAGTTTACTGAGCTTACAAATGTTGAGTATCCCACACTTCATCATGAGATACCCAAAGTGGCTGTCAGTGAAATCAAGTCCATGACCTACCACAATAACACTACAGAAACTCAAGAATATAGACTTGAAACCTCAAGAAAAATTACCCAAACATGCTTCTGGTCTGTTATCGGCACACAGAAATTCAGGTTCGGCCTGAAAGTGAATGCAATAATTCCACAACTTGTTGAGTGCACAGCAAGATTTGAATTGAAAACAGGAGTTGAGGGTACATATGCTTCAGAAACCATTGAAGAGAAAATGGAGCTCTTCTCGTTTCCTGTTAAAGTCCCTCCAGGTAAAGCCGTGGATGTGAACATCACAATTGGCCAGGCTACAATTGATCTCCCCTTCAATGGTATAGTCAAAATTACCTGCCATAATGACAGTGTGCTGCAGTTTAAAACCAGTGGAACCTTCAAAGGTGTCATTTACTCTGATGGAAAAGTGGCTGTGAATGAATTAGCCTAAAATCTTGGTGGGTCTCATAAGATTTGAAGCAAATTGTAGTGAATATTAAGTAAATTTCTTTAGAAGTGTGTTCTAAGGTTTAACCCCACGCACTTTAACTAGTATAAATAAATAAGAAAGCTTCTGTCTTATCCATAAACTTGTATCATTCACAAGACATCATTTAAAGAAGGCATTTCTTGCTACCTTCTTCTGACTACTTCCTTTTATGTGTGCCTGCTATTCTTGATCACATGATGAAGGTTATTAAATTTAAGATTTGTAATATATATATGTAGATTAATGCAAGTTACAACAATCTTGCTGTAATTGTAAATGTTAATTATATTACGATTCCCTTTATGGTGAACATTATTTATACCACAGCTGTTCAATGCTCAATTCAGATTATTTTCCATTACAGCATGGCTTAGACAGCAAGTCAATCTTTAATAAATAAAAAAAATTGTTAGCACTGGTAATGTAAATTGTTGTGACATAAGAGAAATAAAGCACTGCAGGCTGCATCACTTTACACCTTGTTGATTAGTTACTTGTGAGGACAGAATACTGACATGGATTCTTATGCAGGGTTTTCCCTACCATATAAAGGCTTAGGCACAGGGCCTAAGTGTTTTGTGGGCAAGAACATAAAAAGGCATTTAGGCAACATATCAGAACTGAGATATACTGTGTGTTAACAAAGTTAACCGAGTTCTTTTTTTTCCCTTTCTGACAAACTGTGGGGCTGCAAATCTGTTCAATGGATAAGGACAAGGCAAACCTCCACAGATCCAACTAAGGAGCTTTACAACTTCTCTTATATACAATTCCAAAAAACGTGATGTTTTGTAAAAATCTAATTAAAAACAGAAATCAGTTACTTACAAATCTCATAAACTCATATTATATTCACAATAGAATATAGAAAACATATCAAATGTTTAAACTGAGGAAATGTAGGAAATGTACCACTTTATGGTAAAAAAAAATTAAATAAAAATTAAGGTAAATTTGAATTTGATGGCCGCAACGTGTCTCAAAGTTGGGACGGTGGCAACAAAAGGCTGGAGAAGTAAGTGTCACTAAAAAGAAACAGCTGGAGGAACATTTCACAATTAATTAGGTTAATTGGCAACAGGCCAGCTGTCTGATTTCCCCTCGCGCAAAACACTGGAGCACTTGGTGTGCTCTGAAAACCAAAGCGCAAGCGTGCACTTCCGGGTTAGTCAGTGACACTGACTTTGTTTACTTTTGACATGTGTTTTGTTATGGTTTATGTCCTGGCTCAGTCCTTGTATTGTCACTGGTTGTTTATCTTATGTGTCATCATTAGTGTCAGCTGTTTTGTTTTCACCACTGACTATGTTTTGTATTTAAACCCCTCATGTGCCTATTGCAATGTAAACCCTATTGAGCCTCTGTGGGGCATCCTCAAATGGAAGGTGGAGGAGCACAAGGTCTCTAACATCCATCAGCTCCGTGATGTCATCATGGAGGAGTGGAAGAGGACTCCAGTGGCAATCTATGAAGCTCTGGTGAACTCCATGCCCAAGATTGTTAAGACAGTGCTGGAAAATAATGGTGGCCACACAAAATATTGACACTTGGGGCCCAATTTGGACATTTTCACTTAGGGGTGTACTTACTTTTGTTGCGAGTGGTTTAGACATTAATGACCGTGTGTTGAGTTATTTTGAGGGGACAGCAAATTTACACTGTTATACAAGAATTACACTCACAACTTTACATGGTAGCAAAGTGTCATTTCTTCAGTGTTGTCACATGAAAAGATATAATCAAATATTTACAAAAAAGGGAGGGGTGTTCTCACTTTTGTGAGATACTGCATATATGTATTTGTTATGCCAATAGTGTGTCTTTTTCAGTGTATTAAAGTTTGCATTCATAGGTACACTGTTTTGAACGCTATTAAGAGGCCATAATCAGCAGCAGCATGTGACTTCCAGTTGATGAGAACTTCAACAAGAAGTAGGGCATCAGGAAAGGACTAACCAGGTTCAGAGAACAGAGGGATCACTTCCAGTTCCAGAAGTTCCAGTTGGTGCTGCTTCTGGGATCTGTCTGGGAATCACAGGATGTTCAGAATCATCTGGAAGTTCACCTGGGATGAATTCCTTAGGATTCAATTCAGGAACACCACCAAGTCTACTGAGTTTACCAATGTTACAAATGCCAACAATCCTCCTGGTCTGCTACCGGCAAACTGGAATTCAATGTCAGACTGGAAGTGAAAGCAGGAATTCCACTAAGGAGTTGCGGGTACATATGCTTCAGAGACCACTGAAGAGAAAATGGAGCTCTTTCCATTTCCTGTTAAAGTCCATCCAGGTAAAACCGTGGATGTGGACATCACAATTGGCCAGGCTACAGTTGATCTCCCCTTCAATGGTATAGCCAAGATTACCTGCTATAATGACAGTGTGCAGCTTAAAACCAGTGGAACCTACTTACACTGATGGAGAAGTAGTTGTGAATGAATGAGCCAAAAATCTTAGTGGGGCCTTATAAGCTTTGAAGTAAATTTTAAACATGTTTTAAAAGTTGAAATCTAATAAATCTTATATATTAGAATTTGAATCGATGATGTTTGGGATAATGTAAGCTTGACTTAAATGATTTTTTCAATTATTAGCTTTTCATAATCTTAATGTTTCTCTTGTTTGACTGTTTTGTCAAAATCTATAAACCCATTAAAACAGTGCCTTGATCTATCCTGCAAGTCTTCCATTGGTGCAGACCTACATTTTTGATTAATAAAGCCTTCTTTGAAAATCATTCTGAATAATGAATATAACAAATCTCATTTGATGTGTTTTTTTAGATTTAGTTAGACTGTAGCTTGCGGTAACAATTTTAATTGAATACCTTTTTACCAATTAGGAAGATTATAATCTGAGATCATTTCCATCGAAACAATCTGTCCAAAAAAAAATCTGATATATAAACGAAAGCATGTCCTTTCTGTTTTTTTCATTTGGTGGTACAGTACAGGAGTGCCGCTTGTGCACTTCCCAAAAATGAGTGTGTGCTGCAATACCAACGTAACCAGTGGAGGCAGTATGGTACTATGTGACACTGTGTCCACAACTCAATAAACAAACTAACAAGGTTTGAGTAGCAGTCTTACCAGTAAGTTGTTTCAGTGTACTGGAGTAAACAAAAATTCATACACTACTTGAGTACATTTAAAAGGAATAATGTTATTATTTTGACTTTTGAAAGATGTACATTTTTTTGCCTTAAACTTTCACTTAAGTAGAATTTCTTAGTACTGTTCCTACAAAGTTCCTACAAAATGTCAAAGATTTTATTTTACTGGAACTAAAACCTGGCTCAAGGTCCATGAAGACATGGTTCACCAAGGTTAGAGTGGAAGAACTTGAGTGTTATTTTTTCTTCTTGGAAATAAGAAAATATCTTATGTAGCTTCTGCAGGGCAGTACTAAATGACAAAAAATAAGATCTTTAAACAAACTAACAATTTAAACCGATCATCCTGTTAAGAAGTTTACATCCCCCTGGTGCTTAATGTATCATGTTGACTTCTCGAGAATTAGTGAATGTTTGCACCTTTTGTAACAGTTGCGTATGAGTCCCTAAGTTGTCCTCCATGTGAAAAGATGGATCTGAACATCATATAGCTGCTGTTGGAATATGCAGAAGATACTGGAAAAGCAAAGAATATGCAAGACCTGGAAGATTTTTCTGAAGAACAGTGGGAAATTTAACTGCTCAAGACAAACAAGGGACTCATGATCAACTATCTCAAAACATAAACACAGTCACTGGTATCATCCAGGTAATGACACACAGTAATAAGAATCATGGGTATGTAAACCTTTGAACTGATTCATTTGTATTATTGTGCCTTGTGGACTATATATAAACATCTGTTATGTGAAATAGCTTATTCAGGGCAATACTAAATAACAATCAAAATGCAATATTTATGATCCATCTTACTGGCACCCTGTCCAGGGTGTACCCCGCCTTGTGCCTAATGCTCCCTGGGATATTCTCTAGGTTCCCCATGACCCTGAAAAGAAGTAAGCGGTTGAAGATGGATGGATGGATGAATAGATGATCCCTCTTTTATTAATTATTAGCATTTTGAAGAGTCTGCAAGGCATATGTAAACATATGACCTCAAGTGTAAATGGATGTTTCATAACGTACAGGAAATATACTCGGCAATAGTCCATCAAAGAATCTTGCTCTATCTGCCTGTCAATATCCCGATACCATGAAACCATCACCTGTCAGTCTGAGGTGGAAATAGTTGAGGAAAGCAATTGAAATCAGGAGAGCACTTCCAGCTAATTATCTCCCAGTCAAAGTTTTAATGATGATTAGCGGATGATCGGCAGCATAGAGCGAATTCACAAGCGGCCTCTGGCACACGGAAACATCAGAGGAAGCCCAGCATCCCCGAGCACCATGTCTTAACAAGGCTAACATGGGAAAACCTCTGGAGTTGTCGACACAGACGGACATAAGGACATTTGAGATTCTCAGAGCAGGTAAATTGGATAATACATTAGCATACATTGGTCTGCATCACAAAAAGTCCTAGCGGTAGTTTCAGGTTATGCTAATTAAGATATTATGACACCACAAACTGATCCTAAAAACACAACAACCAAAAAACAAAAGAGTGTGAGAAGTTCTGTTAGTCTTTTCATCAGTCGTACAGCGTATTGACAGCTTCAGAGAAGAACTTTCCCATTCCTGTAATCATGTCATCATTGTGATTGTTTGATTATTGTTTTGTGTGTGTTGTGAAGTGCTCTTTAAGGTTTCAGAGGTGGGGGGAAAAAACACCAACAAATGGCAACCAGGTGCTTTCACAATCAAAGTCTCGCTCTTTGTTCGTTCTGTTTTTTGTGCCACTTTGAGAAATTTGACAAGTGACAGAGAAGAAAGTTCATTGTAGATGCTTCGGAAAAAGAGAAAAGTAGGTAAATAATTGTCTGACAGTAACGTCTGTAATGATTCCCATCAGCTCCTTACACTTGAGGGCAAGCTATTATAAGAAAGTAATCAACAACAAGATGAAGTGATGAAGCAGAGTGACTGTTTCAAAGTTGATTTTCCTATTATAACACATCCTGATGCTTTAAGTCCCCATATACAACAGCATAATTTTTTTTTTCTAATGAATGACACATCATACTTTTTTATCTGTTTATAGTTACATTTAATGTTGTGGAACATCCATGAAGAAAGCTATAATTATTACTTACATTACAGCATCTTTCAGTCCCTCCAGGATTTTGCGATCACAGAATTTAATGTAAAATCAAGAAAACACCCCAATATTCTGAGGCACTTGCAATTTTTCAAAATTACCACACATTTTCCACAGATTTGGGCCAAGACGCATCATGTGATGTCATCACAACATGCATGCATCTTCGATTCATGTATGTTGATCATGAGTATAGCTAAAAGGTTTCACTTACCAACAAACATCACTGAGAAAGTCTGTGCAAAACAATTTCAGCAAAAAAGCACATAATAGGCTGTAACAATAACAAATCCGCAAAACATTGTACAGATTGATCTTTAAACAATCATTCCCTCACCAGTCTCACTTTTTATTTCATAAAAAGCAAAAAAAAAAAAAAAAACCTGTGTCTTTATAATGGTATATAAAAATTTCTCCAGATCAACAATTACACATTTTTTTATATTCAGTTCATATGGAATGTCCATCATGCAAGTTCGAGAATTAATCAACATCTTCTTACCAGTCAGATTAAAGTCTGAATATAAACTTAAGCTTCACTTGCACATCGCTCAAGGCTAAAGACTACTTCCATGGGATTATTAATTCACTGCTCCATCCACACAGCTCGGCCTCTTTGTCATCTCATTCTTTTGCACTGGACCACCTGGTATTTGTTCATGCAATCTGCACAAGGCGTGAGAGTCCGTATTCGCTGGCCTGTTAGTTTGCTAGCACGCTTATGCCCTCAGTTCTCTTCCGGCAAAAGCAGCACAGCGCCGACACAGTGGCAGATGTCAATATGAGTCAATATGAAGCTCTCAGACAGATCTCGCTCCCTCTCTCTCACCGCCCACATCTTCAAGCTGACACATGGAGGAAGGCGTGTCTCAGAAGAAGAGAAGAAAAATGGAGGAAAAGAAAACCACGAGCAAGTGTCTGACTAGATGCAGCAGAAAGGTGAAACGAAAGGAGAGAGTGGTCAGAGGTGTGCCTTGCTGTGTTTGAACAAGAAAAGGCCACAGTTCAACAGGTTCTGATAGCATGAAGAGGCCAAAAGAGATGCCGCGAAGCCTGAAGGTAGCCTGGATAAAGATAAAGGAGCAAGAGAAACAGACAGGTGAACAGCTTTGTTTGACATCACGCTCCTTTTTTTTTTTTATCTCAGTAAGACGCCTGAGTATCAGCACCATAAAAAGCATCAGAGAGTCTAAAAAAACACACACACAAAGGCATCCTTTTTGCCCCTATTCTATTCATTGATTGAATGTTCTGATTCATTAACTTTAGATGAAATAGCAAGAAGTGGCTAGTTTGAGAGAAAAGTTTCTAAAGAAGAAACACAATGGTTAGATTCATGAAAAAGGCTTGTCACTCTTCCCTTTCTATTTCCCACAAGCAAGTTCAGGGGAATTAATCGGGAACCTTTTTCAAAGTGGTACAGCAATGGAACATTGGAAGTCCTTAGATCAAGGAGGATGCAGTGCAAAATACTAGCTACTACCTAGCTAGTCTAAGATTGCAACATGTTTACTATAGGGGTCCAACACCAGTGGAGACCAACCTAACCTCACCTAATGCACCATTCACTATAGCAAGTATAGGTATTAATAGTTTTCATAAATAACCTTGTTTATATTGTGAGTTGGGTGAGTCTTTCCTTCCCGGCCTGGATGACTCCACATGCCGAAGTGTCCTTGGGCAAGACACTGAACCTCAAGTTGCTCCCGATGGCAAGTTACCGCCTTGCATGGCAGCTCTGCTACCATTGGTGTGTGTGTGTGTGTGAATGGGTGAATGAGACACAGTGTAAAGCGCTTTGGATAAAAGCGCTTTATAATTCCGCCATTTACTCCAGCCCTGGCTCATAACTTCAACTCAATGCCTGATGATCCAATGCAGCTCTGTTTCTCAATGTAGGCCAAAAAGTAAAGGAAAAAGTCGGATACAGGAAGGGTAACCAACCCTGTTCTTGGAGCTCTACCTTCCTGAAGACTGAAAGCTCCAACCATAATCGTGTCCACCTGACCATCTAATCACTGCCTTAAGAAGTTCTTGATCAACTAAAACATTATATTTTGGTTGGAGATTAAACCTGCAGGAAGTTAGATCTCAAGGAAGAGGGTTAGTGACCACTGTGATACAGACAACAAGCATTCCACACAAAAAAGATTGCAACCAGCCACCGATGTTAGAGTGACTGTCACTTCAATTCAGAGTGATAATGTAGTGATCTGCATCACAGGAACAAGGTCTGACAGAGGCCCAGCATAATCCATTATTACTGAAAGGAAGTCAACTGTCTCTGTTCAATCCTGGGACACCAAGCAGAAAAAGTGCCCATGGAGGAAAATAGAGCTGATTTTTCCATGAGGGTCTCAGACCCAGAACTCAAGCTGTCATTCCTGAGCCATGGGGATGAAGTCACCTTGCATCCTGAAACTGGACAGGTGATGTGATGTGCAGAAGGAGGGCTGATGGGAAGAGATTTGGCAGAGTGCCCTAGGGATGCACACTGAACTTGCACATCATGCTGGTTCAGCAGTAGTCATCATTACCAGCATTCTTCTTGCATTAACAATAGTAATAAATGTTAATTTATAGAGCATCCTTCTGCCATCTAATGAAGCCACATTTATAGTTACATTTAATGTTGTGGGAGGGGAAATCAGCAAAACAAGTTGTCATTTGACTGAAAAACTTTCCTAAAGCATAAAGCATCAACACTGGAGACTCCTTCCAAAAAAAAAAAAAAGAAACATCTCCTTACAGAGCATGTTTTAGATAATTACAGTGTTAGCTGTTACTACAGAAAAAATAAGATCTCAGACTGAGTACATTAATATAAATCTTATTATCAGACCAATCAGAATGGAGATTTCAACAGAATCGTGGCTTAATAGAAGGTAATTAACAGTCATAAATCCCTATTAAACGATGTGTTATGATCTGAAGTGGCTCACCCTTGCCTCTTTCATCTCCTCTCTTTTTCTCTGTGAATGCCCTCATCCCTCCTTCATAAATAATTTAGATGCTCTGTATCTTGTGTTGCATTTTACAGTAATGCTGTAAGGGCGCATGGATTTCATCGTCGGCATCATTGATAGGGAGAGGTGGGTAACAAATAATGCAGTCGTTCATGTTGGCATCTGAATAAACAACAGATCTATTATTCTGGTCACACAATGTGCTTAGCTTAGCTGGTCTACAGCTGCTTGTGTGCTTTACTTTGTTACCATGAGCTTCTGTGCTAATATAATGATTAGCTAGCATAGGATGCGCTATCAAATCAGCCAAATTCTATGACAGCGGCCATATTTGCTACAAATATACAGCCTTATCTTAGTGAGTTGATGAGAACATGCCTCCCTCATCCTCAACCTGCCTTTAGGTTTTCAATGGCAACTTGCACTCAACCTTCCCTGGTGGTCCAGTGGTTTAGGATACCATTTTCTCATTGCTGTGGCCCAGGTTCAATTCCTTGGCAGGGAACCAACCAAACCACTTGGTTGCACTCAGTGCTAGTCCCAAGTGTCAGGAAGGGCATCTGGCATAAAACATGTACCAAATATAATATAGTGACCAGTGATCCATAGTTGTAAACCCTAATGGGAGCAGCAGAAGGAAGAACAACAAAGGCAACCTGCAATCAAACCTGACCTTTATCTTACCTTGTTAGCTTGTATCCATGGTCCTATTGTACATCATTCATCAGACACTTAAAAGACTAAATTCTTTGTACGTAATCTTCCCCTAAATTACAACTTTTTCCCCCGCCTCTGATTTTTCATTATTATGTCACGGTAAAATTGGAGCCAAACAAAAAATATTAAGGTAAGTTATATACACCGCTGCCTTGTCCCTGAGTTCCTCAAGATGCTCATGATGTTGAGTCTAAGCATTGAGTTGCCACCTCCATTTCTGTCTGGAATGGTCTTTAAGAAGACCAACTTTTCACAAACTAGTCAAAACCCTTACAAAACAAAAAGTTTTGGTCAGAAATCTTAGTTTCACATGATTTATTAAGATCTTGTAAGATTTTAAGGAAAATTTTGCTGTCTCAGACAAAAATCACTCACTGGTGGCCAATTTTGCATCCAAAGATGGCAGACACTTAAGTTTCAGGGTCAGACATTTTGTAAGAAAATGCTACGATGCTTGTCTAAACACACCAATAGGAGGATGGTATAGGATTACGCAAAATTTATGTTACAGCTACAAATGCAGAAGTGACAATGGTAAACCAAAACAATATATCTTTATTACTTCAAACTCACTTTATTACTTCAAACTCACTTTGAGGAATGTTTGTGTGAGCTTGTTTTCTACATGAGCCTGGATTGCACTGATTATCGACGTAACTACACGAAATGTGGTCATTTTTCTCGTTCTAAAAAAACCTGTTATTAGGTGCTGATTAGCTCAACCAGCTAGGACACAGGGTCTCAATGGTTGTTAGTGACTGCTCAATAACAGTGATCTGAACACTGGAGAGCTAGCTACAATTACTATTAGGAAAGTGTATGATTGCTCAATAATTTCACTACATTTTTCCCAGTAACAAAAGCCAGATAACTGCTTATATCAACTGCTGTGTGGTGAAGAATTTGGAAAAGCTGTGCTAAATTATAGAGCGCATTTTTTAAATCTCAAACGAAAAAAAAGCACAATAAAAGAGCAGCAACAGAAGAACAGAACAGCATGTGCCCATCATTCCTCAAGTTGCACACCCACGCAACCACCTCACACCTACACACACACACACACACACACACACACACACAAAAACACTATCCCAACCCTCAGCACGACATCCATCACCACTCAGCGAGCTTCAGCGACCCTGACATATTTGTCAATGGGCATTACTGCATACCGTCTGGAGTACTCTCAGGCCACTCTGGGTTTACCTGGCCAAAAAAGTATGCAAAAACCCTCAAGGTTCATTGGCAGATTGAAGAGAACAAGAAATGAAAACCTGGGAGAGTTCGAGCATCAAGTTTTAAAACAGAAGCAAGGCATCAGTCAAATATCAATCAAGCCAGCTTGCTTCAATAACACACGATCGGTGGTGTCTAATTAGATTATGTTCCTATAACAGTGTGTTATTTCTCTTATACCACAATGAATAACATGTCAGGATTTTTTAAAACCGTTTTTAATAACATTTAATGTTATGGAACATCTGCTAAAGTTAGTTAATGTTCACTTACATTACAGCAGCTATACTTTGTTTCATGGTTCTTGATCTTATTCTCATTTCTTGTTCTTGGTACTAGCCTTGCCCTATTTATGCCTGTTTCCCAACCACCTGATTCTTGACCTTGCTATTGTCTCGTGTTTTGGATTTGTCTACCTAGCTATCTCTCATTAAACCCTTATTTGCATTTGCATCCATCCTACCTTCAATACGAGGAATATGTGACAGAATACTTCACTAATAACATGGAAGAAGCAGGAAAGAGGAGGAGATGTCACATTAGGGAAACCAAGCAAGCCGTCACTGCTGTGGATTCGATCCAGGTTCCTCAGTGGACTGTTGTAGATCTCCCAGAACTGTATGATGGGTTATCAGGCTACCCTGAATGTTTTCTTGTTGACTGCCAGATCTATTTTGCAAGCCTAGTGAATCCCAAGCCCGGCGAGAAGCAATGGCTAAGGTTCGTGTTTTCCCAGGTTTTTGGCCCAGCATTTCAGTGATTGCAGCATCTAGTGTCCATGGTATCCAGGGCGCTTGAGAATGTAATTCAGTTTGTGGAACTTCTCATGATGGTGTTCAACAGCTCAGAATCCTGGGCTGTCCTGGAGAATCTTTAGGGGGAGACCTGCCTCAGAGATTAACCTGACTTGTCGTTGACCACCTATTATGAGCAGGCAAACTGGGTGACCTCCTTCTTAAAGCTCCTGCCTAAGACCCACTATGCGGTCTCCTCTGCAGAAATGTGGTGGCCTCATCTCAGGAGCTCGAACTCAAGACCCATCTGGTGGTCTTATATACAGAGTTCCAGACAGAGGTCAATGAGGCAACCTCACCTCCAGAGCTCCAACCTGAGCGCCACAAGGTGGTTTCACCTGCTGAGCTCCAGTTGGAGGTCAACATGAGACTTCCTCCCCAGATCTCCAGCATAAAGTCAAGTTCCTGAACAAGTTCTAAAAGGCGACCTCTGAAGCCACGTTCCTGTCCGAGGTCAAAGAGGCGACCTTTCAAGCCAAGTTCCTGTCCGAGATCAAAGAGATGGCCTCCCAAGCCAAGTTCATGTCTTAGGTCGAATAGGCGACCACTCAAGCCAAGTTTTTGTCTGGGGTCTAAGAGACAACATCTCAAGCCAAGTTCCTGTTTGAGGTCAGAAGAGACGACCTCCCAAGCCAAGTTCATGTCCGTGGTCGAGGAGACAATCTCTCTAGCCAATTTCCTGTCCCAGGTCAAAGCGACAGCCAACCCAAGCTCTGCTCATGCCAAGTTCATGTCCCAGGTCGAAGAGACGGCCAACCCAAGCTCTGCTCATGCCAAGTTCATATCCCAGGTTGAAGAGACGGCCAACCCAAGTTCTGCTCATGCCAAGTTCCAGTCCCAGGTCAAAGCCGATGTCATGTCCAACCAGGTCCTGATTACGTCTGAAGCCGACAACACAAACAACCAAGCTCTGATCACACTTGAGTCTGCTGATATGGACAGACAGTTTCTGCTTACATCTGAAACCGATGTCACGATCAACCAAGTTATGATCACACCAGAATCTGTTGATATGAACACCCAATTTAGGCTCATGCCAGAGTCTGTTGACATGACCAACCAAATTCTCCTCATGCATGAAATTGACATCACGACCAAGCAATTTCTGCTCATGCCCGAGTCTGCTGACACAGACAACCAAGTTCTGCTCATGCACGAGTCTGCTGACACGGGCAAACCAAGTTCTGCTCACGCCCGAGTCGCTGACACGGCCAACCAGGTTCAGCCTGCAGAGTGGAAGGCTCCGCTGAGGACATCGCTCTGCCTTCCTGCTCAACTGAGGATACCGCTCAGTCTCTCGGTTCATGTGAAGACATTTTGCCCAGTGTGCCAGGACCGCCTGGGTGGGGAGTTTATTTTGCCGAGAAATGCCCTGGGGCGTGGTTGATGCAGGTGTTATCATGCACAACTGCATCCAATTTTACACACTCACTCCACAGTATAAAGAGACTGTTTTCTACAGTGTCTTGTAGAAATGCCTGTTTGCCAATCACCTGACCCTTTGCCTGTTTATTGACCTTGCTATTGTCTAATGTTTTGGATTTGTCTGCCTGTCTATCTCTCATTAAACTCTTACCTGCATTTGCATCCATCCTACCTTCAATATGAGGAATACGTGACACATGCACTGATAAGCATGATAATTTTACGAATTTACCACTCTTGTTTTACGATCTTTTTTTTTTTTAAATCCCTCTTAATGCTTGTGTCAGATTTAATAAGGATGATATGGCCTATTTCTGGGCTTCAAACAAAAACCTTGGGGATTTTCCTTACTAAATTGCAAAGGACTAGAGAAAATTCACATCCCTGTAATTAGCTATGCAAGACATACTGTACAGCTTCAAATATGCCTCATTATAACAAAAAAGAGTTTTTAAAAAATTATTATTATGTAGATGTAAAAGCTCTCTCTTCAGAATGCAGTTTTCATTAATAATATAATCTCATTTATGTAACCAGTATGCAACAAAAATAAAACCTGCTGTGTTCTCACTTGACCTCAGCACATCAAAGAAATAACACTGTTAATCCAGTCGCTGTGGTCCTTATTTCACAAGCCTGGGTGGAGGTTGTTTTTTTTTTTTGGGGGTATTCTGAGCAAACGATGCTGACCCAGGGGAGGGAAAGTATAGGGTGCAAAGGTCTCAATTCACTACTGAGGAACTCTTTTTGTTTCCAAAAGGAATTCAAAATGTTATCCAGTTGAACCATACTGTTGAATAATACATTATTTACAACTGAGAAAAATCAGATTTTCTCACAGAATATGTAGCTGAAATGTAACTGATATCTGTCTGAATATCCAGAAATCTTCAAGATTTCTATGATTAGTTAAGGGTTCTAACATTCTAAAGAGGTTCTACTTGGTGTTAGGGCTATAGGAAAAGTCTGGTATCCAGATGTATTCTCTATTGACTTGGACTTGTTTCGGAATTATTTGAATTTGTACTTGGACTTGTCTAGGTCATGCGAGTGTTGTCTTTTGATTTTGCATGTGCAAAGTTTACAAGAAGTAATTCTTTCTTATAGCAAACAGCCTACCAATTTTACAAACAAACATAATAATTGAAAGTATTTCATCTATCATTTAATTTAATTGTTATCTCCTAATAGTGTATAAGACACTCCATGTCTTGCTCTTAAATGTAAGTAATCAGTGATGGGGTGGTGTACTGAAACTGTTACCATGCCACAGCTGACTATTTTACAATAACAGATGTTTTGAAGCGTTTTATTCCACTTAAAATACAGCAATTTGCTAACAAGTACAATTTTTAGTTATTAAAGAACACCACAGAATACTATTATAGTTATTGTTGTGGGATATTTTGTGAAAGAAGCTAGTTCCTGTTATCACTTACATTAGAGCAGTTATAAAATTGTCTGTAAGTTGTTTCTATAGAAATAATAAAATATTAGAAGGAGTGCATTTATATAATGTGATTTGATTTATGGCCAGAACTACTGCTAGAACTGCTGTTACAGAAAATTAACCAACACTTTCTGACCAATCAAGGATTAAACAGCACTGTGCTATAGACATAGCGTCACACTGTATCATGACAAGGGATACATGAAATGTGATATGCACAAGAAGACAGTAAGCGGAGATCGGGATCAGAGCAGTTGGATTAACTCGACAAAAGTTTAATTCTTCTTTGCTCAATAACAAAAGAAACCTTAATGCTCTCTTGGACACAAAGGGAATTCCCATTAATTCACCCTTCCTAATTGATAATCTGAAATGTCTTGTTTAGAGCGCATGAGTTTCACCAGCAGCTGTTTCTGATATTGTTTGGCTGCATGACGCTTTTCTAAGGTACCTTTGCCAAGCTCTGTAACTTAGGGGAAAATAATATTGGCCCAGGCGTCAGACAGATTGAGCTAACACTGGCCTTCTGCCATCAGTGGTAAGGTGGAGCAGAGGACCCAATTATTTAGCAAAACATCCGTAAAGATGCTCTGCTTCTAATGATGTGACACTAGCAAAACACACAGGCTTCTGGGAAAAGTGTGTGTGCGAGTGTGACAAAAGTGTTTGCTGCTCTAAAACATCTTGTCTATTCGTACATCTCTATGTATGAACCCAGAAATAGAGACCAAACACACACATCTCCCACAATGTACCTGTTCTCTCTGCTTTCACACCGATCAAAAACCTGGTGCGAATTGCACAAGTGCGCACGACAAAATAATGGTATAAATATATGATTACGTTGCCCTACGGCTTCAGAAAGCTTTTTGATCGCAGCAGGAGGACGAGACTGGATTGGAAAGCTTTCCAGCCTCCGAGCTCGAAGGTACCGCCACCTGTCACCTGTCCACTAACACAGCAAGCAATCATCCAATTTCAGCCACCGCACGCCGGGAAAGGTCAGCCACAAAGTGCTTTCTGCTTTTCCGCAGGGAAAAAGAAGGAGGGAGAGGAAAGCAAAAAAAAAAGACAGCTCTTACAGCTTCTTCAAATTTCACTAGTATGGCTGTATGTGGTAAATGCAGTAAACCATAGGTTCTCAACCTTAGGGTTATGTGGGGTCATCTGTGCAGGGTCATGCAGGTGGAGTCACAGATGTTTTTTTACTAAGCGTTATTTTTAACGTAGCTCTGTGGAAAAAAACATGTTCTATGGAATTTATATCACGTTCATGCTATATTCTGCAGTGTGTATCTGTAATCTAAACAGCACATGAGAGATATTTCAGTATGTAGCTTTCTGTAACTGCATGCACTATGGCACTGGTTAACATCATCGTGAACTTCATGAAAGTTCTAATTGTCACAGAGCATGGAAGTAAAAAAATCTTATTAGATTAATAAACCGGATATGAGCATATACAGTGGCGATGCATGTTTATAATATTTACAGATACAGTGATGCTTGACAGTTTGTCAGCTCTTTAGAATTTTAAAATTTTCTGCATAGATTTGACCTAAAACACCAGAAATCCTAAAAGTAGATCAAGAGAAGCCTTTTAAACAAATGAGACAAAAAATATTGTACTTGGTCATTTATTTATTAAGGAAATATTATCCAATATTTTATATGTGTGAGTGGCAAAAGTAGGTGAACCTTTGCTTTCAGTATCTGGTGTGACCCCCTTGTGCAGCAATAACTGCAAGTAACAGCTTATCAGTCCTGCACATAGGCTTGGAGGAATTTTATCCCATTCCTCAGTACAGAACAGCTTTAACTCTGGGATATTGGTGGGTTTCCTCACAAGAACTGCTTGCTTCAGGTACTTCCACAACATTTATAATGGATTAAGTTCAGGACTTTGACTTGGCCATTCCAAAATATTAACGAAAAATATTATTTTAGGCTCATCCATCCATAAAACAGTTTTCCAATAGGCTTCTGGCTTGCCCACTTGATCTTTAGCAAATGCAGACAGGCAACAGTGGTCTTATTGGAGAGCAGTGACTTTCTCCTTGCAACCCTGCCATGCACACCTGATGGTGGATTCATGAACATTAACATTAGGCAATGTGAGAGAGTCCTTCAGTTGCTTAGAAGTCACCCTGGGTCCCGTTGTGACATCATGGACACGTCTTGCTCTTGGAGTGTTGGTCTGCCACTCATGGGGGGAGGGTACCAATGGTCTTAAATTTCCTCCATTTGTACACAAGTCAATATTTTGTGATAATAAGTCAGAATTTTGAATTAAGTCAGACTTTTGATTTAATATCTTAATTATTTTGAGTTAATAATTTTTTAGTTAATATCTTAATATCTTTAGTTAATAATTTTTTAGTTAAAATTTAGATACTAATTTGGAATTCTGAAATAATGTAAAAAAAATATATATATTGAGATAATAAGTCAAAATCTTGATATAATTTAGAATTTAAATAAGTCGTCCACATTTTAACATACTACTGCTGCCTGCATTTTTACCGGACATTTTATATTCTGTAAACCAGTCAAAGAAAGCATAGAAACAATGCCCCACACTCTGTTGTGTGCAGACTGTGATTCCTTTGGTAGAATATAGGCTTTACACTCATGAAAATATGTTAAATTCAGTACATAAACTAAACCAACAATCCCATTTGCTAGTGCTAGTTGCTAGAGTTCAGTGCTCTTGTGTCCAAATCAAATCAAATCTTGGTTAAATGTAACAGCTGACATAGGGTGCTGGGGGTAGTGTCAATTTTAAGCCATTAAAATGTGATTGCTGGTCAGAAAAGGTTGAGAACCCATGCAGTAAACACTCCCAAACACTACATACAGATGGCACCACCAGTGATGGCTCTCATTTCAAATTAAAATTAAAACATTTGGTTTCGTAACATGCGTCTTCCATTGTAAGCGTCAAAACATGGAGCAAAGGTGTTATTTGTCAGTCATCTGACCATATATCATGACATCGCTTCAAATCACACACAAAAAGTGTGGTTTAGTGGGGAAAATGAGTTCATGAACGAGGGAAGGGAGCGAAGGAGGGAGGGATGGATGGCGATATGATTTCATCACAGTCAGTGTGAGTTATGTTTCCTAGTGTAGACATCACTCTGCTCTTGAGACAAAAATGAAATCAGGTCTTTGTATTGTTAGGTTCATATTCTACGCATCCTTTTTCGCAAAAATGTGAAGACAAGAGCACCCTGCCAGCTTCGGGAAGACAGCAGAGTGAGATGTGTGAGAGATAAGAAGCACTTCACGCACTCTGGGCTTACACTAAAAACAGACTGCAAGCTAATCAACACACATCGATCACGAGGTGGTGTTCAGGAGGCCCTGTGGCTCTAGTGGTCATGTGCCTTATGAAATATTGAGAGGTGAGAAGTGTTTGTTGTTGACTTTGATCCCTCGGCTGCCTACCTGTCCATCTCAAGTGCCTCGGCCATTGCTTTACATCAAAGTTGTTTTTTTCCCCAGGACTTGACTTCCAGCCTCATTCATATTCGCACAGTGTGTCTTGTTTATGCTAACGTTGCCTTACCGTTCACTACACTGTGTGCACTTTATTCATTTATTTATCATCCTGCTTCGTGGAGTCAGCGAAAACCTGGCAAGGGTGCTTGGTTTGATCCGTACATGGCCGCAGGTATTTGTTGCGTCCCTGCATGATGCCTCCTGATGTCACTAAACAGATCTTAGCAACGTAGGGAACGTAATTAGGGAAATCAGGTGTTGTGGTACATGCTTGGAACAAATACCTGAAGATCCAACAGATCATGTCGATGATCCAGGATTTAGGCTTTAGATGTGCTTCTTGCAGAATCTTATTCAGCTGGGAGAAAGTTAGAACTACAGCAGATGCAAATATTTTCACAATTTTTTACACAGTGAACCAAATTTTATTAAGATAAATGGTGGGATATATTCAACTGTCAGTTGTGTTGATGAGCCTGTGCCCACTGTAGTCTCAGATGCCTGTTCCTGGTTTACAGGACTGGAATCCAATGTGGGCACTTGCAGTTGTAGCCCCCACGGCGCAAGATTTGACTTCTGAGATGCTTTTTTTGAATTACTGTAGCCTTCCTTTCAACTCGAACCAGTATGGCCATTCTCCTCGGAGCTCTCTCACCTTCAGAACTGTATGTTTTCTGACACCATTTTGTTTAGAAACTGCTGTGTGTGAAAATCTCAGAATATCAGCAGTTTCTGAAATACTCAAACTGGCACCAACATGTTATGTGAACGAAATTGTTTTTTTTTAAAACAGAGGGGTAAAAATATATATTGTTAAATATATCTGTATACGTAACTTTTATTTGTATGAACAGTTATGAAGGGTAGATTTGGGGCTGTGGGCGGAGCTAGTGCTTGTATCTGTTCTTATGACTTTCTACTGTATGATTTGTTTGAAATCAGACAAACCACGTCGTTCATGAGATGTTACAACTCAACAAAAGTTTACTACTATTTGAACAGTAGTGCTAACACCCCAAGAGTAAAGGAAATATAATCTAATTTTCATAACTGACAGTTTTACGGTCTTACCTAGCTGCATCTTTTATGATGCGCCACTTTGGCCTGCTCTAAGCAAGACGTGTGACTGACAGCCATGAGGTAAAAAAAATCCTGCTTATTACACCTTTAACTGAACAGTGAGAGAAAAGCATGGGGAAAAAAACCTCACTGTGCTGACAGCTAGCCGCTGCGCCGTGAACATCTGTTAAGAAAAACAACTCTTGACTAAAAATGACTTGAATATGAATTCATCTCTCTTCACTCCGGAAAAAATAAATAAAACAAGTGCGATTAAAAAGTGCCATGACTAGTCACTTATAAAACCACCGGTGGCGAGGCAGAGCACTTCGTCTGTTTGTCAGGATTTGGAAAATTTTAAAGAATGTGTGAAACGTTGTACATTTCCATCAAATACTTTTATTGAACATCTTGAAGAGGAGCGACAAAATCATTTCAACAAAAGGGATGAAGTGAAACATGTTTTGTATAATTTAATGCAAACCTTATATTATGCATACAGAACATTGTGTGATATGTAACCTTTCTTGTTACATTTCTTTTTTACTGTACATTAGCAGCAACTAATAGAACTGAAGGTCTGATGCTCTAAGATGACGACAATCCCCTGTGACCTTTACTATTTCTACTAGAGTCCACACAGTGAAGAGATGAACCTTCTCAGTAGCTTTGCAAAGATCCCTTTTTTAATAAAGTCTATTAAAAAGTGTAAATAGTCAATTTTGCCTCAATATACTCACCTGTCTGAAGTTCATCTAATACCGTGCACCCCATCCTGACTCACGCCATCTAATATCTGGAAGTCTGCAGAGCAAGAAATTTAATTTTGTCACACGTTGACAGGTTCCAGAGGTTAAAAATCTGATTTGCTTTACTTTGTTCTCTGCTCTTCTCTGGAAGGTCACCTTACCAAACTAAACCACAGTGAACTGGAACATGAGAACGTCTTAAAATGTCTTACTTTTCAGTGTTTATTTGTGTTTAACAACCACTTAATTTAATAATAATAATAATAATAATAATAATAATAATAATAGTCCATAGTGTATGAATGGGTGTGTGAGTGTGTATGTGATTGGGCCCTGAGATGGACTGGCACCCTGTCCAGGGTGTACCCTGCCTTGTGCCCGATGCTCCCTGGGATAAGCTCCAGGTTCCCCGTGACCCTGGAGAAGGAGTAAGCGGTAGAAGATGGATGGATGGATGGATAATAATAATAATAATAATATTGTTGTGGTTGTTGTTGTTGTTATTAAAAAAATAATAATTGGAGATAGGCTGAAGTTTTCTGAAGATGTAAATTATTGCTCTCCACACCATGGGAAAGGTTTCTAGACAGAGGACATGTTAAGAAATATGTTTTTGGAATATTTATCCACACAGACAGTAACTCGAGCTCAGGCTTGATCTCTGGAACCCTGATCTAACATGATAGCTCCAAAATTAAACCATTGGATTTCACAGCACAAGACTAAAATCCTCCAAGTCCCAATTAAACCAAAGAGCATTAATTGCTTAGGGCAAAAAATAAAACTTGAACCAAACAAGCAGGTTCGATTTGCTAATGAGTGCTGGGATTTGGGTCTCAGGCTGACAAATCGGCTAATTCCGGCAGCCTCCATTGTACACCCTCAGACGAGCAAATGATAAAGCGACACCTCGTCTTCGTGTGCTTCCCCATCTTCTGCCCTGATTGAGGAGATCCAGCTCCAAAAATACACAAAAAAATCGGATGATAAACGACACGGTAACGAGTGCATGCCAGACTATGAATTGATCGACACCGTTTCGTGAACATGAGACGGAACTGGGGGGGGGTCAGCTGTCATCATGGGGTCCCGGGTTGGGTTTTCTGGTGGGGTTTTTTTCAGAGGTCAAGTGACAAACATGCTCAGTCCCACGTGTCATCAGTAACTGAGCATAATCTGGCCACTGACTTAATGATGCTGTCAATGTGTGCCTAATGGCTCCGTGCCTGGCTGCTCCATATTAATTTGGGCAGCGTCCGTACAGCGAAGGTTATTTTTTATTGTGTCTGTCAGCCGCTGATAAACCTGCTCTCCTCCTCCCATCCATCAGTTCCTTCTATTTTCCACTAGCCTCATTCTTTCTGTGCCTCTCCGTCAAAACCTTCCCGGTCTCTCTTCGCCTCATGTCTCCCACCTCCCACTACATAACCTCCATTTTCAGTTTCAATTCCATGTTTCTTTTAAGAACTCACTGAAACTTTAATATTACCTCATGAGACCCCCCATACCCCCATGTATATGCACAAACACGCCCCACCCTTCCCCTCCCCCCACCTCACGTCCTCATACTCTGACGAATGACCCCAGCTCTTGCATCGATTTCCAAACCGAAACAATTTGGGAACAAAACAAGTAGCAGTTTATCATATTGATTTTCCTCCCAATTTGGTCCCTTTAAGGCGGTGCCGTGTTGGGAATGAAAAAGTGAAAGACGTGGGTGCTGAGCAACGGGTGCTGATTTTAAATAGTGGTCCACGTGTCACCATCACACCATTTCGATTATTTTACATCTTTTTTTTTAATATTCTAAAGATTAATCTTGGTTTATTCTTCTCTTTTACACACAATTCCACCTTTTTGTTTTCTTTTCTGTTTGATGAATAGCACGCCACACTATTTTGTCACCGCAGAGCGATGCAAGCATGAAATTGGTGCCCCCCCAAAAAAATCATCTCCAGGTTTTCTTGAGAGATCAATGCTCTGAGAGGACTCCTCTCTTTTCTTTCAAGAGCCTTTGAGTTATGGAACTGCTGCATGAATGTCAAGTCTGTCGATACGGTGGTTTCCGAAAGGTCGTGTCTCTCTGTGTGGATGGTAAACATGACTGCTGTTCTATATCTGGTCATGCGCGTAGAAGAACAAGGCCGTTCAACATGCAACAGTTCACAGCATTGGAGGTGTGAATTCTCGAATAACGCGCACACACTCATTCCACTGGGTGACTGAAAGAATCAAGAAACACCACAACAAGATGGAATGAGGAAAAATGCTGTTGTCAACACATTTGTAAAAAATGTACTAATGAATCATACTTTTTAATCCATTTATAGTTACAATTAATGTTAATAATTTAGTTCCTGTTTTTATCCTCTTAAATTTAAGTCGCTATAAACAATCATTCTGTCATCTTCCTTTCTTATTTTCCTTTCTTAAAGGAAAATAAGTTTTAAAAACATGCAGATTAAAAACATGGTGTGTAATTGTTGATGTGATGAGGTTTTCAGGAAGATGTTTATTTAACAGTTAAGGAAGGAATCTCCAGTGTCAGTGATTTGTCAAAGTCACATTTGCAGGATTTTCCTTTCTTAAAGGAAAATAAGTCGTTTCCTTTTTGTTAAGGAAGAAAACAATCCCAAAATTCCCAAAAAGCTGAGCGGAAAAACATGGAGAAGTCACACTTAGTAACTGGATGACAAAAGTTTTGTAATTGTGATGATGTAATCATTTCACAGTCTTTCTAAGAACTCATTTTCACCCCCATTTTCACCCTAAATAAGGACTATCTTTACTTCTATTTTTTTAAGAAATGACAAACTATGGTAAAATGTTCCCTGTTTATTACAATATGATCATTTTATTTTGAGTCAAAAACCATGTTAAAAAGCTAGGTAATTGTGACTGCGTGATCATTTCACACTCCAGCCCATAAAGCTTCCCCGGTTTTCCCCGATCATACACCACCAAGTGGCCGTTAGCGCCTATTCAAACCTAATGGACGAGAAGCAATTTCTGGTGTGAAATGAAAAAGCTATTTACCCCCTCCCCTGAAAAAAAGGAAGAAGGGAAAAAGCACTCGGTCATGAACTCAGAGAAAACATTTTGTTGAAGCGTTAACGCTGAGGATGCAGTATGAAATTCCCTACAGAGCTCCGGCCCTGACCTCGACCCCGACCCCCTCCCAATCGCATTGCGCCAACTTTTTGTTTTCTCTTTGATGGAGTCAAGTGTCAACAGCATCTTTTAATAACAGATTGGATTAGATTACAAAGCGCTGACAAAGCACGCTCAGCCAGGAGCGCCTGAAAGGCATGGAGCTTTGCCCTGAATGCATTAGACACTACCTCTGCTTTTAACCATGTAGCCACATCATCAAATTACCCTTAATACATTATAATAATAAAAAATTAAACACTAAAATTGATTCTATAGTAACCACGTATGCAGGGATGTGTCACAAACAGATTAAAAACATGGTGTGTAATTGTTGATGTGGTGAGGTTTTCAGTGAGATGTTTATTATAACAGTTAAGGAAGGAATCTCCAGTGTCAGTGATTTGTCAAAGTCAAATTTGCAGGACTTTCCGTAACATGACAAGGTGTTTCTCTTTGTTTGTTTGTTTGTTTTTGTACTTCAAGGGAGAAGAACTTTTGCAGTGGTAACAGTAATTACTTTCCTACAACAGCACATCCTGAAGTGTTACTCCTTCCTTACACAATTATATTTCTATAAGAAAACCTGAGTCAATAAGATACAACTTTGCCAAGTAGTGAACAGAACATGAGGGTTTAAAAAAAGAAGAAAAAAGAAGGCTCTATTAAAAAAAAGGACCAAAAAGCAATAGCCAGTGAATTTCTCAGTTAACCTTCTGTCCTTTACTCCCCTTGGTTCATAAAGCCTCCTGCTGCTAAATGAGGCAGACGTCCTGCTGCGTTCTCGATTGAAATTCCTCCGATGTGAGGCAGGACTGGGAATGCAGGTGAGATCCAGGGCCATCCCAAAGCACAGCAGCAGCCAAGAAAAAAAACAAAAGAATCAAGAGGTACTATTTTGTTTTGTTTGTATAAGTGCTGTAATAATGCACTAAGAAACAATATGTGATGTTTCCACATCTAAAATCACAAACAGCCTCCATCTGAGATGGGTCTGTGTCTTGCCATTTGTGTAGCAGCAGCATCATTGCGTTCTATCATCACACACAATCTCTCTCCCACTCACTCATACACACACACACACACACACACACAAACAAACACAGAGTCAGAGTGTCAGCAGAAATGGGCAGATGGTTCTAACATCCGTCTCAATCCCTCCAAAGGCTTCATTTCCAGCTGCAGCTGAATACAGTCACGGATCATTCGGCTGAATTTTTTTTAACAACGCACAGCTGTTAAAGCATTGGCATGAACTAGTATGAAGAGCAATATTGACAAGTGCAACATTTACATCAGGAATGAAAGCGGATTGAAGGAATTCAACGTGGAAACTGCAACAGAGGTCACAAAGAAGAAGAAGAAACAATAACAAACCATAGAAGAGGGGAAAAAGACAAGAACTACAATGAAACAACTTCAACTGAGGGGGAAAGAAAAGAAAATGAAAGAAAAATTGTACAATGTGGCCATTTTAAGAATAATAAACAAAGTATTTGTATATACACTAACCATCCACTTTATTAGGAACACTACTATATCTGTTTCTTCATGCATATTAACCAATTAGCCATGCAATGTTCACATTAACATCAGAACGTGGAAAAGATGTGATTGCTGCCCTTGGTATGAATGTGCAGGTGTACAGGTGTTCCTATTAATATGACCTGCACATTGTCCGGTCCTGCACATTGTTAGGAAGTGTTTCCCAGAGGTGTTAAAAAATTCAGATTCTTTCCTCAAGTAAAAATGCAGTGACTCTTCCAAATACATACTAAATTAATTGAAGAAGAGCTTCAGATAGAAAAAAGTAGAAAAGTAGAAAAAAGCTTCACGAAAGAAAAGTACATCTACCTCGATTTCCAATCACACTGATTTTAGTAAATTAGCGCCTTTTTCACCAAGGAACCAAGATTAGCTAAAGCTAACTAGCAACAGCTTTATTTCAAATATCTAAAATGTTAGCCAGCATACAGTACTAATAAAAACAATTCTCTCTGAATGCTAATAGCTAGCACTCATGATGTGTCACTTGATTACAGACAAATGTAGTGATGCAGAAAGTAGTACAATAACAACAAAAAAGGGTTCACTAAAGAAAATGACGTATCTCAATTTTAAATTACACTGATTTTAGTCCTGTGTGTAAATTAGTGCCTCTTTCACCAAGGAACCAGCAACAGCTTTATTTCCTAATCTTTCATATGTTAGCTAGCATGATAATAATAACAACAACAATAACTCTCTCTGAATGCTAATAGTTAGCCGTACACAAAGCTGTACATAAAGTTATCAGAATATCTCTTGACATTGAAAATAGACATTTGTGTTCACCATTTGTTCCATGCCAGAGAAACGTGGAAGCCTGGCTGGATTAACGCACACTCCTCGCATACCGTTGATATGAAATTATTTATTTTGTCTTTACAGAAACAAAAATATGAATGAAAAGTTATTGGTATTTAAACCTTGACCTAAAACTTAACATAAACTACTTATTCTGAATTAGTGTGCAAGAGCATGGTCAAAAATGGTGTGTTTCCCAGCTCCAAATTTCCGTCGGCCCCCCACAAGGTTAACCTACATCACATATACCTTTCCCATATACCTTTCCCGAATACATGTGACCTATGACTTCAGAGCAAACACATTGTTAAATACAACAAAACGTGATATAATGCTAAATAATAAATCATAATTGTTCATTGTCATACAAAAAACCTTAAATTTCAATTTTGCATACAAAATACAGTGAGGGAAAAAAGTATTTGATCCCCTGCTGATTTTGTACGTTTGCCCACTGACAAAGAAATGATCAGTCTATAATTTTAATGGGAGATTTATCTGAACAGTGGGATACAGAATAACAACAACAACAAAAAAAAATCCAGAAAAACGCATGTCCAAAATGTTAGAAATTGATTTGCATTTTAATGAGGGAAATATGTATTTGACCCCTCTGCGAAACATGACTTAGTACTTGGTGCCAAAACCCTTGTTGGCAATCACAGAGGTCAGACGTTTCTTGTAGTTGGCCACGAGGTTTGCACACATCTCAGGAGGGATTTTGTCCCACTCCCCTTTGTAGATCTTCTCCAAGTCATTAAGGTTTCGAGGCTGACGTTTGGCAACTCAAACCTTCAGCTCTCTCGACAGATTTTCTATGGGATTAAGGTCTGGAGACTGGCTAGGCCACTCCAGGACCTTAATGTGCTTCTTCTTGAGCCACTCCTTTGTTGCCTTGGCTGTGTGTTTTGGGTCATTGTCATGTTGGAATACCCATCCATGACCCATTTTCAATGCCCTGGCTGAGGGAAGGAGGTCCTCACCCAAGATTTGACGGTACATGGCCCTGTCCATCGTCCCATTTATGCGGTGAAGTTGTCCTGTCCCCTTAACAGAAAAACACCCCCAAATCATAATGTTTCCAACTCCATGTTTGACGGTGGGGATGGTGTTCTTGGGGTCATAGGCAGCATTCCTCCTCCTCCAAACACGGCAAGTTGAGTTGATCCCAAAGAGCTCCATTTTGGTCTCATCTGACCACAACACCTTCAAGAAGTTGTCCTCTGAATCATTCAGATGTTCATTGGCAAACTTCAGACGGGTATGTATATGTGCTTTTTGAGCAGGGGGACCTTGCAGGCACTGCAGGATTTCAGTCCTTCACAGTGTAGTGTGTTACCAATTGTTTTCTTGGTGACTATGGTCGCAGCTGCCTTGAGATCATTGACAAGATCCTCCTGTGTAGTTCTGGGCTGAATCCTCACTGTTCAAGCGTCAAACAGGAAGCAGCGTCAAGCAGGAAGCAGCGTCAAGCAGGAAGCAGTGTCCTTCGAGTTAATGCTAATACATTGATTTTTTATACTTTAAAATTATTAACGTTACGTTATATAAATATAACTGACACTAGTTTAGATAAAACAATCGTTATATTGCGCTGTCGCTAAATTCCATTATTTGTACAAACATCCATGACTAGCCATGATTAGCCGTAGCCCGCTAGCATCACCTACCGCTAGCCTTATTTATGTTTTTCATATTTCACATTTACCACTGTTTTTGTTAAAAAACCCAAATATGTCTACCGTCTCTTCGCTCTTGAGTGCAGATGAGGACTCCCTCGAGCTTCACATGGTGCGGATGGAACTGGAGGATGTGGAGAAGCAGATCTGCAGCCTACTCGACCATCAGGCCCAGCTGCAGGAGCGACGAACTGCGCTGGAAATATCGTGTGCCTCTACCTACAGATCCAAGGTAAGCACACAGCGTGGTATTTCCAGTCCCAGGCCCTCTACGCCGTGTGTTTCTCTGTGCAGGGACAGTGCACCTAGGACTTTCCCAGGTGTTGTCTCCTCACGCGGCCCCACCCGCAAATCGAGCCTTGGGTGAACCAGCGGGCGAAAGGCAAGGCTGTACCCCCCGCGGTGTGAACATCTCCACCTCCGGTGTTCCTTTTTTTTTTTCACACCTAACGCTGTGATACGCGTCGGGGACTCCATCGTGCGAAACGTCCGTGTTGCCTCATCCAAAGGTAAGGTGCACACACACTGTTTTTCTGGTGCTCGTGTCCTTGATATCGCTGAGCAGGTGTCCGGGATCCTGAAGAAGGACGAGCGCATTGGAACGGTTGTGCTGTACGCGGGGACGAACGACACCAGGCTGCGGCACTCGGAGGTTCTGAAGAGGGACTTCTCCGGCCTGATCAAGACGGTACGAAGCAGATCACCCCCCGCGAAGATCATCATCTCTGGACCTCTTCCCACATTCAGACGTGGAGTAGAAAAGTTCAGGGACTTTTTTTTTTAATTGTTTGTTTTTTTTTTTTGTTTAAGGAGCAGAATCTTGTGTTTGTCAATAAATGGTATCTGTTCTTGTAGCGTCCTAGGTTATTCGTCAGATGCGCAGCCTCTGCACCAGCCAGCCACACTACATAGAAAAAAAATGTTTAAAAAGCTGTATATCTAATCAACATATAAAATATAATATTGCACCATCCAGCACTTTTAATCTGAAGCTGGGACTTTTAAACATTAGATCTATTGCATCTAAGGCTCTTATTGTTAACGACATCATTACTGATCAGAAATATAATTTAATGTGTTTAACGGAAACTTGGATTAAACCGAACGAGTACATAGCATTAAATGAAGCCAGTCCTCCTGGATACAGTTATGTACATCAGCCTCGTTCAACTGGTAGAGGAGGAGGTGTTGGTCTCATCCATATTGAAAATCTAGTTGTCACACAAAAACGTAAGCATGAATTTAATTCTTTTGAAATTCTTTGTACCAGTGTAAACTATGTAGCCAGAAACAATAAGTCCTCTAATTATTATTTACAGACCCCCAGGTCCATATACTGAATTTCTTAGTGAATTTGCAGACTTTGTCTCAAACCTGGTTGTGTCTGTAGATAAAGCATTAATCGTCTGAGATTTTAATATTCATTTTGATAACCTGGAAGACCCTCTGAGAACAGCGGTTGTGTAGATATTAGATTCAGTAGGGATTAATCAGAACGTAATCGGGCCTACTCATAACGGTGGTCACACTCTTGACCTCATACTAACATATGGACTATGTATAGAAAATAGTGTAATTTCTCCGCAGTCTGAAGTTATTTCAGATCATTATCTTATCTCATTCATAATACATATTGATCAGAATATTTCCACCTCGCCTCGCTACCAAGTAAAACGTACCTACACATCAGCTACTGCACCGAGCTTCATAAATAACCTCGCAGAAACATCAGTTAGACTTGGATCACCGTCAGATCCAATAGAACTAGATCAGGCGATTGAAAGCTTGGAGTCAACACTCTGCTACACGCTAGATAGAGTGGCTCCACTCAAAAGAAAAATAATTAGAGAGAAAAAATTAGCACCCTGGTATAACGATCAAACGCGAACCTTAAAACAGACATCTCAAAAATTAGAACGTAAATGGCGTCAAGCCAAACTGGTTATATTTCAAACAGCATGGAAGGAGAGCCTACCGAAATATAGGAAATCTCTTACCAATGCTAGGTAAATCTATTTCTCCACCTTAATAGGAGATAACAAAAACAATTCCAGATTCCTTTTCACCACGGTAGCAAAATTAACTAGGAATAAAAGCACTACAGAGAGAAACACTCAATCATTACATAGCATAGAACTAGCTACATTAATCTCTTCAGCCAATTCATCAACCTGCATACTAGATCCCATACCTACATGTTTCTTTAAACAGATTTGTTTAGCACTGGCTATGTACCTAAATCACTTAAATTAGCAGTTATTAAACCATTGATTAAAAAATCTGACCTTGACCCATCTCAGTTGTCCAGCTATAGACCTATATCAAATCTCCCCTTCCTCTCTAAGATTTTAGAAAAGGTTGTAGCAAAGCAGTTAATCTCTTAGAAACAACATTCATGAAATGTATCAGTCAGGATTTAGACCGCATCATAGCACAGAGACAGCGTTAGTTAAAGTAGTAAATGACCTTCCACTGACCTCTGATCAGGGTTGTGTCTCGCTGCTTGTGTTACTCGACCTTAGTGCAGCTTTTGATACTATAGATCACACTATTCTCCTTGATAGATTAGAAAATGTTGTTGGTATTAAGGGAACAGTCCTCTCCTGGCTCAGGTCTTATCTGAGCGATCGTTATCAGTTTGTAGATGTAAATGGTGATTTCTCCATGTGTACTGAGGTTACTTTTGGAGTTCCACAGGGTTCTGTTTTAGGCCCACTGCTTTTTACTTTATATATGTTACCCCTAGGACAAATTATTCGTAAACATGGAATTAGTTTCCACTGTTACGCTGATGATACACAGTCGTATGTTTCAGCGAAGCCAGAGGACAGACAGAAGCTTAGTGAAGTTGAGGATTGTGTAAAGGACATTAGACGTTGGATGTCAACTAACTTCCTTTTACTTAATTCTGATAAAACAGAAATACTATTATTAGGCGTGTAGCTAGAAGTAATCATTCTGATTACAAAGTAACTCTGGATGGTCTTTCTGTTTCATCATGTACAGCAGTTAAAGACCTTGGAGTGATTATTGACTCCAGCTTATCATTTGATGCTCATGTAGATAATATTACTAGGATAGCTTTCTTTCATCTCAGAAAAATACTGTCACTACATGATGCGGAAATACTGGTTCATGCATTCGTCACCTCTAGATTAGATTACTGTAATGCCTTACTGTCTGGATGTTCCAGTAGGAATATAAATAAACTCCAGTTAGTCCAGAATGCAGCTGCTAGAGTCCTAACTAGAACTAGAAGATATGACCATATCACACCAATATTATCAACACTGCACTGGCTCCCGGTAAAATCTCGCATCAACTTTAAAATACTTTTATTAACCTATAAAGCACTAAACGGTCTCGCGCCACAATATCTAAGCGACCTTTTGGTTTTATATAATCCTCCACGCCTACTTAGATCAAAAGATGCAGGCTATTTGACGGTACCTTGAATAGTGAAGGCTACAGCAGGGGGAAGAGCTTTTGCTTATAGAGCCCCACAGTTATGGAACAGTCTTCCTATTAGTGTTCGAGACTCAGACACAGTCTCCGTGTTTGAGTCTAGTCTTAAACCGTATTTATTTACTCAAGCCTACCCTGACTAGATTCTATCTTTCTAATTCACATTCATAATAATCTTTTTTCTCCCTCTCTCCTTTTGCCGAATTTATGGAGATATTGGAGATCCAGATCCTTTCTGCCTCTGGATGGAGCTCAAATCTTCTCTATTTCCAGACTACTGGGACTACGCCTGCACCTAAGACCTTACAGACTTCGTATAAATCCATTAGTAACTTTTCCACATTATCTGTTGTTACACAAATGAGGATGGGTTCCCTTCTGAGTCAGGTTCCTCTCAAGGTTTCTTCCTCTTAAACATCTTAGGGAGTTTTTCCTTGCCACCGTCGCCACTCAGTGGCTTGCTCAGTTGGGATAAATTCACACTTTCATTATCTGTATACCATGTTTTTATTTCTGTAAAGCTGCTTTGAGACAATGTCTATTGCAAAAAGCGCTATGCAAATAAAATTGAATTGAATTGAATTGTTCTCATGATCATTGCAACTCCACGAGGTGAGATCTTGCATGGAGCCCCAGGCCGAGGGAGATTGACAGTTCTTTAGTGTTTCTTCCATTTGCGAATAATCGCACCAACTGTTGTCACGTTCTCACCAAGCTGCTTGGCAATGGTCTTGTAGCCCATTCCAGACTTGTGTAGGTCTACAATCGTGTCCCTGACATCCTTGGTGAGCTCTTTGGTCTTGGCCATGGTGGAGAGTTTGGAATCTGATTGATTGATTGCTTCTGTGGACAGGTAACAAGTTGAGATTAGGAGCACTCCCTTTAAGAGTGTGCTCCTAATCTCAGCTCGTTACCTGTATAAAAGACACCTGGGAGCCAGAAATCTTTCTGATTGAGAGGGGGTCAAATACTTATTTCCCTCATTAAAATGCAAATCAATTTATATAATTTTTGACATGAGTTTTTCTGGATTTTCTTGTTATTCTGTCTCTCATTGTTCAAATAAACCTACCATTAAAATTATACACTGATCATTTCTTTGTCAGTGGGCAAACATACAAAATCAGTAGGGGATCAAATACTTCTTTCCCTCACTGTAGCAAATACAGCTATAACAAAATGTTTTCTTCGAAATGTAGGAAGTAAAAATCAAAAGTCTGAGGTGAAAGAAAGAATTACATAAGGATACCATCTAAACTTTAACAGCTAAAGTTTTTTTGTTTTTTCAAAAACTATATATTTGTACAGTAGCTGTGTGCTAATTGAGCAATAATTGTGGTGCTGCATCTGTGAGCGGTTTATAGACAAGCGTTACCACCATGCTGAGTGAATGTAAGGCTCACTGGGTCATCAGGAAGCCGGAAATTAAATCATTCAGGATCGAAAGAGAGAGAGAGAGAGAGAGAGAGAGTGAGAGAGACAGAGAGAGAGAGAGAGAGATAGAGAGAGAGAGAGAGCAGGGTTAAGAAGCCCAGAGGAAGTCGGGAGCAGCTCTGGTGAAAAGGCCATTACTGAGAAGCCCTATATACACAGGTGGCCCTGGGGAGGAGAGATGTAGAGACAGAGAGACGAAGAGACGACCGTCGATTAAGTGCTTCTTTTCCGGAGGGGAGTGCTGGTTTTTGTCATGGGTGTTCAGTGTCATGGGGGGTTACACTCGTTCTTCTTTTCTGCGTGGTGTTGAAAGAAGTCTCTTTTATGGCAAACAACTGAAGGCATTTTTTAAAAAACAAAAATAAATAAATAAATACATTTTTCAATCCACATAATTTTCACCCTTAATCAGTGAGTCAAGATGATAAGCATACTCTTACATGGCAAGTTTTTTCACCCCTGGAGTATCTTATGTTTCACTCTCAGATGCTAATGTGACTCTAAAAGAGTGCTTAATTAAAAGGTAAAGCTGTAGATAAAATCCTTTATCTATTAGCTATTTAAGTATATTGAGTATTAACTGTGAAACCTCAGTATACTGTATGGTGTGCCTAAAGTGCCTAATTAGAGTGCTAAGAAGTTAAGATGTAGTTAAAAGTAATTTATTATTTATTAATAATACACTGAATATTTAAGGATATTTCTCAGTTCAATGATATTCTATTTCTTGGTTAGATGTCAAAATGTAATATTTAAAATGAAGTAATTTAAAGTAAAAATGCTAAATTATAGGGTGTTAAAACGTCGGGGTTACGCATGTAACCCTGTTCCCTGAGAAGGGAACGAGACGTTGCATTTAGCATAACAGTATGGGAGCACCTTGCACGCGTGAACGGTATCTGAAGCTTGTGTAAAATCATGATTCTACCTATAGGCCTGCCATGATCAGGTGACATATATATATATATATATATATACATATATATATATATATATATATATATATATATATGTGTGTGTGTGTGTATGGCACCTGTGAACCATGCCACCAGCCTCTATTATCTGAAGCGAAGATGCAATTCTGGCCTGCCTTGGTATGACAGTGCTATGCAACGTCTCGTTCCCTTCTCAGGGAACACGGCTACATGCGTAACCCTGACGTTCCCTTTCAAAGGGAACTTCGACGTTGTATTTAGCATAACAGTACGGGACACAGCATCACCTTTACTGTCGCCGCCAAAGCAGACCAGCTGCTGCTCCGACTTACGCCACTGGCCGGAGCGGTGGACGTATGTACAGAGAGCCCTTACTGGACACAGTAGGTGCATATTCTCTTGTTCCGGTGTGAGGAACGGAGGAGGGCAGAAAGCCTGCAAGACCACAGGGTGGGCAGCCGATGTAGGCACTTTAGGAATATAATCCGGCCTAGGATTCAGGAAGGCCTTGGCTAATCCAGGGGCAAAGTGGCTGGGTGAAATGGCAGCCATGTAAACCCTGATTGTAGAAGGAGCCATCCTGCTGAGAAACGTTCTTGTAAGAACTCCAGGACTGTATCTATTGCGCAGTTCACTGGGTCTGGCTGACGTTCCTCACACCACAAGACAAAAAGCCACCACTTGAGCGCATACAATGTCCTTGTGGATGGTACTCTAGCATCTAACATGGTCTCTACAACCTCAGTTGTGAGACCAGAATCTATGAGCTGCTGACCTCAGGGGCCAGACCCACAGTTTCCGTAGTTCTGGCCGAGGGTGATAAATCAGCCCGCCAGCTTGAGACAGTAGATCCACTCTAAGGGCTCAAATGGGGCACCTGACAGACCTTCCAGGACCACAGAAATTCCCAGGAAGGTATGCGTGGCCTGCAGTTGGGCCTCATCCGCCTGAGACCACGCATAAACCTCATAGTTAGAGATTGTTGCCCCACAGAAGCTCCATCAACAGGGGCATGGCTGGCTGAAATGGCGACCAAGTAAACCCTAATTGTAGAAGGAGCCCACTCTAGGACTGTAGATATTGTGTAGTTCACTGGGTCTACAGTGGATCCCTGCGGATGGGAATCTCCCAAGGAGTGCCATCTCGCATGGATATTATCTCTCAGAACTATATTCGAGCTGGCCAATAAGGTGCTACTAGCAGCATACATAGGCTGTCTTGGCAAACTCTCACTAGAACTTTTGGGAGCAGAGTGATGGGGGAACAGCGTACAGATGTGACCTTGGCCACATGTGTACCATGGCGTCCAGCCCTAATTGTGCAGGAGGAGTGAGGGCAAACCTCAGCGGGCTATGTGTTGTCTCTTCGGAGGCAAACACATGCCATCCCGCTTAGCCAAAGCTCGCCGTATGGACTCCACCAATTGTGGATGGAGCCACCCTGCTCCAGATGAGGGCTGCACCAGAGATCGTGAGCTGGACAGCTGTCTAAGACTGCACTCCAGCCCATGAGGGAGGTGTCTCCCATTACCGTCCTGAGCTAAGGAAACACACCTAGAGTGTGACCCAAGGCTAGAAACTGGGGACACTCAAATTCTCAGAGCACGTAGGAATCGCCGCGTGACATGGATTATTCTTAGAGGTTTCGTCCTTGGACGAAACCCCCAACTTTTCAGCCACCACTGAACAGTCTCTTGTGCAACAGGCCCATAAACGTCAATAGTCTCCCAAGATCCTTGGCAAGATCCTTGGCAAGATCTTGCCCAGTGTTGATAGGATTGACCCTACACATCTTAGGGATAGACACACCCTCAACGAAGTAGAATCCTTATAACCCCTAGAAAAGTTGTCCACTGCACTGGGGAAATCATACTTTTCTGAGATTCAACCTGAGTCCCAAGCTCTTCATGTGGGCAAGAACAACATCTCAATGCTGAACCGCCAGTTCCCTGGATCATGCTAGAATTAACCAGTTGTCCAGGTAGTTTGGTACACAGATGCCATGGAGTCACATTGGAGCCAGAGTGACGTCCATGCACTTTGTGAAGGTGCAAAGGGGTAAAGCTAGCAATATTTCTATGTGGAAACATGAACTTTTTAGATCTATCGTCACAAAACAGTCCTCAAACTGAATCTGTGGAACGATAAGTTTGAGCATCAGCATCTTGAACTTCTTTATCCGAATAGTACGGTTCAGATGACGCAGATCTAAAATAGGCCGCATACACCCATCTTTTTTGTGGACCAGGAAATAATGGCTGTAAAAACCTTCCTCCCTTAGGGAACGGGGTACATGTTCTATGGCCCCATTGTCCAAATGGGAACTTACTATCTGCACTAACGTTGGGCTCAGGTCTGTGCTAATAACTGTTGTGAGCACACCTCTGAACCGGGGGGGTTGGGGAGCTATAAACTGGACCCAGTAACCCTTTTCTACGGTAGACAGTAGCCCTACAGTAGCGCTGGGGGTTACCTGCCCTAACAACCTCATGTCCCCTGATACGTCCCTCCACGGCCTCTCAAGACCGCTCTTCTTTGCTTGCTTGGCCTTTATGACCATTCTCAGATCAGGCCTAGTAGCAGACTGTGACTGTTGCTGCCCGGTTCCCCTGGCTGTCTGCGGGGGTTGGTGGGCTGCCATACTTGCCTTCTGGATTTCTTTTGCACTAGTGCTGGCCCAGGCTCCACTCGTGGATGCCCGTGTGAGCTTGAGACAACAGGGAAGGAACTGGCTTTTTTGAATGCCGCTATATGTCGAGCTCACTCAGCAGGTCAGCTTGGTAGGGCTGAAACACTGTCATTGTCTGCAGTGACCCACAAGCAAGACTACTACTACATAGGCTTGCCCACCAGTGCCACAGTGGCCTTATCCGGTGGTTTGGATGCAAAGCCGGCCCCCATAATTACCTGCCGTCGATGGAGAGAGCTAGCTCGCAAGTGCCTCCTCCACCTTCAGCATAGCTAAATAGCCATGCCATTCATTCCCCACAATGGCTGAATAATCCAACATTGTGGGGTTATAAATATGGCTTATTCATGGTTTTCCCCCAGAAGCCTGATATTTTGTCATGCACTTCTGGAAGACAGTGGAGTTTCGGCAGTGTGAGGGATTTACTTTCACTCATCCAGCCTTAGTAATCACTTCAAGCAGCTCTTTATATGCTGCTCTCACTTTTTAGCACATGCTTCTGGCTCCTCGGAGCTCCTCCCCGGTTCCTCTTCCAGATCCATAACCTGAGACGGCTAGCTGCCTCAGCAGCGGCCAGCCCAGATCCGTGAGCCTCTGAAACCCAACTCGCTTCGGCTTCCGAGACAAGCGTGAGTCATGAGCCGAGCTGCTTAATGTAGGCGTTACTATGCAGAGCCTCGAGGCCGCCATCGCATACTGTACTCCTAACACTTCACCCAGAAAGTGTGCACTTTTCCCTGTGATGAAATGGGAGCAAGCCGTAACACACTTCCTGAATTCGTTCTCGCTCATTACTTCCCTCTCTTTTCTTTTCTTTCTTTTTTTCTTTAAAATAAGGGATAGAAAAGTTTAGAGATTTTGAGAAAATATAGAGCAGAAATGAAACATTTTTGTCACACAAACAACAGACATCCAGTCTCGCTGAAGATAATAAGGCTAGCAGCGTGGTTCACAGGTGCCATATATATATATCATGCAACACGTTTAATTGCCACGTCACCTGATCATGGCAGCCCTATAAGTAGAGGCATGATTTTACACACGCTTCAGATACTGGTCACACGCGCAAGGCGTATCCCATTCTGCTTTGCTAAATGCAACGTCAAAGTTCCCTTTGAAAGGGAACTTGGTTTTTCCTGCTAGTAGTGTTTCCCTGTCAGTAGGGTTTTTTCTTGTCAGAGGTGTGGCAATTTGAGTAGTATTCCCATCAGCAGTGTTTCCCTGACAGTAGTGTTTATTCATCAGTAGTGTTTCGCTGTCAGTAGTGATGGCAAATTGACTATGTTTGAGTAAGTGGATCATCTTTTAAATTTTCTTCTTAGAAACAGAAAACTTACTTAAGTAGCTCAAACTAGTTATCATGATTCATTTCTAGGAAGTAGTTTTCCTAGATTCTGAGGACAAGGAAACACAGTGTGTCATTTGTACTGCTTGAGTTGTTCACACTGCTGCTGAAAAGACTTTTTTTTCCTGAAAAATGTTCAAATGTTTTAAATATCTTATCTTTCCTAGAACTTGTGAAGACATGTGGTACAATTATTTTCTTTGTATTTCCACACACATGAGCGTCCACATATGGAGAATTAAAAGCTCCTTCCCAGGTTTCTCCTCAGGCGCATCTGGCCTGGAACAAAAGCATCAGATAAGCAAGTGGATGCTGAGTGAACGCTCTATCTGTTATTTGGGTCAAGACCGATAAACCCAGAGTGCGATTTGCCATCTGCACAGACATGTGGAGAGACAGACGCAGGTCACTCTGCGCTCATCAAAACTTCGGTATCCTCTAGGCGAGGTCACACACTTTTTGAAACCTTAAATTCCAACGATAGATTATGTTCGCCCCTGCAGAACAGCATCAGAGTTAGGGAGAGTGCACGGGGAAAAAAAAGGACAATGGGCTCCAAGTTGATTTATGGCAACTCTGGGAGCCATAATGTGGCCGTGTAACAAGGAATCAATGGGCTAGAAAAATGCTAACAGCAGACCTTTATGGCCCGAGCCTCTGTCTCTCTGCTATTTAATTAATTTTGCTCATTTTTCCCCTCGCCTCTCTCTCCCTCTCTATCTCGCTCTGTTGACTGAGATGTGTGATTGAGAGGTCGATCAGCGTTGCTCGTATGTCTCCAGCAGAACGCTATGAGGGTACACTCGTCAAGAAGCACCAAGCAAAACAGCAGTGACATATATGATGAGTTTTCTCTGGTGAGCAGCTAGCTCCAGGTGAGAGAGTTAAATGGGAAGAAAATTATAAATCAAGAAAAGTTAACCTTTTCATGGCTTGTATAGATTTCCTAAAGTTTGATTGTGATCTTTTTTTGTTAGCTTGATTTTATTGTGATAAGAACTTGTTCAGGCACAAAGGACCCACCTATTTCAACTGACAGACACAAACTACACGTAGTTCTCTGACCTGGCAGACACCCACTTCACCATGACTGACAGCGTTTGTATTTGTACTGATGGATTTGTACTGTATGTTCTATCACATACATTAATGTTATAATATATATATATATATATATATATATATATATATATATATATATATATATATATATGTGTGTGTGTGTGTGTGTTTTGCTGTATGTTGATTTTGTTGTTTTGATGGTGTGTATTGATGTCTTGATGGTATGTTGTTGTCTTGATGGTGTGTGTTAATGTTTTGATTGTCTGTTGTTGTGTAGATGGTGTGTTGTTGTCCTGATGGTATGTTGTTGTCTAGATGCTGTGTGTTGATGTTTTGATGGTATGTTGTTTTGATGGCGTGTTGTTTTAATGGTGTGTTGATAGCTTGATGGCATTTGTTGATATCTTGGTGGTGTGTGTTGATATCTTGATAATGTGTTTTGATGTCTTGATGGTGTGTGTTGAGGTATTGATGCTGTGTTGTCTTGATGGTGCGTGTTTGATTGCTCTTTGTTGACGTTGTTTATTGGTGGAGCGTGTTGATGTATTGATTTTATGTCATTGATGTTGTATTGATGGTGTGTGTGAAGTTGTGTTGATGGTGTGTATTGATGTTGTGCATCATTGAAATGTGCTAGTCCGCCTGCCAGAACTGCTGGGAGTTCTGAATCTATTGTTAGCATGCAGTTTAGCACTCTGACCACTCGCTACTGCTGACCTTTACAGCCTTGAGGGGAAAATAACACATAAGAAAGATGGAAGCTGCCAGTGCAGAGGCGCCAAGCTACAGGTTTCCCATCGCTATTTCTTCCATAGTTTACCGAAATATACACGATTATGAAACTAAATGCAAAGTACATCATCTACTGACCTCAAACACATGTACATGAAAGATTCCATATGTCTGTAATGATGCACAGTGAGGGAAAAAAGTATTTGATCCCCTGCTGATTTTGTATGTTTGCCCACTGACAAAGAAATTATCAGTCTATAATTTTAATGATAGGTTTATTTGAACAGTAAGAGACAGAATAACAACAAGAAAATCCAGAAAAACTCATGTCAAAAATGTTATAAATTCATTTGCATTTTAATGAGGGAAATAAGTATTTGACCCCGTCTCAATCAGAAAGATTTCTGGCTCCCAGGTGTCTTGTATACAGGTAACAAGCTGAGATTAGGAGCACACTCTTAAAGGGAGTGCTCCTAATCTCAGTTTGTTACCTATATAAAAGTCACCTGTCCACAGAAGCAATCAATCAATCAGATTCCAAACTCTCCACCATGGCCAAGACCAAAGAGCTCTCCAAGGATGTCAGGGACAAGATTGTAGACCTACACAAGTCTGGAATGGGCTACAAGACCATTGGCAAGCAGCTTGGTGAGAAGGTGACAACAGTTGATGCGATTATTCGCAAATGGAAGAAACACGAACTGTCAATCTCCCTCGGCCTGGGGCTCCATGCAACATCTCACCTCGTGGAGTTGCAATGATCATGAGAACAGTGAGGAATCAGCAGAATTACACAGGAGGATCTTGTTAATGATCTCAAGGCAGCTGGGACCATAGTCACCAAGAAAACAATTGGTAACACACTACGCCGTGAAGGACTGAAATCCTGCAGCGCCCACAAGGTCCCCCTGCTCAAGAAAGCACATATACATGCCCGTCTGAAGTTTGCCAATGAACATCTGAATGATTCAGAGGACAACTGGCTGAAAGTGTTGTAGTCAGATAAGACCAAAATGGAGCTCTTTGGCATCAACTCAACTCGCCATGTTTGGAGGAGGAGGAATGCTGCCTATGACCCCAAGAACACCATCCCCACCGTCAAACATGGAGGTGGAAACATTATGCTTTGGGGGTGTTTTTCTGTTAAGGGGAAAGGACAACTTCACCGCATCAAAGGGACGATGGACGGGGCCATGTACTGTCAAATCTTGGGTGAGAACCTCCTTGCCTCAGCCAGGGCATTTAAAATGGTTCATGGATGGGTATTCCAGCATGACAATAACCCAAAACACACGGCCAAGGCAACAAAGGAGTGGCTCAAGAAGAAGCACATTAAGGTCCTGGAGTGGCCTAGCCAGTCTCCAGACCTTAAACCCATAGAAAATCTGTGGAGGGAGCTGAAGGTTTGAGTTGCCAAACGTCAGCCTTGAAACCTTAATGACTTGAGAATGAGAAGATATAATGAGAAGATCTGCAAAAAGGAGTGGGACAAAATCCCTCCTGAGATGTGTGCAAACCTGGTGGCCTTGACTGTGTGTATTGATGTCCTAGTGGTTTTGTTTTGTTGATGTTTTGTCTTTTGTTGTTTAGATGGTATAAGTTGATGTCTTGATGGTGTGTGGTGTTGTCTTGATGGCATGTGTTGATGTTTTGGTGGTGTTTTTTTGTCTTGATAGTGTGTGTTGATGTATTCACCAATCCACAGTCAGACAGATTGTGTACAAATAGAGGAAAATCAAGACCACTGTTACCCTCCCCAGGAGTGGCCAACCAACAAATAACACCTCAAGAGCAAGACATGCAATAGGTTGCTTAGTTGCTTCTTAGCAACTAAGGGCCTCTTTCACATTGGCTAATGTTAATGTTAGGGAATCTCCCATCAGGAGAACACTGAACAACAATAGTGTGCATGGGAGGATTGCAAGGAGAAAGTCACTGCTCTTCAAAAAGAACATTGCTGCCCATATGCAGTTTGCTAACAATCACTTAGACATGCCAGAAGGCAAATAGGCAAGTTTTAGGCATGCCAGAAGGCAAATTTTGGTTTAAATGAGAAGTGTTATGTTTGGAGAAAGGAAACCACTTCACTGCAAGTAGGTCATGCAGCAAAAGACAAGGACCCTAAGCACACAAGTTCTACTAGAGAATGATTAAAGAAGAATAAAGGTGATGGTTTGGAATGGCCAAGTCAATGTCCTGACCCTAATTCAGTAGAAATGTTGTGTAAGTACCTGGAAACCCACCAACATCCTAGAGTTGAAGCTGTTCTGTATTGTGGAATTTGCCACAATTCCTCCAAGCTGTTTAATTGCAGTTGCTGCACAAGGGGGTCACACCAGATACTAAAAGCAACGGTTCACATACTTTTGAAACTCACAGATATGTAATATTGGATAATTTTAAATTAATAAATTAATAAATGACCAAGTATCATATTTTTGTCTGATTTGTTTAACTGGGTTCCCATTATCTACTTTTGGGACTTGTGTGAAAATATGATTATATTTTAAGTCATAATAAGGCAGAAATATAAAAAAAATAAAAATAAAAATCTAACCACTATGTACAGTATCTCACAAAAGTGAGTACACCCCTCACATTTTCATAAATATTTGATTATATCTTTTCATGTGACAACACTGAAAAAATGACACTTTGGTACAATGTAAAGTAGTGAGTGTACAGCTTGTGTAACAGTGTAAATTTGCTGTCCCCTCAAAATAATTCAACACGCAGCCATTAATGTCTAAACCGCTGGCAACAAAAGTCAGTACACCCCTAAGTGAAAATGTCCAAATTTTCACAGGTTTAATTTACAGTAAATTAAACACTGTGCATAAACTGCTCCTTAAGAATAGTTTCTTCAAAAACTCATGTATTTCCTGTTTCCAGCGTTTAAAATAGTGTGAAATACTTAACTATACTTGAAATACTTAAACAATTTTTTTTAAATCTTCCAGGTACATGATTTTGTGGTTGAATCTCAAGAACAATTTGAAACATTCAGTTTTGATTAGTGTTAAGTGATTTAATATAGAAAAGATGTTTCTTTGATTTAATTTCAAAGTTTGAATGTAAAACATTTCGGAAACTTTTCTTGTATGTGTTTGGCTTTAATTAATTCTGCTTTCTGCGTTTCCGCAATCGTAAGCCCAGACAATAATAATTTTTCAGCCTCTCGCTCCTGCCACAGAAAAAAAATCAAAGTGTGATCTTGATTCGCTAATAGAGTGCCAAGCAGAAGCGGTGCTTTTGTTTTTTGGCACAAAGTTCCGGAGGGAGTCAGGTATTCAGTTTTGTGGTCTGTTGGATTTGCATTTTTTCGAAAGAGGTGATTATTGCAGAAAATCGTCTTTTTCTCACATGTGCAGATGTGAGAAGTCTCGTTCGGGTTTTGTTCCAGCAAGCCTGAGAGAATGTATGTCATACATCAAGAACAAATCCTGCCAGTGGAAATGGTGGTAATTAGCCCTGTGTACTGCCACTGCCTTATTGCCCCAGACAGACTAATCCTGTAATTACACTATTAGTCTGGCCATTTTCCCATTTTCCTCAAGATGTAAACAAGTACGACCCTGCACTAATTAGACTTAGCATTAAGAGGACTTATTTCATGAGCCACCTATGAAGTACACGGCATGTAATCAAAGAGCAACAAAAGTTTAAAAACTGTAGAATACAATTGCCACATCACATAAGTAATCCTCTTAAGCTTTGCCAAATATGATTAACCATAATTCCTTGGGGGAAAAACAAGATTTTTAATTACATATATACTGTGGTTATATATATATAAGTTAGTTCCTATCATCACTTATGTTACACCAGCTATAGAAATAAAAGTCCTCTGCACTGAAGACATTTTCCAGTAACGATAAAATGACTGAAGGTTACGAAGCACTAGCACTTGATACTTCTTTCATAATGCTCCTTTTTATTAACGTCAAAAGAGATTGAAAAAAAGAGCTGCTATAACAGTGATAACTTGTTTCATGGACATTACATATTATTAAATGTACATGGAAAAAAAATACAGTTTTTCATTTTTTAGTTATAACATACTTAATAATAAAATAATATAACCACTGACAAACTGCAAATTAGTACAGTCCCCTCCAAAACTACTGCAGCAGCAAGGCCAATTCAATGGTTTTTGCTGCAGACTGAAGACATTTGGGTTTAAGATCAAAAGAGATAAAAATTTCAGCTTCTATTTCTAGGTATTTATATGTAGATGAGTTAAACGGCATAGAACATAGCACATTTTGACCACCCATCAGACCACCCATTTTTTAGGTGAGCAAAAACACTGGATATGACAGGAGTTTCTTATTACCCTGGTAATGTTCTATTATATTGATTGTTTAAATTAATAATAAAATTTTATTTTAATTCTTATTTAAAATTTAAAAATAATAATAGCTCTGAACATCTACTATTGGTTTTAGCCTTCCATTTCACCTGTGAAGACGTCGGGGTTACGCATGTAACCCTGTTCCCTGAGAAGGGAACGAGACGTTGCATTTAGCAGTATGGGAACGCCTTGCGCGTGACCGGTATCTGAAGCTTGTGTAAAATCATGCCTCTACTTATAGGCCTGCCATGATCAGGTGACGTGGCAATTAAGCGCGTCGCATGATATATATATGGCACCTGTGAACCACGCCGCCAGCCTCTATTATCTGAAGCGAAGACGCAATTCACAGGCCAGCTCCAGTATGACAGCGCTATGCAACGTCTCGTTCCCTTCTCAGGGAACAGGGTTACATGCATAACCCCGACGTTCCCTTTCAAAGGGAACTTCGACGTTGCATTTAGCAGTATGGGAACGGGAATACCCACTCAGTCATACCGAGGGTACGGCCTGTTCAAAAATACCCAAACCCGAGGGTCAGTGCAGGACACTCGAGCCTGGGGAGGGATGAATATCCAGGCTGTAATAACAAATGACCGTGTGAGGCATAGACCACCCTGCAGCCGAACACACATCCTGCAAGGAAACCCCTTTGGACAAAGCCTTCAACAATCCCAGTAGAGATGCACTGCTTTGATACAGCATCACTTTTCCTGTCGCTGCCAAAGCAGACTAGTAGCTGCTCTGACTTACACCACTGGCCGGAGCGGTGGACGTAAGTACAGAGAGCGCTTACTGGACACAGCGGGTGCATCCTCTCTTGTTCTGGTCAGAGGACAGAGGAGGGGAGAAAGCCTGCAACACCACAGGATGGGCAGCCAATGTAGGCACTTTAGGAATATAATCCGGCCTAGGGTACAGGAAGGACTTGGCTTATCTAGGGGTAAAGTCATGGCAGGAGGGGCAACAAGGAGAGCTTGTAGTCCTCCCACTCGCTTGAGAGATGTCAGGGCCTGTAAAAGAGCTACCTTTAGAGTCAGAAGCTTCTCAGAGGCTGACTCTAAGGGCTCAAATGGGGTCCCTGATAGACCTTCCAAGACCACAGCAAGGTCCCAGGAAGGTATGCATGGCCTGCAGATGGGCCTCAGCCATCTGACACCACTCATGAACCTCGAAGTTAGAGGACGTTGCCCCACAGAGGCTCTATCAAGAGGGGCAGGGCTGGCCGAAACGGCAGCCACGTAACCCCGATAGTAGAAGGAGCCAACCGCTGAGAAACGGTCTTGTCAGAACTCCAGGACTGTAGCGATTGCGCAGTTCACTGGGTGTAGCTGACGTTCCTCACACCACCAGACAAAAAGGCGCCACTTGAGCGCATACAATTTCCTTGTAGATGGGATCCACTCTAGGGGCTCGAAGGGGCAGCTGACAGACCTTCCAGGACCACAGAAGGACCCAAGAAGGTATGCACAGCCTGCAGATAGGCCTCAGCCATCTGACACCATGCATGAACCTCGCAGTTAGAGGATGTTGCCCCACAGAGGCTCCCTCAACAGGGGCGTGGCTGGCCAAAATGGTGGCCACATAACCCTGATTGTAGAAGGAGCCCACCCCGCTGAGAAATGTTACTGTAGAAACATGGTCTCTACCACCTCAGTCGTGCAACCAGAATCTATTAGCTGGTGCCCCTCAGGGGCCAGACCCACAGCTTCCTTAGTTCTTGCCAAGGATGATAAATCAACCCTGCGGCTTTTGAGATGGTAGGTCCACCCTAAGGGCTCAAATGGGGCACCTGACAGACCTTCCAGGAACACAGGAGGTCCCAGGAAGGTATGCGCGGCCTGTAGATGGGCCGCAGCCATCTGACACCATGCATGAAACTCAAAGGTAGAGGATGTTGCCCCACAGAGGCTCCATCAACAGGGTCATGGCTGGCCGAAACGGCGGCCAAGTACCCTGATTGAAGACGGAGCCCAGCCCGCTGAGAAACATTCTGTAAGAACTCCAGGACTGTAGCAATTGTGCAGTTCACTGGTTCTAGGTGACGTTCCTCATGCCACAAGACAAAAAGCTGACACTGGAGTGCATATGCTTTCCTGTGGATGGTGCTCTAGCTTTTAACATGGTTTCAACAATCTCAGTTGTGAAACCCGAATCTATGAGCTGGTGCCCCTCAGGGGCCAGACCCACAGTTGCCGAGTTCTGGCCGAGCGTGATAAATCAGCCCTCCGGCTTGAGACAGTAGATCCGCTCTAGGGGCTCGAATAGGGCAGCCGACAGACCTTCCAGGGCCATAGAAGGTCCCAGGAAAGTACGCGTGGCCTGCAAATGGGCCTCATCCATCTGAGACCAAGCATGAACCTCGAAGTTAGAGAATGCATAACCCTGATTGTAGAAGGAGCTCACCCCACTGAGAAATGTTATTGTAGGAGCTCCAGGACTGTAGCTATTGTGCAGTTACTGGGTCCACAGTGAATCCCTGCGGACGGGAATCTCCCAAGGAGTGCCATCTCGCAGAGACATTATCTCTCAGAACCATGTTCGAGCTGCCAAAAAGGTGCGATTAGCAGGCTATCTTGGCGAACTCTAGTAGGAGCAGCGATGGGGGTGCAGGATACAGATGTGACCTCAGCCACATGTGTAGATTCCACCCTAGGCTCCCAAGATACAGCTTTATCTAGCTCAGTGTTGATAGGATTGACACTACGCATGTTGGGGATAGAAACACCCTCATCGTAGTAGAATCCTATAACCCCTAGAAAAGTTGTCCACTGCACCAGGGAAAACCAACTTCTGAGATTCAACCTGAGCCCCCAGTTCTTCACGTGGGCGAGAACATCTCAATGTTGAACCGCCAGCTCCCTGGATCGTGCTAGAATTAACCAGTCGTCCAGGTAGCTTGGTACACAGATGCCCTGGAGTCCCAATGGAGCCAGAGTGACATCCATGCACTTTGTGACGGTGCGAGGGGATAAAGCTAGCAATATTCCTATGCGGAAACATGCACCTTTTAGACCTATCGCCACAAACCAGTTCTCAAACTGGATCTGTGGCACGATAAGTTTGAACATCAGCCTCTGAACCTGTATGTCCGAAGAGTACGGTTCAGATGATGCAGATCTAAAATTGGCCGCATATTCCCACTTTTTTGTGGAACAGGAAATAAAGGCTATAAACCTCCCTCCCTGAGGGAACGGGGTACATGTTTCAGGACCCCATTGTCCAAAAAGGGGGAGCTTACTTCCCTCGACACGCGTCGGGCTCTGGTCTGTGCTGACTTCTGTGGTGAGCACACCTGTGAACGGGGGGGTCGAGCTATAACTGGACCCGGTAACCCTTTCTATGGTAGACAGAACCCATGGAGACACATTTTGCCGTAGCTTGCACGCTGCCCGATGGTCTTCTAGTGACGTTAGCTATTCCACATTCTATTGGAGAGAAGCATCAGATTTCCGTTGCCCTGTGACAGCTTGCTGACCAGGGAACACGAAAACCTGGGGGCCACCTTGGCTAGGGGAGGCTCTACAGTATCACTGGGGGCTACCTGCCCTAATAACCTCATGTCCCCGGATACATCCCTCCACAGCCCCTCAGGACCGCTCATCTTTGCCTGCTTGGCCTTTATGACCATTCTCAGATCAGGCCTAACAGCAGACCGTGACTGTGGCCGCCTGGTTCCCCTGGCTATCTGCGAGGGTTGGCGGGCTGCCATACCCGCCTTCTGGGTTTCCCCCATACTAGTGCTGGCCCATGCTCCACTCGTGGACACCCGGATGAGCTTGAGACAACTTTTTTTTTTTTGCCATAAATCGAGCTCACTCAGCACGTCTGCTTGGTAGGCCTGCAACCCTGTCATTGTCTGCAGTGACCCACAAGCAAGACTACTACTGCATAGGCTTACCCACCAACCACCTTGGATGCAAGCCGGCCCCTGTAATTACCTGCCATCGGTGGAGAGAGGTAGCTAGCAAGCGCCTCCTCCACCTCGGGCATAGCTAAATAGCCATGCCATTCATTCCCGCAATGGCCAAATAATCCAACATCGTGGAGTTATGACTATGGCTTAAGCATAGTTTTCACCCAGAAGTGAGATTTTGTCATAACTTCTGGAAGACAGGGGAGTTCCTGCAGTGTGAAGTATTTACTTTCACTAGGTAATCACTTCAAGCAGCTCTTTATACGCTGCTCTCAGTTTTTAACACATCCTTCTAACTCTTCGGAGTCAGAGAGGGATTATTACCCCTTTGGCTTTCCATAGCGGGAGGAGGAGTCACGAAGCGAACTCCAAAATCCAGCGGAGAGCTGAACCCGGAAGACAGAGAGAGAGATAGAGCAGTGCTCGTCTCCGGCTCCTCTTCCGGATTTAAGAGATCCCCGAACCTGAGATGGTTGGCTGCCTCGGCAGCAGCCGGCCCAGATCCGCGAGGCTTCGAAACCCAACTCGCTCGGCTTCCATTTTTTCTTTCGAGAAGAGCGCGAGTTGAGCTGCTTAATGTACCGTTACCATGCGCAGCCTCTCAAGGTTGCCATCGCATACTACACCACTAACACTTCACCCAGAAAGTGTGCACTTTCCCCCCGTGATGAAACGGGAGCACGTTACACACATCTTTAACTCTTTCTCGCTCATTACTTACCTCTCATTTTCTTTAAAAAGGGATAGAAAGTTAAGAGATTTTGAAAAATATAGAGTAGAAATGAAGCGTTTTTGTCACACACACAACAGACATGCAGTCTCGCTGAAGATAATAAGGCTGGCGGCGTGGTTCACAGGTACCATATATATATATCATGCGACGCGCTTAATTGCCACGTCACCTGATCATGGCAGGCCTATAAGTATGGCATGATTTTACACAAGCTTCAGATACCGGTCACGCGCAAGGCGTTCCCATACTGCTAAATGCAACGTGGAAGTTCCCTTTGAAAGGGAACTGCATTTGCTTCTAAAAAAAAAAAAAAGTTAATGAGTCTTTATTGGTCTCATATACATTACAGCACAGTGAAATTATTTTTTTCTTTCTTTTTTTTTTCTTTTTTTTTGCATACCCCAGACATGATATAGCACACCTGGAGCAGAGAGGGTTAAGGGCCTTGCTCAATGGCCCAACAGTGACAAGAGGGAAAATCAATGGATCTGCTCATAATCCAAAATATACAAACTGATCTCTGAAGTATGGTCGAGGTAGTGTGCCAAGCCCATGGCTTGGGCTTGCATGGCTGCTTCCGGAACAGGCTCACAAATTTTTGAATGAATGAATTCAGAAGTTTACAGGGGGGAAAACATCGACTATTTATAGAGAAATGCATCCAAATTAATTTTGGAGGAACTTTATCATGCAGCAAGTCAGTGATCCAAAACATACTGCCAACTCAACAAAGAACTTCATCAGGGTGGAAAAGTGGAAGGTTTAAGACTGCCCAAGTCAATCACTAAACCTTAACCCAGTTGAGCAGCATTTCACCTCCTGAAGAGGAGACTGAAGAGAGAAACCCTCCAAAACAAACAACAACTGAAAGAGGCTACAGTAAAAGCCTGGAAAAGCATAACAATACTAGAAACCAACAATTTGGTGGTAAATGAGTTGCAGGCTTAATAATAGGGATAAAAGGGATAATAATAAATAGGGATAATATTTAGTTGTTGTTTACTTCAAAACTTATGTTTCTATACATTTGCTCACTTAAAAATTGGGTGGTCTGATACAAAAGGTCCAATGTTTAATGTTGTTTAACACATCTAGATGTAAATACCAGGAAATAAAAGCTGAAACCCAAAACTTTCATCTCATATCCATCTTTTGATCTTAACACCAAATGTCTTTGGTGTAAAGCAAAATAAAATAAATTTGCTTTGCTGTTCCAATAGTTTTAGAGGGGATTGTATTAGAGGAATAAAATACTTTGGGACTTGCTGTTATATGAAAATGATAAACTTTTAGGTGATAACAGTAACTTTGAATCATACAGCATCACATCACCCATAAATAACTCAGTTAAAGAACTAAAACAATAAGTTGTCACAAAACAAGGTGGCATTTCCTAATACATCACTCAACTCAAATTACTAAGATTAGCTGAACTCTGCTAATCCTCTTAGGCGTTCTTGAAGTTTCTTTGGAGAAAATATAGCTTCGTGTATCTGAAGGAGGATTTTGGTGCAATATATTAAAACAAAATGAAATGCGCTATTAAATATTCAGCATCTGTTATAAGAAAGGATTAATGCAGTGGCTGTATGTGATTGTAAATTCCTTGAATGAAATTCATTTTGCAAACTTTTGGAAAGTACTAATATTTAAAGAACTGCTGTGAGTGTTATGAATTTTATGCAAATTTCACGAATGTAGAAATGAATTTCACAGAGTTGAAATCAGAAATATGACCAAAATGGGCATTCTACAGTTGTCAGCTTTACTGTTATCATAAAGTTCAGAACTATTGCTTGTTAGAGGAAAGCCAAGTTTATTACTCATATTTCCTTGGTGAAAAGTAATCTGTAACCTATGAAGACTTCAAGTTTTTAGAACATTACCCTTGATTAAATGCACGACTGCATATTCAGCATCTATTAGGATAATGAGGTAATTCAGTCAGTCTGTGTGGGTATAGTTTTAGTCAAAATACCCCATTAGAGAAGCACTGATTTTCATGCCATCCCATAAAATTCGCTTCATAAAATTACAGTTAAGGGAGTCGGTATTATAATATTTATATTTGCCAAAAGTGTAAATTAATTTTACAACCAGAGACTAAAGCAGATGTGGTGTAATGGTGTTCAGACTTAGAAAGGATTTGCTCTACAGTACAGTTACAGCTAGTGTTAGCATGTTTCCGTTCTATCTAGCAAGCAGTAAATTTACTGTTTCGGAAGATAAAAAAAAATTTCAGATGAAGAACTCTTGGGCAACATGTGGAACCACCAATCCAACCAAAATAAACATACAAATAATAAACTCAGATTATTATTATTTGAAATGTCACTATTACAATATGTATATATTGCAATGCACATTTTGTTTTCTAAGAAGTGAACATTTCCTTTCAGAAATGTGTCTTTACTCTGGAGACCTTACAGTTTAATGTCAGTTTATGATTAATTTCTGCTTTTCTGCTTTCTATCCAAGAAAACCTAACACATTTTACCCAGACATTTTTATACCATCTCAAATATATCAACTCAAATGATTCACTGCAACTGATTCAACTCAAAATCCCCCAAAGTAACTTAATATTATCTCAAATTATCCACTCAAATTAACATATGAACTCTAATTTTTTGCACTAATTTCAGCTTAAATCTGTCACTCAGTTCTCTCATCTTAATGGAGTCACTCAAGTCAATATCAACTCCAAGCATTCACTCAAAACATTTGCTCAACTCATCTTATATCAACTCAATCATTCACTTAAATTAACGTAATATTATTAGTAATTATTATAATCATTAAATAAATATTCTCATTTTAATTTCAAATTAAAATCATCTCAATCGATTAACTTAAATAAATATGAACTCAAATGTTTTACTCATGTCAACGTAGTTGGAGGCGGATGCAGATGCAGATCAAACTCTTTATTAAATGTAAACACAAAACTCAAAGTAAACACGGTCTTCACAGGAAAACTGGAAACGTGGCATGACAATATCCTTCTTAGCATGAAGACAAACGATACGACCACTACAAATGTTACAGCTAATAATACCAAGCAACGTGTTCAGTAACCCAGGAGTTTAAATAACAAACATGACCAACACAAAGCCTAGACACCTGTGACAAATCAGAGTAATTACGCTAACGCTCAACCTGGAATTGAGCGAACCAAAACAAAGTCACGTGGCTTGTCCGAAGACAAGCCACAGTGCCATCTGCTGGCCATATTGTGACAACTCAAACTAACTGAAGGTCAACTCAAACTATTATCAACTTACTGAACATTTGTGAACTACATTTGCTTCAAGCACGTCAAAACCATATTCTAGTGTGATCTTTTCAACTGTGTGTCCCTGTTTATTCGTGTTTATGGTTAGATAAACATTATTTTCCATAGCACTAATGTGATCTGTAGGCTTTAATCCCTGAACTGATATCCCATGATCCTCCTGTTTCTGCTGTTGCCATGGATACAACCCCCATTTAAGTGCAGCAGCATCATGCACAATCTCATAATAACACAGCGGATTAATGATATAAATAACAACTTGACCCTTAATAGGGGCACATTTCATACACTGAAATAGAGGCTCGGAGCAAATTATAGGAATTGTACACATAAAATGTGGTGATAAATGAAATAAATAAGTATTTAAATAAATAAATAGCCACTTTTTTCTAACTGAAATGTTTATAAGCTGTGATTTATAAACTATCTGTGAATGATCCTCTTTTTTTAGCAAACATAAATATAATAGTCTGAGCCAATGAAGAAGAGGTCTTCACGCATTATAATAAAAGCAAGTTCTTGTCCATTGTCTTTGGTTGACAGGAACAAAGAACAAACTGTCTTCTTGGATTATTGTAATCACTAACCTAGCTGAGATTGTGTCAAAGCCCACTGTCAGAAAGAATTTGTTTGAGGCTTTATAATTTACAGCCAAAACCTATAATCAAATGCCTTTCACACCCCTATTGTGTCTTGCCAGGTGTGTGTTTCTGTGTGTGTATGTGTATATATGCGTTGCAGGAGTGTTGGCCCAGAATAAATCGCCTCTGCAGGTAACCCTCTTACCTTCAGCTTTCATTAATTATGGATATAATTTTTCTGAGGTAAACTCTTCTTGACAAGCCCTCTTAGAAACATTCATACACTCATGCACCACTGACGAGGTTACATCTTTCAGCAGTGTGTGTGTCTGTATGAGAGAGAGAGAGAGAGAGAGAGAGAGAAAGTAAGTAAGTAAGAGAGAGTGAGAGAGAGATTTCTTGTTGTAAACAAATACAAGGTAGAAGTTTTTGCGTCCTTAACACAGATAAAATCTTAATCATATCTTGTTGTGCAATTTAGCCAGAACTTTCTATCTTTTACTTATTTGGGAAGTCATGTCTACAGAGAAAAGAAAAAAGAAAAGAAAAATAAGCACTCACATACAGTGCTGTAGAATTATCAATTCTGATTGGTCAGGAGGTGTTGATTAATTTTCTATGACAGCAGCTCTGACAATAGTGCCATGTTTATCTAGTATTCAATAATAATAAGAAGTAGAGGAAAATGTTTTTTATAAACTCTAATTGTTGATATGTTGATGTTTTCCTTGAGTTGACGTGTATTTAACATTTTTGGAAGGAGTCTCCAGCGTCAGTGCTTTCTCTGTAATATGACAACATGGCTGCTTTTTTTTTCTTTTAACTTCAAGAGACAAAAAAGGCTGGTAAGTGAATAAATGAGTATAGCTGCTGTAACGTTTTATTGGACGTTCCACAACATAAAATGTATCTATAAATGTACTATCTTGCACTATTCGTGTTTTATTTTGTAATACTGTGTACACTGATAATATGGAGCACAATTCCCAGTGTACCTTCCTTTATATATCTTGTTTTAAAATGTTTACCTGTATACTGTATTGCACTTTATTGCATTGTATTACTACAATTAGTTCTGTTTTGCACTCATTTCACCTCGCCAATAAACTTAACCCAATCTTCTACCAATTTAAGGGGAAATATGAATATCATCCCCATCTATAGAGCATGGCCAATTATGCTTCCTTGGACTCCCGGACACAGATGGCTGCAGCATTGTCGGGAGTTGAGCTCGCAATGTCCCAATGATATAGAAGAAAGCTTCTACTCACGCCACTAGGGAGTACAGTTTTCTTGATCTTGATCTTCAGTGGCGTGGTGTCATCATGATTATAGCACAATAGCAGTCGCCTAGACTATATGTGATTAATATATTTATCTTGAACCCCCTGAATCATCCCCTGCAAAACACAGAAGGTACGGACCTGAGCTGTCTTCATTCATGAGAAGCTGTTCTCCACTTGCATGCCGAGTCACTGCATCATAAAGCATGATAAATTACCTTTTTCTGCTCTTTGAGAACTTAAAATAGAGCACAGCCTCATTTTTTGAATTAATGGCAGCTACCCTGTTCGAGGGAGATCAGTCAAATCCATACAAAAGCAGCTCACACACACCCTTTAACGACTCGGCTTTTGGTCGATGCCCATCCTCACAGTTTTGAGTGGAAAAGTTTGATGGAGAACTGGAACACGTCCAGCCCACATCAGCATTCTGCTCAATCAATGCACATCGATGAAGATAAGTAGGTGCTTAATCATTTTTAATTAGTGATAAGCAGACATCTTGTCCATTCTGGTAAAGAGACCACCATCTGGTCCCGCTTGGGTCAAGTTTTTCCATTCCGACAACTTAATTGTGATTCATTCTATCTGCTGGAAATTGTAAACGCCGCCTTAATGATCAATATTGTTGTGGGAGCTTGAACAGATACAGCAGGGGTCATTCATTCATTAATTCACCTCTGAAAGAGCAAAAAAAAAAAAAGGCTACAAGCCCAAGTTACAATGTTTAATTAAACCTAGTGTCCTCTTTAGGGTCATTAAGACCCGTTTGAATGTTTTTTTTCTCAAAGTAGAATAATACTAAAAATAATTTAACAGCCTGATACGCTTTAACTGCCCGAATGAACATAACAGAAATCAATTTCTGTATTTCACATGCACATTTTATTACAATGCGGTGCTGGAGGTAATGTTGGCGTCTCACATTACCATGGCTCAGGATTTGATTCGAAGTTCTGATAACTTGTCTACTTTGCAAAGTTTCACATAATTTTCCCCATTCCCCATAATTCTTATAATGTACTGCACTGATCACCCAGTTGTCTTATCTACTACATGTGCGCATACACGTGGAAGGTTATCCTGAAAGGGTTTTTCATGCTAATTCTACACTAAATTCACAGAACACCATCAGTGAAGCATGGTGGTGGAAGCATCACACAAACATGCTTTTATTCTCATCATTATCATCACGACTGAATGACATCCGTGTGCTTTGGGTCACATGTCTCTCGCATGTCCTTGCCACAAATTCCAGACAACCTGCAAGACTATGGGAGCCTCATTTCATTATCAGATATTCATTTTGTCCTGGCCATGTTTTTTGAATGTCAAGTGCACATACAGAGGCCACTTAATCAGAGATCAAGAGGCAGCTGATCAAAGCATACTCAGAGTAAAGGACAAGTGGCGGAAATGCAGAAATGGTTTGCTCGGTTTCCTGAAGTGCTTGAGCCATTTGTGGTTTTAGTTCATTTTTGATTTGACCATTTAGGTTTGGAAGCTACTAGTCTACTAGCTACATTGTGAGCTTATGGATATTGATGAAGCACTGGAGGTTTACTGCAAGAGGAGAGAAGAAAAGGTAGAGTAGGTCTGCGTTTAATAAAACGGACAGTGTGGGTTCTAAAATCTACAGTAACTAAAATCTATGTTAAAGCACCAGGTCTTAAACCAATAAGCCATTGTTCTATCCATAGAATACCCTAATCTTTGTCTGCTGTGTTGCTTAGCAACCAAAGCTTACTGTTGACAGAATTCTGGAATGGTGGGAAATGTTTATTATGAATATCAATAATAATATATTAAATCATTTATTGTACAATGGATTTTATAATATGCATTGAGAGGTAATGGGGTAACTCCACTTCTTGTCATACCTAAAAGTACCTAAACACATGATAAGATCACTGTAACACAAGCCCTCTTGTGGATAATTGCTTTATTACAAGATGAGATGTTTTCCCATTTACTAAAATCTTATTTTAATCTCTCTTTTTTCAGTAAAACAGAGTTATTTTGTTGTTATTAATATGGAAAGATTGACTGAGAGTAGTTTGTGCTTTAGATGAATATATAGTATATCTGCCACCATCACTCCTGCTACTGGCATACACCCAAAATGCACAAGCATACTGCACTTATCAATTTCAATTTACAGATCACACAGTGATTTTATTTAGTATATTTACTTACCACTCCTGAAATTAATTCCTGGCTACACCACCACTAAGCTTTCCTCAACAATATACAGCACTAGAGTGTACATTTGTTTATTTGGCAGGCACTTTTATGCTAAGAGAGTTATTAGTGAGGTGGGATAGTGTAGTTAAAAACAAGTGTAGTACACAAATATTCCAGAGAAATAAAACATTTAATTTCCTACAGCCTTAAAAGCACTTTGCTTTCACCGTTTATGAAGGACTCTTGTCTCAGGTAACTTTTTGTACACCTTTTTATTTATTTATTTATTTATTTTACTACAATGCTTAATTTATTCTTCCTTCTTAATGAGCCTGCAAAGATGAACTTTCTTTGCCTCTAATCACCTGACAGCTCTATAAAGGGCCAGGTGACATTTCCTGTTTATCCTGCCGTGGGGAAATCGCCTCAGGAAGCTCTGCTAATAACAGAGCAGCCTAATAACTGAGTCATTTATTTATTTATCTAGTTTGAAATGCATATTAAGTTTCATGTCCTTAGAGAGAACAATAGCCCAGCATGTAGTCTTTAATTACAAATATCTGCACTAAAATGATACAGCATGTATATAATCTGTATCTTGATTAATAACTCATTGCTGTTCAAACAGATTTTAAATCAGGCCACACTTACTTCACTGTTACTGACAGGCACCTAAGCCACATCTCTGTCACTAGTAATGATAACCACAAAAGGTCATGCATTCTTTATTAGTACTAATAAGCACAAAGTGCACACCCCCTTTATAGGTGCTGATAAGCAAAAGGACATGCCTCCTTTATTAATAATGATAAACACAAAGGTCATGCCTCCTTTCTTGTTGGTGACAGGTATATAAGCCATGCCTCCTTTATTAGTAATCATGAGCAAAATGACATGCCTCTTTTATTAATATTATTAAACATACAGGACACACCTACTTTACTGTTAGCACAGGTATATAAGACATGCCTCCTTTATTAGTACTCATAAGCAAAAGGCCACCCCTCCTTCATTCGTTCTCATAAATTAAAGGTCATGCCTCCTTTATTAATACTGCTAAACAAAAAGGACATGCATAAATTATTGGTGCTGATAAGGAAAAGGACCACACCTCTATTGTTGTTACTTATTAGCACAAAGGCCACGCCTCCTTTACTCTTGCTTATTAGCACAAAGGCCACAGATCCTTTATTAAATACTGATAAATTGCATAGGCTACTGTAGGCCACACCACCTTCATTATTACCGACGAGGACAAAGGCCATGCCGCCATTATTCTTACTTATTAGCACAAAGGCCACAACTCCTTCATTATTACTGATGAGTGCAAAGGCTACATCTACTTGATTAGCATTGAAATACATACAGTAGGCCACACCTCCTTCATTATTACTGATGAGCACAAAGCCCACACCACCTTTCATGATATTTTAAAATGAGCATGTGCTCCCAATATGTGTATATTGCATTTCTCCATAGTGTGTTACATAAACACTTCAGCTCTCAAGGAAAATTGAGGTCTGTGTTCCCTCTGAAACAAGTGTGCACTATATCAAACCCACATAAACGACGCAAACACATTAGTGCTGGGTTTCAAGCCTCAGTATTATGGTCTACCAAAGCAAATCAATGCAGTAATTTACTATTTTATTTTAATATATGTTCATCACATACAAAGTAACTGGGCATTAATATTTGCAGTGGTGCCCAAACGTTTGCACAGAACTGCAAATCCATTTTATGGACTATGGTCTGCTATGGTTATTCGTAGTGAGACTAAGAGTGCTGGTGTAACATCCAAACTCAACACCCTTTTACTTGCTATCACAGTGGAAAGAAATCGAAGCCGCTGCATGAGGCCTCGGCTGCGTTTCAATCTGCATTCAGGCGGGCGGCAGAGGGATAGAGGGAGGAGATGTGTATTTACTTTGGATCTGTAGTGATAGAATCCAGCAGCACCAAATTAACCTCCTCATCCAAGAACGCGTGTCCCCGAAGGCATTCGAATGGGGTTCATATTGATCAGAACACTCTGGAGAGGAGAGAGGGGCGGGTGGCAGCCGGGGGGGACGGGGGGTGGGCGGGGGTCGTTGGGGGAGAGGGGAGGGAAGCGGCAGGTGTTGCGAGCTCTTGGTAAGCCCTCTGGCTATGCTGTTTGAGGTTTGCCAGCAGTGGGTCTGAAAAGTGTGTGTGTGTGTGTGTGTTTCAACAGCCCTTGCGGTCTGTCTGACGAGGCTTGTTAGGAGATGCTTAAAATAGCAAACATCTCTACCTGCCACACAGCTCATGGCAGAAGGTTACCTGATGCCCAAAGTTGAGAAAGAGAGAGAGAGAAAGAGAGAGAGAGAGAGAGAGAGAGAGAGAGAGAGGAGGGAAATAGAAAAAAGATTGAGAATTGGAAAAAAGATCATGCATCAGTGAGAGATGAGGTCAGAAGCTTAAGTGAGTGAGTGACCAAGTGAGTGAATGACTGAATCAGTGAGTGACCGAGTGAGTGAATGACTGGGTGAGTGAATGACTGGGTGAGTGAGTGACTCAGTGAGTGAATGACTGGGTGAGTGAGTGACTCAGTGAATGAATGACTGGGTGAGTGAGTGACTGAGTGAGTGAATGACTGGGTGAGTGAGTAACTGGGTGAGTGAATGACTAGGTGAGTGAATGACTGGGTGAGTGAGTGACTGAGTGAGTGAATGACTGGGTGAGTGAGTAACTGGGTGAGTGAATGACTAGATGAGTGAGTGACTCAGTGAGTGAATGAGTAGGTGAGTGAGTGACTCAGTGAGTGAATGACTGGATGAGTGAGTCACTGAGTGAATGAATGACTGGGTGAGTGAGTGACTGAGTGAGTGAATGACTGGGTGAGTGAGTGACCGAGTAAATGAATGACTGGGTGAGTGAGTGACTGAGTGAATGAATGACTGGGTGAGTGAACAAATAAATGAGTAAGTGAATGAGTGAGGGAGTGAGTCAGTGAATGAGTGAGTGTTTCAATGAATGAATGAGTATGTGAGAGAGGAAGTGAGTGAGCGAGGAAGTGAGTGAGCGAGGAAGTGAATGTGTGCGAGAGAGAAAGAGAGCTATAGGGAAAAAAACTGACTGACAGTGAGTGAAAGAGTCAGTGAGAGATAGACAGTGAGTGTGTGAATGAATGCGTGAGTGAGTCAGTGAGTGAGTGATAGAGAGAGTCCAGGAAAGAGTAAGAGGGACAATGAAAGTTAGAGAGCGTTAGAGAAACAGTGAGAGGAAAGGTCAGTAAGCAAAAAGCTTAAGTGAGACGGGAAGAGAACGAGAGGTGAAAAATGAGTCAGATAGAAATGGAGAGTCAGATAGTGAGAAAAGAGGGAGTGATTGAGAGAAGAAGGGGGAGATGTAACCAGTGAGAGAGATAAAGATAAAGGGAGTCAGTGGGAAAGAAAGAGGGAAAGAGAAAGACAGTAAGTGAAATGTGGAGTCAGCAGAGAGGAAAGATAAGTGTTACACACTCTCCCTGAGAACATGTTCATACTGAAGGCAGTGTATGTTGAGATTCCCACAGTGTGTTTGCAGTAGAGATGAAAACAAGAGAACAGGATGAAGAGAGAGACAGAGAGAGAGAGAGAGAGAGAGAGAGAGAGAGAGAGAGTGCATCACCCCATTCACCGCTCTTCCTTTTAGCGTGTTATTAGTGATATAAGCACCGCGCCACATTCCTCTGCAGTGGGATGTGCAGTATGAGCAGATATTACACTGTCATACTGTAAAGGTTTACCGCAGCTACAATTCTGCCATGTTTTTTTTTTTTTTTAACTCTGAACTCGTCTGATAACAGAGCTGAAGAAATTAAAAGAAAGCTTAGTAGTGACATTACATGATCAATGAATGCCTCTTACTCAGCAAAACCAGGTCATACCAAAATGAAACTCATTTAATGTAACAAAATTTAACAAAAGATTTTGTTAGACAAATAAAATGAACCACTACCAGAAGCAAAAAAAAATTACTCATGATTGTTTTTCTGTTGTTAAATTTATTCATGTATTCAATTATTATTTCATTTGTTCATTTACATTAAAAAATATTTAATTTTTTTATTAAAAAATATAAATTATCATATCCTTTTCCATTGCAATTCCATCGGAGTTCCTTTTCCCAATCCATTTTTTTTCTCCGTCGGGCCTGTTATAACCAAATGTCTGGGTATTTTGTGTTCGATAAAAAAAATGTAAAACAAAAATAACTGTGAGACTGGGGCAGTCACGCTATTCAAAAAGTATCATGAACTAACTTATTTAATGAGCATTGAGGAACATGTAATGCAACAACAAATGTATAAAAAGTATGACTTGTCATAGTGTTAAAGTAGATGAGGAATAAAACACTTTGGAACATGATCAACTTTTCTTGCTTCCATTCAGTCTCAGTGTGAATTATGAGAGATTTAATACACGGGTTAAAGTCCAGACTCAAAACTCACTCCACTTCAGTGAAGTCCAGGAAATTAATTTACATCCTGTCAGTCTTCTTAGACCTGTAATATGCACAATCGATATCCGGCTTGCATTTATTAAACCCTGCACACAGGACTAGTGGGAATATCAGATATGTTTACTCGATAACCAAGCTGTGGAAAATGCCTTTCATTTTCCTTAATGGGCTAATATCCTATTCCTAATATCATTTTATCTAAAGTAATATCTAACTGATTTATACTATCCAATATCCTTCAACTATCCTTACTGTATCATAAAATTTTATTCATTTACTGCAGAGGTTCTCAAACTGGAGGCTGAGCCCCTGTACAGGACCCCAAAAAGCCTCAAGGGTTGTATCTGTACTTATTCGTTTAGATTTTTCATTTCGTCAATTTATTAAATCTGCCTTGGCCCAATTTTTAAGTGTGTCATGTGTTTAAAAAAATATTCTATGTTATTAAACATTATTCCAATTAAACATGTGCCAACTAATCACAACTCACAAACATCCTGTGCCCACTTAGTGCTATGATAGTACATTTTACATTTACAAAATTATCTGATAACTGAAAAAAAAAAAAATCAAATCGACCTATATATTTATATATATATCGACCTACATCAGACACAAAACTACATCAATCCAAATATAGCTAAAAAAAAAAAAAAAAAAAAGTAAGCAGCGGTTTCTAAAATATTATTGTGTTTTGCAAGAAAAACGAACCTTAGCTACCATACAGTAACCCTAGCTTTATGTTTGTTTTTTTTTGCTCAGTTTTTTTTTCTTAACCGAACATGGTCTTGATTGATTATTTGGAATTCTGGAAGTATTTGGCAAATTTATTGGCAATTCTTTGGTGATTATTTGGGATAATTTAGTGGATTCTTTGCTGATTTTATTTGAAGATTCTTTGGTCATTATTCTGCGGTTATTTGGGAAATTAAATGTTGATTACTTGAGATTATTTGGTGTTACATTGCAATTATTTAGTAATTATCTGGGATTATTTGGCAGATTATTTGAAAATGGGATTATTTTGAGATTATTTTGAAGATTCCTTTGTGACTTTTTGAGATTATTTGCTGGATACGTTGTGTTTTTTGGCTGTTATTTAGTGGATTATTTTGGATTATTTGGCTGATTATATTGGATTATTTGGTTATTATTATTATTATTATTATTATTATTATTATTATTATTATTATTATACATTTTATTTATAGGAATATAAATAAATGCCTTATATATTAGTCATGATACTCAAGATACAAACACAATAAAACAATCAAGATTAACAACAGTAGTCATTATTACAGCTGGGACAGACTGGATACAAGCATAAAAGCACTCACATAAAAGCCTGTCTTAAAAAGATGGGTCTTAAGGCAAGATTTCACTGTTTTGCACATTCTGTGGCAACAAGGACCATAAATATTGAGCTGCATGACCAAAGGCTCGGGACCCCATAGAAGCAATGGGAGTTTGAGGGGGAGCAAGAGTGTGTGCAAAGGATGATCTTAAAGTACGAGTAGAAGTGAAGATATGAAGAAGGTCAGATAAGTTTGAAGGGGCAAGATTATTAAGTGCCTTGTAGGTAAGAAGAAGGATTTTAAACTCAATACAATAATTAACCGTAAGCCAGTGCAAGTTTTGTAATATGGAAGTAATGTATTCAGCTAGAGGAGTTCTGCAAATAATTTGAGCAGTTGAATTCTGTACTAGCTGGAGTTTATAAAGAATCTTTGAAGGCAGGCCATACAAAAGAGCAGTGAATTGTAATCACAAATACCAAAGTTCCTTAGGAGGCCTGATAACAAGGACATCAACAACAACAAACATCCCCCAAAACTGGATTTTCACAATTTGACGTTCAAAAGTTAAATAATAAATTGTGCATTTCAAAAGAAATATGCAGTGGAATATCCAGAAACTTTCTCTGCATTTTAAAGGTCATTTCTATAAAGGACAGAAAGGAATCCAGTCAAGTGCTTGCTCAGCATCTGGCAGAGTCATCTGGCACCAAAGTCAACACTTCGACTCGCAAGGGAAGTCTTATTAAAAATGGTCTGCAAGCTGGATTGCAGCTAAGAAATCATTTTAGCAGAAAGGCAAAGCAGAAGTGATTGAGGATGCTGAAGACTATAAAGCGGGGGTGACAATAAGAGGCAGAAAGTCCAATGGAACAATAAGTCACAATTTAAAAATGTTCTGTTTTTTAAGGTACCAATGTGTCTCAGAAAAGAGAAGTGAGAAAAACATGGTGCCAGGTTTCTGAGGTGAATTTCAGGCAATCATGTAGACAATCTGATCTAAAACAAAGGAATGATGAATTCTATAGAATATAAATAGTTTTAATTAATTTAGTCCAGTATCGTATCGTAGGTATCTTACCCCCATAGGACAGCCCCTTCTTGGAATCAGATGTTACCTTTAGGGAAATAACTGCCTGGTAAAACCTAGCATGGTAACAAGCATGGTCTATAAAACTCTATACACACTGAAAAAGGTTCCAAGAAGAACACCTTTAGAAAACTAAGATCATTAACTAACTAAAGAAAATTTGAGGAACCTTTTTGGGGGGTATTCTTGGAATGGAAGCCCAATGGGACACTTACAGCAATAGTTTCCAGATTCTTCCCAGATCCCAGATCATGGTGTACATTGTGGGGTTTAAATCTATAACCCTTATAAGTCCTCAGTTTATCCCAGTGGAAGAATTCATGAAGGCTCTGTGAATAACCTTATTAACTGTTTCTCATTGGAGAGGGTTTCTATCCAAATAACTTTTAAGAAACCCTTTTATTTATATAAAAGGTTTTTATTTAAGGAACCCCTTGTTTTCTTGGAATGGAAGCAAAAGGGGACATTCATGGAGTATTTCCTTATTAGCAAGGTTTCTTGTAGAACCCATTAACCTTTGTGGAAGTCATTTTTACTTGAATTCTTGAAATGGAAGCCGAAACCTGGTTATGGAGTGGACACTTAGGAAAAAAGTTACATCTATAAACCTAAATTATATTTTTTTTTCTCAGTGTTTCCCACTGTATGAACAGGCAAATAATTCTATGTACTCTACTGACTCTACTGAAATGGTTTCTATTGACTTCCTGTTGAATTAAAGTACAACACCATGTTGGGGCCCTTAAAACTTAGGAACGCTTAAATAACAGTATATTGCCTGTATGGGGAAAAATAGAACCTGTGTGGAAACTTTTCCTTTATAGTATTATGAGATGGGAAGCCCGACCTTGGTTACTGAGAACAATTTAAGAAAAAGGCTAAACCTCTAACACTAAACAGTGATTGGTTTGTCTTTTGGGAGAACCATAAAAAAAAAATTAATCTACAGAGTTTCCCTTTCAGAACAAGTTTTCAAGTACACCTTTGGGATGCTAAGAACTCTTACCTCTCCAAAGAATCCTGAAGGAAAAGGTTCAATCTAGAACCTGATTGGTTATTTTGGCGCATTTGTTTCAGCACATCGAAGGAAGTGTTTGTTAACAAGCTAATTAGTTGGATCAAAGGGGGTCAGAGGTTCTCCAATATGGGGACTATTTATTTTTAGTATTAAATCAGCCATGTTTAACATAATTAAAGCCAGGTGGGACATTTAACCAGAGAAATGCAGTCCAAGAAATGCAGTCAAATGCAGTCCAAGTTTTTAAGAATATAACATAGCACTATTTTAGTTGTACTTTCTGTGAGGTGCCATTTTTAATGATAATTGATAATGATAAATTAAATGATGATTTGTAATTATCATTGTATTAATATTGAGTTTGTTCATTCTATGGTGTTATTTCAAGCAAATATACAGTTGCTATCAAGATAAATTGCTTCGCATGTCATTTTCTCATGTGGCCCAAGACCTTTGCACAGCACGTTAGCATATTAAGGTCCGATGAAGATTAATCCCAGGTTGCAGGGAAGGACTTGTGAATTAACAGTGCTGCTAATAGGATTTGGGCATTTCCCTCAATGCTGTGCAGAAGTGTGAAGCGAATGAGCACTGCACAGCTGCAATAACCCACGCCATTAAACATTATGAGAACTGCTGCGTTTCACAGCAAGATGATCTACAACTCAGGACTGGTATGTCTTCCTCAACCTTTCTGTCTCTCTGTGCAACATTATTGCCCATATACTCTAAAATCACTCGGCCGTGGACCATAAAAAACATAAATTTTCAATTACACTGCATCAATTATAACAATGACATAATTTTTACACACTTCAACCTTGAGAAAGGTGCAGAGGTTTAGGACATTTGGGTTTAAATAACATCACCAGAACCTGATAAATCCAATGATGTTGTTAAACTGAAGCTGCTGACTGTCATTTGATAAAGGCACTGAAGGTTCTTCTGGTTGTTTCAGAAAGAGACTTTAAGACTTTAAGTCAGGGAGCATTGTCTGTAAAATAGGCAAAGATTGTATAAACAAGCATTCCTAATCAGTTTAGGGAATGTGCTAGAATGGCTTCCTAGATAAAACTCTTACTAGATGGTTAGTCATTTTAAGGCATTTTTATCAGATCAAATCCATTATAAAATTGTGATCCAGGCATACTATATACTATACTGCATACTACCACAAATATCATGCAGTACAGAAGTATATACTGGCATCGTTTACAGTATACAAGTATGCCATTTCCAGGAAAAGACATCACCTAAATGTTTTCCAGGTTTTGAATTTTGAATTCTTGGCTGACAGAAGTGGTCTTCTGCTCTTGAAGCTCTTCTTCCTCAAGGTTCTGCAGTCTGGGATGCTTTTCTACTCAGCACGGTTATTAAGAGTGGTTATTTGAGTTACCTATTTACCACTGACCTTGCTTATCAACTGCCGAACTGCCACTCACTGGAGGTTTTCTTGTTTTTTGCACCATTTTGTGTGAACTCCTTTCAACTGAAAACAACTGCTTTCCCTGTATTCGTGACTATGCTACATATTGCTGTTGTAGGAAACAGTGAGTATGGCACCACTTTGCTCACTAGATGTTCTATAAAAAATAAAAATAAAAAAGAAAGCCCATCTTTGAGCTACAGCGGCTGTTTTCTCTCCCTTCTGTGTTTTTAAGTGCTGCCTGGAATAGACTGCAGTGCCAGCGCAATCGTCTGCAGAAGCACTGCGCTTTAATTGCCATCTTTTCCAAATGCGGTTATCGCAGGAAAGCAGCAGGAAGACTGGCGCTGGCCGAGGGCAGTGGACGATGTGGAGACTGGCATCTCCCTCAGGTCAAACACTGCAATGCACCACACTTCCAGCACAAACACATGCACACACGTATACACCGCTCCTAATCCACACTGCTTAGGCAGACTTGGGCCTCCACCTGCTTTAAACCAGCACTTTAAAGTGAGTGACAGTGAAAAATTCGGATGAAGGTACAAGTCAGACAGCGAGGCACCTCTTTCACTCTGTGATCTAAAAGCGAAAGAGCGTCTGTCTCTGTCGCGACAGAGTAAAGTCACACAGTAAGATATTTGTCACAGGGAGAGGTGGAGAATTTATAATCAGCATGCTAGAGACAGACAGATTGAGACATGGAACATGTTATAATTAGCTTCTGCCCTTTTTAATGAGGTGGTAAGGTGCTGCTTTGTTGTCCACCGAGTTCTACATGTACAGTAGGTGGTAGAAGAGTGTATGCTTGTGTGTCATTGGGGTTAGCCTTAGCATACCACTGCATTTGTAAGCTTATCAAATGCTGTATATCTGCACAGCATCAAATGTTTTGCCACAATTCCACTAAACATGCAAGAAGCTGTAGGAGAAGAAGATACAGAAGCAGAGTTCATTTCAAAAGCCGTTTATCTGTGTGTGTGTGTGTGTGTGTGTGTGTGTGTGTGTGTGTGTGTGTTATATTAATATTTATATATATATAACTTATATTTGGGTTTATACACTTTCCACAGATTTATGATTAATAATAACTAATTTCTTGCATGAAAATCAGGTTAGAAATTACTAAAAATGTTTTTTTTGAACAAGTTAGCATGTCTTAAGGCTATAGCCCATATCAATAAATGATTATATCCATATTGATCATTCTTTGTAATTTGGTAATGATTTCTTGTAAGCATTCTCAGAAAATCTTCACTCTTTATTATAGTACGATGTGCTATACTTTACAACATTTATAACTAATAACGACCTGTAATTATGTTATATAAGTTAAATTATACACTATATTTGGTATCAAATACCACAGCACACCTTGTGCTGTCTTGTTTAGTCCATGCCTTAATGGTTCAGAGCTGTTTTTGTGTCACAAGGGGGACCTACACAATATTATGCAGGTGGTTTTAATGTTATGGCTGATGGGTGTACAGTATCATCATTCAAAATGCTATCGATGAGTGAATGACATAAAAATGTTCCCTCGTTATAAGTAAGTTGTAAGACAACTTGATTTTTGTAATATACAGTGCCTTGCGAAAGTATTCGGCCCCCTTGAACTTTTCAACCTTTTGCCACATTTCAGGCTTCAAACAAAAAGATATAAAATTTTAATTTTTTGTGAAGAATCACCAACAAGTGGGAGACAATTGTGAAGTGGAATGAAATCTATTGGATATTTTAAACTTTTTTAGCAAATAAAAAACTGAAAAGTGGTGCGTGCAAAATTACTCGGCCACCTTTACTTTCAGTGCAGCAAACTCACTCCAGAAGTTCAGCGAGGATCTCTGAATGATCCAATGTTGTCCTAAATGACTGATGGTGATAAATAGAATCCACCTGTGTGTAATCAAGTCTCTGTATAAATGCACCTGCTCTGTGATAATCTCAGGGTTCTGTTGAAAGCGCAGAGAGCATCATGAAGACCAAGGAACACACCAGGCAGGTCCGTAATAATGTTGTGGAGAAGTTTAAAGCCGGATTTGGATACAAAAAGATTTCCCAAGCTTTAAACATCCCAAGGAGCACTGTGCAAGCGATCATTTTGAAATGGAAGGAGTATCAGACCACTGCAAATCTACCAAGACCTGGCCGTCCCTCTAAACTTTCAGCTCAGACAAGGAGAAGACTGATCAGAGATGCAGCCAAGAGGCCCTTGATCACTCTGGATGAACTGCAGAGAACTACAGCTGAGGTGGGAGAGTCTGTCCATAGGACAACAATCAGTTGTACACTGCACAAATCTGGCCTTTATGGAAGAGTGGCATCTCAGATTGTGAGTGTTTTTATGACGTGCATGCAAAATCCACCAACAGGAGGACAGCATAGGATTATTCAAAACTCATGGTATAGCTACAAATACGGTAGTGGCATGGTGAAACGTAAACAAAACATTATAACTGGGAGAACAAAATCTTTATTACCTCAAGATTACTTTGAAGAATGTTTAAATTTATGCAAGCATGTCTTCTATGTGAGCCTGGATTACGTTGTTTGATGACGTAAACTATGGACTTAGAAGTTAATATTCACAGGTCTCTCATTAGACGATCTCTGTTTTACAATCTGACATGGAGAACACATTATTCTACTGTCTGTTACAAAGATCGCTGAAATTGTAAAATAAATAAATAGATAGATAAAATATTCCAATGATTGTATTAATATAACCTTGTGATTTGCCATGCAGCCAAAATTACTGTCCGAGAATACTGTCAGATAAAAGATTATCACTACCTTCTGACCAACCAGAATCAAGAATTCAACAGCACTGCGGTAAATGTTAGCTACTTTTATCACCCAAATGTTATACAGGTTGTACGTTATACACTTAACTGCAACTGTACATTATTCTTTATCTCCGGTGTGGTTCGTAATCATAAGTCAAAGTTTTGACACAAACAACATAAAAGTTATGATTCAGTTAGAAGAGTTTGTTCGAAAGAATTGAATCAGTGAAGGGAGATGTAATTGCAACACTTTGGGGAATGGGTCGCAAAATCTAAACTCTGTCTGATGTATTCTGTTTGAGACTCCAAAACCTTCTGGTGAAATGCGATAGTCTTGTAATCTTAAATTCTGAGGGGGGAAAAAATCGTATCACACATGGCACCAATCCAGTAAAGGAGAGAAGAGACTAAATACACAACCTAGACGATTGTGAATATCTGTGTGTGTGTGTGTGTGTGTGCGAGAGAGTGTGAGAGAGAGAGAGAGAGAGAGAGAGAGAGAGAGAGAGAGAGGTGGCTTTGTTAGTTATACAAAGGCTCAACCTGAAGCAAACTAACATAGATCTTGCATGTAGATCATGTTGTAAAGCCAATTCCCTGTTTCAGTACTGTTCAATATGCCCTAATTCACTCCCCCTCAACACTGTACCTGAGCTTAAGGGCTGCGCCATCTAATTTTATCCACATTTCCCGCATTTGTTATTTATTCTCATGACTAGAATAAACTATAAATGGGCATAAAGTGTAGGCATAATATATTCAGGCTATGTTTGTGCATCAACAAGTATTTTTTAAGTATCTTGAGGATCCTTTTACAAGGAATGAGACTGATTTTATTTTTAAATGACCTGGTTTTATGTGCAAAGATTATTCTGTAGATTTAATGTTTTTTTAATTATTATTTTAAGGTTTTTAATGCTTATGTATTTCAGGTACAATAATACTGTGTGGATCTCAAGGTCCATCTCTAAACACGTCATATAAATATGTTGAAAACATACCCTTATTAAGAATTATGTGTTTTTCTTTTTCTCTAATTAGGCTCAAGTTATATGAATCAAAGAAATGTGACTGTAGAAACGGTAACATATTCTTTATCACCACTTTCTGACCAATCAGATTCCACAGTTTGCTCTCTGTTTGTCTCTCTCGCTCTCTCTCCCAACCCCCATGTCATGTCTCAGCCATATTTTTGAGCTCTTAATAACTACAGATCTCTGACAGGAAGATGAGAGGAACCTGAGCAAACCCTTACCCTCGCCGCACTGTTTGAATTACAGAAACGTAGGCTAAACCCAATTGTCTCCGTTTGTCTCTGAGCGACGCCATCCATCACCTTTATTAAGACACCAGTAAGATAAGACTCAGTTTATTGTTCTGGGGACTCCATTTGCACCACATCAACGTTTTTAAATGAATCAGAGTGTGTAAACAGGGTCGGGGCAACACACATAGGCACCTGGAGTTACTGAAACACAGGTGAAAGGCTTTGACGAGTGCATGACAGGTGTAATAAATGTTCATCAAGGGAGCTTGTGAGAGGAAAAACGTGTGTGGGTCTGAGCTTTGGAACTCAATCGCTTGCTGCAAAGTCACATCGTCTACCTCGTGCGTTTGACGTACTAACTAAATAAATAAATAAAATAAAAAAGTGAAGGATGGAGATGAATGGCGGGCCAAATGAGCTGACAACAAGCGGCCTGCAGCGACGTTTTACCATTCAATTAGCATTTAAGAAAGCTGCGGAGGAAACGGCTTCGCTCTTTCAGGGCTGATGAAATAGGAGGGTTACCCAGCGTGCACTCATTAGGGAACGCTGGAGGGAGAGAACGCTCACTCATTCATCATCATCTGCTCTTCCTGTCCAGGTGGCCTTCACTCTCAACAGAAACACACACACACACACACACACACTGAGAATCATTGCATTGATGTGTAATAATACAAAATATCACACTATTTATTGAAATGTTGTATATTTTAATAGACTAATTAAAGGAAACTGCATCCCAAAACATTAATTATGTTTACCTATAATATTTATAAGTATTTTGCTGAACAGCAAATGCATCTTTTCTCACTCGCCACTTTCCAGCAACGTTGGCGCAAAAGTTGGACTACAATTCTATGACTCTGAGTTACAGCCAAGCTATTTAGCATGACTAGCATGATGCCATTTATTATAGCATTAGCATGAAAGCTGAAACTTTGGAAGCTGATCTGTTTGAGTAGACTGTACAGCCGAGGAAGTAAGAGAGTTGGAAAGACTAAATCGCAGCTGCATCGTCTCTTTAAGTAGAGATTAAGCGAGGGCTAAATTCTACTGTTTAACCAAAGTAAAAATAGACCAACCTGTCACTGAAAGAATTTAAACTAACCAAAATCTCTGGCGACGGCATAAAAACTATTAAATGATTCAGAAAAAAAAACATCAAGACAACAAAACCACCATAACACAGTGAGATAATTGTCACCATCCATGTTTAATTCGTGAAGCAAGAATATGACCATGTTTTCATCTTTTTTTTTGTTTAGCAACAACCTAGGCAGCAAATTGTGATGAGTAGTGTATATTTACCTCGTCAACACTGTAAACTATATAATTGCAAATTTAGCAAGCTTATATGTCTGTATGTTGACTGATATAAAGCAAATATTGTTTACTATAGCAGATTTGTATAACTCATTAAATGGTAAGGTTCCTTGTTCAGTTGAACTTGAAGAGACCATCCCAAGTTCATGAGTAGGCATTTTCTTAGTTTTTTCCTAGGCCAGAAGTATCTATTTCTCCCTAATTGGATTTGCGTGAACGTCACGAAAATGCAACTTGAAGCTGATGGAAATGTAAATTATAGATGGTGCAAGACAAATCCAAATGACAACGAAAGGGTTCCAGGCACCTGGTGCTTGGCCCCCTAATAATAATAATAATAATAATAATAATAATAATGTACTACATTAAGGTTTACACTGCTTTTTCGAGAAATGCTAAAATGTTTCTCTACTGCTAACTGCTGTGTATACACATTTGATCATTGACTTGTAGGATAATGTGTTCATTTTGTTAGTTAATATAATTTAAATGTATGAAGAAATCTGAAAATAATTAGAAGATACACAAGCAAGCAAACACAATAAAATCCATAATGAAGCTTTCTTCAACTTCTTCCAAACACTGCACACTTACTCTGTACTGCTCCTAGCATTTACAGCCACCCAACACCAACATCAACCCACCCCACCCCACTCCATATCCCCTCATTTATCATAAAAACGGATGAACTACCGCAGAGACCCCTTGACTTGATGTATGCAGAGCCCATTAATGCAGCATGTTGTGATTAGGTTAAACTTTAACCAGCGTCTCATAAACACCTCCGGAAAATGATAATGGTAGCTGTCGCTCTGGGATACCGGGGTTGTTCCCGACACTAAAAGGAAACAGTGGGAAAAGTCAACACAGAAGAAGTAACCGTTCTCACAGTGTATGTGAGGGAGAGAGAGAGAGAGAGAGAGAGAGAGAGAGAGAGAGAGAGAGAGAGAGAACAAAAACTAGTAGCACTGACACCTTTTGTCCAAATCAACTGCATTCATACATACATATCTAATTTTTTTTAATTATGAACAGATGATGATGCATGCCCCTCTAATCTCTAATAAGACATGAATGGGATATGAAAGGTCGGCATGAGCAAGATAAATGGCTCCCATTATTTCAGCCCAATCTGAGAGAAGCCCTCTATATGTTCTCATTTGAATGATAATAAAATGCAGTATTGCCTCGTCCTGCTGGGCCATTTTCCCCATGATAAGCAGCCACGCAAGGTAACCTTGTCCTGTACGCCGGCCTATTACCGGCAGCCAGAGCCTCCGAATTAAAGGGGCTGCAAATAAATCACAATCCAGTACCGCAAGACAGTTATGACAGGACGTGACGAGGCTTCGGTTTCATTTTCTTTTTCTCCTTCTTACCCAAAAAAATAAAAAGAACATAATAAGCAGTACTGGATTACTGATTACAAATTACCTGACCAAAGGTGTGATCAGTAATGCAATCTTTTAGATTGCTTTAAAAGTGTAATCTGATTACTTTTAGACTATTTCTGATGTAACTACTTTGTTTGGATTGTGTGATACTTAATTCTTGTTATAACTTTATAGCAGATATTAGCAGAGATAAAAAGTCGCTCCACCCCTGAGCATCATAAATCTTTTGTACACTTTTCGGGTAACAGCTTTCAGATTGTTGCAATTGGAATGGTGTAAACAACACTTTAAACACTGCAACCTGTAATAAGTTTTTAGGTGCAAGATACAGACAACAAAGTAAGTAAGAAGATCTTGCACTCATTTACTGATGAAAAATACCTCTAGAGTCATTGGGGTGGCTGTGGCTCAGGTGGTAGAGCAGGTTGTCCACTAATTGTAGGGTTGGCATTTCGCGTCCCGGTCTACAAGTGTCCTTGGTCAAGACACTAAACCCCAAGTTACTCCTGATGGTGCTAGCATTGGTGTGTGTGTGTGTGTGTGTGTGTGTGTGTGTGTGTGTGTGTGTGTGTGTGTGTGTGTGTGTGTGTGTGTGTGTGTGAATGGGTGAATGAGAGGCAGTTTAAAGCCACTAAAGTTAAAAGGTGCTATATACAGTAAATGTATACCATTGTGACTGTTCACTTAAATGATGCATTCAAATTAATTCACCGATTCTATTGGTTGAAAATGGATGCTGTCCATGTAAGGCAGAAGACAATAAATAATAATTGAAATAAGTACAAAATTTTTAATAATGTACAATAGCAATGTAAAATTGTTAATAGTCATTGCCATTGTTATTTAATAGTGTGATATATATATTTTCTGTGAGATTTACAGATTGCTATTTCATGCAGTTCATAATGACTCACTCCACTGATTCATTCCAATTCCAAAAGATTCACTAATTCAATCAGTGATCTGCTGAAATCTTCAGCAGCACATCACAATCATGACGGAAGGATTCACTGATTCAAATTCTGAGCCGCTGAATTAAAGAAGAGTCAATCTCAGTCATAAACCAAAGATTTTCTGATTCAAATACTGATCCTCTGAATGAGAGAGGAGTCAATTTGGTCATAACCGAAATGATTCACTGATTCGCAGGGCATGGATCAGGATTGGCACATGTACAGTTGCAAATAAACTTGAAATTCAACAAATTCAAGAATGATTGTAAAAAAAAAAAAACAAGCAGATTAAATGTATAAAATAGAAATAATTAAAATATTTGCTGATTCACACACTCAAGTCATGAGCTCTGAATGTGGTCATGACCAAATGATTCAAATGCATCTGATTCAAACACTGATCTGCTGAATAAAAGAGAAATTAATTTAGGCATGACATGGTAATACTTTTATCATGACCAGTCAAGGAAATCTACCTACATTAAAAATGCTAAACATATATTTATTTATTTATATATATATATATATATATATATATATATATATATATATATATATATATATATATATATATATATATATATATATATATATATATATATATATATTGAGTATACCTTAAATATATATACACACAATATATATGTTCATGTACCTTGAGTAACTGCATGAGCCCTTATGGCACACTACAATTCAGTACATTTTTGGTCAATACCTTACTCTGATGACTTGCACTGAATAGAATCATTCCAGGGTTGCACAGTCCGGACAGTAGCTGCTGGAAAGCCTTAAGCAGGCCTCCAAATGATGATCAGTAATTGTGGAACGGTATTTGGACTTAATAATCTTCATGTCGGAAAAGGCTGACTCACATAAATAAGTAGTGGCAAATAATGCAGTCAAGGAGGTTCCATATTTCCTCATGTTTGGGTACTTTCCCCCTGTGAGTAAGTTCTAAAACTGTCCATGAGCCCTGGACTTCAGGTGAAGGTCAGTCTGTAGTTTCAAAATTTCATCCTCCACTTCAGATGAGTTCAGGTGAAACAGTGTTGCAATTTTCAATGCGAGTGAATCAACCTCAACATTGTCCCTAAATGGGTAGCACATGAATGTAGTCTTGAAAGCGTCTGTCAAACTCTGACCGACAGACAGCTGTCAATCTGCTCCATGTAGTGTGCAATGTTTAACTGCGCACAAGCCTTCCGCTGCGTCTCCAGCTCTGACACGAGGTTTTGGAAGTTGCCAAAATCATTGTGCTGCAGCTTTGAGGACACAAGTTGCATTTTCAGTTTAAAGGCATTAACTGAGCTGATCATATTGACCACAGCTCCAAATTAAGCTTATTTAACATCTTGGTCAGATAAAAAATGCCATTTAAAAATGCCAAGTCCTGCAGCCACTGATCATGATTGAGTTGGGTGTATTCTGCATGTTTAACAGCAAAAAGAAACTCCATTATCTCCGAACAGAGCTCTCAAATCTCTGCAGAAATTTACCCTTACTAAGCCATCTCACATCAGTGTGTAGCAGGAGCTCAGAGTGGTCACAGTATGCCATCTCCAGATGCGCACGGAACAGCTGTCTGTGAAGTGATCTAGCACGTATAGAACAGGCGATCTTTGTTGCTACATCTATGATTTCTTTCATGTTTAGCATTTTTGCTCATACTTGTTGGTGTATTATGCAGTCGTACTTAAGGATGTCAGGGAATGCATCATCTTCCCTGCACTTGGCAATGAATCTCTTTGTGCTGCCAACCATTGCGGGTGCACTGTCTATGGTGTCTGATATCAATTTTCACATTGGGAGCTGGGTTTTGCCAGTGAAGTCTTTAAAAGACTGAAAAATGTTAACTCAGTGATTTCGCTCGCTAGCCTTTAGCGCTGCCGCATTTGGTCGCACACGCGTGGAGAGAGAAAAGACGAGATCTCAGACTGGCTGCCCTGTACATCAACGCTAACATCTATTTTTTTAATGGCGATCTACCCGCTCTTCCTTTGCGATCGACCGGTCGATCATGATCGACGTATTGGGCACCCCTGCACTAAAAGATACTGATTCTCTCACTTTTGTGACTAGCTCAAAAATTGTTCTCAAAGAATCATGTCGGACAAATTGCAGTATGAAACACCACTGATTATGCAGAAATTGTCACTGGCATGGTGAAAGTGTGCAGAGACGACACGCTGGTAACTAATTGACCTTCCTGCACTTGGACCTTTCAATCCCAATTCCTCCTTGGTCACATAAGTGGATTTCCCACAGCAATATATTTCATTATGCCCTTTAATGAGTCTCTGCATAAATCAAGCATCCAGGCTGAAATGCAGGTCAGAGCTGTGTGTTCAGTTCTACAGTGAAAAAGCCAGTGTTTGTGTGTTTTACAACATTTGTTACAGCTGTGTGTGTTGTGCGTGTGTGTATATGGAGAATAGTCATTATCCTTCCTCTTGGTCCCAAATGAGCCGCATATTTTTAGAATGCTCCTCGGAGGACAGGGATTGGGTGGCCATGCGGACATAAATAATAAATCAGGCCGTCCTCATCTCTATTGAAAAGCAATGAAACGTGATAAACTGTTTCATCCGGCTTGCTTGATATTTGTAGCAGTCACTTTTGAGCTGACAGGCCTCTACTATATAAGTTACTGATGGCTCAGGAGAGCGGGTCCTCTGCGGTGCACACAGACATGGCATCGATACACTGCTGTAATTTAGTAATATGAGTTGGACATGGGTTGTGAGTCTCACAAACAGAACAATGTCTATTCATCTCCTCTGGGAGTGTTTTTATGCTGCATTAATGACAACAAAAAGCTTTTCAATGACCTCAACTGTTTAACACAAGACCAACAGTAAGATAGTGCTTGATTGACTTTAAATGTTTATTAAAAACACAAAAGAAAATCTGTTTGTTTAATGCTTCACTGATTTTTAAATGTAAATGTCACATGTAGGAATTGGTTAGTCATTATTATAACATACACAGATACTTGTAGAGCCACTTAATGAATAAAAAAAAGTTTATTGTTAAGATGGTGATGTTTTCTGTAAGATGTTTATTATTTACTGAAGGTTTACAGTAACAGCACTTTGTAACAGTCAAGCTGTACCTTTAAGCAAAAACCTACACATTTATTGGTCGTGGTTGCCTTTCCAAACTGTTAGCTCACAGATTTCTCACTCCTAGCTGGCTCACCAAATTGTTAGATCACAGATTTATCACTTCTGGTTGGCTCACAAAACCATTAGATAGCAGATTTATTGCTCCTGGCTGGCTTACCAAATTGTTAGCTAACAGATTTCTCACTTCTGACTGGCTCACCAAATTGTTAGATCGCAGATTTCTCACTTCTGGCTGGCTTGCCAAATATATACCAGATTTATTGCTCATGGCTGGCTCCAATAAGACAGAATTGTTCTGACATTATGAGCAGGAATTGCATGTTTTAGGTAGTTAAATTTGGCCTTTTTCTCCTACTCAAATGTGTTAAGCAGCATTCATGTCATGGGAGAATTCGGGAGATTAGAAAAATTCCTGTAATTCCAAATGAAAACTGTTCCCACCTTGCCATTTACTAGATGAAAATGATTGTTCAAACATTGTTTACTAGATAAAAATGATGCTTGACTAGATAAAAATTATCTAACGTTCTAAGGTTCAAACAGTATCTTATTATATCTTCCTAATCTTTAATAGAACTGAGGAAGAATCAGATGTTATTTCCAATAACTGAGTTATAATATTAAATACTAAAAACTGACCTTTCAAAATTATCCCCCCCAAAAAACAATGCAAGTGTGTGTGAAGGAATGCTGTCTTTAGTATTGCCCTGATATGTATATCCATGGTTTTAATCTCATGTGTGCTTTGATTTTGGTTGTTTTATGTATTTCTGTCTCATTGCTTTAAATAATTTTAATTAAGTATTTTGGATAAATTCCAAAAAACAAGAAGTTGCTTTTCCAATTCCTATGTATTGTTCATGGGTTCAGGTTGGTTTTCTTTTTTATCAGCACCCAGCACATTTTTTTATTCCAAAACACATCCTAATTAACTATTTAAAACTTTTTTTTAGTTGTTTCCAAATCAAAGCACAAGGACAAAATAATGACTAATTAAAAACTAATGTATTTCAATTTGTAACAGAGAAGAGCAATTAAGATGCACATGCTTTTTTTGTCATATATTTTCCAAGCTGTCTATTTTATGGCGTAATAGACTGTGTGTGTGTGTGTGTGTGTGTGTGTGTGTGTGTGTGTGTGTGTGTGTGTGTGTGTGTGAAATATTTGCTGTTCTGCCTTTCATGTTCTTTGTAATGCATGACTGCTTTAATCTACGCCAAAGACACTTTTCATTTTACAAAAGAACTTTGCATATTGCTTTACAGTGCTCGACAAGACAATTTATGGAATTGATACCATGCCACGTGTCCCATAAATGAAATGTGTAGCAGTGTAACATGGAAGACAACAGTGTGCTTCTGCAAATGAAAAGTTTCTCCAGCTGACACGTACAGTAATTTTGATGACAGATGTGCTGTTGAGTGTGTGACAGAGAGGAGGGGTATTACATTGTGCATTTGTGTGTGTGTGTGTGTGTGTGCATGTGTGTGTGTGTGTGTGTGTGCTGCGCTAATGCATTCGAGCAGAGTCATTTGAGTGGGTGAGATTACAGCAAACTGTCAATTACCTTGGGGGAGACATGGCTGTGCTTAAAACACAAAAATACACAACACACAGGATCAGTTTGGTTTATCTAGCAGCCTGTTTCTCTTTTATTCATATGTAACACACTTTTAACACCTGGAACTGGATATGCTCATTACTAAAGTTAAGAATTTACTTAGTTAAGATCAGCTCAGTTAATGCCTTTAAACTGAAAATGCAACTTCTGTCCTCAAAGCTGCAGCGCCATGATTTTGGGAACTTCCAAAACCTCGTGTCAGAGCTGGAGACGCAGCGGAAGGCTTGTGCGCAGTTAAACATTGCACACTAAACTGTTTGATCGCCGATTAACCACTCCCTGCTGGCTTGCCAAATTGTTTGATAATGTACTTCAAACTGTGCAAACACCGACACAAACACTTTTTCACCAAGTTTTGCACAAACACTCAAAAAACACAGAAATTATTACTAAATTGAAACAATATTCATAAAGTACTCTGTACTAAAATATGAAACTCATGTGATCTCTCCTTACAAACAATAACAAAACCATCATAAATTAAAATTTTTACGCAATCCCAATTCATCGACATATACAGCAAGTGTCTGATAAAATGTAAGCATTCCGAAATAATGTGCACGGGATTGAAAAAAAAAAGTATTAAGACACACTGCCTTCAATAAATTGGAATTTACAAATGAATAATTTCTCACAGCAATTCTCTGCTGAGTCTCCTTTGATCCGTTCTCTTAAAAAAAAATGTCCCTCTTCCATTAATCAGAATCTGGCTAGAATCTTAAACAGGAGACCGTGGGCTGGACCATACTGAGATTGATTCACTCTCAAAGGGAGAAAGGACGATATAGAGATACATTTACAGCAAAAGATGGTTCCTTTTGAGCACATCAAAGCGCTGTTCCCCTCAGGACCTAATAGAGTGTCGCACCTGTTTCAATCTCCCAACTGTTGTTCTGATGTTTTCGAAAGCCTACCGAGCTCAGTCACACTCTTCATCCTGCTCTTGCCCTCCAGTCACACACACACAGTCACACACTCACACACACATATGTATGTATGTATTTATGTATGTATGTGTATATATATATATATATATATATATATATATATATATATATATATATATATATATATATATAATATATATATATATATATATATATATATATATATATATATATATATATATATATATACATACAGTATATATTTATACACATTATCTCCTACACACATACTTTCTTTGCTTTCTCACACATTCTACAGCACTGTATATCATAGGATCCTGTGCAGCTGAGGGCAAAAGTTCGTGTCTCCTGTGGTTTTGGAATGGAACAAACGAAATAGAAGCTAGTGTTTTATTTATTTCGTGTACAAACAGAAAAACATTTTTTATATATATAAAATGTAATGGTATCCTGCAGTACGACAACTGCTCAACAACTTAATCTAATACTTGGATTAGGGCACACTGTTTTGTGTATATGAAAGAAACACGATACACATGTTTTGCTGTTATAGGAAAATAATCAGTCACACATATATTTGCTGTAGTTGCTGCTGGAAGCGGTATTAATGAGGCCAGCAGGTGGCGCTAACCCTGTGGTATGTTAGGGACCTAATGCAGGGGACACTACACTATAAAAACAGCACTGTCTTTCAAATGAGACATTAAACTGAGGTCCTGACTCTCTGTGGTCATTAAAATCCCAGGACACGTAAAAAAGTAGGGGTATAACCCCAGTGTCCTGGTGAAATTCCAACATGGCTCCCTAATAATCCCCATCTCTGAATTGGCTACATCACTCTCTCCTCTCCACTAACAGCTGGTGTGTGGTGGGCATTCTGGTGCACTTTGGCTGCCGTCACATCATCCAGGTGGATGTTACACACTAGTGGTGGTTGTGGAGATACCATTACCCCCTCCTCCACCCACCCCCCACCCCCCATAATATGTAAAGCACTTTGAGTGTCTAGCAAAGCACTATATCATGTTAACTGTAACTATATTTGAGGAATGTTCAATGCTACAATGTGAAAGAACATTCATGAAGCAAATTAGTTCCTGTTCTCACTTACGCTATAGCAGCTATAAACCAGCCTCCAAGAAGATGCAAAACGTAAACTTGTTTGTCCTGAAGATTACAGAATACACTACAAAGCAGTAATAAATAAATTAGATAAACAATTTTATTAAGGATATACATTTGATCATATCAAGCTGCCAACCAAATTACTCACCTGACTTCACAGTAATAAAATAAAAACATAAAGACAGACATATCAGCTAATGGCAGAAATTAAATCAATACATCCATCCATCTTCTACCACTTACTCCTTTTCAGGGTCACGGGGAACCTGGAGCCTATCCCAGGGAGCCTATCCCAAGGCAGGGTGCCAGTCCATCACAGAGCACAATTACATACACGCTCACGCACCCATTCATACATTACAGACACCTTAAACACACCTACTTAAATCAGCCTACTATGCATGGTTTTGGACAGGTGGAGGAAACCAGAGTACCCGGAGGAAACCCCCGCAACATGCAAACTCTGCACACACATGACCCCAGACCCTGGAGGTGTGAGGCGAACGTGCTAACCACTAAGCCACAGTGCACCCAAATGAAATCAAATAAATAAATAAATGAATAAATAACGTTAAACTAAATTTAACATAATAAAAACAAAGTTGTAACAAAAGACATTCACATAGACAAAGAATTATCAGCTCATGGCAGAAACTGGTTAAATAAATAAATAAATTTAACAAAAAATAATAATAATAATAATAATAATAATAATAATACCCTGTCCAGGATGTGCCCCGCCTTGTGCCCGATGCTTCCTGGGATAGGCTCCAGGTTCCCTGCAACCCTGTGTCACAGCTCAGCCGGATCAGAACTCCAAATCCCAAGATGCAGCGCGTGCTACTCAGGCACGCATGCGCTCTCCATCCCCGGAGTTCTGATCCAAGACACCTGTCACTAATCACAGACTCACACTCAAGCACAGCTACTTAAGTTTGCCAGTCACAGAGTTGCATTGCGAAGTATACGCTCAGTGAACCTCTTTCTCTGCGTTACCAAGCCTTCCGATTATCTTTGATTACCTCGTTACCTCGACCTTTGTTTCCGCCTTCGACCACGCTCTTCGTCTTGCCCTGCTTACTCTGTTCGTCCGATCGCCTGACCCCTGCCTGTTACTCGTTTACGATTCTGCATTATCCTCGTCTCTCCACTGCGTCCGCCGCTTGCTCTTGCCTCCGTCCCCTCCCCACGGAACCGGTGACAGAATACTTCGCCGCCTTATTATGGAGGCAGCGAGTGGCACCGGTGGCCTCAAGCCATCGAAGGACACGCGCGGACGATCAGCCAGCACGACCAACGCCTGGACGCCCTCACCGAGCAAGTGACTCGGCTACACCAAGCCCGCCCGGGGCGGCTTCGCCACGCTTACCTCCCACACCGGCACCAGAGAAGTTACGATGGAGATCCCGGCGCTGCCGAGGCTTTTCTCTTGCAATGCTCACTGTTTTTTTCCACTTACCCGGAGATGCCGGAGCCCCGAAGATCATCCATTTCATGGAGCTTCTGACCGGGAGAGCTTTGCTCTGGGCAACAGCCGAGGGAGCAGGCAGCCACCGTCATTCACAACATACGGGGAGCTAGCCAACAATTCCGAGCCGTCTTTGATCACTCCCTGACTGCCGAGAGACGGGGGAGGAGGCCTCCTCACCCTGAAACAAGGAGCGGGAGACGTCGCGGACTACGCCCGAATTCTCGCACTATCGCGAAGTGGCTGGAACCAACCGGCACTCAAGACAGTGTTTCGCCAGGGATTAAATGCCGACATCGTGGACGGAGCTGGCATGTCGCACGCGACCAGCTCACCCTGGATTCCCTGATTGACATCGCACTGCGGGACCGGCTGCTCCGAAGCCGCCGCTCGCGGCGCCCTCTCTGGTGGCGGTTCCAGAACCTGCACCTCCCGCAGAGCCCATGCAGCTGGGTCGTGCCAAAATCAGCACACAGGAGAGGGAGCGAAGACGCCGCGAACTTCGCTGCTTCTACTGCGGAGGGGAGGGACACTTCATTCAGCAATGCTCCCTCAAGCGTCCGGTTGTCCTAGAAGCGCGTGATTGACTCGGGAGCGGCAGGAAACTTCATTGATCAGACCACCGTTCTAGAGCACAACATCCCCATCCGTCCTCTCCTCATCCCGCGTCGTATCCAAGCTATTGACGGCACTCCGGTGAAACAGACTCATCTTCCACTGCACTGAACCCATCGTTCTCCATACCAGCGCTCTTCATCAGGAACAGATCATCTTCGTCACGCCCAGTATCCGCATGTCACCCAGTGATCCTCGGTCTGCCCTGGTTGGACCTTCACAACCCTCAGATCTCTTGGTCTCACAGAGAATTTGCGCTGGTCACCCCATTGCCTGCACCATTGTTTACGAACCCCCCGCGTCACGGTGGCAACCACTTCCATAGAAAGCCCAGAGGAGAAGAAGCTCCTCCAAATTCCCCGAATACCATGACCTTCGTGGAAGCCTTCAGCAAGGTGAAGGCTAGTGGACTCCCTCCTCACAGGCCCCACGACTGCGCGATCGACCTATTACCAGGTGCTACACCCCCACGTGGGAGAGTTTATCCGCTGTCCCTAACTGAACAGAAGGCCATGGAAGAATATATCCAAGAGGCTTTGCACCAGGGCTACATACGTCCATCCACATCCCCAGCTTCAGCAGGGTTTTTCTTCGTGGAGAAGAAAGGAGGAGGTCTAAGGCCCTGCATCGATTATCGAGGCCTCAACCAGTGCGGCGTAAAGTATCGCTACTCGCTACCTCTGGTCCCTGTTGCCCTGGAACAGTTACGCTCAGCCACCATTTTTACCAAGTTGGATCTGCGCAGTGCCTATAATCTCATCCGGATTCGTGAGGGGGACGAGTGGAAAACCGGTTTGTGTACCACGTCTGGCCATTATGAGTACCTTGTCATGCCGGTATGGGCTATCCAACGCGCCTCGGTTTTCCAGTGTCTCATCAATGACGGTGTGCTGCGTGACATGCTAGGAAGAAATGTCATAGCTACATCGACGACATTTTGATCTACTCCAAGTCAAGGGAGGAACATATTCACCATGTCCGCCAGGTGTTGAGGAGGTTACTCCAGAATCAACTGTACATCAAAGCGGAGAAGTGTGAGTTTCACAGAGACACTATTTCCTTCCTGGGATACATCATTAGCCCTAAAGGGGTCACCATGGACCAGGAAAAGGTTCGAGCAGTCACGAACTGGCCTCCACCCAGGACTGTGAAAGAATTACAGAGGTTCCTCAGATTTGCCAACTTTTACCGGGCGGTTCATCCGCAATTTCAGCCAGATTGCGCATCCCTTGACCTCTCTGTTAAAGGGAAAACCCAAGCACTTGTCATGGGGCCCAGCAGCCCAGAATGCCCTGGAGAAGCTCAAGAACGCCGCCTCACTACAGCGCCTGTTCTCAAGCATCCCGACCCATCCAGACCTTTCGCGTGGAGGTGGACGCTTCTGAAACTGGGGTAGGAGCGGTACTCTCACAAAGGTTCGGAGATAAGCCTAAGCTCCACCCAGTAGCATTCTTCTCAAGACGACTCCGCGTCGCTGAAAGAAATTATGACGGGTGGGTAACAGAGAACTCCTGGCAGTAAAGTTAGCTCCGAAGAATGGCGTCATTGGGCAGGGAGCGGCACACCCCTTTGTTATCTTCACCGATCATAAGAACTTGGAGTATTTGCGCACTGCAAAAGGCAAACACCAGCGGCAGGCCCGTTGGGCCCTGTTCTTCACCAGGTTTCAGTTCACGTTATCTTACCGACCTGGGTCAAAGAACACCCAAGGCCGATGCCCCTCCCGTCTGGATCACCCGGAAGTTAACAAGGACCAGGAGGAATACATTGTTCACCCCTCGTATATCGTCAGCACCCTCGAATGGGAACTGGACAAAGAACTAGAAAACATCCCCTCGTCTCGTATCCCCACAGCATGTCCCGCAGGCCGACGGTTTGTACCGAGGAACACCGCCAGGCTACCGTCATCTGGGCACACACCACCGTCGGCACAGGTCACCCGGGAGCACAGCGAACGTACCTCCTGCTAAGGGAGAAATAGTGGTGGCCCAACATGCAGAAGGACATCCACAGAATAGTGGCATCATGCTCGTCCTGCGCACAGAATAAGGTCCCCGAACGCTTCCCATGGGCAAGCTCAAGCCCCTATACATTCCGGAACGCCCATGGTCCCACATTGCAGTGGATTTTGTGACAGACTTACCCGAATCCCAGGGCAACACCACCATCCTGGTTATAGTGGACCGGTTCTCAAAATCGGCACGCTTCATCCCTCTACCCGCCTTACCCACTGCCTTTGGGACTGCCGAGCTGCTGTTCACCCATGTCTTCAGGTATTTCGGCATCCCGGAAGAGATCATCTGTGACCGGGCCCCCTTCACATCCCAAGTCTGGACCAGTTTCATGTATAAGTTGGGGGTCACGGTAAACCTCACCTCAGGATATCACCCACAGTCCAATGGCCAAGTGGAACGAGTCAACCAGGAATTGGGCCGTTTCCTCCGCACCTTTGCGCAGCCAATCCCGGCATTGGGACAAGTTCTTGCCATGGGCGGATCACGCCCAGAACTCGCTACGTCATTCAGCAACTAATCTCACCCCCGTTTCAGTGCGCACTGGGGTATCAACCCCTCCTGTTCCCGTGGAATGCAGATATCACTAACTCACCCGCAGTCGACCAGTGGTTTGAGCGGAGTGAACAGGTATGGGCAGACACCCACGACCTGACACGGGTCACCGACTCATAAAGCGCGAAAGCCCGACCGCCGCGCAAACCAGCCAAGTTACCAACCCGGTGATCGGGTATGGTTGTCTACAAGGGACCTGAGGCAACCACACACGCTGCAAGAAGCTCGCACAGAGGTATACGGGCCCCTTCAAGATCCTGAAACGCATCAATGAGGTCACGCATCGCGTGCAACTACCCCGCACAGCCGCGGCCGCCTTCCTTCCACGTCTCATGCCTGAAACCAGTCGTTCCCGGACCCTTAGCATCTGATGTGCCCTCTGAGACGCCTCTGCCTCCCCCTGGATATCGAAGGGCAACCAGCTTACCGTCTCAGGGACATCCTCAGCTCCAGGTACAGGAGGGGTAAGCTGGAATACTTGGTCTGAGTGGGAGGCCTACGGTCCTGAGGAACGCTGCTGGATTCCGAAGCAGGACATCCTCGACCGCAACTCATTAGTGACTTTCATGCCTCACATCCTGACCTCCCGCCCCCGCGCCCCGGAGAGACCTAAGAAGAACGTGGCTCCGGAGTGAGCCCTTTGAGGGGGTTGTCTCGTCACAGCTCAGCCGGATCAGAACTCCAAATCCCAAGATGCAGCGCAGCGTGCTACTCAGGCACGCATGCGCTCTCCATCCCCGGAGTTCTGATCCAAGACACCTGTCACTAATCACAGACTCACACTCAAGCACAGCTACTTAAGTTTGCCAGTCACAGAGTTGCATTGCGAAGTATACGCTCAGTGAACCTCTTTCTCGCGTTACCAAGCCTTCCGATTATCTTTGATTACCTCGTTACCTCGACCTTTGTTTCCGCCTTCGACCACGCTCTTCGTCTTGCCCTGCTTACTCTGTTCGTCCGATCGCCTGACCCCTGCCTGTTACTCGTTTACGATTCTGCATTATCCTCGTCTCTACGCTGCGTCCGCCGCTTGCTCTTGCCTCCGTGCCCCCTCCCCACGAATCCGTGACACCCTGAAGAAGGAATAACCGGTTGAAGATGGATGGATGGATAATAATAATAATAATAATAATAATAATAATAATACCATTGTTATTATTATTATTAACAACAACAACAACAATAATAATAATAATAATAATAATAATAATAATAATAATAATCCAAATTAAATTTATTAAGACAACCACACTCAGAGACTTAAACCATAAAAAATTACTTTTCACATAAATCCTCACAAAGTAAATTTCTCTTTAAAGCACATAATTTGTTAAAAAAAAAAAAAAGGTGATGCATCTGTCTCACGGCTCATGACGTCGAGCTAGTTAGGTCTTTAATTTGCCTACAGCATCTCTGCTTGCCTTATTACATCATGATGAGCAGAAGCAAACTGTGCTCTCAGCACTCCTTAAGCGAGAGTCTTCAGCTCTGAACGGGTTAGGGACTTAATTGCGAGCGAGTGCCGTCTCCCTGCAATTTGTTTACAGCTGAATGACCTTTAGTGTTCCTCTTGTTAAATTCAACTTGCACAAACACCGCAGCAATTAGCCCTGGATTTGCACTAAGACGATAATTGAGCGAACTGGAGGAGTCGAACTGCGACCCTGCTGATTCAGAGCTGCTCTTACACGCATGTGAAGCGAATCGGGCCTCATTCTTCATAGTAGCTCACGTACTGAAACAGGCGTGTTGGAAAAAGTGCACGAGCTGAAAAGAAACCAAGCAAAACCGAGACTACGGCTGGTGGATTGGAAAGTTTAAAAACACATAAAGCACGCCAAGTCAGCGACACTGCTCTAAAAACTAAATCCATGACCGTCAGACACCAGGTGTCACACGTTCATATTTTTCTAGAAGCAGGCGGGGGGCTGTTATTTATATCATAGCTGCCTTAATTGGTTGGAGTGTCATTTCTGATAGATCAGAAAGTGCTGCATTTTCAATATCACCACCTCTGACTATAATTTGCCCATTCGAATATGTTACCATTTCTATAGTAACGACTGATTCAGAAGTGACCTGTATGGCAGACGCGTCACATGATCGTCGAAGAGTAAATAAAAAAAGCATTGTTATTTAGCAAAAGAAATGCATTGGTGATATGGTGAAGTTTCCTGCAATAGTTAGTAAGATTAGGCTTGTGCTAATCGGTAACACAACAAGCTACTTTTTTTGTTGTCGTCTTATTAATTTGAAGAAGAAAAAAAAGACACTGGTGAAGGAATGACTGTTTATAGATGCTATAACATAAATAAGAACAGAATATATATATGTGTGTATGTGAGTGTGTGTGTGTGTGTGTGTTGCATTCATTTTGTCTAATTATTCTACTAGTCTCTTTGTTTAATCTAAATAGTTTCGTAGATTGTAAAACTGAAAATGTTTATTCTTTTGTCAATCTAAAACGTCGGAAATTAAAGTGTAAAAACTGAAGGTAAGAAACTGATGAGAGAATTGAAGAGTATTTATGACTCGATTAATTCTTCCGGAGGTGATTATGTTAATTCCTCCATACTACAAAGGGGTCATAAATAAAAGTGAGGTGTTCATTAAGCCGGCAACATTGTAATGTATGGACACAGAGGGTAATATCGGGTTTAGTTAGTATGCTTTCACTATGATACATTATCTCCTGGTGCGCAGTACAACCTGCTTCATTTAAAACATGTCGGCTGTAATGGGAAATCCCGTCCCATGCTTTTTTCCCGCCATCATGACTCTTACCAACTCCATCAGAGGAGCAGTGCGGCATGAAAAAGAGGAAATGCTTGCCATCTGAGAGATTTTACATCAAATTTTCTATCAAATCACACTTCACAGGGCATCTCTGAAGCACTGAATCAACATTTTTGGGGGTTTTTTAAGGATTTTTTTTTATTCAGGATTGAGAGTGTTGTTATAGATAGGAAATATATATTGAAACATGCTACCAGGTGGCCTTCTCAGTCATCTCAGGCTCTTTTCACAATTCCTCTGCTTTTCTTCTCAGGTTCATCGATGCCCAGAGCCGAAAAGCGCATACAGACGGGGAGACCAGTTTATAAACAAAGTCCGGTAATATAATATTTGCCTTCTGAATTATTGAACAGGGATTTTTATGAGTTTTTCTCTCATGTGCCCACTTTAACGAATTCCTGCGTGGGATGCCTTTCAGAGTTTACTGACTCGTCTGCTACTCAAATAATCCAAATATACCAACAGATCACTGGTATTTACCAAAAGTGCTCACACGCTAATGAACACGCTTTGCAGTTGGGTAAACGCGTGTCTGAGAATGTTTGTTTTTGCAATTTCTTTATTTTTTTCAAATCCCTGATCAGATATTGATGCACCTTGCGAAGCAGATGAAGCTGCAACAAGAGTCAAATAGGAACAGTTAGAAGATAATCCACAGTAAATAACAGAGTCATGTCTGTCAGTAACAGATTTAGTCCTGTGGTAGAAGATTTTTAGCTTTCTATCTGGGGTAGTATACATAGTCAGTGATTGAGTCAGTATTTACATGGATAAATATTCAAAATATCTTGTATCTTATGTTGATTTTCTGAACTCCCCAATCAGATTATGTAAATTATGTATGTGTGTAGTTCACACCTCTGAGGATGCCAGATTTTTCTTGACAGGATCTTGGCTTGTGAGAAAATAAAAATGCTAGTATGTTACCATTGTTACAATAAACAACTGGGGGCAGTTATTTATCCATCCATCTTCTACCACTTACTCCTTCTTCAGGGTTGCTGGAGCCAATCCCAGGGAGCATCGGGCACCCTGGACATACACACTCACACACCCATTCATACACTACGGACACTTTAGACACTCCAATCATCCTACCATGCATGTCTTTGGACTGGGGGAGGAAACCCCCATAGCATGGGGAGAACATGCAAATTCACCGGCCCCGGCGGGAACCAAACCCTGGACTCTGGAGATAAGGCGAACGTGCTAATCAGTATGCCTTACTAAACACTTACACAAAAAATGAAAAATGTAGTATTCATGAAAATCCAGTGCATCAGAAAAACATTCCCCTGAGTTAAAAATTTATGTACAAGGAGAGTTATTAATGTGAAAGTCAATCGATCGCTGTCAAATCGTATCATTTGCATTGAGTTACTACAATTTTATACACAGATTACAAAGTGAAGTTTAAAGTGCTTTTTTTTTAATTGCACAAAGAAGTCATTTCATATTAATGCGCTGAAAACAAATCCATAGATTAAATCAAATAAGACTAGCTATTCAGTTACGACAAAAGTAATAGCGCTTTATAAAAGTAGTTAGAGTTAGTGTGTGCATATGGTAGCTGCATTACTGGAAGATTTAGCACACACTACACTTAGGAAGCACTCTTTCAGTGTTTAGTTGTTATTTTGCTGTTTTCAGCTCTCTGAATGTTGAGTGTATCAACATACACCCAAGTATGAAGTAAATTTGCTGTCATTTTTTTAGTTTGCATTGACCTATAAAAACAATGCTTTGGCCTATAAAAACATTGACGCAGAAAACATTTCTAGATGATTAATAAGGTCCGGTGTGTACAGTCCAGCTCATTTTTCTCCAATGGCCTGATTGATTATTGCTTATTCTTCACTAATCCAAAAGACAGAAAATATATTACAGAGGTCATACACACACACACACACACACAGATAGAGAAAAAATGTGAAGTGGCTGGAAGATAGAACAGAATGTGGATAAGTGGCCGATAAAAGGAGTGTGTGAGAATGGAGAGAATGAGAGTTATTGATATGCCATCTATGACTCGGGCGTTAAATAAAACCCCACAAGGATGGTTGCACGAAGGTTTGGATGGACACACAATACAGAGAAATACAGAGACTAAATGTCCCCGATAGCTAATGAATCTCTGCTCAGACACAGCACCTCTTACAAAAGCTTGGGTTTCTCTGGACTCTGGTCAATGCGGCTCCGTCCTGCAGTTGATGTCCTCGCTAGCATCCCCGCAGGACTCGATATGGCAAGACAATGAGATGGTTACTAGCTCCATTTCTTATTCATGTGATGAATCTCCGCTGAGACTTGAGGCCACCCAGAAGGACTGGTGATTTTTTAATTTTTTTTAGTTTCCCACAGGAGGGACATAGCAGGTCAGACAACTGGACACCTCCAGGAGGGCTAAATAGGGCTCCAGTCACCCAGATATAAATCTGCCCTGGCCAAAATGGCTCTTGAACTCAGCTCAGTGTGAGAGACGAGCTCCCAAATATGCTGTATGCCTGAAAGGCTAAATATAAGTCACACATTATGTATGACATTCGTCCAAAAACAAACAAAAAAAACATGTCGTTTGAAGTAGGAAAGAAACCTCAAAATGGAAATGTGGTGATTCTTCGTGACATTATGTACAAAGTAATGAGTGACTCATATTCTCGAGCAACAATAACCTCAGACAGGCAAAGCCTTCGGTCATGGCAAGACAGACTCAGGGATTTGCACGGCCCGCTATTGTTTTTGGCAGTGAATCATTTTACATTGGAATAAGTCTGTGTGTGTGTGTGTGTGTGTTTGTGTGTGATGGTGATTACAGTGTGTGGTTGGATTACTGGGGCAACAGCTGTCTCATCTCAATCCCATTCCACTTTCTTCACCCATGATGACGGCAGCCTCATCGGAAATGTGGCGAAAGAGCCGTCGATGGAGAGAAACGAATTTGACAGACGAGAAATGAAATGAAGTGAAAAATCAAAGTCACTTTCTATTCAGGTCTGGGATTGGTCCCAATATTGCCTTGGGCCACTTTCGATTGGCATCACCAGCAGCAACAAGCCACAAATAATTCACGACTAATCTTGACCGTAGTGAATTGACCCGGTAATGCAATTTCACCACCCAGATCGCCAGGAATTGTCAAATTCCCATCAGAAGTGATGGAATTTCAGAAGCTTTCAGAAGCACCATAATGTCCATTCTTACAAACCTGGATGTGTTCGAGCATGAATTTAAACAATCAAGGTAATCTAGATATGAATGTTTGTTTTAGCCACAGTTTATATTTTCCCCCACAGACCCACACAAAGCAGCACAAATCTCAGCGGTCATGTCCAACATGTAGTCGGTTGGAGAAGGCAAGCAGGATGGATGAGTCCCTTCACAAGCCAGCCATTAGTTTTCATTAGTTCAGCGAGGGAGGAAGTTTTGGAGATGGATTGGCTACAATTGACCATGTTCAGTCCTTAGGGCCTTGCTGTGATAGCTGGTTTGGACAGAGAGCGTGATCAGCCTGCGTTCGTTTTCGACTCCCTGTCATCATTTTTATTCATCTAATTGTCTCTGTCATCAAAAGCGAGCAGATGTAGCAAAGGCAAGGCAGTCATTTGAGTCGACTGCCACACACTTTTCGTTCTGCTGTTTATCAAAAACTAATAGAGTTTGACATAGATGGCCTCCTTCAAACCTAGTTTGAATGCACTGTCCGCCCTGTCCAGCATTGTTTTCATCAAAAGACTACTATTTGTCCTTCAGGTTACCTAGACGTGGTTCTGCGAGCCATTCAAAATAATCTGGATGATTAAAAACCTTCACGGATACACAAGCATGTGTCGTAAGGAAATACTACAGTCAGTAACTTGTGTTAAGGTTTATACAACTGGCAGGAAAAGCACAATAAATAAAATAAAATATGCAATAAATGACCTTCTGACATTTAATCATGACAATATAGTGTGAAAATGCGTGAAAAAGTTAACAAAATAAAATTCACTGGATTTCTCATATAATTCAATTTATAAATCAAACATACACAATCATATGGTTACCATCCATCCATCCATCCATCCATCTTCTACCGCTTTATTCTTCGGGGAACCTGGAGCCTATCCCAGGGAGCATCGGGCACAAGGCAGGGTACACCCTGGACAGGGTGTACCATCGCAGGGCAACCATATGGTTACAATTTCAGAAAATGCCACATCATTATTTTACAAATTCCTGCTTTGTTTTTGGTTTGCTGTGTGCTTTTATTTACTATGCCATGTGCCTTACTTTTTGTTTTGTTCTGTTCTCTGTCCCATGAGGAACATAGAATTGGCTTGTTACCAGATTGTGTTCACATGTTCTGTGGTAACTCAATTAATGTGCACGCACGCTGAGTACATAAAGACATTGTCAACGGATCACCGATTTCAGGAGTCACAATGGAAACCCAGGCTGAAAAAAAATTAGCTGCATACTTTAGCAAAGCAGAGTTAGAGGTTTCCATGCATGCTTATCAGGAATATAAGCCATTTATAAAAAAAATAATAAAAAAAAAAATTTAAAAAAACCCAATAAAGTAAGTATTGCATCGGACAGAGAGTTGGCTCGGAAAAATGTAATGGATTGAGAATGCATGAATTTATAAGTTGATAAATATCTGAAAAGTTTCCTTTCATTATGATGCAAAATGGAACGTTGATACTATTGGATCTGTGCTGTAATAATTAACAGATAAGCTCTCAGTTTTAGCCCTCCATCAATGTCTTAACAGAGTATTAATAATATAATAGGCTTTATATTTTATCAGGTGTAATCCTTCTGGACCCAGAAGAACTCGGAGCCAAGTCAAAATGAAACACTATGAAGATAATATTTCATAAACTTCCTAAATTAGGGAATAACTAATTATGGCCCAGCCATCTAAAATAACATTTCTATCTGTTCAGTATAGCCACAGGAAGAAGGCAGAAGCCTGTAAAATGGATTAGGGACCCATTCACTATGACTGAGGAGCTGCCACTCTCCCTTAATCAAGGGGCAGTTCCGGGGGCAGTTCATCAGAATCAGCTACCTCCCATGATTTAAGTGGTTTAGAAAAAAATGTATGTGTAGCATATTAGTACTTAGACTTTCCAGTGCTTTAAGTCAGCGGTCCCCAACCTTTTTTGCGCCACGGACCGGTTTAATATCAGACAATATTTTCACGGACCGGCCTTTAAGATGTGGCGGATAAATACAACAAAATAAAATGATACGACCGGCATAAAAACTGGGTTTTTATAAATTAAAATATATATATTTATAATAAATGTGAATCCAATGTGAAATCGCAACTTTATTAGCAATGTCCTAGTAACATCCGCTCTGCCCCCTAACGCTTAACGTATCACGTGACCGAGACAAGCGTCTTGACATGCGTCTAGAGTGAGTCATAGACGGATGTAACGGAGAGAATCCGGTCTTTTTTTTTTTCCAAAATAAAACATCGTTCAGACTCAGTTACTAAATAAAACAGAAATACTGTAAGTTATTTATTCTTTCTGTGCGGCCCTGTACCAAATGACCCACGGACCGGTACCGGTCCGCGGCCCGGGGGTTGGGGACCACTGCTTTAAGTGATTTATCCTTAAACAATCAAGATGACAATAAACACTGCCACAGTCTAAAAAAGAAATCTTCAAATAACTCTTTATTAGCAATGTTTACTTGTGTATTATGCATGTTTATTTCATTTTAGTGCAAATGGTGTGTACTGTAATCTTAATCCTAGTGCCCCTACTAGATGTTAATTATGGCTTTGTATATTGGTTGTATTTGTTTAAGAATGTACATTGAGCATCTGTTTTTATTGTCTTACAATTGCTGATGGATACATTGTATTAACTGACCCCCCTGCAACAGCACATCCTGCCACAGCTGAAAGTGATTATTGTCTTTAGGTATTTTTTCTGTTTGCTAGACCAAACATCATTAGTAATTTGCACTATAGAATGAAGATAAAGAAACCACCTCTGCTGTGACAGAGGTACAAAATGAAGATTCTGGGAGGCCCAGAGACATGTAACATATAATGCATTCCCTTTTTTAAAGATGTGTGATTTTTAAAGCTCGGAAACCCGAAGCACAGGCTTGATGCGTGAGCTCAATGTATGAGCTCAAAATGACCGAATACTTCGCCTTACCATGGATGCAGCAGGAATCATGCCAAGGTAATAAGGAACACCCTACCAAGACTCAACTCTATCAAGCTTCCTCAATGGGTTGCCCAAGAGCCATATGATGGAATTTTTGTCAACCCTGAATATTTTTTGTTCGACTGGCAATAATTTTTTTTGAGCCTGGCTCACCCCAAGCCACATTCCTTGCCAGTTTGATGAGACAGCCTCTCAATCCACATTCCTGTCTGAGATCGAAGACACGGCCTCTCAACCCATGTTCCTGTCCCAGGTCAAAGAGATGGCCTCTCAAGCCAAGTTCCTGTCCCAGGTCGAAGAGACGGTCTCTCGAGCTAAGCTCCTGAGCGAGGTCATAGAGATTGCCTCTTATCCAAGTTCCAGTCCGAGGTCTAAGAGATGGCCTCTCAAGCCAAGTTCCTATCTGAGGTCGATGAGTTGGCCTCCCAAGCCACGTTCCTGTCAGAGGTCGAAGAGATGGCCTCCTGAGCCATGTTCCTGAACGAAGTCGACGAGGTGACATCCCACGCTAAGTTCTAGCTAGAGGTAGACAAGATGACCTTCCAAGCCAAGTTCCAGTCTGAGATCTGACCGAGTTTAACGAGGTGACATCCCACGCTAAGTTCCAGTCTGAGATTGACAAGGAAATCTCCCACGCCAAATTCCAGTCCAACATCCAGTCCAGCGATGTCATGGACTACTAGTTCTGCTCATACCCAAGTCTGCTGACATGGCCATCAAGTTATGCTCATGCTTGAGACTGACAACACGGCCAACCAAGCTCTGCTCATGCTAGAGACTGACGACACAGCTAACCAAGCTCTGTGTATACCTGAGTCTGGTGACTTGGCCAACCAAGTTATGCTCATGCTTATGTCTGGTGACACAGCCAACCGAGTTCAGCCTGCAGAGTTGATGGAGACACTCAGCCTCTCTGCATGACTGAGGATGCCACTCAGCATACCTATGCAGCTGAGGATGCTGCTCAGTCTCCCTGCTCAGCTGAGGAGGTCGTGCTGCCTTCCTGCACCACTGAGGATGCCACTCTGCCTTCCTGCTCAGCTGAGGATGCCGCTCAGTCTTGTTGTTAAGCTGAAGATATTTTGCCCAGAGGGCCAGGACAGCCAGGGGAGGGGAGTGTGTTCTGGCGCTCTGGGAGGAGCACCTTTGGGGGGCAGTTTCTGTCATGATTTCCCCTCAAGCTAGAGCTGTAGCATATGATCTGAGGCATATTGGCATGTTGTGGGGGAGCCAGGCATTGGAGAAACTGAGAGATCTTTATAATGTAGGTGAGCCTAGGTGTAGTAGGACAGCTAAGTGTTATTTAGTGATTGAGAACCTTTAGTGGAGTGTGTTGAGGAGGATGACTGGTGTGTGGTGCCTTTCTTCCTGCAACACAAGTCAAAATGAACAAAATGAACAAAGTTAAAACTTTGTGCAGAGTCTGTTGATGGTTCACACAGGCTTAGTCTCTGAAATGTGACAGCTAAGAAAGAAGGAGGTAGGAAATGAGAGGAAGGATCTGAGTATGATCAACCTTAGTTCAAGTCAAGTCCATGAATAGGCTCTCCTACTGTTGTTTGACTCGTGAGTATTGAATTACAGTTGATGTACAACTATAGGAAGGAAATAAACTTAAGGTAAAGATAGTTGTCTCAGATTTACTTAAAATTTTGTGGTGAAGCTTAATAGTGTGTTCTATTGCAGGGCCTTAAAGATTAAATAATCGTGATTTGACTCAATGGAGAGGTGTCCATAACCTAGAATGTTTTCAATTAAATCTAATGGTTTTATTAAATATAAAGTTAATACAATAGGTTATTGTGGGTAAGTGTTTCTAGAAAGAGAGGGAAAATAGTAAAATGGAGAAAGTAAATGGAACAAGGAATTGAGGTAGGAGCAGTAAGGTTAATAAAACCTTACTTTAGCAGTGTCCAAAACATTAGCTGTACCTACCTGTTGTAAGCCATAACACACTAATTGCTAATCGCTAACCGCTAGCCTTCGAGGCTAATGGTTTTAGCATAGGCCTCGATCTAAACAATGCTTTGGGTTTAGCTTAGCAACACCGGAGTGTTTGTTTACAATTTGGCGTCGGCGGAATACTAGAACTTCCGAGCTCAATCGTTGCTATGGTAAGCTACACAAACAAAATTAGAACTCCACAAGCTGCATTAAGTGCTTTGGATGAAATGACGACATGTTTCACGCAACACAGGTAACACCACCACTTGTAGCCTGTTCATAGGAATGGAGCTAAAAATCTGTTTGTTGAGAGTGATATAAAACATAGGCTATATAAGCTGCGGGTGCACTGCAACTAATATAATAATTTTATGTGATCACGGCGGATGTTAAATTTCCGTGAGAGTTCCTCTGGACACAAAAACACACCAGTTTTTTTCCCCAACTCTTAAGAATGTATTCCCATTCCCTTTATTGACCAAGACGTAAGGAATTTCTGAAGGCAAACAGAAGCACACTTTGTTAATGTTAGATTCAACTTTAATCAGCAGGTACCCTGCAGCAATGCAATACTAAATAAGGCATTAGTGGCTTGGCAGTTAAGGGTTACTGATCAGAAGGTCGGGGGTTCAAGTTCCAGCACTGCCAAGCTGCCACTTAACCCTTTCTGCTACAGGGGTGCTGTGTCATCTCTGACCCAAGCTTCCTGACATGCTGGGAAAATAATTTCACTGTTCTTTAGTGTATATATGGTCAATAAAGTATAATTAAATAAATGCAATCTTGGCAGATCTTACATTTTCCATGCCAGCTTCACTGGGCACAGAAAAACAACAGGGTCTTTACTGTTGATTACACAAACTTATTCTAGTTTAAATTTGATCTAGTTTTACAAGAAACTTCCATTCAAAACACACTCGGACACTGCCAAAGTGTTACGCTGAAAGTCGTCTCTCTCAAAGCCATTTTGCAAGCGGAAACAAAGGGACATGATCTTGCTACTCTGACAGTTAAATTAAAATAACAATCGCCTTTCAATAAGAGATTGAGGAAGACACTCCACTCTATTTTCTTTTACCATACTGTGAGGAGATTTCTGCGTCCTGACAGGCAATTGACTAACATTGGAAAACGCAATGCTATAACATAAGGCCTTTTAGGAAAAAGTTAAGGAACACACTCAACTTTACAATTACCACACTGAGCGATTTCTTCATCCTAGCAGGGGCAAAATTTTCATTTAATGCAGGTTAAAAATTAAGAAGCAACCGAAGCAAAGCAAAGCATCACTTTATATCAGTTCACAAAGCCAGCTGGTGCACATTGTGTATGTCACACATTCACACATCAGACTCATCTTTCTGTCTCTGCTCTATTATCCACACTAATAGAAAAATATGCACACCTGACTCAATGTTTACAGACCAGGTTAAATTGCCTGCATTCTAAAAAACAATTAATGTAAGGATAATTAGCTGTTTGGGTTAAATTGTTGCATTCTCCACCAATTATTTGTAACGTTTAAGCTGTTTAAATTGACCTATTGTATTCTCCAGTAAATATGCAGGATAGAGAAACAGATCGAAAGAGGAATTTTGGCTAATGTGGTATTTCTGATAAACTATTCGTCCAACGATGAGTTGAACTTAGTGTATTCATTAATTATGCATTAGATACTACCTCTGTGACCAAAATAATATCCTAGATACGCAATAACATCCTAGATACAGTGAAACATTATTCGATGAGCATGTAGCAGGATCGGCAAATCAAGGCAGTGGCCCTTGTAAACAAACAAGACACACGTGTTTAAAAACAACTGCGACTTTATTGAGCTATTCTACGACATGGAAACTAATCTAACACACACACACACATGCAAGCAGAGGTGAAAATGGTTTAACTGAGTGAATGAATTTCTGAGTATATAACAAAGGATGTTATTTCACAGACCATGACCTGAACAACCATAAATTTTAATCAATCTAATTTAATTTCTTTAGAAGAGCTTTAAACTTAACATTATATGCACCAGTCTTAGCTAGTACGGAAGCCCTAATTGGCCATGCATTATTAATTTTTTTCTGTTGTTTTCTCGTGATCTCGACTTAATTTTCTCATGATCTTGACAAAACAAAACAAAAATCTGGCACTTTGTGAATGGGACTAATGTTACATGCATGTTGGCATCTTCGCCATCATGAATGTAATAATTGCCCACTGTAGACATGGGCATTATCTTCACATTAAGAGAGAGGGGTGTCCCCTGTCTCAAGTGTCCGACACTAATTTGGAAGTCATCAATGCTGCAGGGTTTTTTGGAGGCATCCCCAGAAGTTAGCATCATCCTGGTTCCCTCAACAAAATTCCAATAGGATTTTTCCAATGGCTTTTGGATTATTGCAGAAAATAAACTCTACTTTATGATTCTTAAATATTTTGTTAATTTAGATATGATTCATAAAATTTTTAAGCCTATACACTCACCAGAAGTAAAAAGCTAATGTTAGGCTATAAACGAACTACACCACGGTCGCATGACTTCAACGTCACCACCGCTACACCGCTACCGACAACTCTTTCAATCTTTTTTTGTAAAACAATACAACTGGAAAATACTATAAATTGATAAATCTACAAGTTGGAAAGAGTTGGAAAATGTTGCAAGAGTGCGAGTATAAACACAATGAGGCTGTAGTAGAAGAGTATTCCTGTTCGGTGTTATGATGTTTAATGTCCCTGACAACTTCTGTAGTCACATTTAGCCACTTGTTAGCAACCATCTTTTTTAAGACACGTAAAAGCTTTTTAAAAATCCTGAGTGGGGTATTACTGATGTATTTTATGGCAGAGTATAAAACCTTGAACATATATTGAGCTTGTGTTACCCAAGCTCAAGGTTCACGTTGTGTAAACCACAGACCTTATTTCAGGCATTTAAGCAAAAAGCCCATTCAAAACCCCATTTACTTCGGGATGATGGATGTCCAGTATACAGGAAAATTAAGTCGAGATCACAAGAAAATTAAGTCAAGATCGCGAGAAAACAACAACAACAAAAAAAGGAATAATGCATGGCTGCTTATCGCTTTCGTAATCTAGAGTCTGGGGTATTGCTTGCCTGTTGAGGGGGCTTCCTTGTTAAGTCATGGTGTTAAGGGGATTCCCGCAATGGTTATTCGTTCATCTGGTTGGAGTTTGAGTGCGTCTCGGAAGACCAATCAAAATGCTGAATGTAAAGGCGTCTAGTATAAGGGGTGTTTGGAGAGATGGCGGCGGGAGTTTTGAAAAGCTGGGTGGTTCCACGCCTTTTCATGATGTGTCGATTAAACTTTGTCCAAAATACTAACATGTACATATAATGACATCCTATCTGAATTTCCTTAATTTAATCTATCAGAAAATTATTCTACAAACACATACACAACATATGTTAAGTACACCATTAATAGTAAAACACAATAATTATACTAGTATTATACTGATGCATGCTAAAGAAATCAAATGATTTGTGGCAACTGAGTAGTAAAATAAAAGAAAACATGGTAGGAGTGGGTACAGTTGTTTTACAGATGTATTACTTTTCACAGTCATTGTTTCTGTGGACTGCCCTGATTATAGAATGTGCTGATACAACAAGGGGGATCCCCCCCTTTCTTCCTGCAGTTATCACTTTATGGGTGAAGGACCTTGGGTTTTATCTGTTGGGTAAGCCATCCATTTGGTGAGTTCAAGAGAAGGACTTGTTTCTCAACCCACTTGTGGCATTCTGGGGGTTGAGTTATGGTTTTATTGCAACATTTGGCCAGGTGGCCACTCTGGCAAAGGCACCTAGTGTTTACTAATAGTGGGTTTGTCCATTGGCACCCATCCCGACAGTGTCTCTGAATTATGGTTTGAGTGGTCGAGTGATCGTCTCTGTTGCCTGGTTCGATCCTACATAGTCGAATTTCATTACAAAGCATCTGTACAAACCCTGTAATGTTAACCATGTTTTATAGTAAGCAAGCTAACGTTTCCAATTTTATCATTTTTTTGGAGTTCATTTCCAAATTCAGTTATTTATTCCTAATGTTGTGTTCATTCTTAGTATGCTGAGGACAATTTTCATTTGCATGATTTCATTGCTCTAGGGAACAATAGATGGAATATGAGACACGTTTAATTAGTTGTTTGCCAATTGTATGATTGTTTTTGAGTTTGTCCAACAGCCAGTTATTGATTCTCATTAATAATGTATTGAGAGGAAAATCTGGTATGTCTTTTTTCATATATATCTATGTATTTATGTAAATTTGGCTAATTTTGTAGATTTTAATTATGAATTAACACATTATTGCATGGTATCGTGATACTACTTAGTTTCATGATACTTCAGCTGGTATAGTTATATTTATGGTATCATAAGATATATTTATGGTATCATGGCAACCCTACTAGGTACAGTCTGTAAATTAAAGTGTTGAATTAGCTAGATAGTTGCATTTTGTAAATTAGCTTGTTCAAATAACTAGCAAGTTACATTCTGAAAAGTAAATTGTTACATTTGCCAACTAGTGAAGTTTTGTAAATTTGTTTAATTAGCTAGTTGAGTTTAGTAAATTAGTGTGTTAAAAAAGTAACAAGCTAGCTAATTTAAGTCAGTGTATTAAACTAGATAGTTAGTTACAGTCTGAAATCTACATTGCTAAATTTGTTAGCTAGTTAAATTTTGTAAATGTGTTCAATTAGCTAAATAAGTTTTGTAAATTAGTGTGTTAAATTAACTACTTTGGGTTGGTTTTTTTAAGTTAGTGCACTAAATTAGCTAGTTTGCTATATTTTATAAATGAGTGTGTTAAATTTGCAAGCAAGTTACAAGTTGATTTGGTTAGACAAGTTCTAGATTTGTCTGAGTTTGCAGAATTTTATCCTTATGACTGCTTAGCAAGTAAGCTAGTCATGCAGCATAAGGCATGAAGAACTTAGTTAGCATTAGCTAAAAATATTTACATTTTACCCAGATGAGGATGGGTTCCCTTCTAAGTCTGGTTCCTTTCAAGGTTTCCTCCTCATAACATCTTAGGGAGTTTTTTCTTTGCCACTGTCACGACCTGCTTGCACAATTTTAGATAAATTTGCACATTTAAAATCTGTATACCATGTTTACATGTTTCTGTAAAGCTGCTTTGAGACAAGGTCTATTGTAAAAAGTGGTATACAAATAAAATTTAATTGAATTGAATCACTCTTGCATATTTGAGTATGGTTAAATGTATATACCATTTGAATTTCACTACAGTAGAAGTTTAATTGAATAAGATTTTGAGACCATACCCATACTTTCATTTAAGTACAGTTTCTCTGAACTTCACCCACCCGTGGAAAAAACTTAGTGAGTCAAAGTTGAAATGGCCATGCATTCAGACTGCAGAGCCATAACACACACACAAACATAAACACACATACATATATATATATATATATATATATATATATATATATATATATATATGTGTGTGTGTGTGTGTGTGTGTGTGCGTCATAACAATACACCCACAGCGATTTGTAAAAATGACTTAATACAAACACATTTATGCTCATGCACCCTTTGCTCTGAGCCGGAAACGCCTCCACGCTATCGATCACCTACGCTTAATACTGGTTAAAAATCACTAAGGACAGAGTGCTTTTATTGACTGCTGCAATATTGATGTGAGGGAGGATATAAAATAGCCTGTGATCGCTTTGAATAAGACTTTTACCCCCATCCTGCATACACTCATTACTCATTCCTATTCCAGTTCAAAATTGCCACTGTGCCAATTGTTTTTTCTGTCCGGGGCTGTTTTGTTTTGACGTTGAGGCATTATTTTCTTGTTTACCGAGGCCAAGATGAGTAAAAATCAGTCGTTTAGGAATGCGAAGGTGTGATATCCTTTATCATACATTAAAGCCCACTCTGCAGTGATTAATCTGATTGCCACAACGTTGCCAATGTGCATGAGTGCTTGGCAAGTTGAGTAGATTATTTATTTTTATTTATTTTTAAGCTGAAAGGAGGAAAAAGTTGATGATTGCATTAACTCCTTTTTGGAAGACTTGACAGTAGTCGCTGAGTTATTATGTAAAGGTTAGACAGGGCAACTGCATTTTCCAGTTTGTCTCCTTTTTTCTGTATCGAAGAGATTTATTCCACAGTAAGCAGATAAAGTCTTAAATCAAAGCAATGCCTATTCCTAACTTGTCCTATACTCCAGTGATCTATTCTGCTTTCCCTATTTGCTTAAACACATTTTCAGTTTTTCTCCTGCAATATTTTTGTAATTAATATCAGTTTATCTTTGCAGGACTCCTTGGCCTTGTGGCAGCTCTGAAATGCTTTATGCTTTATTCATGTGTAATTTCCAAGCAATGCATTACAATTTTTTTTAATCCACTGCACCACTTTTGCTTTTCACTTTCCTGCAAAATATTCCCTCTGATTTATCTCTTCATTTTTCCACCCTCGGCTTTGCCTGGGATTTTTTGCCACAATGTCAGGAGAGGATTCAGAGTGGGAGTTGGCCTGACTCGCAGTTCTCTCTCCATTTGTGTGTTCAGCATGCTAGTTTCTTTATTTTGGTTCAGCCCGATTGGCATTCGTGGAGAGTCTCCATGTCTCAAAACAGTATGCGGAAACTAAACTCTCATTATGGCAATTTGTAAATGGCGTTTGATGGACTGAGATATTCATCCTGGTGTAATGATGACTGTCGTCTCTAGGCAGTCTGACCTTAAAAAAGTTTGGAAAGAGAGAACTTTGAGTGGTAGTGCACAGTGTTTATAAGCTTGGTCTTGTTGGGAAGTGTTATTTATGTTAAAAAAAAAAAAAAACTTTGTAATGGGAAAAAATTTGACACCATGTAACTTGAATATTTCCACCACAAACGATGCACAATTCATTGCTAAATTAATAGAGGAGACGACGTGTACTACAATACTACTTACTTCCAGGTTTTGAGTCAGAAATATGGTTTGGGAGTTTTTAAATTCTCTGCTCTCAAAGACATCACATATTATACATTATTGAATTCTCGATTCTGACTGTTCAGAAGGTGTTGATTAATTTTTTACAAACACAGCTCTGTCAGTATGGGCAGTTTCTCTAGTGCTGTGTTGCAGTGATGTCACATTTACAGTCAGATTACAGAATTATATTCGTCCATCAGTGCACCTGTGTGCTACGCTTACCCATAAACCTCCCTCTTTGTTGTGACATGCTTCAATGCAGAAGTATAAGCCAGTCCTTTTAAGTCAGGTGCTTTAAAAAAATAATCAGAAAATAGTCATTACATTTTTTTAGTGTATTGTGTTAGATTAGTTTACATCAGCTCAGTGAAACAGATCCTAGATGACATTGAAGCTTCCATTTATGTCAAATTCAGTATTCAATGATTAGTTCTCATGTGCGTTGGTATGTTTTATTATAATTCACTTTTACTCCTATTACTGGGCACTTTTTTTTATAATCGTGTATTCTTTAAAAAGCAGCTTCTCAGGATAATAAGCTCCTAGAACAGAATTAAAGTCCACTTCTGCCGATATGATCACTGTGGGATTTGCTTCCTGACCTCAAACTCCACCATTATTTAAGATAAATCATGATCTCATACCCTGCTATTTCTAGGTACTTGAGTACAGATTGTACTGGTAGCATTGTATTAAACAAAGCAGCATTCAGTCTCCCAAAATAGCCTGCCAAGTTTTGATACACCTACTTAGAAATGGAGGGCATCTTAATAATTTACTATTTCCCACATGATATTTCAAAATAAAGATATCAAAACTATGAAAAAGCGTGGTACATGGATCAAAGTGTCAAACAAATCAAAATGTTCTAATATTTCAGATATTTCAAAGATGCCAGGATGACAGCTTTGTAACACTTGGTGCTCCCTCAGCAGCTTCACGAGTAGCCACCTGGGATGCGTTTCTCAACACTCTTAAAGATGTTCAAACATGCTGAGCTGCCACCTTGCCTTTGCTGCCTTGCCTTGGCACCCACTACTAGTAGCTCAGATTTTTTTTTTGTAGATTTGAAAATGACGAAATATTTACATTGATTCTATGAAGGATTTTGTATCTCATCAATATGTCTAGGTGTATAGTAATAGTATGTTATCAGCAGATGTTTTAATATTATGCTTGCATTTGATGGAAACAAGCAGTATATACAAACTCAAGAGGAGGGGACCTACAATGGAGCCTTGTGGGACTAAAATATTAAATTTGTAAGATTTCAATTACATGCTAGAATGCATGCTAGTATACTATTGGTTTATTAGTTGGCAAACTATTCAGGAACGCAGGTAATAACAGTGTAGAGATGTTCCTAAGACTTTGGCAAAAATAAAAAAAAAATAGCAAGGTATTATATTACACATTCAGGAGGTACTTCAAAAGAAATAAACTCAGATCCAATACCACTTAAGTAGAGAGGGTTTTTTTGTTTTTGTTTTTTGTCTCTCTGGTTATTAGCTACCTTGACACTTTTCCAATAACTGGACTGGTACAGACTGTATAACATATGTAGTGAAAAATATTTAATTGTTTGTGAAGAACACACATTTTTTTTAAACAAAAGGTTAAACAATAAAGACAGTTTTTCACAGCCTTCTTTGCTCATAGTTACCAAGAATGCCAATATTAGTGGAGTGCATTGTAAGTGCGTTGCTGAGGAATGGATGATTGGAAATGCTTTAATAATTGCTAATAAAATATAAATCAAGGCTCTTTGTCCTTAGAACTATATGGCAGTTTTTGTATTATATTCAATATATTATTTAATCAAGAGTTAAGTTGAAGGCTTTAGCTGCTGTATATTCTCTGCACCATCACTATTTATATAGTAAGAATTTTGATTAATATTTCTTTAAGAAATAAACCAAAGGTGCCATGTTCTGAGTCATTTAACACATCTAGATGTATATATGAGGAAATGAAAGCTGAAATTCATTGAAATTTATTGTGCATATTCATCTTCAATCTCAAACCCAAAAAATATATAATTGGCCTTGCTGTTCCAATATGTTTGGATGGTACTGTATATAGTTTTTTCAAAGATTTTTATAGAACTCTCATCTTGTCAAGAAGGCCTCATAATGCCCTGAGACTAAGAAAACTTTTGAATACTGTATGTCATATAAATTGTATTGCCTTCCCCTCAGGAGAAAAAACGCTGCCCAAAAATGCTGCCTACCTACATGACATTCTGGATTGAAAAGGAATCATTGAGAGCTGAAAGTTGTTATTTTGAAGTGTCAATAATATTATATTGCAATTTATTATATAACTGATTATTGACAGGTTCATAGATGTCACATATGTGTGCGTGCTATTAAAAAGAAACAACTCGTGAAACTCATCAAACCACTCCAGAAGACATGAAGTAGCTATAAAATTAAGACATAAAAGTCCCGGGCCTCTTTTTGAAGTGCCTGTAACTTATGACCTAGAAGACACAACAACAGCCGGGAGGAAACTTTTGTGGTGCCATCACAGAACACTGGAGCCAATGTGGGTGATGTGATGTGATCCCCCTACCCCCCGGTAAGGAATTACTCATCCTCACACCATCATACATCTTTCCCTTTATGGTCCAACAGTTTCTCCCTGCACGATCGACACCTACCATCTATTCTCATTTTGAGTTCACTTCAAGAGTTACAGCCCTCTTTAGTGAGCTGTAGCCACCTCAAGCATCAATAGAGTGAGACATCTCAGTTGTCTTTGGGCTGTGAAGCTCCAAGAAACTGATTCTCGCTTTGGCATTTAACGGTGACCCATCAATTCTCTGACCATATGTCAAGGAAAACGAGCTGATCAGTCATGGATTTAATGTCTATCAATGGCATCTCAAGATAGCATGCTCATAAGTATTGATTGAAGCAAACCATAACGAAAAAGTTAGAGTTTCTGCCTTGGTTGATCATGAGCTTGGGTTACTCTCTGCGTGAAGGTTCTCATGTTATCCCCATGTTCGTGTTGGTTTCTGCCAGGTTCTCCAGTGGATTAGCTAAATTAAATTACCCTTAGTTGTCAATGTGTGTGCGTGGTGCCCTGTGATAGACTGGTGTCCCACCCAGGGTCTATTTCCTTCTTGCAGCATTATCCCAGTATAAGCTCCGGATCCACCACTGACCAGCATAAACAGCCACTGATTATGAATGAATGAATAAATGAATGAACTCCAATGAAACTGTCCTTGCTCATTAAAATTCCATCTCATCATGATTTGCAAGTTATGGTGGTCTGGGAAAACCCATCACATGTTGAATCAACCCTTAATTATGCCATTTTTGTAAATATAGATATTTTGAAAACAATGGGGTTTCCTCCAATATCAATGAACACTATCTCACCATGTAGGTTCATGGGTTCCCCCTTCCTGGCTCACCACTCGTACTCAAGAGAACTAAAAGGGAGGGAAAAAATCTGTTCCAATTCCTTGAATTTCTGGAGTACAAAGTTCAGCGTTAAGACAAGAACCAAATTTGGGACCATGTGGTTCTTAACAGCGGTGCAAGAACACTATTAATTCCAAAGATTACCTTGTATTAGCCAGGAAGAGGCAACCCTATCAAAATTCTGCCAAAATATGACTAGAAACATGGGTAATTTTTTTTTTCAATGTAGATGTTTATAGTTACTTCCAGCTTTTTGTTTTCCCATGAAACCAGTGCTGAGCCAGAAAGTAACTTTTCCACTCATGCTTTAACCTTGGAAAGCCAGTGTAAACTCAAAGGGAAGTGTATTGAGTATAGATCAACACACTTTGTTGTTTAATATCCCGAACTAAACAGCTTCTTATATCTTCCAAATGCTCATCATATCAAAGCAAACACACCTAGGGTGATGATAAATATGGAACAGCCATATAAAAAAAATAATAATAATAATTATAAAGCAGCCCTCCTAAGGTCCTGTTTGCATGAAACATGAACCCATGACTGGTTACGCTTCACTTCATCTTCTCTGTGTTTTGAGGGGATGTTTTTTTAAAAACACTCTTTATCTCTTTTGCTTTTCCTCTCTCGCTTTCACGCTCTCTCTCTCTTTCTCTCTGTAGTGCTGTGCTGTTTAATTCATCCTGACCCTGCCTTCACAACGGGACACCATGAAAACAAACAAGTCGCTCTAATATCCTTGAATTAGTCAGTGGGAGAAACACATTCCACCTCCGCCACACCATCTATCCATTTTTTATGACATTAATATTAAATATTGGTCTCAGCTGAATTAATTTTCTTCCCTCAAGAAAGTAATAAGCAATTCTCGCACAGAGAACACAGCTTGTAGGTTGTGCACTTTCACAAAGAGAACAAAACTCTTTGTTCTCACAGAAACAAATAAGGACCAGTGAGCTGGAAAACGAGCAAGGCCAAGGTTAAGCAGGAGCCCTTCTTAAGGAGCAATGTCGGGGAATTACAAATAAAGTAAGAATGCTCGGGCAAAAACAGACCTCTATGATATTGTGTACCTACATTAATCCACTTGGACTGAATCAAAGAAAATAAATAATTAAACCCATGGAACAATTCAGAACTAATAGCCTACTCTTGCAAATGGCTTCTCTGTACAAATCTAAAATTAATTTGAAACCATTTCTGGTCTAAAAAGAAATAGGAAAATGGACATCCAACTACCAAGCCAAACCACGCCAGTATCTTTCTCCAGCAATCTCGGTTCCGAGGAGTGTTCCACTTCATGGCTGCCATCTAAATTGCAAACAACGGGCACAATCAAAGAGGAAAATGGCCATTTCCTGCAAAGCGGGCACTGTGACCAGCCTCGTCTGATAGCTGCTGTTACAGTACAATGATTCAGCATTATTGGAAATGAAGAATTGACCAAACAAAGGCCTCAGTAAGTCAACATGACCAGTGTAGCATGCAAGGAGTGAACCCTCCAGTGGGGTTAGCCAGAAATTTACAGCAACATTCTCTAAGATAGCCTTTGATTAGTTATTGGATGGTTTAATTTTACCAGGATAGGGTGAATGTTAGCAGATGTACCTACCATATTGGTGCATTTATGGCCTGCAATTCATACTTGGCTTCAGACAATGTTTTGGCCCCCCATCTACCTCATCCATCAATTGAAAGGGACAACCACTGGGCAGATAGCATATGAATGATGGATCATTCTCAGCATGGTAGTGGTTTTCCTCCAGTGAGAATCATATAATCCCAAACTAGACTTGGTTCTTGTTTTGTTTCTGCATTGTTGCTTCCACATATTCCTGGAATAAAATTTTCTAAAAAAGCAATGGGATAGGGTGGGCCATCTTTGATTTTTTCCTCTAAAGGTTGTATGTGGAACAGAGAGTTTCCCTTTCAAAAAGGCAACAAGTTGAATCTCTTTAGCAAAATAAAATCCTGAACCTTCCAAAAAACCAATGAGAAACCCTGTTTGTAACAGTTTTCCCATAATGAAACACAAAAGCCAGGTCAGGGTCGTTCCTCCCCAAGAGAGGTCTCTAGCTCCTGAATTCTAGTCATTTGCTCCTTTACTATTTCATGTCTACTTTCTGGTTCATTCACACTTTACAGCATATGTAATGCACGGGTACAAAACGAAGACTTACTCTTCTCTTCAGTTTTGTAAATTCCCTTTCAAAGGGAACTTTGACGTTGCATTTAGCATAACAGTATGGGAGCGCCTTGCGCGAATGACCAGTATCTGAAGCTCGTGTAAAATCATGCCTCAACTTGTAGGCCTGCCATGATCAGGTAACGTGACAATTAAACACGTCGCATGATATATATATGGCACGTGTGAACCACCCCACCAGCCTTATTATCTTCAGCGAGACTGCATGTCTGTTGTTTGTGTGACAGAAACGTTTAATTTCTACTCTATATTTTCTTAAAATCTCTAAACTTTTCTATCCCTTTTTTGTAATGAGTAAGAATTGTGTTACGGCTTGCTCCCATTTCATCACGGGGAAAAGTGTACACTTTCTGGGTGAAGTGTTTAGGAGTGTAGTATGCGATAGCGGCCTCAAGAGGCTGCACATAGTAACGCCTACATTAAGCAGCTCGGCTCGCGATTCGCACTCTTCTTGGAAGCCAAAGCGAGTTGGGTGTCATAGATGCGTATGTGGGTCTCAGGTTCGGGGGACCTCTTTTGGATCTGGAAGAAGAGCCAGAGATGAGCGCCACTCTATCTCTTGCTTTGGCTTCCGGGTTCGGCTGTCTGCTGGATTTTGGAGTTTGCATCGTGACTCCTCCTTTCACCATGGAAAGCCAAATGGGGAAGAAAAAAAAACACAAATATAATATTAATAATTCCGCTCTGACTCCGAGGAGCCAGAAGGATGTGCTAAAAACTGAGAGCAGCATACATAGAGCTGCTTGAAGTGATTACTAAGGCCGGATGAGCCTTTTTCTCCCCAGTGAAATTAAATCCCACACACTGCAGAAACTCCAAAAAATTTTAAAAAAATTAAAAAAGGGGGCAAGAAAAAAAAAAGAAAAAGGGAAGGGGGGATAAAGAATTTGTTTTTCCCAAAAAAAAAAAAAAAAAAAAAAAGGGGGGAAAAAAAAAAATTTATAAAATATTAAAATTGGTTTATTTGAATAATTTTTTTTTGGAAAAAAAAAAAAAGGATGGTTATTTTTAGAGGAAAAAAGGGGGTGGTGGGGGCCGCCCCTCTCTCATCGAATTAGGTAATTATGGGGGACGGCTTTGCATCCAAACCACCGTATAAGGCCGCCGCGGCATTGGTGGGCAAGCCTATGCAATAGTAGTCTGGCTTGTGGGTCACTGCAGACAATGACAGTGTTGCAGCCCTACCAAGCTGACCTGCTGAGTGAGCTCGATATACTGCGACATTCAAAAAAGCCAGTTACTTCCCTGTTGTCTCGAGCTCACCCGGGCATCCACAAGTGGAACCCGGGCCAGCACTAGTGCGAGGGATACCCAGAAGGTGAGTATGGCAGCCCGCTAACCCCCACAGACAGCCAGGGGAAACGGGCGGCCACAGTCACGGTCTGCTACTAGGCTTGATCTGAAAATGGTCATAAAGGCCAAGCAGGCAATGAAGAACGGTCCTGAGGGGCCGCGGAGGGACGTATCAGGGGACATGAGGTTGTTGGGGCAGGTAGCCCCCAGTGCTACTGTAGGGCCTCCCCTAGCCAAGGCAGTCCCTAGGTTTTCAGTGTTCTTTGATCAGCGTGCTGTCACAGGGCAACGGAAATTTGATGCTTTCCCTCCAATAGAATGTGGAATCGTTAACGTCACTAAAATACCATCGGGCAGCGTAGAAACTACTGCCAAATGTGTCTCCATGGGTTCTGTCTACCGTAGAAAAGGGTTACCTCCGCCGCTTCAGAGGTGTGCTCACCACAGTAGTCAGCACAGACCAGAGCCCAACATTATTGCAGGAAGCAAGTTCCCTTTTGGACAATGGGGCCATAGAACATGTAACTTTAGATCTGCGTCATCTGAACCGTACTCTTTGGACATACAGGTTCAAGATGCTGACGCTCAAACTTATCGTGCCACAGATTCAGTTCGAGGACTGGTTTGTGGCGATAGATCTAAAAGGTGCATATTTCCACATAGAAATATCACTAGCTTTATCCCTTTGCACCTTCACAAAGTGCATGGATGTCACTCTGACTCCATTGTGACTCCAGGGCATCTGTGTACCAAACTACATGGACTACTGGTTAATTCTAGCACGATCAAGGGAACTGGCAGTTCTCGCCCACATGAAGAGCTTGGGGCTCAGGTTGAATGTCAGAAAAGTATGCTTTTCCCAGTGCAGAGGACAACTTTTCTAGGGATTATAAGGATTCTACTATGATGAGGGCATGTCTATCCCCAACATGCATAGGGTCAATCCTATCAACACTGAGCAAGATAAAGCAGGATCTTGGGAGACTATTGGCGATTATTGGCCTATTGCACAGGAGACCATTCAGTGGTGGCTGAGAAGTTGGGGTTTCGTCCAAGGACGGAATCAGTGTCACGCGACGATGCCTAAGTGCTCTGAGAATTTGAGTTTCCCTGTTTTCTAGCCTTGGGTCAAACTCTTGGGCTGCCTCCTTAGTGCAAGTCAGTAATGAGAGACACCTCCCTCATGGGCTGGAGCGCAGTCTTAGACAGCTGTCCAGCTCATGGTCTCTGGTGCGGCCCTCATCTGGAGCATGGTGGCTCCATCCACAAGTGGTGGAGTCCATACGCCGAGGTTTGGCCAAGTGGGATGGCATGTTTTTGCCTCCAAGGAGACAACACATAGCCCGCTGTGGTTTGCCCTCACTCCTCCTGCACAATTAGGGCTGGACGCCATGGTACACATGTGGCCAAGGTCACATCTGTACGCTGTTCCCCCATCACTCTGCTCCCAAAAGTTCTAGTGAGATTTCGCCAAGACAGTCTATGTATGCTGCTAGTAGCACCTTATTGGCCAGCTCAAATATAGTTCTGAGAGATAATATCCTTGCGAGATGGCACTCCTTGGGAGATTCCCATCCGCAAGGATCCACTTTAGACCCAGTGAACTGGGCAATAGCTACAGTCCTGGAGTTCTTACAAGACAATTTCTCAGCTGGGTGGGCTCCTTCTACTATCAAGGTTTACGTGGCCGCCATTTTGGCCAGCCATGCCCCTGTTGATGGAGCCTCTGTGGGGCAACAATCTCTAAGTTCGAGGTTTATGCGTGGTCTCAGGCAGCATCCTCTACATCCTCTAACTTAGAGGTTCATGCATGGTGTCAGACGGTTGAGGCCTGAGAAGCTTCTGACTCTAAAGATAGCTTTCCTACTGGCCCTGACATCTCTCAAGCAAGCAAGTGGGAGATCTACAAGCTCTCTTTGTTGCCCCTTCCTGCCTTGACTTTGAGTGCCTACATTGGCTGCCCACCCTGTAGTGTTACAGGCTTTCTGCCCTCCTCTGTTCCTTACACCGGAACAAGAGAGGTTGTACCTGCTGTGTCCAGTAGGATTCTCTGTACTTACGTCCACCGCTCCGGCCAGTGGTGTAAGTCAGAGCAGCTGCTGGTCTGCTTTGGCGGCGACAGTAAAGGTGATGCTGTGTCAAAGCAACGCATATGGAATTGGATAGTGGAAGCAATCTCTATAGCTTACGATGCGCCCAGTCTCGCCACGCCTCTGGGCATAAGAACTCATTCCCTAACCCAAAGGGGTATCCTTGCAGGATGTGTGTGCGGCTGCAGGGTGGTCTATGCCACACACATTCATTCGTTATTATAGCCTGGAAATTCATTACACCCTGGGCTCGAGTGTCTTGCAGTGACCCTCGGGCTTGGCTATTTTTGAATAGGCCATACCCTCAGTATGACTGAGTGGGTATTCCCGTTCCCATACTTTTATGCTAAATGCAACATCGAAGTTCCCTTTCAAAAGGGATGTAACCCTGTTCCCTGAGAAGGGAAAGAGACATTCCATAGCATTGTCATACCAGGGCAGGCCGTGAGAATTGCGTCTTCGCTTCAGATAATAGAGTCTGGCGGCGTGGTTCACAGGTGCCATATATATATATATATATATATATATATATATATATAATATATCATGCGACACGCTTAATTGCCACGTCACCTGATCATGGCAGGCCTATAAGTAGAGGCATGATTTTACACAAGTTTCAGATACCGGTCACGCGTAATTGACACGTCACCTGATCATGGCAAGCCTATAAGTAGAGGAATGATTTTACACAAGCTTCAGATACCGGTCACGCACGCAAGGCGCTCCCATACTGTTATGCTAAATGCAACGTCTCGTTCCATTCTCAGAGAACAAAGTTACATGCGTAATCCCGACGTTCTACTCTTTGTTTTCCTGTTTCCCTTATTTGAGCCTTGACTTTTTTTTTTTTTTAATGACTCATTTGCCCAACCTTTTGTATTCACCCTGTTGGTTTGATGTTTTATGCCATTACTGTGTTGGATCACTACAAGCTTAAACAATTTAAATATCTGCACATGGATCCAAACGATACTGCTAAGCCTGTTTCTTTACAACTGCTTACCCAAACACATAATACTCTCATTGTTTTCTGACTTTTACTCAGAGGGGCCAACGTTCCTGGTCTCAAGCGCAAATCTAATGCGAAATCTAAAGCGCAAATCATCTCATACGTGCTCTATGATTTACAGTATGTGTACTCAAACTGAAATCTAGCTAAAAGTTCAGTTTATGCAACATGTTGCCACTGTTGCAATAACCCGTCACAGCCTTAAGAAAAAAAAATCTTTCTCCTTAATGCTTTTTCTATATTTTTTTTTTCTTCTGACAACAACATGTACAGTTGGCCCAAAATGTATCATGTTTAATTATGTACTGGCTGTCAAACCTTCTAGCAGTAAGTATTGCCATATAATTGAAGAATGCAGAAAGCAGAGCTGATTTACACCATGCCTTGTCTCCAAAATATAGCAAGAAAAATCATAGTAGTGATGGATATTCTGGAAAATGCATTCAGCCACTGTGTAAGCAAGAAGGTGGAATAAATTTCACAGGGTGACCGCAGTAAAAAAAAATTAAAAAATATATATTTAAAAAAAACAAGAAAAAGGGCAGTTGTTTGCTTCATATAAATTTACAAGCTCCATTAAGGTTTATTAGCTCCAACCTTGTCCATGCCTCTTGATCATGTTGTGTCTAGATGACACATTGAAGAGCATTGAAAAATGTTTATGAATTTATTTTAAAGATACTTATCCTACACAGGGTCACAAGAAGCCTGGAGCCTATCCCAGGAACTCAGGGCAAAAGGTGGGGGACACCCTGGACGGGGTGCCAACCCATCATATGGCACAATCGCACACACATTCACACTCTACAGCCTACAATGCATGTCTTTGGACTAGGGGCGGATAACAGAGCACCCGGAGGAAATGGGGAGAACATGCATACTTCACACACACAAGCTGGAGGTGGGATTCAAACGCGAAAGCATGAGGCAAACGTGCTAACCATTAAGCCACAGTGTCCCCACAAATTCACCAGCCTGAGTAAGTAAGGACTAAAACACTTGGGTGCATGCTATGTTAATTAAATAATCAATGACGGAATGGTGTGATGTAGTCCCAAAGTGGTTTATTCCTCTTATACCACAGTGACTTGTCAACAATTATAATTTGCAACTGACTAAAGAATGAAATGTTATATTTTTTATTGATTTATTTTAAGATTTAATGATGTGGAACATCCACAAAACAAGTTAGTTCCCATACATTGGTTTGTTTGTTTTTTAATAAGAACTGTAGCTTGTAATGTTACAAAGAAAGTACAAATCTGGAAAAAATATTGACCCGTTACAATGCACTGGAGACTTCTTACAACAAAAAACTTTGAAATTATAAATGATTATCTGTTTTTCTTTCTTAAATAACATTTTATTTGATCTATCTTAGTCTTATTTTTGTAGATTGTAATAAGGAACTCCGGGTGTTCCAAAACTCACATTGCACTGCAATGTGTTCTAGCTGAAGAATTTGCCCTTTATGACATTTTCTGTCATGGAAACAATCCAGAAAATAAAAGGACTGCCATTATTTCACCTCCCCTCTAGCCCCATGTTTTACAAAAGGCTTGGCCTGTCACCTGCGTCTCCTGCATCAGTGTTAAAGCTTTAGCATGTCACTGGCATTATCAGCCTCTAACAACAGCCTGTCACAGTTTAACCTCTCCAGCCATAAATCATGCACCGGTAGCAGCCGAGCCCATGTAGTTTGCAAAAGTTTCACGTGTTTGGAAGGGGAAGAGGCAAAAGAGTGATTGGCAGTTTTTCCATCTTGAATTTTAAACTGAAGTAAAGATGCAGCTCAGAGCACACAAGTGCATGCTGGTGTTGTTCCTGCTCTAACACACCTGTTTCAGCTCAGCACACACTTGCTCATTAGCCAATGAGTTGAATCAGGTGTGTTTGAGCAGGAAAAACAGTATGCTGTGGAAGCCTTCCAGAAAACAAAGACGGATGGATGGATTTTTTTTATTCATAATTAAATATAAAAAGAAAGAAAAACAAACAAGATAGATATATAGAAAGTAATTAATAAAATTATGTACAACATTAATGCACAGTTGAACACTGATATGGGTGATATTCAGCACAGAAAATTTAGCTAGTTTATAACATTCTTATTTTTTTTAACCCTGCTGAGTGACTGATACCTTTTTTTTATTATTATTTATCCGCAATTAATTTACAGCTCAGAGAAAAGATAGTTTTGGATGTTCAGATTGAACTGTGCATAATTGGAGGTTAAAATTGGCAGAACATGCTTTTAAAAATGAAGGAAGTCAGACCTGATGTGCCTTTGTTGCCATAATTGACTGATTGGACTGTGATTCTGCTAATTCATATAATTCTGGGACTTCAGTTGCTCCCATGTTCTCTCTCTCTCACACACACACGCACATACACACAAGAACCCATCTAACTGCTGATAGTCATAAGCCTTGTTTTTCAGGCCTGTTGTCCGGGAAACGGCTCCTTGTTTGGACGTGTCGTCAAGGAAACAAAGCGGGGGGAAAATCTGTGGATTGAAATCATATTTTTAGAAAATCAATCCTCAGGATGCAGCACACGGTACATTGGAAGCTCTGAAAGACCTCTGCATTAGGCTGGCTTGGTAATTGGTGAGAACGTTGTGCTGCATTATTTAGCCGACATTAAATCAACCACTGGCCTGAACCCAATGTGAAAATCCAATGTGAAGAAAAAGGAGCAATGACACTGGTGATATTATTTCCTATTTAAAAAAAACCAAACCATTAAAACATCATTCTACCTACCTAATAAAAGTCATATTTGCAAAAACACACTTACTTTTTTATTGTATCAGGTGGAAGGCAGAAATAATTTAATGAGCATTAGTGCTTGTTTGTTTTGCACCAGCAGAAAAAACCTTCGGTAAGAATAAAATGGCCTTTGTAGTATTTGCTCCACCGAGATGAAAACGTCCAGTGTGTTTGTTGCTGAAGAGACGCAAACAAGCCTTGCCCATTATAACATCTAAACTCAACTCATTGTGAGTTCAAACTCTATAGCTCTTTATGTTTCTGTCAGCACTCCCACACTGGAGTTCACGCCTCAGATGTCCATGTTACAGAAATGCAGTGGACATCAAGTTAAGTATGTGTATCTTGTGAAATTCGGTGACACCGTGGTCACACACATATATGCCTTGTTCATGCCCTTTTTGCTGGGAATGTGAGGTACAGAGGCCACACCTCCTTTGCTTAGTCACAGTGATCAGGCCTCCTTTACAGTCAAAGTGACAGGCACAAGGGAAACAATTAATTTACTCGATGGCACAGAGGCCACACCTCATTCATTTAGTCACATTAAATCAACATTAAACTCCTCCTAAGAAGAGAAGCACAAAGATATAGGCAACAACTCCTTCACTGAGACCAACAGGCATAGATGCCTAGTCCATGCCTCCTGAGGATTAGCCACACCTCCTTTTCTGGGACTGATGGTTACAGAGGCAACACTTCCTTCATTCAAGTCACAAAAGCTCCCAACACCTCCTTTACTTGGACTGATGGGCACATAGCCCTAAGTCATTCCTCATTTACTCTAATGGACAGGCATATACAATTTGGCCACACCTTCTTTATTGGGACTGAATGTCAGGTCTGCCTCTGAGCACCATTTGAGCTCTGCAAATTCTCCAGAATGCAGAACGTACCCTGGCTGAATCACTGACAGTCTTCAAGCCCTACAGTCATGTGAAACAATAAGTACACCCCATGGAAATTATTGGGGCTTTTTTTTTATATTTGGACAAGCAAACATTTTATCCTCTTTGAAACCTTGCCTATTAATAAAGTTGATACACTATGAAATGACACATAAAATTGACATTTTGTAGTAATTTAACAATAAAACAGATCAGTCACATGGAAAAAGTAAGTGCACCCCTACATTTATCACACCTTCAAAGCCATAAAAGTAGAATCAGATGTTCAAGATTATGTGCCAATGATTAGAATCTGCTAAGAGAATGTGCAGCTCGAACCTGTCTTATATAAAGTTCTCATATCTATGTCTGGTGTTCCCTTTTGCTTTTGAGGTGTGTGGTGTCATCATGTCAAGATCTAAAGAGTTCTGTAAGGCCTTCAGAAAAAAAGGTTGTGTATGCCAATGAGTGTGGTGAGGGATTTAAAAAGATTTCCAAATTATTTGAAATACATCTTTCCACTTTAAGGAAAATCATGTACAAATGGTACAGATTTCAAATGCCAATTTGTTCTGGGCTCACCATCCCAGCAAATTCAGCTCAAGAGCAGACCGTCTGATGCAAAAAGAAGTCTCCAGGACCCCAAAATTTCATCACAGGTTCTGCTAGAAAGCATTGCAACTGTTGGTGTCAAAGTGCATTCTTCTACAATCAGAAAGAGATTGCATGGGAGACCTGCATGGAAGGCGTACCAGGAAAAACTGTCTAAAAAATACATTAAAGCAAGACTACAATTTGCCAGTGAGCATATAGGCAAAGACCAGCCATTTGGAATAGTGCACTCTGGACAGACAAATCAAAGATAGAGTTGTTTGGCCACAGTAACAGCAGACATGCTTGGCGCTGACCAAAGACAGATTTTCAATAGAAGCACCTCATTCCAACTGTGAATCACAGTGGTGGAAATGTTATGGCTTGGGGTTGCTTTGCTGCCACATGGAATGGACAGCTTGCATTCACTGATTCAAATATGAATTCTGGCACTGTTTCAAATATGAGTATAAGTTAGCAATTCTTTTTTGTGTGTTGTCGGTGTGCTTTTCTCCCCAAAAGATTTTTTAAACTGATTGTATTCTGTGATTGTCACGAGTTCCCCTTTAAGCAGCGTGCTGCAGAGCATGTGAGTGCATGCTGCCGAGCATGCTGCGTGAGTACCTGCTTTTTCGTTGTTGACAATCATGACATTTGGAAACGTGCATTTGTTATGATTTGTTATGTCTCCTCCCTGTTCTATCATTGGCTATTGTTTCACGTGTGTCTGAATTGCCCTCAGCTGTCAGCCATTACAAGGCTGATAATGTTTGTATATATACCGCGCTCCTCCCAACACACAGCACGGAATATTAGATAGATTAGATACTTAGTTTAGATTCCTTACGATAGTTTGTCATAGTCATAGTTATAGTCATAGTTGTTCACGCTGGTTTCTTAGTATTGGGATGTATTTATTGATAGAGACTTCAAAGCACTTCTGTAAGACTCTCTGTATAAGGGCATCTGCCAAATGCCATAAATGTAAATGTAAGTGACATCCACATAAGCCTAGGCCACACCTCTTTTACTGGGACTGATGGGCACATAGGCTTGGGCCAAATGTCCTTTACTGGGACTGACAGGTACAGAGGCTTAGGCCACATCTTATTTACAGAGGCTGACAGGAAGAGAGGCCTAGGCAATGTCTCTTTTGTTGGGACTGATAGGGACAGAGGTCACACATCTTTCATTTTGACGCAAAAGCCACACCTCCTTCACTGGGACTAACAGTTGCAAAGACCACATTTTAACTGTAAGGTTTGTTGTTGTTGTTGTTGTTGTTGTTGTTTCACATTTTTATATAATAAACCCTATTATCAGACTTGGTCCGTTCAATCACAATCATTGAACATCTTGTCCCTTAACTATAGTGATGATATTAATGCCACTGCACCAATTAAAATCAGCAAATCTTTTGATTGCAAATGAATGTCTGTGTTTCATTCTGACGGCATGACTTCCGACTATTTCACAATTAGAATGCGATTACTCCAAGATTTGCACTGACATGCCTTTGCCATGCTTTTTATTCTCCCCATAAAGCTTGAACAAGCAGGCTCATTTTAGTTTGGACATTTCTGGTGAACATCTTTTGCATGGCATTAGAGGCAATGATGAAAAAAATATGACAACTTCACAAAGTGTCTCGAGCAGTGCAACCAGCCGGCTGACGGAATCACTGTGCAAAACTTCATTTAGGTGGATAATTGGCATTCACTAGCCGATAGATTGCAACCTTTCAGTGGAGGCTCGTTGAAGACAGGTGATTATGGCGGCCTGTCGTAATGGAATCTGCCTTTTTATTTTATTGTTCATCATCCTGCTTAGCCGAACACACACACACACACACACAAATGAGCACACACAAGCATTGTGGAGAAAGGAGGTGTGGCAGACAGGGGATTATTTTAGAGATTTGATAGATAATTAGTGCCTTATTTCACATTCATTCTCCAAAAGACAGCTAGTATTCGAGAGGCTCTGGAGACCTTGTGTAGAAACTGCAACTTGTGTAGGAATTTGTGTTGTTCCTTATAGAAAGAAAGAGCTAATTTTTGGAAAGAGTCTCCAGTGTCAGAACTTTGTTGCAGTCACAGCTAAAGCTGCAACATGACGTTTTCTGGGAAATTCTTCACAACGGGAGTATACACTTTCTAGTTTCTTAGTAACACGACAAGCTCTGCTTTAGTCTTATTACTTTCCAGAGAAAGAAAAAGAGAGACTGGTGAGGGAATGACTGTTTTGAGCTGCTGTAATTTAACATGCTAGAATGAGTGAATTAAAAAAACTTAACTAACTTGCTGTAATAGAAAATTAATCAATGCTTTCTGATAAGTGTGAATTCTCATGGATTTCCACAGCCCTTTGTGGCACAGACCTGTAATTTACTGTACCGGTGTTTTGTTATATTTCCTGCCCTTCATAATGACGCCAGATCTTTTCTGTTCCTGCCAGTCATGTGTTCTCTGCCAGGCAACTGCCAGGCCACTGTTTGATATTTGTGTCTCTCATTAAGTGAACGGGAGGGAGGCTGTACTAAAGGCTTTGCCACCTTATTAGCGGCGATGTTTTTATTACGTCCTTTTTTTAATGAGACAGAATGCAGAAGCCCGCTTTGCTCGTCTGTGTTTATTTGGGATGCTAATGGGCAAAATGATGTAGCTGGTGGCTGGAACCTGAGCTAATAAATAAACAAATAAATAAGGGACGGATGTGGACACTCTGTATTACACTCGAATTATCTTTCTAACGAATGAGAGCGGTTGAATCAGTGGAGATATCATTCATTCAAATAATTATTATACATTCCTTAAAATGGTTTTCACCATGTTGTGTCAGTCTAAATCTATTAAATGAGACACACTATATTTTTTATTTCAAAAGATACACATTATATATGACAACTGTTTGCTAATCAAAGGATAAAAATAAACACAACAATCTAGATAAATTGACAGAGCAGTACTCATTTTCTACATCACATTTCCTTCAGGTAGAAAAATTAATCAACTTGTAATACAACTGCAATTCCAAGAAAGTGATATTTCTATACTACTGTAATAAACAGGCTATGAGTGAGCCATAGAAAAAGAATATTCTAGCACATTCTCGAATCGATTCATTTTAATACTTGCTGCTGCAGTGTTCAACATTATTAAATGAGAAGCTGACTTGCAGCAAGGTTAACCGTATATGGATTTACTTAAATGTCCACAATTAAGAGTAAAATTAAGACTTTAAAAAGAAATATAAACAAAATAATAAAATAAGACTAGTTTGATCCAGTCAAGAAAACGCGCAGCTATGTATTTATATGAGTAGTCAAATTAAGATAACTGCCAATGTGGATAATTTTTGTCCAGTATTTGGTTTAATTTTTTTCCCCAGAAACAGTCAGGTCGCATAACATGCACACTTTAACCATAACAGCGGTCTTACCATTCTACTTAGTATTGGCTAACTAACTAGATTAGCATGCTTTATTACAGACGAAATAAAGATTGGTGTACATTGGTGCTTGAATGGTTGTAAACCCTTTAGAATTGTCTATATATCTGCATAAATATGACCTAAAACATCATCAGATTTTCACACAAACCCAAAACGTAGACACCAGAAAAAAAGAGAAACCAGTTAAACAAATAAGACAAAAATATTATACTTGGTCATTTATTTACTTATTGGGGAAAATTATCCAATATTACATGACGTGCATCCGGAAAGTATTCACAGCACTTCACTTTTTCCACATTTTGTTATGTTACAGCCTTATTCCAAAATGGATTAAAGTCATTATTTTCCTCAAAATTCTACAAACAATACCCCATTATGACAATGTGAAAGAAGTGTGTTTGAAATCTTTTCAAATTTATTAAAAATAAAAAACAAAAAAGCACATGTACATAAGTATTCACAGCATTTGCCATGATACTCAAAATTGAGCTCAGGTGCATCCTGTTTCCACTGATCATCCTTGAGATGTTTCTACAACTTGATTGGAGTCGTCTGTGGTAAATTCAGTTGATTGGACATGATTTGGAAAGGCACACACCTGTCTATATAAGGTCCCACAGTTAACAATGCATGTCAGAGCACAAACCAAGCCATGAAGTCAAAGGAATTGTCTGTAGACCTCTGAGACAGGATTGTATCGAGGCACAAATCTGGGTAAGGATACAGAAACATTTCTGTAGCATTAAAGGTCCCAATGAGCACAGTAGCCTCCATCATCCGTAAATGAAAGATTTTTGGAACCAGCAGGACTCTTCCTAGAGCTGGCCGCCCCGCCAAACTGAGCGATCAGGGGAGAAGTGCCCTAGTCATGGAGGTGACCAAAACCCAATGGTCACTCTGAGAGAGCTCCTGCGTGTCTCTGTGGAGAGAGGAGAACCTTCTAGAAGAACAACCATCTCTGAAGCACTCCACCAATCAGGCTTGTATGGTACAATGGCCAGACGGAAGCCACTCCTCAGTAAAAGGCACATGACAGCCTGCCTGGAGTTTGCCAAACGGCACCTGAAGGACTCTCAGACCACGAGAAACAAAATTATCTGGTCTGATGACGTGAATGGCATTCTCTGGTCTGATGACGTGAATGGCAAGCATCATGACTCGCCATTGTTTCTGGAACAATTAATTTTTAAGTATACTAGTGAATTCTAAAGGAAACTGTCAGGATATCTGTACATTAACTGAATCTCAAGAGAAAGGGGGGCATGCAGCAAGTCAGGGACCTAAGCACAAAGAATGGTTATAGAAGATTAAAGTTAATGTTTTGGAATGGCCAAGTCAAAGTCCTGACATTAATCCAATAAAAATGTGGAAGGACCTGAAGCAGGCAGTTCATGTGAGGAAACCCACCAACATCCCAGAGTTGAAGCTGCTCCGTACTGAAGAATGGGCTAAAATTCCTCCAAGCCGATGTGCAGGACTGATCAACAGTTACCAGAAATGTTTATTTGCAACTATTGCTGCACAAGAGGGTCACACCAGACACTTACATGTCGAATGTAAAAAGTCAACTCTAGGTTGAGGAAAAAAACATGAAGCGATTTACTAGATAGAACATTCTGAGTTTCCCATTGGCCACAGTGTTATCAGCTTACCTACTTAAGATGGCTACTAAATGAAGCATTTTGAGCCCTATTTTTCTCCTGTCTCATGTGACAATTGTGTAATGACTACATTTGACCAATTCTAACTGTTTCTATGTTGGTACACTGGTACCAGCAAGTGTTTATCACAAACTTGGTACCTTACCTCACTATCTGGTGGAAAAGTACTTTGGTTGGTACTATGGTGATGAAGTACATCTGGAACTGTTGTGTCAAAAGTATGAAAGAACATTGTGCTTAGCTTCAGGCATGTGCAATTTAAATTTTATGTTGCTCTCTCTCTCACTCTCTCTCTCTCTCTCTCTCTTTCTTCTTGATCCCCATGATTCAGAGGCTCACCCTCTTTCCCTTCCTTGCATCATCAAGCATAATAGAATGTATAATGCAAAAAAAGTCCATTACTAAAATGCTGCAAAACAGAATAACAGCTTCCACACTAATAAAATACAATAACTATAGCTAGTAATGTCAGTAAGCCCTGAGGTTTGCAAAATGAAATAAAGATGTTATACACTAAATCATGATTGCTCTTCTGTGGCCGTTTACTTGTTTTCCTCTATGAAAATTGTTCCACTCATTTCTGTGAAGTAGCGCCATAAATTTTTAAAGCATTGACTATAAAACAAGTAGAGGTATGTTACTAAATTTAGCCCCTGTTACATGTTCCAATACATTTCATTGGGATTTTATATGGAAAATGTCAACCCAAACATACAGGACTGAAGAAGGATTTCAGTGCATTAACGCTAAGCAAGCTGAAACAGAACAATACAAAACAATATTAGAACATCTGCAGGTTTATAATGAATAAAATAACAGTTAAATCAAAGTCAGTTTTAAAAATAAATCAGCTTTTTCTAATTATCTATTAGTGATTGCAAGCAATGAGTCATCGGAGCCTTCAGATGACCAGAAGCTCCATGTTGAAAGCTGATGTGTCTTATTCTCTAGGTTTCGTTGTACTTCCTGGTTCCTGCTCCTAGAGTGTACATTATAGATTCAGTTATTTATATCCAACAGGTATTTTTAGATTTAAATAATGTCTTGCTTGCATATCTTCTAATTTTGGTGGATGCTTTTTTGTCACAAAATACCCTCCATAAACTTACTCCTCATCACCTTTCATGCTCTGCATGCACACAGGAAGATGAATGAATGAATGCATTTATTGTCACTATGCACATACACAGTGAAATTAAAAAGATGATCAATCAAACACAATTTGAGAAATGTCAAGCCCTAGATCAGCTCTAGCATACTGTACACTCAGCCGCACGTGCACTCAAATATCGACGCTGTTAATTATAGAGACCATTAGCCGAAGGCACAATCGATAGTATTCAGCTCTAACCGACTAGAGGATGAGGTTTTGTTTTCCTTTTCATAAGCCGTTCCAGCGAATCTCCATAAGCAAACGAGTGTTCATCAACCCCGTATTACAAAGTTCTCAAGGAGACAGTTCTGTCAGTTAATTGGTATTCAGGTTGAAAATAAAGAGCAAATTACTGCCAATGTGTGTGTGGGCTACTGCAATTATAAGTCTGGCCATATCATTCATTTAGAACAATATTGGCCATATCAGAGGGAAAAAAACTGTCGCTCTGACACGCCAGTTAGACTGGAGGAGAGCTGCGTGTTGGTATGGGAACAGTGATTTAAAGCGGTTATTCAAAACTGGCTCGTGCTGGATTTGTTTTTTTATGAATATGCTGTGCAGGAAAGTGATGCAATTTCTCATTTAATTTAACCCTCTTACCCCTTAGTTCCCACAGTATTATGTCCCACAACCCCATATTCCCCATAGAAACAGCATGCCAACCCTGAGATCCCAGGCCAAAATTGGAACCAAAATCAACATTTTCATTTTAACATTTTTAGGCCTTGAAACAACTTATAATAATGTATTTGTGTAATATTAGTTTGAACATGAAGCAGTTCAGTGTTTTTACTCCACTTAGAGCACAATTCTTAACAAGAGAAATTACGAAAAATGTTCGCTAATATCCTTATACTCATTTAGAAGTACCATACGAGCATCAGCGTGCCAAAAGTCAACTTTCTGGTGATAATCAGACCAGCAGGTACTGTTTTCACAAATGCACAGAAATTGGTCGCATTCCCGACAAGGAAAAACTGTTTTTGATTTCTTGTGGGGGTTGTCCTTCTTTTCCACGGAAGGATTTGTCACTATCAGTTTCGGTTTCAACATTGCCTGAAATTTCACTGCTGTCACTATCTATAATCCTAAATGTGTAATTGTGTATGTTTTGTTTTTTCACTGTTTTAGATGGACCTGTGTTCACTGTAGGAGTAACTTTAGCTGGAACACGATTAGCTTTTTGCTTTGGCATTTTAGTTACCTTCTACTGTTACACCATAAGTTTATCAACAACATTCATGCTTGGATCATCTTCATCGTAATGCCGGCGTAATGACATAATCACATCGTGACATCATGATGTCATCAACCTTCTGGGTCAAAAAATAATAATTAAATAAGTAAGGAATCATAGCAGAGTAATGCCGGTATACCAGCCTTACAGGGATAACGTTTACACTGTAAAGTCACTATATCGGTCTTACGGGTATTTGGCATATACGACCAAGCCGGTATATCGTTCTTACGGGAATAGGTCAAAGACGTACGGGGTTAGAGGGTTAAGAGCATTCCAGTAGAACTGCTTGTGAGGCCTTCATATGTCTTATATATTCAACTTGAAGTCCTAAAACCTCTTAAATATTCATCTAATTCCATACGACACATTTTTGTGGCTTTTCCACACTATTAGGGCTCGGCTCTACAGAGGCACCCTAAAGACGGGTGGACAGATATGTTTGTGGCAAAAATGGGAACCAATTAATGTTTTCTAGCAGTACATCGGTGTTCATAAATTTGGACATTTTCAACCAGTATAAATAAATGAATTATAACATTAAATGAATTATAAGATTAGTCAGGACATTGTTGGGTTTCAGTGTGTGGAGTGTCGTGACTCTGTGTTTCGTTGCTGGTGAGCAGAGTGATGGGAAAGAGGAGGGATGTGAGCCCCCTGCTAGGCAAACAATTCACACCTCTCCACAATAACTCTGGTACAGAGATAAACAGACATAACAAATCAAGCTTTTTTGATAGTAAAACACTGTACACAACTGCCATAATAAAAGTATAATGTTTAAATCTAGTAGGGTAGGTAAAAAAAAAAAAAAAAAGAATTACTTATGAAAAATTGCAAACTCAAAGTGCTGAGTGTCTACTTTCATATGAGCCATTAACTACTACTGAGGAGTGTGACATCATAAATAAATTAAATTCTGAACATGAGCACCCCTAAAACAGGCACAGATTCCATTCATTGGCCTCTGTTAAAAAGAGTTTAAAGGCAGTGAAATGCATGAAAAAGTTCAAAGCAAAATGGTCCATACCAACAATTTTTTATATTTGTCAGTTTAATCTTATGGTATATCCTTACAAGCTCACATCTCATCGGAGTGTGTGTAAAAAATTTTAACAGAGCTGCTGTTTGTTTTAGCAACATGAAAAATTGTTCTTTTGTGGAGTTGTATGAAATATGCTTGAATGTTCATTTAATAATAATTATTTTCTACACTTTTCCAACCCTGCACAGATGTCACAAGCAATATGGTAGACGAGGTGTGTTAGCCCAGGCAAAGACAGTCGGCATACTAGTCCACCAGCCCCATCAGGACTCGGCATTGTGTGGAGGTGAGGTCCTCGCCTCGGTGGACCTAGGTACATTTGTGGGGCTCTGTGGACCATGTGGCAAATGCAGACACCACTGGGGCTGGCTTGCACAATTTTTTTTAAGAATCCAGCTGTTGCAGTTGGTAGTTAATGGAGCCAACCCTCTCGAGGATCCTGTTTGGGCCCTGCCAATAGGCCAGGAACTTGCAGGAGGCATTCTAGAATAGGAGGAGGAAATGGTCGCCAGGCTGAAACTCTCTGGGTTGGGCAGGTGGTTGTAGGTCCTCTGTTGGTTGCACTGGGCAGCTTCCATATCCTCCCGGACGATCGGTGTAACTCTGTCATCTGTCATGACCTCTGTCATGATCGGTGTAACTCTGTGAATCCTCTCCTGCATCTCCTGGACATATTCTACCAGGCAGTGGAAAGGAGAGGGCTGCTCCTCCCAAGCCTCCTGGGCCACGTCCAAGAGTCCTCGAGGGCACCAGCTGAAGAGGAGCTCAAATGGGGAGAAGCCATTAGACACTTGGGGGGTCTCTCAGACGGGGAAGAGCACGTTGGGAAGGAGGAGGTCCCGGTGTCTGCCATCTTTATCTACCACCCATCTCAGCATCCTCTTGAGCATCTGATTGGTCTGAGGGTGGTAAATGGAAGTCTTTAGGTGCTTAACCTGCAACAGCCAGCACAGATCAAACATTGGCATGAACTGCGTACCTTGGTCAGTCAGGATGTCCTTCGGGTTCCCCAAGCAGCTGAACAGGAGCATGAGATTTTTGTCAGTGTTTAGGGAAGTGTCGTACCGCCTCATGGTACTTGGTGGCATAGTCCAGAATGTACTCGTGGCCCCGGGCAGATTTTGGCAGTGGCCCTATGAGGTCCATGCCGATTCTGTCAAAGGGGATGCCAATAATGGGGAGCAGAATGAGGGGGGCAGGGGCTGGTTTACTGGGCTCGGTCCGTTGACACTGCCAACAGAACTCGCGTATCTCTGCGTCCATCCCAGGACCTGTCTTTCAGCTTCTCCAGTGTATTTTGTGGACCCAGGTGCCGCCTTGGTGGATGTGAATTTGCCAGGTACATCAAGAGCCAGGTTCCGGTATGGGGGACAATGAGGAGGTCACAGGTCTGCCCTCCACGTTCTGTCCAAAAATACAGCAGCCCCCTTTTTTTTCTTACCAGAAAATAGGTTGTGTGCAATCGCTGTTCTGAGTTCTGACTGATCCCCTCTATCTGCTGCACCTGGCCCCAACGGTGTTTCAGGAGGTTATCCTCCTTTTGCTTGGCCCTGAATCTTCCTTCTTGAGTGACCTGGTGGAACACAGACAAGATAGGGTTAGCTTGTGTCAGTGTCTCACCTGAGGCATCTCTTCCCCGGCGTCCCCTTCTTCCTCCTGAGATAACAGGACAGGGAGCTCAGGGATGAGCCCAACAAGGAGGAGCTATTCTCTGGCAGGGTGTCCCAAAGGTGGGGAGCTATCCGGTCTTTTCCTTTTTCATTGTAAGTCCGGTTCATGTGAGGGGGTGGACTGCAGTGTGTGCTGGTGGGCCCCTCTCTTCACTCCCCTCAACCGATCTTCAGGGTGGATATGGCACACTCTAGCGCTTCCAGCATTGTCCAGCATGTCCCGCAAACAGCCTTTCGCTCTTGAAACGGCAGAGCCCTCAGGAACTGGACCAGGGAAGCTTCACGTTGGTCTGGCTGGAGACACCACTGGGCACTGTGCAACAGGGTGTCCATTTGGGCTCACGTGATAACTCCAGGATGGTAAGACCACTTGTGAAATTTTGTTGCTCTTGTTGCTGAAGCGGAGCTGTCCTTTCAGCACCTTTCTTGGAGTTTTTGTGTGCGGGCTGCATGTTTGCTGTCATACAAGCTACTTTAAAAACTTACTATAAGATACTCTTTAAAATGTTCAACTAAAATCTTGCTTTTTATCGTTTCAATTTACATGCAATTATTATACAAAAATTTCAAAAGTCAACCTACAAATTTCTGTGCGTGCATGTGTGTGTGTGTGTGTGTGTGTGTGTGTGTGTGTGTGTGTGATTTCAGTGTTTAAAAAAACAGAGTTAACACCAAGCAGATAATGCAGCGTTATTTAACTCCCACCATAACACACTGCATACTATTAAAAACAAATGAAGGCGCTCATTTATTTACATTCATTTCATAGAAGCTACATAACACCAATTACCAGGCCAGATGTTCTGTTTTTTTAGTCCAAGGACGGTGTCAGAGAGAGTGGACTTGTTAGCAGCCAATGATCTCAAGTTAGTTTCCAAACAAAAGTAAAAGAAGAAATTAAAGGATTTAAAGCATCATTTTTGGAAGAAGTTGGTTGGAAGAACGGTTTACACCACAGCATTGTTGAACTGTTGATTCTGATTGATCAGAAGGTGCTGACTATAATTCATTTCACAGGTTTATAACAAAAAGGATTTGTATGATATATATACTCTACATAATCTAAGGCTAATAATAAACAGTAATAATCTTTGTGTTTTTTATGTTATTTAATGTTTTTTGGTGAGCAGATGTTTATTTAACATTTATGAAAGGAGTTTCCAGTGTCCGTGATTCTTAACAGTCAGTGCTTAAGTTAACATGCTGCAATTTATTGTTTTATTAACTTAAAGAGAGGTTGGTAAGGGAGCAACAGATTATAGTTACTACACGTAACTGTTAACAGGAACTATTTTGTCTCATGGATAAAGGATCTTCTCATGATCCAAAATATACAAGCTCATCTGTGAAACATGGTGGAGGTAGTTTCATGGCTTGGGCTTGCATGACTGCTTTTGGAACAAGCTCACTAATCTTTATTGATGATGATGAACTCATGATGGTAGCAACAAAATGAATTCAGAAGTTTAGTGGAATATTTTATCTGCAGAGAAATGCATCTAAAAAAATTGGAAGGAACTTTATAATGAAGCAAGACAATCATCCAAGACAAAATGCTGAGACATGCTGTTATTAGAAAATAATCAACTTTGGGAAATGGGACTGGTAACTCTGCTTCATCACACCGAGCGATGGTTGATTATTTTCCCGTAACAGCTTTAAACATCCTACATGTTTTATTCTTTACACATTGAATATATACAAGTTATATAATATAATATAAATGTATATTTTACATCAAATAAATATTTTAGTATTAATATCTAGTGTTGATGCCAAACCCTAGATTTACTAATATCTAGTAAAATGCCAAACCCAATACACAGGCCTGAAAAAAATTGTTTAGATCCTATGCAACTCTGCTTGTGGCATCCCTTTTTAATACATGTTATAATAAAGTGAATAAGTCCTGCTAGTACGGCTAGTCTTGCCGTTCTTGTGGGTTTTTCCTGATATAGCTTGTGCACCATTTCATGTCACCACAGTAGTTCTATACAAACAACCTAAATAACAGCCACTAGACACACAGGTTTATACTGTATAAAACTATTTCACAAACCATTTCATTGTATTCACAGAGCTTTTCCACATTGAAACGTCCCCGAGAGGGAAGCGTGGTAATGATGCTGACCGCAGAGCCCTGCAGCGCTCCTGCCTCCTGCGAAGAAAACAAAGTGCCAGGCCTAATAACTAATGGCATGGCCACGGCTGCCTTGTTCTCCTGCCAGCGGCTTGACTCCTTCGCCTTGAGTGTTCGCAGCTGGGAGGTGCATTATGGGAGCTTATTTTCTTCGCACCGGACTGCCTGTACTGTAATTCGAACACTTTAAGCACTGATTGCATGCTGCCGAACTGCCTGAGCCCAATTGATGATGCAGAGCAATTTTCCTTCACATGCTCTGGTCCAGTTTCCATCTAAGGCAAGAAGGCGGTGGGCTGGAGATGCACAAGGTGTCAGGCAGGGCCGAGTAATAGGCCCCTCATTAGTTTCAGAACCTTTTGGAGATGGCAGGATCGGGACTTTGCCTCCCTGTCCCTCTCTCTCTCTCTCTCTCATTCTCATCCTTGAGACAGTGCTGACCAGGCAGATGAAAGTTTCAGAGTGAAGGTGAAGTCTCTTGCAAGCTGTTATGCCTTATATGCACTAGTTCTTAGGAAGAATCGCCATGCAAAAGTCCTCTAGATCAGCAGGAACAGAACAATGATTAGCTACAAACCGATGCAAGTCTTACATAGACATGATAGATAGCAAGTCAGCAGTCTTGCTTTTATATACAATGCTATATATAAGCATTTCCAAGACTGTAAGTCTTATTAATTTGACATGCTGGACAAACATGCCCAATCCATACAGGCCCCACCTTGCAATTTACAGGACTTAAAGGATATGCTGCTAACATCTTGGTGCCACATACCACAGCTCACCTTCAGAGGTCTTGTGGTGTCCATGCCTCGACAGATCAGGACTGTTTTGGTGGCTTAAGGGGGACCTACACAATATTAGGCTGGTGGTTTTAATGTTATGGCAGATCAGTGTAAATGACTCTGTATGTAGATTGAGGGAAATAGATTGCACAAATTGCTAAGGAACTACATATATGTGTTATGAAAAATATTTTCCTCCAACTGTAAGTTGACATTTGCTACATTTTTCTGAGCCAATGCCAAATGGGGACATATTTAAAACAGTAACTCCCTCCTCTCTCTCTCTCTCTCTCTCTCTCTCTCTTTCCCTTTTCCTGTAATCTCATATTATATATATAAACCAGAGTTGACATTTGAGAATAGTGCAAACATGAATCCAGTCAGAAAATGAGACGTCTGTCATGACTGAGAGCAAAAAAAGGTTTTAAACGCAACAAAAATCCTGTGGAACCTGGTGACATGTTTTCCTCCAGATAAACCAGGGTTTGATGTCGGAATGCATGGCTTGCTATGAGTTAACAAATCAAGATTACAACAGTTCCCGCTATGCCACTGTGGGATTTTTTCACTCTCTGGGTTTGTCATGGAAGTCAGGCTCGAGTGATTACATCAGGAGAACAGCTACACGCAACATGAAGTGTTTAGTCTAATGCTGTGCCACGTCTGCGAGGTAACAGAGTCATGCAGGTAACGTCAGGATGGGATGAATAACATATTCATGTAAAATGGAGCCATTTTATTTTTTTATTCAACTTACATGAGAACTACACACAAATCTCCTTTGCATGGAAATTTTAAAGAATATTAAACACCCAGCACTAACATATCTAGTTCAGACCCTGCAGTTTGGTTACCACTGAAATATAGCAACTAGAAATATAGCATTTCTGCATCCAGCCATCCGTGAAATTGTGTTTTACATAAAGGAGCCATCAGAGAAAAGCTCAGGCTCTCCCCCAAAAACGTCCACAGCATTCACGATCCTTCCTCTGCTTAACTAAAACTCCCTGTGGTTTAATTAATCTATTTAAAGCCACCGGCTTTATGAAGAGGACACTTTTTAGGGTGTGTGTGTGTGTGTGTGAGAGAGAGAGAGAGAGAGAGAGAGAGAGAGAGAGCAACTAATTAATTCAGCTCTAAGAAAGCAGGGGTGAGGACACACGGTGACTTGCAGCAGTGCTATATTAGTCATGAGATCTGTCACAACACTTTGCGACGACCAGCGGGGGGCGACTATGTGCAGTTTAAAGGTGAAGGTGGTGTGCGTGTGTGTGTAAGGGTCCAGATTATGTTCTTTGAATCATCACAGTGTAAGAGTCAAAATATTTGCTATTCCTTTAAAACATTCATATAAAGTGCTTTATACCAGATTAGCTGTTTACATAGTTGGTTTTGCTAATATTTGCAATTTTAGCATTCCTAGAAATCGTTCTGCTACTTTGGAGATTGAACAGTGAGAATTTCAGTTAAATCACCATGTGTACAAACTTGTGCTGCTTTAGTAGTTCCATCAATCCATTTTACATATCACTAATCCTTCATCGGGTTGTGTGTAGGATAAGTGAACTCGGGGCACAAGGCAGGGAAACCCTAACCCTAACACTAACCCTAGGGCACAATCGCATACACACACACACCCTTTCACACATCATGGACAATTTGTAAATGGCAATCAGCCTACAATGCAAGTCTTTGGACTGGGGTCGGAAACCGGAGTATCCCGAGGAAACTCCTGAAGCACAGGGAGAACATGGAAACTCCAGGCATGCAGGGCAGAGGCGGGATCCGAACCCCCAAGCCTGGAGGTGCGAGGCAAATGTGCTAACCATTTCAGCAGTTATATCAGATATTGTATAGAGGAGGACAAGGAACTCAAATTATTGAGAATAAATCAGAGTATTCTTGAACAACATCCATCCCTTTTCAGGTACAACTATATAAAATATATGATATATGTTATGGTGAGGTTGTATTTTAAAGAAATAATTTGGATTTTTTTTGAGAATTATTCAATTCAATTATTCAATTATACTTATTTTAAATAAATAATTTAGGCACCTTTTTGGCTTTTTTTCATCTGTTCTAGGCTTATGAAACTGTTTTATTGTCATAATTTTAAATAAATAATTTTGTAGACACTTTTAGCAAATTTTCCAACTTTTGTTGTTCACATTTTTCTAAATACTATTATGCTAACAAGAAGTAATTGTTTTTCATCAGAGAAATGTTTCTATATTGACTTGGCAGTTTGAATGATTTGGTGTAATCATTATCCTATACAATAAACATCACACATGACATGGATTTCACTGTGAATCTGTGAAACACACACAGTCTGAAGTGTGATGAGTAATTAAGTCTCAACTAGAAGAGGTTCAGTCCACCAGGCCACTGTAAGTCTACACTTCCTGCTATTGACCGCCACTGAGGCTGCCAAATGGTTAGATACATTACACCAGACAAAATGGTTATCAAAAGCAATAATAATAGAATAGCAGATGTAGAAAATGAATTAATTTGCACACTGACCACACGCCGTTTCATCTGTGTCCTCAGATCAATTGTTCTTTTAGCCCCTAGGGGCCTTTAGATGGAATTATAAATCGATGATGTTATACAAAGCCTCTCTGCGATGCCCACATTCTCTCCGTAAGGACATACAGCCGTGATCTTGTACTTATGAGGACGCAAATGAAGCATTCACTCGACATGATCATTTGAGCTCATCTTAGGAGTGATAGCCTATTTGGAGCTAATGCCTTGTATGTCTCTTTGAGATTGAGATTTTGAACTCCAACTTTTCAGAGTATCTGAATAATGTGTCTTTTTGCACTTTTTTCTGCCCTGTGATCATTACACAAAAAACCTGCACAGACAAGAAACCAAGGGCACAATAACTAGAATTGATCCTATGACCTTTAGGATAATATTGTGTTTTCTGAGTGGCTTTGTCCTTGTTATAGAATATGTATATGAACCGGTCTGAGAGGGTATTACCAATGTATCAGTGATATTACACAGAGCTGCCAACATTGCTATCAGGAAAATCCTAGCTAGCAGAGCGAATAAATGAATTTTACCACTGTCCAATGTCGGTGGACAAGAAGGCTAATATTCTAGATCTGCACCAGGCAATAGTAAGAAAATAAGGTAAATGTCTTGTGTGACTGCTACTTAATAATATTCAAATTTGAATAAATGGAGTTGGGGAAGTTAAGGGAAACTCATAAAAACATCACCTGTGAATGAAAACTGGACCATTGCTACACTCAATTCAAAGACAGCTACAAGGCACAGTCTTGGTCACCATTCTAATAAGCAGTTCTTCCATTCTTGTATTGTCAAAAGAGATGACAATTCCACCTTCTTGCCTATGAATTTTGAATTCACAAATCAAAGTTCCCTAGATAAGTCAGCATGAAGTAAAAGACGCTACCAGAAGGACATATACGTCCTTTGCTTTCCACATCCTTTCCAATTCAGTGAATCGGCTTTTCTGCTAGGTTAATGTTATCCCCATTTGTTCTGACCATTGTTTTACCTGTTTCACATATTACTATAGCAAAGGTGTCAAAAATCATAAATGCTACCACAGATGTTAGCAGCTCTGTATTACAGGAAGACACCACACTGAGCATGAGACTGGCATTTATATTTGCATTTTACTCATTTTCCTGATGTTTTTATGGGGTTTTTTTTTTTCTTCCACTTTACGTGGTGGCAGCAGACTGAGAAGGTCAGCCAAGACTTCTCACTCACCAGCTAGAGTTTATCGCTCCTTCTCTGGGATCCCCAGAATTTCCCATCCGATCTGTTCCACTCCGAGTACTGGGCATACTCGGGGGTCTCTGTCCAGAGGGACATCCTTGATAATCTCTCCAGTGAGTCGGTCCTGGGTTTACTCAAAAGTCTCAATCCAATGGGACATGTCTGAAAATCTCCCCAGTGTGTCCTGGGTCTACCCTAGTGTCTCCATCCTCTTCTGCCCCCTCTCAATTTGAAGAAGGAATAGCTCTACTCCAAGGACCCTCCCAAATTGCAGAGCTCTTCCAAACCATTCCTTATACTCCATGTTCCTATCATTTACAGAATTCAGAAGCTTGAGAACCTCATGGTGTCCATCCTTCCTTGGGTCACTGGTAATAACTGTACTGAAGTCACTAGTATCAGTTTGATCATTTTTGCATAGGTCTTCCTTGCCATTCGTACACACGAACTGACCATGCAGCACTAGCGACACACATTTTGCTTGATGGATAGAAATTTTGGCCTGGACGATGGGGGTTGCTCGAAGTCTGGGAAGGTGACATACTTTTTGCTGTGGTTTCACAGTGCCAGATGTTTCCCCTAAGGTGGAGAGATTGGTAATTGGAAGATTATACAGCTCTGGTGTGGCTTGATCTATTTTAAAGTTGATTTGAAAAGAACTTCATTTGAAGCCACCATTTTAGCCTGGAAGACCCAAATAACAAATATGTGCTTGGTCTGCTTGCCCTCTTGCTAATATTTAATGGTGTTTTTCCTGGAGTCGGCAGTGGATGGAATTGAATTAAACTGTATTAAAGTCAGTGCTGAAGAGAAGAGAAGAGACCTGAAGAAAAAAAGACAGCAATTGGAAAACAGGTGCAAATCATTATGGGATTTGGAGTCCTCCCATCAGTGCTGTTTATGTGTGTCACCCAGATCAGATTAGAACTCCGAGATGACGATAGCTTGCTCCAAATCCGGCTTCAACCTTGAAGGGTAGTGGCTGTTTATTTAATCAGTGCCTTTTTCTGTTGACTTTTTCAGAGAGCAAGCTATTGATTAGTGAGATCACTGCCGTAGGCTTAAAAAAACGACAGATAAATGGCAGCGAAAGACGCTGGAAGCTCACCTTGCTTTCTAACACACATACACACACATACACGTAGTGTGAAAGGGAAGGAAAGAGTCAGATGGTTCTGGTGGAGGTACGAGTGTGTGTATATGAGAGAGAGAGAGAGTGAGAGAGAAAGAGAGAGAGCTTTGATGAGTCCTGTGAATGTCACTTTCATTCTCATTATAAGTCTTTCCCACAGGAAATGCACGATGGCTCTGATTAATAAACAATCGATGCCTGCCAATTAAAAAACTGCTAAGAATAATTGAGGCCTTGTGCAACGGTGTGATTGTGCATGATTAAGCCATTAAACCTCTGCTCATAACATCTTAATCGGGTGAAATATGGCCATCATTAGATGCCATAAATGAAATGCATTGCATCCTGAATGTTGAGAGTAAATTAAATAGGAACGGATCACAATTCATTTGATATTACATTATTTTACATTAGCAATAATGGTGCCCCAATGAGTTCACATTGTCTATCAGGGATGAATCAACTGTTAAACAAAAGAATGAAGACAGATTATACGACAAGGTGGGTTTGGGAGACAAAGGGGACATCTTACAAGTGCTGAGATCAGAGGACGCATGATGACTGGTACAAACAACGGTGTGGTGCGAGACATGCACGTGCACTGGGACACCGTGAGACTGCACTTGTCATGAATCTAAATTTCAGTAGGACATCTTAGCAAGCATTTAACTGCCATAAATTCTGAAAGAAAAATGGAAAGATGCTACTGCCCCCTGTTGGCTGCTGCCATGCTAAACCAGAAGAGAGAAAGCCTATTTTCATTATTAGCATCATGACCTAAGAGTTTACACGACTATGGCTGCGTTCCAGTATTGTTCTCACTCGACCTCATTGACTTCCCCTCGCCGTTTCCCCTTTGGGGGAAACCCGGTTGCCGTTGTAAACCTTGTTCCAATACTTTGTTAGCTCAAGCGAAGCTCATTATATGTGCCCTTTGAGACTTGAGGACCTGAGTCAACATCAGAAACTTTAGCCAACTTTAGCCAGAAAGCATTGCAACCTGATAAAATTCCTTGTTCTAAACAGCAAAATTCGCCTGATGAAGTTGTATAATGACTGGATAGTTGGACAGACAAACTAGATAGTTATACTAGAGATAGAGATATTAGATAATTATGTAAGTTATGTAACAGCGTATTAGATTTGACAGCCCACATTTTCCGTCCCTGATATCATTTTGGGTTTAAAGGCAAGATGGTTGTCCAAATGTTATTGTCAAACCCTGGTGGGGACACTTCTACTCAAGAAAAATCAGGAAACCTTAGAGACGTGAACTACAAGCATATAAATTGCATAATCTGAATGAGCTTTGAAAGTCGACTTAAGCAGGTGCATTCTGAATACTTTCTCCAACATCCAGCAAATCTGCAATATCTAGGGGACATCCATTTAAAACGTTGTTAGGAAGTGGAGCGCTCTCTCTCTCTCTCTCTCTCTCTCTCTCTCTCTCTCTCTCTCTCTCTCTTTCTCTTTCTCTCTCTCTCTCTCTCTCTCTCTCTACTATATTACAAAAAAAATAGTGGATTGAATATAGCCTCCAATTCTACTTTATATCTCCATGTATGCTGATTTACTTTGGTGTACTGACACGTTAGTTTAAAAACACTCTATCACAAAAACAACGAAGCAAAATGAATGCACAATAATTGCTATTGGTTAATTTGTTTTGCAGACCTGTAGGCTTGACCAAAACACTGAATTTCAACACAGCACTAATCTATAATTAATCATACAAAAGCTTTCAGTTAATTTCTGAATGATTCTGTCACCTGCACCAGTGACTGAATAGTGACGCGTTGTTCCCATCTAGTGGATAAAAGAAAAAATTCAGCTCTTTATTTTTATGAAGTTCTCACTTCTCACTTAATATTCAACAGATACTTTCTCAAATAGAAGAGTCAGGATTAAACATGGCCGCTCACACACCTGTGTTTGGATTAAAAGGGATTTGTGTGAGATACTTTTGACCTGGTGTCAGACTTTAGCATTGTATGAAGTGAGTTCGGTGTGTCAGTGGGGAAACACTAATCTGTCTGGATTCACCTTCACATCAGTCTGACTCGCGAGCTAAAAAAGAAAAAAAAAATTACTGAAAAATAGGCAGAATAGAAGATGTAAGAAACAAAGACAAGAAAATAAAGAGAAGAGAATTTTGAGAAGAGAAAATATAAAGGAATAAAAGAAGAATGGTGAGAAGAAAAAGAAAAGAAAGTTGATAAAGATAAGAGAAGAAGATTGTGAGAGAAGAGATTGTAGGAAAAGAAGATGAAAGAAAGAAGATGAAGAAAAGTAAAGACGAGTGAAGAGAATATGATGGTGAATGGGGGAGTGAATAGAAAAGAAAAGAAGAGAAGGGAAAGTTATGAGAAGCGAGAAGAAAAAGATGGGCAGAAAAGGAAATGAGAAGAGAATCAATGAGAAGAAAAGAAAGAAGAAGAGAAAGAATACAGGAAGAGAGGATAGTAAAAAAGTAAAAGAAAAGAATGAAACAAAGGAGGTGGTGAGAAGATGTGGGTGAAATGGGAAGTGAAGAGAATAGAAGGTAAAAGAAGAGGCTAAAAAGTTGTGAGAAGAAAAGAAACGGATGGACAGAAAGTGAGTGAGAAGAGAACATAAGTGAAGATGATTAAGAGAAGATGGAAAAAGAAGAGAAGTAAAGTGAACCTGAAGAGAGGGAGAAGATGAAGAGGAAGATGAGAAGATAAAAGAGCAAAGAAAGAAGATGAAGATAACCGAAGTGAATAAACTGAAGATGAAGAAAGAGAAGAGGAAGATGAAGAGAAAGATGAAGAAATTAAAAGAAGAGAAGAGAAAGATGAAGAAATGAAATGAGAAGAGAAAGATCAAGAGAAGAGAAATATGAAGAAATGAGAAGAGAAGAGAAGAGAAGAGAAGAGAAGAGAAGAGAAGAGAAGAGAAGAGAAGAGAAGAGAAGAGAAGAGAAGAGAAGAGAAGATTTGGTTCATCAACACTTCAGTCAGACTCTTGGGAAAAAATAAACCTGAGACGTGGAAAAGTTCTTGTCTTGCCTTATCTGTGTGTGTGTGTGTGTGTGTGTGTGTGTGTGTGTGTGTGTGTGAGAGAGACATGGGTAATTATTTTCAGAGAGGGTGGCACTGTTGGATTGTTTGCATTGTTTCCTGCATGCCCAAGGTCACAGTACAGCCACGCGCCTCTCGGTCCCCATATGCCACTATGACGCGACTGGCGTGACAGCTTTACTGCAGGCTCATTACTGCTTCAGCTTCTTCCCTCTGAGATGATGTTATACATTCTTGGCTTGAAATATGTGTTTATTCATTTGGCAGACAAAGCCACTGACGCAGGACACAGTCCGAGACTGTAACTGATCAGGCTTAACAGGGTCAAGTGGTGACTGTGTGACAAAGTGAGATTTAAACCCACAACCTACATGGCATAGAACATTAACCACTGATCAGAATAATTACAGTTTAACAATTGAAATCACAAGCTTAAAAAAACACAAATATTATTAATTATTCTACCACGGAAAAGCTGATTGGACAGAAAGTTTCTCTAACGCTCTGAAAGTAGTTCCGGCAGCAAGACGATTTGTGAATATCAATACGCTCATTCTCGTTCAAATGACTGTTTCTGTAGTAACAACGCATTCACAGAGATTCATATGGCAGACATAACACAAAGAAATTATTTTTATTTAACAAATATTTGTTAAATAATTGTTGATATGGTGAGTTTCTGGAAGGAGTCACCATGTCAGCGCTTTTTTCCACCGGGGAAAGTCTTCAGGACAGAGGAGTTTTTCCATAACATAACAAGCAGCATTATTTTTTGTTTGTTTGTTTGTTTTATCTTCAAGAGACAAAAAAAAAAGAAATGCTTGCTAGCAAATGTCGTAGCTGCTATAACATAGCGATAATAACTTGTCTCATGGACATTCCACGATGTTAAATGTAACTACAAACAGGTTAAAAAGTACAATGAGTCATTCTTTAATTAATTAAGTAAGTAAGTAAGTAATTAAATTATCATTTAAAAAAATATTCATATGCGTAAATATGAATAATGACATCGTTCCACTGTAACTTCTTTGTCGTTAAAAAAAAAAGCCATTTTCTTTCTTTGTTTAGCTCAAAAAATATAATAAAAATGACTATTGTGTGTAAAACTTAAAGAAAAAGAAATTAGGGGGTACCTTCAAGGGAATATCTTCTGGATATTTATTTTTTCTATTTAGCGTATATCGGGTTGTAGTGTGCCTTTAAACCGTTTAAAATTCCATTTAAGTTGCCTAATGGGACCTTATGAGCCACTGCCGGATAGGGTTTGTATCTCCTATCTGATTTTTGTTATGTATGCTACAAGTTTTACCTCATTTTTCCTGGCCCTTGCTTAGAGATTCAGACAGGAGTTGAGGTTGACGTGATGACAGTTACTCTCTCGGACGTCGGCTTTTTAATATTCAGGCTGCTGTGTTGAAGCTTTGGCCCTGCGCTTGAGCCTAGCTGTCTTACTGAAAGGTTGTTTTTTTTTCGAGAAGACTGTAGGCGTTCCTGCTGGGTGTGCTTGTAGCTTTATTCTCTGCCCTTTTGTCTTTGATGCTGAATGGATCCTCGGCCCCTGCTGAGGAGAAGCATCCCAATTACATGCTGCTGCGAGCGCCACATTTATAGGCTGTTACGCTAACACACAGGGTGCATTGAGTTTAGCTTACAATAAAGAAGAAAAATACAATAAATTGACTTCATCATATAATGTTTGTGTGTCCTTAACTGGTTTTAAGAAACAACAAAATAGCTACTTGAGTCCATTATGTCATGTTTCATGTGTTTATTGAATCTCAGAGGCCTTTCAATAAGACACAAGATGGATGGCCAAATATAGATGAAAAAGCAATAAATTAAATATTTTCCTATTGCAGTCGACCGCTAGCCTCTCTGCTGCTGGTCTGTGGTTGTAGTTTATTCTTATTTAATTACAGAAAAAGTTATAATTGAGCACAAATGTTTGCAGTCAGCCTGGGTTCTGGATGAGTAAAAAAGGGAAAAAAACATCAATATATTTTTTTAAATCCACAATGTTTTTTTTTGTTTTTTTAAACGTGGTTGTTGCTGTCCTGTTTATAAATTGACTAACTTTTACCAGAGTTAAAAAGCCACAATCTTTTTCGTACACAATGCTGTTCTCCTTGCTAATGTTCTTGTTAATGTTCTTAACAAAAGTTGTTTCCGACATAACAAAAGTTGTTTCTCATGTATATTAAAATCGTGATCTTGAGAAACAACTTATGTCGAGATCACAAGAAAAATAAGTCGTGATCATGAGAAAAAAAAAATAACACTACATAGCCTCTTAAGGCTTCCATAAACAGTTGCTTTCTCATGATCATGACTTGTCACAGCAGTTGAAAATTGTTAAAAACATGTGTGATCATGAGATAATGAAATCGTGATCACTTGAAAACAACTTTTGTTATGTGGAGATCATGAGAACATTAAGTCATGATGACGAGAAAACAAGAAAAGAAAAAATAATAATGCAAGGCCTCTTAGGGCTTCCATAATTTTGATATGTCGAGTACACAGAAAAATTAAGTCAAGAACACAAGAAAACTAGAAAGAAAATAATAATAATAATAATAATAATAATAATAATAATAAAATAATGCATGGCGTTAGCACGTTCGCCTCACGCCATCTTGGTCCGGGGTTCGAGTCCCGCCATGGCCCTGTGTGTGCGGAGTTTGCATGTTCACCCCATGCTGAGGGGGTTTCCTCCGGGTGCTCCGGTTTCCTCCCCCAGTCCAAAGACCTGCATGGTAGGACGATTGGAGTGTCTAAAGTGTCCGTATTGTATGAATGGGTGTGTAAGTGTGTCTGTGATTGTGCCCTGTGATGGATTGGCACCCTGTCCAGGGTGTACCCCACCTTGTGCCCGATGCTCCCTGGGATAGGCTCCAGGTTCCCCGTGACACTGAAAAGGACTAAGCGGTAGAAGATGGATGGATGGATAATGCATGGCCTCTTAGGGCTTCCATAAACAGTTGCTTCTTGTGATCTCAACTTAATTTAGTGGTGATTTCCATATAACAAAAGCTGTTTTCTAGTGATCATGACTTCATTTTCTCATGATCTCGACATATCAAAATAGTTGTTTTACATAATACTTCATTTTTCTGTGTATTCGACAAAACAACATGTATTTATTGTTCTGGGGCCAGCAAAAGCTTAGCACAATGACACAGCATCATGGATGAACAAATTAGTTTTTACTTTGATCAAAGACTCACTCAAGCTGAAATAGCTCTGTGTCTGTCAATGATTGACACCTTCCACATTAGTGTCCGGCACTTGAGAATAAGGATGTCAGGTCTACAGCAAGATAAAGTCCATCTCTACAGTGGGCAATTATTAAACTTATCATGGCGATGGCGAACACGGCAACATTTTTCTTGTGATAAAATTGTCATGGAAAAACAACTTTTTGTTATGTCAACATCACAAGAAAATAACACGATTAAAAAAAATCCCACAGTGCAACGGGATTCGTGCAGATGAGCTCAGAAAAAAAAAATTGCGGAAGACAACGCATCGGCTCTTTTTAAGAATTACATTTTGGTTAAACAGGACTTGTTTAACAATACTCAAATAAATTATTAACTTGTTGAAGTTTTAAACAAGAAAACAGTTGTCACAGCATTCAAAACCTTATTTGTGATCTCCATCATTCCTTTGCCAGCCAAACTAACTGCAACAAATTTATCTCAGCCTGTTAACACTGCCCACATTAAATTGATAATTCATTTAATTTTCCTGATGTGCATTTTGCCATTAGTGTGGTTGCTTTAATCTAGTGGTCCCTATAAGATTTTTGTGTTTATGATGACATCGAAGGTCACTTGACAATGCCAACATGGCGGTTGTAGTATGTCCGGGATTACGCACACATACTGATTAGTATGTATTGTTTCAACGGCCATGCAGTAGGTACTGCATCAAATGCAGTACATACTGTCACAGTACACAATTTCGGACGCAGCCACGTTCATTCGGGGAGCCTGAAGCCTATCCCAGGGAACTCAGGCCACAAGGTGCGGAACCCTCCAGGACAGGGTGCCAACCCATTACAGGGCACAACTGTACACCCATTTTCACACTACAGACAATTTTGGAATGCCAGTCAATCTACAACGCATGTCTATGGACTGGGGGAGGAAACAGGAGAAACACCCGAAACACAAGGAGACCATCCAAACACCACAAACACAGTGGGTAACAGAACTCCCTTAAGAATAGAAACTGCAATTTACAGAATAAAATTCTGCAACTAATGTCAGAAGATTATAAAGAAGCGGTGATCATGAAGTGTTCATATATATTGCTGTCACTTGTTGATGTAGGCTAACTGGGGGGGGGACGCTAGTGAATTAGTAAGTTAGTTAGAAATGAAAAAAGTTTGTGGATAACTTCCTAGTATCTACAGACAGATAACAGTAGCATGTTGACTTATCTAGATACACTATATGGCCAAAGGTTTGTAGACACCTGACCATCACAGCCACATGTGCTTGTTAAACATCACATTCCAGATTTAATCTCTGCTTTGCTCTTATAATAAGCTCCACTCTTCCGGGAAAGCTTTCCACTAGATTTTGGAGTGTGGCTGTGGGGATTTGTGTTCATTCAAGAACATTAGTGAGATCAGGCACTGATGTTGAGTGAGGAGTTCCAGTTCATCCAAAAGGTGTTCAGTGGGGTTGAGGTCAGGGCTCTGTGCAGGACCCTGGAGTTCTTCCAGTCCAACCTTGGCACACTATATCTTCATGGAGCTCGCTTTGTGCACAGGGGCACTGTCATGAAACTGCATACAAAGACATTCTATACATTTGTATGCTTCCAACATTGTGGCAACAGTTTGGGGAAGAGCCATGTGTGGCTGTGATGGTCAGGTTTGTCCACAAACTTTTAGCCATGTAGTGTGGAGTACAGCATTAAATATTAATTCTGATCATTTTATGAGAAAATTGTAGCTTAATGCAACCTAAATGCTCAGACACTCCCCTCCGATGTAAGGTTTCGACTCAAGAAAGAAAAGAAAAACAAATGTCAGCATAAGCGCAAGTCCCCCAAGAACCGGAGACGCCACGTGCGTTCGCTCTTTAATGATGAGGCAGACAAGTCCTCAGAGCAAATTGTCCAGAGTATCAGTTTGATTGATTACCCTTCCCCGATAGCTCTGACTCTAATGATCATCTTAGCTGGAACAGCGTCTTACTTTACTTCGGCAACAGGAACGACGCTACTAATTTCCTTAATTTGCGGGTAAAAACGCTCGCGCATAAACGTCGCGCGCCTGCACCGCCTCCATCGCTCGGGGTGAAACAGAGTAATTGCATTGCCCAAAACATGAAGCTCAGGAGGGTGTGTGATTTCACTGCTCCTCTTATATAGGCTCTTATTGTGTGAAAAGTGGAAATGTCCGATCAGCTCGGGTCTTTAATTAAACTCGAGGCCGGTGGTTAGATGGGGCTCATTCAGCCTCGCTTCATTGAGTCCTGCTCATGAAAGAACCCTTCGTCTCTGCTTTTACCCCCTACACACAGAGAGGGCAGGGGCAGGACGGCTACATTACAGTCAACACCGTATAAGCATATAAATGGTCCTGTACCTACTGACTCTGTAGCGCGCATGCGCACTGTTTCACTCAAATATGCAAAAAATAATAATACAACTATATATATATATATATATATATATATATATATATATATATATATATATATATATATATATATATATATATATATATATATCATAAATAATGTTACTTTTACATATTTTCAGCATTATAAGTGTTACTGGTGTGTAGCTACAACAAATGCAAGCATGAAGTAGAGTATAGTAATACTTATACATAATAAATATTAATCTTAGGCCTTTGTGTTAATGTCTATATGTTCACCATAACAAAATTTAGCTAGTGCAAGTTTATTATTTGTGATAATAGTATAAACAATTTCATACAGTTTTAAATTCTGTTCATTGCTACACTCTCCGTACTAAACAGTAAAAACAGTTCTAAACTGTATAATTCCTCATCCTGTTGTCCCACCCTCAAGAGTACATCTTTTTTAATATATACCTTTAGTATGTATCTTTAACTTAGAATGGTAGAAAAGATAAGTGACAACTGTATGGTTTAGTACTCTATTTTTCCAAAAGTGTTGAAGTGAAGTGGTGAATGTGCTCGATTGCACATTGTAGCTTGTAAAGATGGTTAAAGCACAGACTGTGGATCTATGGTTGCCAGCTTAAACTGTTTTCCAGGCCAATGGAGATTAAAATCTCTTAAATGAATTGACCTTGTCAGATCAAGTGGCCAGTGGTTGCAGTTCCTTCTGTATTGCACACTTTAACACACACATTTTAACCTCACAAAAGGCTTGGTAATGAGCTGAGGGGTTTAATCTGGAGCTGGAAAGGCAATCAAATGTGTCAGTCAGAGATGTGTTTTCACCTGGATTCAGAGCCAGTGAAATGTGCAATACAGGTGCAGGACTGGGAAAGAAGGTATGCATTAACACTTGACATGCAGTTTTACTGTCCACAATACTGCTGTGATGTAACTGCTCGGTACCAAAAAGAATATTTGCTGTATCTCCACTGGCTACCGTCTGAATTTAAGAACTAAGGTTTTAGATTCAATGTTTTATTATTTGTATTGTCTTAGACGCTTTCAAACATTCTGTGCTCTCAGATGAGGTTTAAAAGTGATCACACCTTTTCTATAAAATACTGTATGCTTTTTTGTGAACCCACCACAACATACTTTATCCTATGCCTCTCCTGGGAACACTAGGGTTGAATCGGAATACACCATGGTTGGGAATGCCAGTCCATCACAGGACACCATACACAGACATTCAGATTCACTCACATCTAGGAGCAATATCAGTCCAGGAATAAGGTCTATAGCGTCCAGGTATATGCTCTATAGCATCCAGGTACAAGCTCTATAGCTTCCAGATATAAGCTCTATACCATCCAGGTATAAGCTCTATAGTGTCCAGGTACAGTATAACGTTTATTGTGTCCAGTTATAAGCTCTATAGCATTTAGGTACATGCTATGTAGCATCCAGGTAAAAGCTCTATAACATAATATAGTAAGGTCTATAGTGTCCAGGTATAAGGTTTTAAGCTTCCAGGTGTAAGCTCTATAGCATCCAGGTACGAGTTTTATAACATCCAGATATAAGGTCTATAGCATCCAGGTACAAGCTCTATAGTGTATCATGCCATATAGCAGTATTGGGCCTGACCCTGCGCTCTTACCCCAACTTCCTAACAAGCTGGGATATGTGAAGAATATTCTTCCTCTTCTTCTTCTTCTTCTTCTTCTATAGTGTCCATGTATAAGCTCTATAGCATCCTGTTCAGATGCTGTATACCATGCAGTGCATTAACATTAGTAACATTTTTAAAAATCCTACATGATTTAGCTCCAAAATTCTTCCTCTGGATCCATATTGTCTAATAAATGCATGCTATGTAAACCATTTTTGAGTAAGCAGTACCTATGACTGATATAGAATTTATTCCCATTTTTAGAACATTGTCTATTTCTGGCCTATAAGGCCTGTTCTATCTGAATAGTCTTAGCATCTGAGAGATGACACATGCTCATAAAACTTATCATGACCAAGGTGACATCATTTGTCAGACAGCAACAAGAGCAGAGTGAGATTAGGATGCTAATGAACAGGGTCTGACATGTTGATTTGGTAACGTTCAGGGTCACGGGCTATAAAATACGGTTGCTTTTACGAAGGCAAAGGAAGGATGAAGAAGCTGAGAGATCTGCACTTCTACATGAAGTTTCTCAGAGTTTTAAAAAACAGACTGATAAAACAAGTGGTAATTAAAGCAGTTATGTAGATTTCTCTTATTCAAAAATAGTTATGGTGTTCTAACAGCTTTTGCAGTTATTTAACGCTGAACAAGACTTGTTTTACCTGATTTTTTTTTCACTGAGGTTTCAGGTGTAGGATTTGAGATCCCCCCAGTCTGCTGGCCCGTGCATGGCCGTCTGCCTCAGTGGGCTTCAAACACCGGCACGGCGGGTGGCTGTTTCCAGATTGACCTTTGATACGCTCCTGCCATCTTTCAATCCCCCAGGTCTCCGGGCCACAGCAGATGGGGAGTGGGACTCTCTCTCCTCATTGCCTATTCGGCAGGGCTGCAGGCTGTTGCGCACGCCAGTAGGGTGGCGAGGATTAAACATGCGTGGAGGAAAATGAATGGACGCAGAGCGTGCCCATTTATTCAGCTCCGTGTAAGGCTCATTAACCCGATGACGGGCTAGCAGGTCATGCTGATTTCCTTATTTAACTTTAATATTTACCACATACGCACACTCACTCTTGCGTTCTCTCAATTACACACACAGAGACTGACAGTATAGGAACTATCTCACACTGAAGGGATTTTACTGTATTTTCTACATCTAAATATTTACAGTAGATGTAGTAAATACATTTAAATGTGTTACATTTTAATACAGGAAGAGAATTGTGCTATATAAATCAAGTTTATCATTTTACTATTATTTTATTAGGGTGTTAGACACGGAGCTGTAACTGAAATCATTGTTTTCATCCCATGCAGCCGTCAAGTTTTCAACAGCACTCCAGAAAAAATAAGTTTAACCATAACCCATGACAGCATATGGGAGATGTGCAACGAGCCTCAGACTGGGCGGCGGGTGCCAGGGGACGCCAGGCAACCTGCCTTGCGCCCCTTTTCATCCCTCCATCAGATGAGAAGCCTCTCTGGGCCCCTGGGGACAGAGTGACTTACGATGATCTTCCCCTCACCCCACCACCATCCATGCCAAAACACAAGGCTGCGAGTGTTAAAGCGCTGATGGACCTCAGCCCTCGGGTGTCTGCTGAGCCTAAAGGCAAAAACGCTTACAGGCAGGAAATGCAGAGCTACACATTAACGACCCTGAAGACCTGCCTCGAACTAACCCATCGTTGTTTTACTCTGCATTGGCATTTATAGTTTATTGTTTATGCACTTACAGGTTGCAAATGTTTACAGATTCTTAAACATTTGCAACATTTACAATTTCAACTCTTTAAGAGGATTTGCAGGTAAATTAAGTTTATATACAGCTTTTTTATATTAGAAATAATATTTTAATTGTAATAATCTAGAGTAAATAAAGCAAATTGACATATTTGTTTATAGATGGTATAAAGTAAATTGCATATATTAAACAAATGAAATAAAGCCATTCATTTTCTTATATAAATAGATACATTTCAAATAAGCTTAACTATTTTTAATGTTTTCATAAAATGCATTTTAATAATTAATAGAATTCACAATAAATATGTTAAAATAGTGTTTTTAAAAAGTGCCTTTAATGTTAAAAAAGTATATGTGAAATAAAATCATAGAAATGTTTTAGACTAAAAATACTTAACTATTTATATTGTTTATTTTAACCACAACATATACAAATACACTAAATAAAATATTGTATTTTGTTATTTCATATATTAAATGGTTGGCAATTAAAATTTCTAAAAATGTAATTTTTATATATATTTTTATGTAAATGTTAAATTAACGATACGTGATGAATAATGTTAAAATAGCCTATTATATGCTAAAATGGTTTAAATGGTTAAAAAATGTTATTGTAAAAGTGTAATAATTATATTATGTAATAAGTATATTGTATATAATATACAAATTAATTGATATGGCTTTTAAATATAAATACTTATTTATTCAGTTGCAGTATTTTTCCATGTTGAATTAAGCTCAGATAAATTTTTGCATAGTTTAGAAATTATATATACAGCACAACACAACATTGGAATGAAATCTCCTTTCCACAGCAACATGCCGCAGCAGTGGATGATCTTAGCTCAGTGCTTGTTATTATTTGAGTCTATCTTGTTGACCTGAATGATTCATTGCTTGGGCTGGAGTTACGGGGTTCGACAGGTGTGCCTCACGAGCCGCCTTCCACCTGCTCGGTTTATAGCCTTAAACACTCCGCTGCTCCCTTTTACAGTTTATTTGAGAACTGACACAATCATACATCACTCTGTTGTAGGAACGCAGCTTCTTCCCTACTGGCGCTGACTGTTGATTACAGTGTATAAGGATGTTTGCTCAACAGTCAGTTCAGTTCTAGTATAAATGTTTTGCACACATTAACTAGGATATGCAATTTATTACTGCGATATGAAATCTTGAAATTTGCACTTATCCTGTGGTCTGTTTTCACCTAAGACATCTATCCATGTATATTGGCTTACATGGAGACCAAGATTCATAATAATAATCAATCATCTTTTTTGGTGGAATAATCTTTTCTCTCCAAAAAGAAGAATCATAATGCAATTCATATTATAATGGATACAATGGATACCCCCCCCCAAAGAAAAAAAAAAATAAACAAACAAACAAATAAGAGTAAATAAACAAATAAATAAATAAATCATCCATCACCAGAGAACAATTGCCTTCCTAAAGTGTCAAAACCACAAGTCCTGCTTTCGTCTGTGGGCGTGGGAGGAACTTTTCCTATTGGCCCTGAAACACCCGACTGTAACTCCACTGGGAGGAGGGTCCACTCTGAATGGGTACTAAAGGAGCAATCAAGGCACCTGGATGCAGGCAGGAAGTGTCTCCGCGTCTGATGTTAGATCAGAGTACATGCACCATCCTTAAAGATCTTTCAGTCATCAGCTGAGGAGGTTTTTTAAACTCATAGAAGAATTGCTTGGATTTTGAAAAGGCAGCTTGAGGAGGTGAAACTTCAAGGATCAATGATTTCTGCTTCACCTGCAAACTTCTGAATCAATTTTTTTTTCTTTTTTCCCCACCCTCATTTAACTCATAATAGAGGTGTTGGGATTTTTAAAAAGGTGCCTTGTGGAGAGCATCAAGGACTTTTGTTCCATATTTAAATATTTTTTAATTATTGTTTTACCAAAAAGAAAGAAAGACAAAAAAACAGAATTGCTGGAATTAATACAACTGACCCACATTTTATTTTCCACCAAGTCTTATATTCTGACCATGATGGCCAATGCTGAAGTTTTGACTTGGTCGGAAGCGCACGTGCCAAAACGCCCGCAGGACATCCCCCAGTCCGAGCGCGCGACGCTGACCCGCAGTGACCCGCGGGGCTGGATGAGCGCGCACGCGCATGCCCCCGCCGCGGCCCGTCCCGGTCACTACGCATTACGCACATCGCCGGACGTTACTCCGGACACCTCGCCGGACCCTGTCGCCGCTGTTGCCCCTAAAGGGCACTCTCTGGGCGCCGCGCACAGGCACCGACGAGTCGCGGCGAACGCGCGCGAGCGGCGGCGCATGCATGGCCTGAACCGCGCGTTCGACCGCCTGCGCAGCGTCATCCCGTCGCTGGAAAACGACAAAAAGCTGTCCAAGTACGACACGCTGCAGATGGCGCAAATCTACATCGCCGAGCTGTCCGAGCTGCTTGAGGGCGTGGCGGCGCGTGGCACCGGGGACGCATCGCGCGCGCGCCGGTGCTTCCAAACGCCTTGCGTCGGTTATGCCGTGGACGCCACGATGACGACGACGCCGACCCCATCCGTGGCTCCGGTGACCGAAGGACACGTGCTGATCCTATCCGCGCCCTCAGCTCACTTTGATCCCGAAAAAATGGAGCTTGCGGCTGCCAACGGCAGCGACGGAGAGTCCTCACACTGCAGTGACGCCGAGGAAGGACATCCGGGAACTTAGTGAGCGCCTGGTTGTGGGGATGGGGGGGACGAGGACACTATTTTTTACTAACAAATTTCCATATATATGGTGAAGCTTTCTTTAAGGATAATTTTCCGCCATGCCATAGGAAAGGCTTCACAACATTTAGTGTAACTGTGAACAGATAAAAAGTGTGACAAGTATGACATAAATAAAAAAATTGCTGAGCTATTAAACATAAGGATGTGCTGTTATTGGAAAATAATAAACTTTGTGCTGGTAGGAACTCCATTGTGGATTATTTTCCTATAGCAACACACCTCCCAAATGTTTTATTCCTTATATAATGTAACTGTTAAAGCAGACTTTTCATTCCTCTGTGTTTCACACTTAAAACTTTCCAACAAGTGGAATCTTCTGTCCAGTCTGAGGCCTTCTGTATGACAGTGAGCTTCCTAGCAGTGCCAATCCTAAACTTAAATGAGCGTTTGTTCACAGATTTTACATTATATCATCAATGCAGGACGTTATCAGTTATTGCACTGTAAACACACTTCCCTTTACTTTTATTGTTCTCATTTCTTGTCTTCTGTCCAAACAACCACATCGTTTGTTTTTATCTGATGATCAAGTGTTTACCCAGTGTAAACGACTTTAAGCTTTCACAAAGGTCACCTTAACGTTACTTTTATTTTCTAGCTCACATTTCCTAACTGTAACATCTTTCCTCTCATTTCTGATTTCTTTGTTTTCTAGGAGACATTATTCATGATTAGCCTATAGCCCATTTAAATAAAGAATCTGTGTATAGAGTGGACATCTTAAAAAAAAAAAACAGTAAAAAAAAAAAACAACAACAAAATAACAAAAAACAAAGAAGGGACAGAAAATCCTACAGAAATATTTTTTTAGCATTAGAGTCGGTGTATTTATTCTACTAATATTAGTATATTTATGACTTCTTGAAATGTACAATTGAAGACCAAAACTAAATAATGTGGGTTTTTGTTTTGCTTTTAATATTTTTTGGTCAAATTATCTGAAAGGGGTTCTCTGAAATACCAGTATTGTAAAGGCCAATAACACAGCAATAATCTTTCACATACCATGTATTATTGCAGCCCTAAAAATAAACCTGCGATTGTGTGTGGGCTCATAAAACTATTATCTCTGTCTGTGTTTTAGTAGACATTAAAGGGGACAGATGCAGTAGATGTTAAAGTAGCCTGTTGAGGAAATGAATATGAAAAATGAACTTGAGATGGCCCACAGAATAACTTTTACAGTGAAACTCTGTTTTTCATTTTAATTTATTTTATTTTATATTTTTGCTTGGGGGAGGGAAGGGGGTTAGAAATTCTGCACTTTATTACCTGAGCATTGTGATCCACACATAACTTAAATCCACTACCAATGAACCAACTGCTTGCTATTTAAGTATGTCATTTAAATTTTTCTTAACCAACCTAACAATTGTTTAATAAAAACTTTAATTTAACAGCCATAACATTTACTGTTTTAATGTATACACAATTAACATTCTGTTATGATTAAAATAATATATAGAGATATATGTTTTATATTATATATTGTTACATTATGTGTATATCTTCTGACACACTCATCATGTTTAGATAACCTTAAATAACAATTTTTCTTACATATTTTAAAATTTTATTGCAGTAACTATATGGATAGTGCAAACGAAGGCGCTGGATCTAATCAGGGTAATTATGGAAAGAGCGCTCTTTGAGTTCGGTGGTCAATCGGTCGCTTAGAACTGAAAGTACCTGTTGCACAAAGTCAATTTGTCAATCTTTTCTGATAACTATTAACAAGCATAGCTAGTATAGTACTACTCAAAATATTAACATTTTTTGATATGATATATTTTAAAAAACAACATATAAGTTATTGTACATTCAGATGTTCTTGGATCAGTTGGTTGTTTCCATAACAGGGTGAATCACAAGAGCAATACAGCAAGTTTCTTGGTCAGCAGAAGTAATAGGAAGTGACCCAAGCAGAGATGGGGGTGCCAAAACGTTAATACAGGAACACTCAGAAACTACATTATCAGGCAGATGCAATAAATATCTTCTGAAAAACTTACTCACAAACCATTAATTTCAATGACATTGAAACACAGTCCATATCTGGCCATGTCATACACTGATGTATACTTTCATCAGCCAATAAGAGATGGTCTTAATGACTGTTTGATCATTCATATCAGTTTTGAGAAACTGATCATCAGCCCTAAACATGTTGCATTTTTTGTCAAATACAGGAAAGTGAGCAAAGGTTTACGATGGTGGATTTTATGTTGTCATCATAAGGAATGTAAAAACTTTTTCATTTAGACCAGTGGTGTCAAACTCATTTTAGTTCAGGGGCCACATACAGCCTAATTAGATGTCAAGTGGGCCGGGCCAGTAAAATCATAGTATAATCACCTAAAAATGACAAGAAGTCCATGTTTTTACCTTTGTTTTCATGCAAAGACATTTATATTTAATGAATATCCTTTTATAAAATATACCATGAACAACCTCAGATTTCTTAAGACAAACATGTGCAATTTGCTTCTGATTATCATTCACATATATGTGCATTACAACTGCTCACAGTGTTTGTACAAATGCAAAAAAAACACATCACAGGTATTTGGAACTGAAAAATATAGTATGTCACTTTAAAATCTATGGCATTGCATGAACAATAGGATTCCACCAAACCAAACTCTTTTGTACTGAAGCTGTTGACTAACAGTAAATTGCACTTTTTAAAAAAAAAACTATTACCCATTCATCTCTGTGAATAAATAGGAAGCGGTCCATTTTTTTCATGGAAAACTCTACACTCTGTATCCGCTTTTCTGCTTTTTGGCAGACATTTTGGCTAATGAGGGTGTGGGGACGAGTAGAAAATAGAGTAGACTACTCCGTGATAACAAACAGCAGACGTCGCATTGCTGCCATCTGCTGTTCAGTCCCAGAGATGTGCCGCGTCTTTTAGAAATAGCATTTTATAAAAAATGACAAATTCGTATCTTTTATGCATATTTTTTTTCACTTTCAAAATTCGTCCTGCGGGCCGGATTGAACCCTCTAGCGGGCCGGTTTTGGCCCGCGGGCCGTACGTTTGACACCCATGATTTAGACTAACAGCGAATGAAACTTTGACCTACAGTCACTAAACTACAGAACACAACTGTGTCTGGTAGTCAGAGACATTATCAGGACAGTTCTATCACAATAGTGTTTTATCAATCATCAGTCTGCACTATTTCAAGCTCCTTCGTACCATCTTTCCATGGGTACCAGATAAATCAAATTGTGATCTGACAGAAAAAGTATTATTGCACGAAAGCCTTACAAGCTGGGAAATCAGATCCAGGTAGCTTCAAAACTTTTGAACACACTAGATTTGGGTTGCTTTTAATAGTGGTTATTTCATTTCTGGATTTCATAGTAGTCCGGTTCATCCAAGAGATCGGAGCTCTCTCTGTATGATTTGGGTGTAGGAGATGGTACGATCCTGGTCACGTCTTTGAAGAGAACATTGGATAGAATTTGTTTGAAGCTAAGCGGGACTTCAGTGTAGCCAAATACGGGAGACTGTCGACTGCTTTTAGGATTCTCTTCTAGATTATCTATGTCGGGTTTTCTTCTGTTATGTAGCAGAGGTTTGACTGTGCTGTACAGCTGACTGTCAGAACTGTCCTGCCTCAACTGGGCTTTCTGGTTCCAGTCACAGGATGCAGAGTCAAGTTCCTTGTCACTAATGTCTAAATCTTGTGGCTTTGTCTCCGTCTTTGGCTCAGCCATGAATTTGGGCACAGGCAAAGGTGGAGGTGCCGGTACCTTTCTTGGTTTGGGCAGAGGCTTCACCGTGGCATATACTGCTTGACCACATTCAGGTTCAGGGCTTATAGCAGGGGGTTTTGTGTCGGGAACTGCAGGAAGAGCAAGGTTTCTTCGGGACATGCCTATTTTTGGAGGTGCTGGAGTGGCTGTCTGCACCGGTAGGTGGTCTGTATTGTCTTGCGGCAGAGCCGTAGCTTTGGACAGCAAGTCTTGCACGCTTTGATGCATGATGGCCTCCTCAATAGCCCGATATATCTGTGGCCCCTGCTTGGACAGGAAAATGAAGAGGCCCTCTCCTGTTTGGCAACGACGGCCAGCCTCGATAGTTAATCCCTCCTGTAAAAGGGTCGACAAAAAAGTATGAGGCCTTTGTTGAATTTGAGAACCTAAAACTTTAAGAAAATGCAGAGGGGTGAAAAGTAGACAAGGGTAAAGGAGCATAAGTTCTTGATTTGATTCTTAATTGTTGGAACTGGTTAGAGGAAATGTTTGAAATGTTGCCCCGTGCAGTATGCAATAAATAATATAGGTGTTGGTGGCTTACAGAGAATATTTTTTACATAGTCACAAGTATGAATGTCACATAGCCACGACTGAAAGAATCAATCACATAAAACTAAAAACAAGACCTACAGTTGCCCATATGAACTTGTTTAAATATGCATACCTTGACCAGCCCAAATCTGCGGAGAAAGCGATACGGCCAGCAGAATGCTGCATGGCCCGTCTTCATGTCCAGCAGACACAGGGACTCTTTCTCAGGGGACAGCAGGTACGATCCGAACATGCAGCAGCGCATGGATGCCTCAGAGCTTGCTACCGTCACCTGGAACTGACCTGTACGCAGAATGAGATAACACATTAATGTAAAACTTCTTTCAATACAGTCAAGCTGTCTGCACAGAAAGATGAGTTTGGGACAGCATGGTGAGGGGTAGTCTCAGAGCTCCTGGGTCCCTCTTCGATATTAATCTCAGGTTACTGTCCTGTGGAGTTTTGCATGTACTCCGTATGTCAATGTGGGTTTCCTCCTGATTCTCCGTTTACCTCATACCTCCCAAAAACATGCCGGTAGGTGGAACATCTATGCTAATTTGCCCATACCATCTAAAATCTTACTTACAGACAAAATGTCATTAATGGAAACAAAATGACCAGACTTGAGTTCATGTTATAATATTCGTTTTCCAGTAGATCTATGAGTAATAATAAAATTCGTCATAATCGTGTCATGATGTCACCAATGATCTTTTAAGTGGCCATACTGACTGTATTGATAGTGTCATAGATTTGACACTGGTGCATTTTCTTTTAGGTCACATTCTCTTGCAAAACACTGATAACAATCATGACTTGTGGTCAGCCTCTGCATGACTCAGACTAAATACTCAGAGATGGCTGAAAAGACAGCAAAATTCACTTACATGCTTAAAAACTAGTGTTGTGCACCAAGTAGGTAATGATAAAGCTGATAAAACAGAAAAAACCAAGGAGCTCCATCTCACCTGGACTCAAGGAGGAGTAGATGTCGTTCTCTGTCATGGGCGCATCATCACCATCTTCTCGCACTTTCCTGGCCTCACCACCTCCCTTGTTCCACTGAGAAAATAAACAGAGATGTTTCAAAACGGTCAGCATATTTAATTCCTCTTTTTAACACCTCGTCTTTGAAGAGCAGCCAGAAAAGATCTTGTGCAAGCAACAGAGTGAGATGTGAGGACGAGGCAAGGTTTATCAGTAGTTCCTCATTCTGCAGGTTCAGTTATCACACAGGAACTAAACCCAGCAAATGTGACATGAACTGTAAAAACATTTGCTTATTTATTATCAGATTGTACAAAATAAACTTTTCAGAAAATTTATGCTTGTATGGTCTTACAGAGCTGAAAAACAACAAAACCGGTTAATGTGGTTTCAGTTTTATTTGACAGTAATTGGAGAGGCTTTGGAAAGTCCTACTTGTCCTGATTCAATTCAGCTTTTTATCACATGGCAAAAATGCTTAAATAAGTAAGGGTGAAGTTTGTATTATTCATTACTTTTGTCCTGTTAGGAGTTAAATTCATGAAGCCTTTCAGAGGAGGCAGTGCTTGAGAAGAGTTTAGGATTTCAGCTTTTACTTCCTGGTATCTACATCTAGATGTGTTATACAACATAATATAGAATTTTTTTGTATCAGACTACCCAATTTTTAGGCAAGAAAATGTATAGGAACAGATAGACAGAAGTAAATTAAAATAAAGAACACTTAATATTTGGTTGCATATCCCTTGCTTGCAATAACTGCATCAAGCCTGTGACTCACGGACATCACCAATATTTGGTTTCTTCTTTTCTTATGCTTTTCCTTATGCTTTTACTGCAGCCTCGTTCAGTTGTTGTTCGTGTTGGGGTGTTTCTCCCTTCAGTTTCGTCTCCAGGAGGTGAAATGCTCAACTGGTTTAAGATTTGGTGATCGACTTGGACAGTCAAAAACTTTTCACTTTTTCCCCCATGATGAAGTTTGTGGAGTTGGCAGTTTGTTTTGGATTGTTGTCTTGCTGCATGATGAAGTTCCTCCCAATTCATTTGGATGCATTTCTCTATAAATTGGCAAAGAAATGTTCCTGTAAACTTCTTAATTCATTCTGCTGCTCCCATCATGAGTTACAGTGAGGGAAAAAAGTATTTGATCCCCTGCTGATTTTGTACGTTTGCCCACTAACAAAGAAATGATCAGTCTATAATTTTAATGGTAGATTTATTTGAACAGTGAGAGACAGAATAACAAAAAAAAAAAATCCAGAAAAACGCATGTCAAAAATTTTATTAATTGATTTGCATTTTAATGAGGGAAATAAGTATTTGACCCCTCTGCAAAACATGACTTAGTACTTGGTAATGACTTAGTAATTACTTTTCATTTTCAATGCCCTGGCTGAGGGAAGGAGGTTCTCACCCAAGATTTGACGGTACATGGCCCCATCCATCGTCCCTTTGATGCGGTGAAGTTGTCATGTCCCCTTAGCACAAAAACACCCCCAAAGCATAATGCTTCCACCTCCATGTTTGACGGTGAGATTTAGGATTTTCCTTCACAGCTCTCACAATGTTTCTGTCATCGACAGTTTACCTTGGCCAACCCATTCAGTGTCTATTGCTCACTACACAAGTGGTTTCTTTCTCCTTCAGGACATTCCAAATTGTTGTATTGGCTATGCCTCATGTTTGTGCATCTATTGATTTTCCTTCTTTTCCCAGCTTCTGATCTTCATGTTGGTTTATCCTTAATAATAACAGATGCAATCTTCACAAGTGAAACTGGCTCAAATCAAGAGTAGATCCATCCATCCATCTTCAACCGCTTATTCCTTCTTCAGGGTCGCGGGGAACCTGGAGCCTATCCCAGGAAGCATCGGGCACAAGGCGGGGTACACCCTGGACAGGGTGCCAGTCCATCGCAGGGCACAATCACATACACACTCACACACCCATTCATACACTATGGACAATTTACCAACCTACCAATCAACCTACCATGCATTTCTTTGGACTGGGGGAGGAAACCGGAGGACCCTGAGGAAACCCCCGCAGCACGGGGAGAACATGCAAACACCGCACACACAGGGCCATGGTGGGAATCAAACCCCGGACTCAAGAGTAGATGTTCAGAGCAATTTACTGATTAAACACTTAATCTAACAGGACACATCTAATTTACGTTACTTCTCAAAAGCCATTTTGTGTTGAAAAATTATGACACCTCGTTTGCATTCATTACACCCTTGACTGTACTTCATATATGCGTACTAAATTACTGCTAATGACGTTACAGATTTGTCTGAAAAATATCAGCGCACATGGAGAGCAAATCTAGGGGGCGTGTCCCTCTGGGCAATCACTTGACATGACTGTCACTAATTGGCTGCATGAATTTACAGTCTGGGCTAGAAAGAAATCAGCCCCAGCATCACTTCTCGATTCTTGCAACTGTTTTGTCAGACATTTTTATCTTTGAAAGGCTTCGGCCTGCTAGCTCATTTATACCAGCCTCCCCTGAAAACATAACTTGTATTGGTATTACTGCAACAAACAGTGACCCTCAAATGGGTTTCAATCATATTACTGTGAATGTTCTCTTTAAGGCATTAACACACACTATAGATTTTATAATGCTTGCACTTTTTTTTTTTACTGCACATGAGTTTACCTGAAATGCCAGAGAGCAGAGGGCAGGTACCCATTCATCTTGCGTCGGCGCTGCCAGCGTGTATATGCGCTGAGCTGTGTTGAGGTAAAAGACAGTGCAGCCTGCCGGACAGCTTTCACCCAGCGCAGGCGTCACGCTGAGGCAGTCCGACAGCCGGATCACCCGCTTCTCAGCTTTCTTCAGAATGGCAAGCTTCGCCGACACACCCGTGCCTTCCCGCACGTCATACATCTCAATGCGACCGATTCCCACCTGGCTGGGCTTAAACACCATCACCCAGATCTTCCTCCAGATCTTCTATTAATTACACAAAGACATGGAAAAGTACCGGCATTATGCTTTAGTCTTTCATCGATGAGTTCTCATTATGAGACTATGGTAGAATAATTATACTACAACACTTGGAATTCTCCATTCTGATTGGGCAGAAGTCTCTAGTGTCAGCGCTTTGTAAAAATTTTTTTGAAAGCTGTATCTTCTACACACTCAAAATGTGCACATTGTGGTTTATCTGTTGATTTAACCCCTTTGTGGTTTAAATGATAAGCTGTGTTTTTTTTATTGCATTCAAATGAGAGGGGGAAAAAGAAAGTATGTTAAGAGATAGATTGTGTATAGCTGCGAGGATGTAAGTGATAACAGGAACTAAGTTGATTTTGTGGGTGTTTTAAAACTTCAAAGAAGTGTCATTCCATTAACTGTTGTTGCTTATTTTCCTATAAAAGCATCCAAGTGTTTTATTCTTTACGTATTTTCTTATTTAATTGATGTGCCTTTTTTGTTTTTGGCATCACTTGTTAAAAAACATTTGCCATCATTAGAGCATCAGAGACCAGAAATATTGTGTACATGTGTGCATGCAACATAAGTGGCAGCAAGCAGGGTGTTACCAAAGAGTGTACCATATCTATTTTATATTTACAAAAAGATCAGGTTCTTTTATGTGAGTTTGCAGGTTAATGCTAAGGGAAATTAAGTCCTTTCTGCTGTAATTGAACTGAGCATGATCTCCCAGTTTGTTTCCATATTTCTGCACTGAGACCAGTTAAGTGCTGGAAGTGAGAAGCTGTGAGGTTGCGCTGAGTTGCTCTCACATGCATGATTCATAGCCTATAAACGCCATTGTGCATACGGAGACACCTTGGGTGCCTAAACAGCTGCGGCTTTTCCTCCCATCAATAATGCAGCACGTTAATATTATCCTGACACTCACAAGTTCCCACGATTCGTTATGAATTATTTAGCAGTGTTTAACGCCGGCGGATTTGGGTGGGGGAAAAAATACAAATGTGTCTGTCTCTCTGCGATAACCACAAGAGTACCAAAAGTAGACAAAATATATAATATATAAAAATACAGCCTAAAACATTTTTGAGATGTCCAGTGATTTTTACAACCAGGATGTGCATTCTTTGCTGGATTTTGTTCTTAAATAGGTAACAGGGTTGAGTTTTCAAGGATGAAATTAACAAATACATTCAGTGTATGGTGTCTACAGTCTGTGACATTTTTAAACAATCATTTACTTTCCATCTATTATTTGCGTATCAGTGACTTTGTCAGTATCAAAATGTCAGGAAAAATAAGCAAAAAAAAAAAAAATTTCTTCATATTATATATATATATATATATATATATATATATATATATATATATATATATATACACGTGTGTGTGTGTACACATCTATTATATATAACTCATCATATTTATATTCATATGTACTTCATATGTTAGTATGAGGTATTTATAAAAATGATGCAAAAGTGTTCAAAGGTATTTAATAGTGTTTATATATTTTTAGATCATGCTAACAAATATTATTGAATCAGAATTATCAGCATTACATTATTATTTTGTAGTATTAGCAGTAATGATCCCATTAAAACAGCAGGTACAGCACGCTGAAGATTTTCACTTATTAATAATTACCACAACAATTAGGAAGTTTTTAGTTAGTGTAAGTGTTAAAAAGTGTTGTGTTAAAAGACTCACCTTTCCAAATTTGACTCCCTGTAAAAACAGCGAGCCTTCTTTCACTAATATATCCATCATGCAGCTTCAGTGCAGATCCTTCAGCTCTTCTGCTCACGTTAAATCTGAGGGGAACTGAAGAGCATGTTACCAACCAGTGGCCAAGAAGATTCATGTGAATTTCCGCATGCATGTTGCGCCATACGCCACCAGGGTGTTTATAAGCAAGATATCAATCATAACCAGATCTACTTTCAAGTGACAGGAAACATATACAGAAGTAATGTTTTGTAACGTACCATTTAACATCGAAGTGCGAGTTTTGTACTTGTACTGTGTAACTACACTTTCAACACATGGCCCTGCTGAAAGAAACAATAGAAAGCCTCATAGAATTTGTAATAGTTTTAAAGGTCATAAGGGGAATTCTACTGGTTTTAATGGAAATTAAAACTTATGCATACGTGCTTTTTTGTTTTTTATTTTAAATAAATTTGCAAAGATTTCAAACAAACTTCTTTCAGGGTGTCATTATGGGGTATTGTTTGTAGAATTTTGAGGAAAATAATGAATTTAATCCATTTTGGAATAATGCTGTAACATAACAAAATGTGGGAAAAGTGAAGCGCTGTGAATACTTTCCGGATGCACTGTACATAGGCCACTTTGTAGCCGTCTGCAGCTGTATCTGTTACAACACACATGTTGCCAAGTGTCTAATGTTCTATCCCATTCACAATATATGCTATACTGGCTACAGATTAGATAGAGGTTTAAAAAATGTGCTTTGGAGTACAGCAGACAAGTTAGCTGACTATCACAGACTGATACAGAATAATAGCAATTAAATTATGAAAGCGAACCCTTTGTGGAACTTATTAACTGCTCGCTTTCAGATTTCGTGAAGTGGTGTAAACTATGAAACAGATGACTACAGTGCTAAAGATTTGAGATTTAGATCTAGATTTTTCCATTTAACAAATAGTTCCTGACGTTTCTCAAATCAAAAAACATTTAATAATACCTTTAATAGTTATCGATTTGATTGTAAAAACCTTGGACTCATTGTGTACCTAATAAACTGGCAACTCAGTATAACGTTTAATGGAAAAATGTAATGGTAATGTAAAATTAGAATGGAAAATCTGTTCTAAAATATCAAGTCCAGGAAAAGTATTAAACCTACAAGCTGTTTTGTGGTTGTTTTTTTGTCACACATACATCTTTCATACACAGCTATTTTTATAGTGTCATTTCACGCCTTGTGTGTGAGAAAAAGTGAGCTTGCACACCCTGTTACACACCCCTCCAAAAAACAAGCCAGTTGATTGATTGGGCATACGACATTGGCCCTAAGTGTAAATGATTGCGCGAGTACTCTTTTAGCTGAAACCTTTCCTAATACATAATTAACCAATGGTAGTTACAGTGCCTTTGGAAAGTATTCGGCCCCCTTGAACTTTTCAAGCTTTTGCCACATTTCAGGCTTCAAACATAAAGATATAAAATTTTTATTTTTTGTGAAGAATCACCAACAAGTGGGACACAATTGTGAAGTGGAACGAAATCTATTGGATATTTTAAACTTTTTAGCAAATAAAAAACTGAAAAGGTGGTGCGGTACAAATTATTCGGCTCCTTCACTTTCAGTGCAGCAAACTCACTCCGAGAGTTCAGCGAGGATCTCTGAATGATCCAATGTTGTCCTAAATGACTGATGGTGATAAATAGAATCCACCTGTGTGTAATCAAGTCTCTGTATAAATACACCTGCTCTGTGATAGTCTCAGGGTTCTGTTGAAAGCGCAGAGAGCATCATGAAGACCAAGGAACACACCAGGCAGGTCCGTAATACTGTTGTGGAGAAGTTTAAAGCCGGATTTGGATACAAAAAGATTTCCCAAGCTTTAAACATCCCAAGGAGCACTGTGCAAGCGATCATTTTGAAATGGAAGGAGTATCAGACCACTGCAAATCTACCAAGACCTGGCCGTCCCTCTAAACTTTAGCTCAGACAAGGAGAGGACTGATCAGAGATGCAGCCAAGAGGCCCATGATCACTCTGGATGAACTGCAGAGAACTACAGCTGAGGTGGGAGAGTCTGTCCATAGGACAACAATCAGTCGTACACTGCACAAATCTGGCCTTTATGGAAGAGTGGCAAGAAGAAAGCCATTTCTCAAAGATATCCATAAAAAGTCTCGTCTAAAGTTTGCCACAAGCCACCTGGGAGACGCACCAAACATGTGGAAGAAGGTGCTCTGGTCAGATGAAACCAAAATCGAACTTTTTGCCCACAATGCCACAAACGATATGTTTGGCGTAAAAGCAACACCACTTAGTCACCCTCAACACACCATCCCCACTGTCAAACATGGTGGTGGTAGCATCATGGTTTGGGCTTGCTTTTCTTCAGCAGGGACAGGGAAGATGGTTAAAATTGAGGGGAAGATGGATGCAGCCAAATACAGGACCATTCTGGATGAAAACCTGTTGGAGTCTGCAAAAGACCTGAAACTGGGACGGAGATTTATCTTCCAACAAGACAATGATCCCAAACATACAGCAAAATCTACAAAGGAATGGTTCACAAATAAACGTATCCAGGTGTTAGAATGGCCAAGTCAAAGTCCAGACCTGAATCCAATCGAGAATCTGTGGAAAGAGCTGAAAACTGCTGTTCACAAACGGCTCTCCATCCAACCTCACTGAGCTCGAGCTGTTTTGCAAGGAAGAATGGGCAAGAATTTCAGTCTCTCGTGTGCAAAACTGATAGAGACATACCCCAAGCGACTTGCACGCTGTAATCGCAGCAAAAGGGTGGCTCTACAAAGTATTCACGCAAGGGGGCCGAATAATTTTGCACGCCCCACTTTTCATTTTTTTATTAGTTAAAAAAGTTTAAAATATCCAATAGATTTTGTTCCACTTCACAATTGTGTCCCACTTGTTGGTGATTCTTCACAAAAAATAAAATTTTTATATTTTATGTTTGAAGCCTGAAATGTGGCAAAAGGTTGAAAAGTTCAAGGGGGCCGAATACTTTTGCAAGGCACTGTATATAACATTAACAAACTTAAAACATTCTCCATTTATATTCCCCTTGACAGAAAGCACTGATGCCTAGTCAGTGCATCTTTCAAACAGGAAAACTGAGCAGAGACAAGAGGATTACTGAAGGTGAGATGGTGGAAGAGGATGGGGTTTCCAGAATGTCCATTAATATTGGAGGGGGTTCAAAACATGTATGCCAGGGGTGTCGAATCTTATCCACAAAGCAGGTCCAATAGGTCCAATCAGTCCAATCAAGCAAGAGCTACACCTGATCCCATCAGTTTCACTAGACTCAGATGTGGCTTCTGCTTGGTTGGAATGAAAAACTGCATCAATAACTCTCTGAGGATCCTCTGAGGATAAGATTGGACACCCCTGATGTATGTCATTCCAGATTCACATCGGCACATCTCCTGTTTATATGAGGCATGGGTGGGGGGGGGAGACACTTCAATGTTAAATAAGTGCATAAGTAAAAGCAAAATTGGTTTAACAACACATTTATCTTGTGAAATTAATGACTACAGAGGATCAGTTCATCCTTTCAGATTCCCTTTAAATGACATTTTGTAGCTGAAGCAGTAACACTACTGGTAGGCGGTATGTTACAACGTGAAAAATATTACATTTGTGTACATTTAATACTTTCCTCACTGAATACATAAAAATAAATTAAAAGGGAAAAAAAAGCAGTTTTTAAAATAAAACTGCTAGATTCATCAGGGTGTATTCTAACCAAAATAGAGATGAAAAAATAATAAAGGAAGAATACACTTACCCAATCCCATTCCGTTAACAACAGCACATTGAAAAACATGTTGGTTTCCTCGTGTAGCTACTAAAAGCTTAATCACTTGCTATGATGTAATTATGATTTTAAATATACTGTATTCTGTTAGAAAAGTTTGAGTTTATTCAATTAAACCAACTCTGCAGTTTTATTGTGAATTCTTTCCAGCAAGCAACTTGGAATTCCATATATCCCAATGTCACATGAGGAAGTGTCTGTTAAAGGGCACCGAAGCATGTATCGTGTTCTGTGGTTAGACTGCTGGTCACTTTTCTAAGAAAGTTTATGAGTCAATCATAACGCAACTCAAATGTTCATCATCCCACAGAAAGAAGGCAGATGTAGTAGAAGCAGTGGGACGGTAATGTAAAGTATGTGACAAGACAGACACTGAATATGGAGGTTTTTACAAACCCAGTCATAATCACGGCACAAAAGACAAAACAAAAATACACAGGAATAATGTCCAGCTGATTTGGAATTCCCGGGTCTTTTGTGAGATGTTTTTTTCTCCTGACCAGCACCTTGCGTGATTCCAGTACCACGCGCAGAAAGACCTTGTCGCTCCTCGTCCACAAAGTGAGGAAATCTTAGAAGTCCATGGAGCTGTTGGCCAGACAGTCCCTGCGGCTGATGTTGGTAACCTGCTTGGTCTGCATGGCTTCCAACTTGGGACAATCGGTGATACGATGGCCCAGACCGCCACAGAACGCACAGCCTCTCTCTCCTGGGGGTAAAAACAGAGGAGAGAACAATGGAGCGTTTCATACTGCATACTTAGGAGCAGTCCCCAAAGTGAACTAAATCCCCTCCTGATTTAGAAAAGTTCCGCTAGCGCACAATATACCATCAGTGACACCCACAATGCTCAGAGATCTGAAAACAAGCTCATGATTTAAAATCGATTAGTTTAGGTTCACATTAGTCAATCACCGCATGAGTATACTGACACTGGAATTTTCATGAATACCACGTTTCTTGTGTAAATGCTCCTGCTAATGATTAATTCAGAAATGTGTGCTTTTTTTTCGTTTCAGAAATTAGATTTCTAAACCTTTCTCAGATCCTATAAAAGCTTCCACAATCCTGTTAAATTGAGCAGAGTGCACCAGGAATTGAAATGGTAAATCTGAAAGCACAGATTTAATGATATGAAATGCTCACCTTCAAGATCCAGCATGGCTTCGTCCCCTGTCTGGAGCACCTGCAGAACCGGTGGAACTTTCTGCTTGGCTTCGACCAGCAAGGCCTTCAGATCCATCAGCACTGATTCCTCTGTGATGGTAAGGGGACAAAATCAGAATCCACACACACTGTAAACTCCATTTCCTTGTTTTTGATTGTTTAGTACAAATTTAATGTGTGCTACATCGCAGTTTAATCCACAGACAGCTTTATGTCGGTTGTACTGGGTTAATATTTAGAAGAAAGCATTAGCAGAGTAAGTAAATCAAAATGTAACGTAGAGGGATATAACTTTTCATTCTTACCACATCCCTTGTTGATGAACGTTGTGGCTATTCCAGTTTTGCCGGATCGACCCGTTCTACCAATTCTGTGGACTATCAAACAGGCAGAGAAAAGAATTTACAGTAATTAATACACATTCAAACAAGCAAAAAAAAACAAACAAAAAAACAAGGTTGCAGTACACACAACAGATTGCTGCATGACAGTTGTCTGTCATTTATTATATCATAAAACAATAATACATAAGACATAGAACAGCCATACTGCAGTGTGTTATGCATATTGCAACCATGGTGGTGTATTTTATAAAAAAAAAAATTTTTGCTCATGTTCTCACCATAGTTCTCAATCTCTTCAGGCATGTCGTAATTAATTACATGTTGAATGGCGGGGAAATCCAAACCCTTAGATGCCACATCAGTGGCCACCAAAACATCTTTCTTTCCCTCCTTGAAGGCCTCAATGGCTTTTGTTCTTTCCTCTTGATCTGAAGAATGAGGACAGGAAAATTACAACGACAATCAGGAACATCTAAAGTTGTGTTTTGTAAATTTTAGATTTTTCTAAACCTACAATCACGATACAAATTTGAAGATCCTTTAGGAAAAAAAAACAACTGGTTGACATTGTTGCCAGGTAATTATTCTTGATGGATTGATTGGTTTAGAGTGCTGTTTTATACAAGTCCAGCACAGAAAATAGCTCTGCTGCAGTGTTTCCATACATGGCATATGTAGTTTTGAGCGATAGGGTGGGATCAGCTAAAGGCTCGTCAAAGTGCATTTGGAATTCAGCTAGCTAAAAATTACATACCAGGTCACTGCTGGCTCAGCATTAGTTCTGCACTAAGACATTGTATAGTAAAGAACTAGGATTTATTAATTTTACTAAAAATAAAAAAGTTCATATTGCTGTTATAAAGTATGTTAGATGTTTTACCTTTGCCTCCATGGATCGCCACTGCCTCCACACCTTTGAGGAGCAGATACTCATGGATGGCGTCCACGTCTGCTTTCTTCTCAGCAAATATTAACACCTGAGAGAGAGGATTATACGGAATAAGGCAAACATTTGTCCTCAACTGGAGCGCATCTTTGTAATTTTATGAGAACTGTCATTCATTCTATCAGAGAGGGAATTACGCTGTCGGCTTTATTTCAGACACGTGTATTATTAATGCAATATAATATACACTCACCGTCCACTTTATTAGGAACACCAGCACAATCATGTAGCAGCAGCGCAATGCAATCATGCAGATACGGGTCAAGCGCTTTGGGTACTTTTCACATCAAACTTCACTACATGGGAGGGTTTGAGTATTTCAGAAACTGCTGTGTGTTTTCACACATAACGGTCTCTAGAGTTTACACCACACCAGCCCATCAGATACCAACATCCAGGTCACGGGTAAAGTAATAGAGAGCACCCTCTAACCCCACGCCCTTTTTATCTCTTATATGAACATTGCCTACGCTCTTCACATGTATCTGCATGATTATTTTTGCCTCGCGCTTCTACCACATGAATAACTGATTAGATAACCAAGATAAGAGCTGCTTAATGCAAATCCCCCCGTTTAAAAAAAAAAAAGAAAAGAAAAAGAAGCTGTGATAAATGTGAGAACAGGAGGTTGTACTAGTTAGTCCTGTCCAAGCATTCTTCTAATAAAATGTGAGAAAGCTTGTGGTACATACGGGAGGTGGTGTCTTCTGTAAGCACTCCAAAAGGTACACCATTTTTGCTTCCTCTTTGACATACTCCACTTCCTGTGGAAGAATTAAGCAATAAAATAAGATGCAATGTTGAAATATTGCTATAGCAATGACTACACACTTTATCAGAACTACAAGCTCTATGTCAGTTTCACCTTCCTGTCGAGACACCGCAAAATTAAGTTTCCATGCTGAGTGCAGTGAAATCACCAACCCATGCAAAGCTGCAAGTCAGACCCATCCTATTGTTATTGCTGCCATATTATAATACTAGAGATCTACCGATAATCGGTTTAACAGAAATTTTTCCTGATATTTAAGCATTTTTTCAGAATTATCGGTATTGTAATATCGGAAAACCCGATAAATGGCGCCATGTTGTGGGCATATTGAGAATTGCGTGCAGGAGCACTATTGCAACACTAAACAGGTAAAGTATACTTGCTATGTTTTAATTAATAAACTATTTAACATAACAGCTGTTAATGCACAAATTAGATGTTTTACATAAATGCTTGTTATATAGTTTAAGCAGCTTGTTGCTCAGAAACAGACAAACACGTGTTCCCTACCTCATCAAAGCTTATTTAAAAAAAAAAAAAAAGAAACTTTATTAACAGTGCATTTTATTTAAATTTTTCCTACTCTTTCAGGTTTATAAATAACAGTTCTGTTTTGTATGCAAGGAGGAAATGAAACAATTCTTAGAAATAAAATGTTTTAATCAGTTCAGTGGTGATGTTACCACTGTGTCAAAAACAGAAGACTATATATAATTATTATATATATATATAATTATTATATATATATTATTATATATATAATTTTATATATATATATATATATATATATATATATATATATATATATATATATATATATATATATATATATATATTTATATTATAAATCGGGCACATGCAAAATATCGCTATCGGTTATTAAAAAAAAAAAAAAAAAAACAATGTTGGTCGAACTCAAGATAATATGCGATTTAGAATTTGTTCTATCGTGCGCACAGAATGCTCACCTGAATGACGTCCAAGCTGGCGGCACCGGCTCGGCCCACGTTGATGGTGACGGGTTTGACCAGAGCGCTTTTGGCGAAGTTCTGGATCTTCTTGGGCATGGTGGCGCTGAAGAGCAACGTCTGTCTCTGACCCTAAATCACAAAATAAGGCCGTCAAAGAAAAACAAAAACACAACCATATTTACGAACACTACACACTTTAAGTACAGGTATACAAGGTATACAAGGTTTTTCCGGCATTGGAAGTTTTTTGGCGAATGCCAAAACTAATTTTTGTCCCGCCAAAGCCTTATTTGATCAGTTGTTGTGATTTATGAGGGATGTAGAGGACTGCTGCACTTGTGATCTTGTGATAGGGTGCATGTTAACTGAGGGAGAGATTGTCTTCAAAATTGTCTTCAAATTAAGCACTGTCTTTGCTCTTACTCCCTCGCACATAATCAAAATCAACTGACACGATGGTAAAAGGCCAGAAGACCAAATCCAGGTTTCATCTGGCACGTTCAGAGATTTTTTTATTCTCCTGAATTACTGCTGGATGTGAATTGTGCTCAAAAAAAACATCACCTTATCTTCTCTGACAAGTGTTCCGCACATGCAGCTGACATAAACCACACTATCCAGTGATGAAGTGTTTTCTGTGTTGTCACGAATCTTTTGTGACATCCTAACAGCCGGGATTAGCCAGGACGTCCACGTCCACTAATGTCAGATTCGCGACCCAATGACTCCTTTGAACCGATTCATTTTACTGAATGGTTAAAACAACTGATCTTTCCAATACTGAACTCACGAGACGTCACTATCTGATTAGGTGTAGAACAAGAACTGTAACAGGCCTAAGGACCAACATTTAGATGTATGCCGCAAGGTGGCTGTGGATGGGGCCCCACCAAGATGAAAATAACTACAGATTCCTTGTAAAAAGGTTCTACAGTGTTAATAAAAAGAGAGGAGTTAAATGTTCATCTGCAGGTTGTGGTATTGGTGAAATATACATGTAAAATAGTTTATCTGTCCTGACCATGATTGTTTTTTATTTCATGAATAAACAGGATAAGAAAAAATCTCAAACTGTTTATTTGCATTTATTTGAAATTTACTGTCTGTATAGGGCTCGCAGATCATGTGGCTTGGATGGGTGGATGATCATGCCCGTCGGCCACGTCCGAAGACTATTTTGGACCCAGGAAAAACCCTGAGATATTAATACAGTAGAAGTAAAGCACGCAAGGCTTGTAGAGAAACACGCTGCTGTAGAAATGTTGTGTCCATATACAGTTATATATTAAGGTGAGGATATCATAGGGTTCTTTTTTTAATATATCTAAATAATCTGATATATGTAAAGTGTCAAAGTGCTCTAGGTTTCACAATTTTGTTACATAAGCACCCACGTTAGCCAACTTTGATATTCACATGAACCATAAGGACGAAAAAGCTGCATCATGGCTGACCCTGCGCTCTGACCCCAACTTCCTGGCATGCTGGGGTATGTGATGAAAGGAATTTCCCTGTGCCGTGACCAATAAAGACTCATTATCATGAACATTAAATCAAACACCTGATTGCAAAAATGACTTTGCGACACATTTCTCAGAGAGAGGTGAAGGTGCGGTCGAATCAAACCAAACATCACGGTTCTTTTTTCCCCCAGGATTAAAACAGTGCACTATATTTTTTAACAGAACATGAAAAAAATACTGCAATATATAGTGAACACAGCATAGTTTCGGACACTATAGAGAACTATATGACTACCTCTTTTTGCACTAGCCTAATTTTGGTGTGTGATTATTTTTACAACAAAACTGCAAAACTCACAAATTTCAATCATTTACTCAGTGGCATGGCTAAAATGCAGTTGTTGTGGAAAGCAGAAACAAACAAAGCCACACCCCCAAAACACACACACAGCTAGAATTATGTTAGCAGAGAACACCTCCTTTCCCCTGTTTTTTTTTTTTTTAAGTGAGCCATATCATATATTTTCTCCCAGTTTCTCTGCACCAAAGAGCTCCTCCGAGCAGAAATTTTATTGAGAACTTCCTCAAATATTACATGAAACGTGTTTAGATTTAAAAAAAATGTCTGACCACAGCTTTAAAGGCTAGAAACCACGATTAAACAGCTCACCTTAAAATAAGAGAAGATGGTCCTGATGTCCTCCTCAAAGCCCATATCGATCATCCGATCGGCCTCGTCCAGTGCTAGGTATCGACATATATCCAGACTCACCATCTTCTTATTGAGCAGGTCCATCAGACGGCCCGGTGTGGCCACCATCATGTGTACACCGCTGAAAAACACATCATTACACTCAGATTAAGATGTACTTAACTTATCTGATCGGAGGCACGTGTTCATTATGCTATTTCATCTTCAGAGAGCAGCTGCAGTTAATGTGTCTTGGCTCTGCAGAGCAAAGTGTTTCTAAGGACACACACTTACTGCTTGACCACCTCCATCTGCTCTTTGACAGACATGCCCCCGATGCAGAGGGCAGTGCGCAGCTGAGGTGCACTCTCGTCCTCCAGGAGCTTGCAATAGTACTCGATGACGCCATGCGTCTGCCTCGCCAGCTCCCTCTGCAGGAAAAGAAAGGCACAGCAAAGGTCATATCCCTTTATAGTCCTCAATCCTGTTACATCTCACAGTGTTGCAGTTAAAATGGCATGTGTACATGCACGTACAGAAGGACAGATGATGAGTCCGTAGGGTCCTTCTCTCTTGCAGAAGGGCAGGCGTTTTTCCTGCTCCAGACAGAACATGATGATGGGTAGAGTGAACACCAGAGTCTTCCCTGAGCCCGTGAATGCAATACCAATCATATCTCTGCCAGAAAGACTACACACAGACAGGAATAAACCATTAACAAAAACAACGACGACCAGAGACGCGTTATGCTTCTCTCTACCAAATCGGAGCGTCTATACGTTTTTAGTACTAAAATCTTACATAGTCGGGATTCCCTGGATCTGGATGGGGGTTGGATGTACAATTCCTTTCTTCTTAAGACCTTTCAGAATTGCTGCAAAATATGTTTTAAAGTCATTGGTGAATATTTGACGTAAATATATAATATGCAAGACTAATGTAAATGACTAAGAGTGAACTATTTTAAGTAATAATGTTAGTCATAATTAATCGCATAACTGCTATATTGTAAAGATTAACTAAAGCTAGCTCATAGGTCATTATTCACTTTCAATTGTACTCATGGTACATTAAGTACTAGTAAAATCATATTTACAGTTTAAAAGATACATTAAAAACCTTTTCTTTCACGTTAGCTTTTAACCAGAGTATTATTTCCCTTACATTATTAAAATTGATTTAATTATTATACTTCTATTGGTATGCTTTTTTTTTTAAACAAAATTATATTGTTTTCATTTCTTCTTTCTGACACTGCTATAATTGAAAGAATTAGAGAAAAGGGTGGTTTTCTGATTTAAAATAAAATGCAATAAACACTGCTTCTAGACACTGCTGTTAGTCATTATAACATTAGAATATTATTTACAATTTTAACATGACCTGCACTGATTTATAGTTGCACGTGTCTTAAAAACTTGAGTGGCAAATAAATACATTGCAGAAATTTTCAATCAGGCTTTCCATTACCTTGAGGAAACTTCATCTCTCTGAAGCTCTTAATGGGCGGAGGGATACCGTCACCCTCCACCAGGATATGGTACCTCTTCCTCACCCGATCGTGCCTCAGTACGGGCATGTTCAATATGTAACGAGGAGCTTTCCAGCTTAACAGAGCAAAAAAAATAATAATAATAAATAATAAAAAATATATAATATAAATAAAATATAATACATACACATATATATATATATACACACACACACACTTTACTCTACTATGCAAAATATAATCAAACCGATACAGAAAATAACTAGTACAATATGATGAAGACATGTCACCTGGTCTTAATAGAGTCTTCATAGGTGATACCTTTTGCCATCTCCTTGACAGACATTAAAGCTAAAGGGGACAAATGGACACAGAAAAATCTGATACGATGCAAATATACTTTATGTACGCTTACTCACATATGGCATGTTGGCCAAATACACAAGTGTTTTTGACCCTTCAACTTACATAATTTTTTTAAATTAACATTACTTGGCATTAAAGCCAGCTAAAACCTGTTTAACGTTATACATCACTGTTTAAGGCACGGACACATTTACACTTATCAGTGAATACCCCCATGACCACATACCGTGACCCTCACCACAGCTCAACCACTAATAAGAGCTGACCAACTCTTTAACTTCTAATAATTGGTTTCTTGACCACAGCATAAATTGATTTTTCCCCTCCCCCAGTTTGGTCTTGCCAAATACCCACTAGGCAGCTCTCCCACATCATGTTGCGTCACATGATGAGCTCACAGATGCCCACGATTGGTTAGTGTCGCTGTATCTGACAGGTGAGAGTGTATACCATCCATTCCTTACACCCAGAGAGTACAACCAATTTTGCCCTCTACACTCCGGGCAAAGGATGGCTGTGGCATTCAAACTCATGAACTCCATATGATATTGTGAATGCTTTTGCATTTGCACCACTCAGGAATTTTTCTGAGTTTACATATTTTCTTGCATGTGCATCCAATCCCCTGCAATCTCCCAAATGCACTCACCTCGGCCCTCAGCCACACTCTCCAGAATCTTCTCCTCCTCCTTCAGCTGCTTTTCCTTTGCTGACTCCTTCCGGGCTGCAAAAAATTAACCGGTTCATAACTCTAACATACAAACAGTCAAAAATCTAATCCCACTATTAGAAGACAAAACATCTTACAGGACAGAACTCAATTTCTAAGAGCAAGGATTCAAGTCGACATCTTGATCCTTCTGTGGCTTCTCATTGTAGAAAAGCATTTACAAGAAGGGTTTAAGTCTCTACACTACCCTCTGCTTTCTCCTTCAGGTACTGGTGCTGGTCAAGCAGGCTGACGTTGGAGCGTGGCCCGAGACCCTCGTCCTCATCCTTCTGTTCTCCTCCACTGTCCTTCTGGTCCTCCTCTGTCAAACCCTTGCCTCGGAAACGCATCATCTTCTGCAACTGATAGTCCAAGCGCACATCGCAAATGATGCATCATGTTCAACACCAAATTTGAACGCAATTGTGATGAACAAAAACAAACAAACAAAAACCCAACATGTTCATCATTCATGCACTGAGAATCCCTAAAATCAGGATACATGATGAAATGGGGGGTAAACATTTAGTACGTACCAACTGTTGTTTTCTAATCTTAACAGGAACATATGGTATGTAGTCATCATCGTCTGAAGGCCCTGAAGCGTACTTTTCCTCTGTGTAGTTTCGCTGGAAATTAAAATATCATAACATTTAAACTTAATATTCGAAAAGTCACACAGGGTTGTCAAGAAATCACCTTTTAACTTGTGCAGTGTTAAAATGGTTCATATACTGTCTGTAGTATGCAGGCAGGTCATGGATAATCATTCATTCATTTGTCACTGTCTTTTATGTTGACTTAATTTTCCATAATTATAATTATCAGTAGCTTATTGTACTAAATTACTATATGTACCACACTTGCTACAAAATAAAAGCTACAACTGTTTTTATTGCTTTTTTTTTATTGCTCTTCTCCATGACTTTATTGTACCATTTTTAGCTTTAAACACTAAAAGCGGTGTGTGATTGTGAAAATACTCTGATAACGAAGGTAAACCTGAAAGAACATTACACAGTGAATTTGTCTGACAAGGAGTCACATGATTATACTAATTCTCACTTTCACACAGGGCACCCCCCCTTGTGTAGAGTACATCCCTTTGTGGAGCGTCGCAGCATAGTTTTTTTTAACCATGCTAAGCTCTTCTGTATTAACTTTCTCAGAGAAGAGACTAAATTCTCGATCGAAAAAACGTATCCATTTTAAATAGTGTTTTCTCAGCATGTGGCTAACAGTACTGCGCATTAGTATATCATCAGATGTCTCCGTTTGGTGTGCATCTTAGTGTGCTATGTATAATTGATTTCATTTATTAACATTTCTCATTTTTCTGTGAATCATAGTGTCAAGGCTCACAATCCCGACTTACATACAGGTAAAAATCAATAATAAAGAAAAAAAAATGTTCTAGAATTTCAATGCGGTCCCCAGTTTGAGAACCAATGACTTAGAGAAATCATATGTAGTATACAATCAAGATGATCAAGCTACCTTTTGTAGGTATAATACTGAGTGCAAAACAATTACGGTTGGTAATGTTTTTTTTTTTAATATAAATTCACATTTGAAATTTACTAAGTAAGAAGCTGTCACTAAAAGAATTATAATATACACAATTTTTACTCACAAAAAAAGTACCCTGAGGTAAATCTGAGGCAACTTTGCCGATGAGTAAATTTAACTGAGAAGCAGTCTACTAAATGAGAATTCTCACATACTGCATACTATACAACCAATATAGTATACAAGAATGCCAATCTGAACATAACTGCTCAGTAAAAGAGTCAAATCCCTTTAGTGTTTTCACTTGAATCACTTAATACTCAAAAAAGTGACCTTCAGTACGTTTACATGGACAAGAATAATCCAAAATTAACCCGATTAAGACAATACTCTGATTAAGAAACTAAACAGCCATTTTTAATTACCTTAATCCGATTAAGGTCATACTCAAAGTAAACAAATCGAATTAAGACATGTGGAGAACGTTGTGTGAGAAGTTTCACCGCATTTTGCGACAGGACACGATCACACACGGCAACGCTCAATCATTTTACGGCAAACAAGAGAACATGGCTGCATCACAAACCGCACACTTGCCAACTATAGGCCTGTAGAAAATGAAATACATGCACCTCGGCTACTATATAGACAGTAAGTACGCGGTTTGGGATGTTTGAATACAGCCCATGGCTTCAAGCAGTTGTCTATTTGCACACATAGAATGACAAATAATTAACTGCACTTGAAGCTTTCATAAAAAACTTTACATAAAAACACCCAAAACTACATACATATATACACACACACACATATATACATACACACACACACACAAGACGAACTGTATGTTGATGTGTGAAATTCTGGAGGGACGTCGGACAGTGTGACATGGGGAAGTAACGACGTTTGCTGTTAATTGAACTATGTTCTATAACATGTAAAACAGGAACATGATGGGAGTATTCTAAAAGCAACTCATGTAAACACCTTAAATCACAATATTGTCTTACTCAGAGTAAGGTCAATAATTAGATTACTGTTGTCCATGTAAATGTAGTCAATATCTATTTATTTGTCTCCATCTGATTTAGAGGTCGACCGATTGACCGGTTTTGCGAATCATCTGCAAAAATACACACAGATAGATTTCCGGTCGTGTCCGTTGCAGGAATGGCTCAGAAGAGTCTGCAGTCATTATACAGTACGAGAGCGGCCTAAGACGTTAAATAAAACCTGTAACTGAGAAATTTTGTTGTGTTATTTGAAGTTTTTTTATTATTCATTTTTGGATGTCTCTATATTTATTTGTTATTTGGAGTGTTACTTTTTGGTTCAGTTTGAATATATATATATTTTATTTACTTTGATATTACTTAGTAGTTAAGATATACTAATATTTATATATGCATTTCAATTTTTAAAAGTACAGTACATTTTCATGGTACAGTCAGTACTTTTTTGTAAGTATTTCGTACAGTATTTTTGTAATAAAGTTAATAATTTTGTGTTATGTTTTCATTCAGTATCAATTTTAAAAACTGTCGGTTGATTAATTGGTTATCAGCAGGTAATACCCTCTTAGTAATCAGTAAAACCAGATGGTCGACCTCTAAACTACTTTGTGTTAAAATGGCTCATATTAAATCACACTTTATATATTATTCAGTATATAAACAACATGTATAATCTCAGTATGCCAAAGACATATGAATGACATGCAACTCAGATGTCTTTGACCCAAGTTTGTGTCCAACACTTGGTGAAAAATGCATCCGGATACAGTACAACCCAGTTCATTGATAAGATTAATATTTTTCTTTTGTAAACTGATTATCATTTGTATAAACATGACTATTTCTGGAGTTTACTATGGAATAATTTTACGGAATGTTTATTATGAGAATTTTCCATAACTAATGTATTTGAATTTACCGTTTGTGCTATACAGTTAATTACTGTATACTTTTATTAACTGGAAGCTTCAATACTATATTGCATCATAAAAAATAAAAAAAAGATTTAAACATGGAAAGTGTTACATAAGTTGAAATACGTGTTAAAATTGTCCACACAAAGATGAAGTACCCTGAGGTAAATTTGAGAACTTTGCCAGAGTGAATTTAACGGACAAGCAGTCACGTGACTTCGCAGTATGTAGCGTACAAGTACGCAAACACGTAAAAAGGACAAACATTTTCAGTGCCGTGAATCGAATAACTTGAATGAATCACTCGAGCAACTCCAAAAAGTAAATTAAATGGTTAATACCAAGACGTTCATTTATAAACCATTAATTTATACATAATGCGTTTTTTGTAACATTTAATAATACATTAAACAAAGCTTTTCAAAGCTTCGAATCAACTGAACTAATTGCTTCGCAAAATGATTCACTGCTTCGAAGCGTTCAAACACCACACACTAGAGACACCTCCTAGTCAAAACAGTGTAAGAGCAACGAGATCTAGGCCAAAACATAATGGCACCTTTAAAACAATTGCAAATATCTTCCCAACAGTGCAATGCTTTCAATATAATTTGCAAATCATTAAATACCATTAAATATTAGTGCTTGTATTCTGTGTTTAAGTTAGCGAAACAGAGCATTTGCATGCAATTACTATCACTCTACCTTTTTAATTAAACAAGCACGTGTTTGTCATTAAAGCTGCCTATAAAACACTACCAAATTGAAGGAGTAATATTATGACTCAGGAGAAGTAGCATGGTGATATTAAGGTCCAGGTATGGTTTGTAACAATGCACATAATTTATTTGACATATGTTGTTTCAAGCCTTATAAGCCTGTGTGTTAAAGGGAAGTTATCTTTTACATAAATAAAACAAGACAAAAATGTAATTAATGCCCATTAGCTACTTGCGGGTGTTTGGAGCGCAAGTGTTGCAAAATTGTTGAGGTGTTATTGTGGTATGTCAGGTGTTGATCACAAACCAAACAATTCACAATATTGTTTCCAAGTTCTCAAAATGTTCCCACACAATCGACCTTGGTCTTTTTATTCCACTCATTTTACAATATGTTTCAAATGCCAAATTGTCAATTTTCCCCCCTGCCAACTCAATAACCCAAAACATCTGGCCGTGGCTTGTTTGTTTGTTTAATAGTAAAATCTGGCAGGATTTCACGACAGGTGATTAACTAAGCATCCAGCAGTGAGCACCGATCATGGATCAGTACAAACACAATTGATTCATCTCACTTTTATTAACATACATACATAAAACTGACCAGAAATCAGTTAAAACTAGGGCTGCAACTAACAATATTTTTTTATTTGGAATACTTCAGTATTCAATAGACTTGTACACAAACTACAAGTGAAACAGACATAGTCCTTATATAATAATAATAAATAACAACACTAGCATCCTATGTGAATGTGAAGTACTTTCAGAACTGACCCCACCTTTCATTGTTTTCCCACTTCTGTTTAATGTGATTGTCAAATGTAATGAATTCTTACATTTTATTTTGAATTAAATAAATTAAACTTGCCTAACCCCCTTAAACTTGTCATTTTATATATCCTTTTCAACCCTGTAGTCCTATACACACACACAAGTTTAATTAAATATATTTTCTCAGGAAAACATAGAAGACATAATGTGACCAGTTAATCAAACAGACTGTCAATCAGAGCATTTTTGCATTTTTATTTTGCAAATAGCATTTTTAAATACAATAAACTAGTCTATATGTTACCCAGACATCAGCAGTTAAGTCCGGTTAGCTATGACCATCTAAGACCATCTAAGACAAGCCTGACCAGCACTGACCATCTAAGACCAGCACAGACCATCTTAGACCAGCCTGACCAACACTGACCATCTTAGACCAGCACTGACCAACACTGACCATTTTAGACCAGCCTGACCATTTTAGACCAGCACTGACCATCTTAGACCAGCACTGACCATCTAAGACCAGCACTGACCATCTTAGACCCGCCTGACCAGCTAAAACAGGTGTCCAAAACCAGCCTGCTCTAGCAGCTATGACCAGGCTGGGAGACCAGCCAACCAGCGCAGACTGGTTTTAACCGTTTTTAATTCAGAAGGGTTGGGTGTAGCGTTCTCTATATAAACTCAATTAGTTCGGCATTTAAATTACGATACACCAAGACCACGATCACCTTTCAGCACATTTCATTAAATCATACTTCATTTAAAATCAAGCTTTGACGCTTCGTACATTAAACAGTAACTGCTTTAACTGTATTTATGAGCTACACGCTTGCTAATCACTGAGGAACTAGCGAGCGCACAGACGCTAACGTTTGCTAGTTTGCTCCGTTTCAGAAAAAAATAGTCAATAATAACTACACAATGATACTAATTTACCTTTCTGGGTTTGGCTTCGGTATCCATTGTGAGATGATTTGTTTGGCTATCCGTCTGAGCAAATATTTCGTGCTAATATGTAGACCAGATTCGTGTTTGGCTAGTATGCTAGATACTGTTTACAGAGCTATATTTTCTATCCTACCCTTTTAGGAATACCGCTCATCCAGCGTGCTGATTTGCTAGTGCGCCATACAAGCGGTGCGCCTATTGGACACTGGACGCAACCACGCCTCTGCTAGGACAACTGACCAATCGCGCTCTTTGATGCAAGGTTCGGCACAATACGGGTATGAAAAACGGGAAAGTACGCACGCGTTACGTTACTACGGCTACACGGAGGGGCCAATTTCTTTTTTCTTTTACGTGAAGGCGATTATGGAGAGGAGACACGTGTGGAGAGAAATTAAAAAATGAGGGGGGATGGACCTTTATCGTTTATTGGCCTCATACATAAATAGAAATGTATGAAGTTGGAGGTTATATGTAAGACCGTGTTTAATTTATATTAACCATACTGTTAATAAATTATTGGCACCCTTCTTGACCAAGTAAAAATAAACATATAACGCAAGCAATAAGTCACCTTTGGTTGGTAAACCCATGACCATTAAGTTGATTTAAAACCAAAATATGTTTTTAAGTTTTGCTTTGAAATTATTAGCACCCATACTGTTAATGTTCACTGAAGCCTCAGATGAAAACTATTATATCACTGAGGCTGATCTAGTAATGTTTGAAGAAACCCTTTAAAGCAGGGAGTCTTTACTCTTATCCACAAAGGGGCTGGGGGTATAGAATTTCATTTCCAACCAAGTAGGATCCACACCAGATTTCACCTGTTAATCAGTTCAACTTAGTCTCCAATGTAGCTGTAATGAAAGCAGACACAGGGGACTTTTGTGGGTTTTTACATTTAAACCAAAATTTTTCGATACTGTTAAAATACAGAGAATGAGGTAGCCATTTGAAAACCAATCCGTGTTGATATGGATTGTTTTTCAGTCATATTCTTGACATACACAGTTTGATTGATCGATAGATAGATAGATATCTTTCTCACCAAAAAATACTTTTCTGTGTTGCACTTAAGGAAGGTTTTTTTCATGCAACCTTTCCAAACAGCTTGCTTTTGAAACCAAGAGGCAATATAAACCACATCATGATAAGTCAACACAGAGTTTCTGAAGACTGAAAACCTTTCTTTTTTTTTGTTTTGTAGATAGTGACAATTTGTTTGCAGTTAAAAACAACATTTGGGCGTCAATAATAAAAATAAATACATCACTAGATAGATGGATACAAGAATAAACAAATACATAGTGTGCCACAAGTGGTAATATTATAATATAATACATTTTTTATATAACAGTGGCTTTAACACAGACACACAAAAATATGATAATTTTTCCTACTGTTTGACTGGAAAATTTAGATTTAGAAAATTTTATACAATCGTTTCTGCCTGTTCTCTTAAAGGGTGCCAATACTTGTGCAGTTGTCTGCCTGTTCTTCATATATAATCTCTACACTACACCATTTTAGCATACCTTAGAGAATACCTTAACAATTCTGACAGAAATCAAACACGACACTTGTTTTTTTTTTCAAAACTGTCATGTTTTAATCTTTCTGAATGAAAGATTTTCACAGTATCAAAAGTGAATAATTAAAAAAAACAAAACAAAAAAAAACAACAAAAAAAAGCCAACATACACTTGGCTTTTAATGGTATAGTATAAATCTACATTCCAAACATTTAAAATAATGTCTCCTAGTTCAATATAACCTGGATAGCATCAGAGATGTAGAATAGGAAAACGACAGCTCGAACAGATTTTTTTAAAAACCCATCGTGTTTTTCATCTCGAGCCGAGAAAGAGACGGAGCGTCGTCGGTCATCGATTTTATTCCCAGGTCCCGAAAGAATCTTTTCTTTAAGATTTTGTCTACTCAAGGTATGAAGATGGTGACGCATACGAACACGTGCAGAGCGATGATCAGGCTTAACGTCATGAATGTTGTACCATGGCGCTGAAGATCATTAACAGAGAGGAAAAAAAATTAAATACAGGTCCTCGATACCGAACGTGACATAGAAAACACCGGGACAGGAATAATTTTTTTTTTTAATCCATCTGAACTCGGTCTAAGCCAAACTACAACAAGCAGCGACTACAGAGAGAGGAAGGCTGAGCGACCGGCACACAGCCGAACAGCCGTACGACTACAGTGGAGGATTCTCAGGAGAACAAAGACAAGACTGAAACTGGAGAACGCTCAGTGCTCATCTGGAACCCAAGCGTCAGTTTGGAGAGGCATGCAAGGGAAGTGTCATCGACCTTTTCCCTTTTTCTTTGAGGATTTCATGTGATGGAAGTGTTAGACACAGGTATTAGATACACCATTGCTGTATATATTAGTGTTTTTTTTTTGTTGTTTCGTTTGAAAAAATTTGTCCAACATGTCCAAGTATACTCATAATAATTATAATAAGAAGGGGAAAGGGCAAATATGTTTTACATGGTCCCACACTAACCTTTTTAAGTACTTCATGTCCCCAGGCTTGTATTGATCACACGTCTCAGAGAAACAAAACAGAAATAAATAAAAATAAAACTAGCACATAATGGTGGATGCGATACATTTATATATACCCCCTCCCTTTAAAATGTGCACCAAGCAGCAGTAATAAAACAGAGCATGAGTGCTACTTCATAATAAGCAGCATCTCTTACCACAGAATCTCGCCCAACCCCCCAAAAAAAAAAAAACAGCCCTGCCTACTTGATTTCTAATGGCTCACAAGATTTTATGTAGTAAATAACGTTTGTATGCAGAAACCACAAACGTGTATTTCTCAAACTTCAACCTTGATTTTCATTCACGTTTGGTAGTTTTCCAGTGTTTTGTTCAAAAACCACAAATGCGTCTAAATGTAGGCACCCTTGATACTGATCTAAAATCAGGTCAAGTCTGAGAAATTGTTGCGAGATCTGATAGAGCTCTTATATAGCATAAGTTAGAGATTTAATCGTAATTTAAGGAAAATCAACTACTGCGAGACGTGAACGGAATAAAATGGCATGTGCTGGGAAATAAACATAACATTTATTTCGGAATGCTTCTACTGAGACGTTTGATACAGACAAGTCCAAAAAGTTTCCCCTCCACACTCTGCGACCAAAACACCCAATGTCATTTCTGTAATGTTGTCAGTGTCTGCACTATTTTGTCAATGAGCACATGTCAGAATAAAAAGTACCTTTTGGAATAGAAGAATAAATAAATAGACATTGTGGGGTGACCGGGCCGAGGTGTGCCATGGGTTGGAGTTTAAAACCAGTTTTTTGAATTTTTTTTTTTATTGTAAAATCATTGTATTTACACACTACAAAATGAAGCAATGAGATTTCCTGCGAGTGATCTCGCTCTACTAAGAGATACAGTAAAAAAAAACTCTCCGGTGGATGATTAGACTGTGTGACGATTACAGTCCCGTGGCGCACTGAAGGAGGGGCGGAGACAGACGGCGACCTCCAGCCAATCAGATCAGGAGTACAGTGGCTATAGACTAGAGAGTGACCAATCAGGTGGTCGAGAGAGTCGAGTCCTATTGGGAAGTTGGGGTTCTCTGGTTACCATCATCCAGGCATGTGTGTGTATGTTGTGTGTGTTTGTGTGAGTGAGTGCTGTGTTACTGCGCTGCGTTCGACGGCATCTTTTTCAGGCTGAAGTTGGACCAGTTCACGGCCACTTTCTGTCTCGTCTGTTTAGCTGAATCGAGGCAAAACCTGGATGGAGACACAATGACACAAAGAAATTAGGACGAGAACGTCAACAGATCAGTGTCAGGAGTGCACAAACCAGTAGCTCTGGACAAGCAGATTTCGCATCAGGGATTAGTTGTTTATTCGTAGGTGTGCAGCAAACAAGTGCGTTTGAATGTGTGATTCGTTCACTCCTGAACGGGATAATATGTTGATTTGTAGATGAAGATTCACCTCTTGAAGTATTCGACCTCGCGATCAATCTCGTCCATCTCCGTCGGATCCAGATCTTTAGGAAGGAACACGTCATCTATCGAGGTGGCAAAAAAAAATTTTAGTATTAAATATTGACACAAATAAATAAATAAATATAAATAGATCTAAATAAAACAAGAAAGGCTACAGCAAGAAAATATCAATATACAAAAAGAAATAATCAGAAGGCTCCAATTGTTTGGGAATACACAACACTAGGGATGGTCGACATATCGATATAATATGGACATCGTGATAAATGATTACACAATACAGTTTTCTGAGATATTGTTGGTATGGTGAAGTACTTTTTAGGTTTTTAATCATTACAAATTAAATGGTAGTAAATGGATTACATTGATTTGACTTATGATTTTTTCTGTAGGCATGAAAGAAAAGTATATTATATATATATATATATATATATATATATATATATATATATATATATATATATATAAAAGTTTAGTTTATTTTACTACTGTTTTGCAGACAGTTTGTTAGCTAAATTATATATTGTGTATATTGTGTAGAAATGTCCTTAAGTATGGTGGTATGATATTTTAGCCTTATGCAACCCTGTTGTAAATTTTTTTTACCGATAGCACTGCTGGACTTTTCCGTCTTGCTCTTGTTCTTCTTATTTTTTCCTTTGGACTGTTGTTGCTGCTGCGAGTTCTGAAAGTTGACTACATTGTTTGAGTTGCTTTTCCCGTCTGTTTCATGCTCCAATTTGTTGCTTCGCATCTCGTTCTCGCTCTTCCCCCTCTGCGTGTTGGAACCCGAGTGATGATTCCCATTCGAGGCTGCATTGCCGTTGTGCTTGGAGGATTGCTTGCTCTCCTCTATCTTTTTGCTTCCGGTTTTCTGACACTCCCCGTGCTGCTGGGCTCCTCTGCAACCTCCCCTGGCTCCTTTCTCCACTTCATTGCTTTTCTCCTGATTTCCAGAGGTCACTTTAGCTGGTTTGGAGTTAACCTGCTGCTCCTGGGCCGCCTGCTCCTGCTGCTGCCGCTGGTTTTTTTTGCCCTTCTTTGCTTTGGCGGCATTGCCCGTGGTGTTCTTGGTCTCGTCTTTGGATTTGGGTGCGTCGTTAGGCGCAGGAGTGATGTTGACGGTGGTAATGTTGTTTGTGGGGGTGGGCGAAGTGGGGGTGGGAGGGGGGCTGCTGTTGTTATTCTCGCTGGTAAGGCCTTGGAGAATCTTCACGCTCTTTTTAAAGTTTTTGAACGAGAGCGGCGCAAGGTCCAGGTCGATCTGCTGTGGCTCGGTAGCTGAACCGTTGAGGTGAGGCAGCAGGCGCTGACCCTCTAGCGAGGCAGCTTTTTTGGGGAAGTCACTGACGTCGAGGTTGAGGTCGTACATGCTGAACGATGCACGAATGGAGTCCTTGATGGTGTTCTTGATCTCCTCCAGGCGAGAGGTTAGGAAGCTGTTGACGCGCTCCAGCTCCAGCTGAGGCCACTCGAGTAGCCGTCCAGCCTCACCATCTGGAGCACGCTCCTCCTCCTCCTCCTCCACTTCCTCCACTTCCTCTGGCTGAGGAGAAGAGGACAAACGCTGCTCGCTGCATGCTTGTAGTGCACGCTCCTTCTCCTGAACAGAACATAGGCATGTAAAAGCAAAGATTAATATTCCATATTAAAATCTGTACTACAGAAACACTTGATGCGAGTTTTTGTTTAGTTTTGCTTTTATAATCTGTGCCTCAGTGTTGACTCAAATGTCTTCAAGAAGCCGTACCTTCTTCTTCTGTTTGTGGCGAGCACGTTTGGCGGCCTTGGCGCTGTTCACCCTTTTGGGCTCTGTGGAGTTGATGAAGTGGAGGAGCTCGTCAACGTCCCTGTGATCTATGGCGCTCGTTACAGCCGGGTCCAAGTCCTGCCTCTGAGGCAGCTCCTCTTTACGACGAGTCAGCCTAGAGCGGAGTTTCTCTCGGATCTCCGCATAGTTCCGGCTCGTGGGAGCTGCTGGGGGCTGCAGGACAAAATGACAAAATGGTGATTTTTTTTACTTTGACGGAATAACGGAATCAGCTAAACAATTCGTCCTATTAGCACTTACCGAGCTTTTGAACAGAATCACGGGTTAAACCATAGGATTATAGGCTATCTATTAGCATAACTCACTACACATGCACATTGCTTCTAGTCATGATATACTGTATTATAGAAAGAAAATTAATTACAGCGCTAGTTTAGATCTTTCAAGTTTTGCATTCATGACACAGTCCCATTTGAGGCATATCTTGCTGATCTCCTGAACCGGTATAACTCAGCCTGAACACTTCTGTTAATCCAGATAATCACTTGAATCTCAGAAACTCTGGAATTGCAGATCATCAGGAATGCCAAATGCTTCTACGCCCATATTAAGACCATATTTGTTTGTCCAACATTCTGATCATTGTATGATCCTGCTAATGATTTTAAGGGCTAATATTAATTTCATGAGTCATGTGTGTATAATGTGCCTTTATTATACCTTTAAATACTCTAATCTTTTAATATGTACAGTGACTCATATGGTCACCCTTGGTAAATATGAGCAAAGGCGGCTGTGAAAATTTGTCTTTATTATTCAACCTTTTGATAAAAATTCACAAAAATTGTCTGCTCTCATGGATAACAATTGCAAACAAAAGTGTTTTTATATATATATATATATATATATATATATTTGAAAAAAAAATCTTTGTTAAATATAGATGCACAACAATTTCTGGCACCCTTTTAAATCAATACTTTATGCTACTTCCTGTTGCCAAGTTAACACCTCTGAGTCTTCTCCTATAATGAGGTTGGAGAGCACATGGCAAGGGATCTGAGATCTGAGACCATTCCACCATACAGAATCTCTCCACATGAAGACTCTCATATTTAGTTCACCCCACAGGTTTTCTATGGATTTCAAGTCAGGAGACAAGGATGGCCATGGCAGCACATTGATTTTTTTGGCCAGTAAACCATTCTTGTGTTGATTTTGATGTATGTTTTGGATCATTGTTCTCCTGGAAGATCTGAGCACGGCCCATTTTAAGCTTTCTGGCAGAGGCAGACAAGTTTTCATTTAATATCTGTTGATATTTGATAGAGACATGAGGTACTTTTCCATATGTCTACCTCTCGGTGTGCACCAAAACCATCATCTGACCATAGAACCCGATCCCATTTGAAGTTCCAGTAGTGTCTGGCAAACTGAATATGCTTGAGAATATTTTTGGATGACAGTAGAGGCTTTTACCTTGAAATCCTTGAAACCATTCGTAACATTTTCAGTTGACTGGAACAACTTAATTATTACCCTGATGGTGGAAATGGGCATTTACAATGCGCGTGCTATTTTCTTATAGCCACTTCCCATTTTGTGAAGCTCAACAACCTTTTGCCGCACATCACAGATATATCCCTTGGTCTTACCCATTGTTATTAATGCCTAAGGGAATTTGGCCTGTGTGTTACCTTATATTTATACCCCTGTGAAACAGGAAGTATTAAAAACTATAAAATATTAATGGGAATATACTTCAAATATATTTTTCTTATATGAATTCATAGGGGTGTTAATAATTGTGGCACATCTATATTTAACAATTTTTTTTGATAAACCTGTGTTCTGTTTGTAATCGTTTGATATCCATGAGAAAAGAGAATTTTTGTGATTTATTTTTAACAAAGATATAGCAATTAAACAATAAAGAAATTTTTTCACAGCCCTCTTTGCTCATATTTACCAAGGGTGCCAATACTAGTGGAGGGCACTGTAAAGCAGTTTGATGATTGATTAATATTATTACTATTTGCAATATCATTTGGGGGAATTACATATCCAAAGGCTGGACATAAAAAGAGAATAAAATTGGGCCTAAAACAGAACCTTGTGGTACATCATATCAGCTCCTCTATGACCAGATCAGACCCCCTACCACAGTTCCAAATGTAACTTGGATGGAAACAAGTCAAGGACACGTGGTTAATATTAAATCATGACCATAACCAAGTTCATCTGAGTGCAACTTTATGTTTTTATTTTAGTTACCGCGTTATGTCCAAAGAACTCGCAGTAACAGCAATCGCAGTATTTGCCGTCACGCTGGTTCGTGGAAGAGGAGGCACAAGAGCTGCGCTCAGAGCCGCTGTCCTCGTCCTCCATTTCGTCCCCCTCACACGCCGCCTGCTGGCACAACGACGAACCGTTCACCAGCTTGTGCCCTTTACACGCCTGGTCCCTATAAACACCACAAAAACACACGGCCCAGCCATCGTCACTTTACGCTGCGAAAGAACAAAAATTCAAAATGAAACGAAAATGAAAAAAAAAAAATGTAATGTTTCTGGAACAATCTGTAGTCAAAATAAAAATATTTCACTAATGTACTGAACTGCCTCAGAAAAGACATCTTGCGAGGTCAAAGGATTACACTGAATTATTTAAACCGCAAGGATTAAGCAAAATCTCCTAAATCTCTCATTACATCCCTGTAGTGGGACGTACCTGCACGTGCTGGTTGTTAGATGAGCTACGTTAGTGGAGGCTGCGGCGCCGTTGGTGTTGTGTCCGTTACACGGGTGATTGCAGCCCATCATGGAGGAGCTCAGTTTGGCGTTTTTGCAGGCGCTGGGTTTGTCCTGCCCGCCCGAGTGCTTGGCGCCAAGGTTTGGTACTAGCGGAGTGAACGGAGCGTGCTGATTGGATGTGGGTTTGCTAGAAGGGGGCAGCAGAGATGAATTCTGGGAAGAAGAGAGACCTGTCGGGCTGTTGGGTGGAACGGAGAGATCCGCCAACGGCTGGTGCTGCTCGTTCGGGTGAAACGCTTCACCTGGGGGAAAAAAAAGAGCAGAATGCTGCAGTTGATATTTTTAGCCAGTGTGCGCATGTGTGTGTGCACATATGTGTGAGCATGTCTACCTGGAGGAGTTGGTCTCCTACACATGGTTTTGAAGTGCTTGGCCGAGGTCTTGCAGAGCTCAGCGGAGGTAGAGAGTGGCGTTGCGGTGGATGTGGCACTGGGAGACGCTGGGTGACTGTAGGGACACACTTTGGTCCCAGACACCTCGTGAGACGATCGTTTATCATGACAGGTTGGTCCTGCCGTTCCGCCTGCTGCAACCACAAGTGGCCACAAGGGAAAGTCAGTGAAGGATAACTGCAGATCTACATGAAGCTCCACTATGCAGCTTTAAGACATTGAAATTCAAGTGGTTTTGGAAAAAAATATATTACTAACCACAAAAGAAGGGTATGGATTATAATAAATAATACTATAAATGCGCTGGACAAATCTGAGATTAGGTTGAAAACAAAAAAACAAAAAAAAAACGAGTATTCCCTTCAGGGGAAAAAAAAAATTAATAATAGATAATCCTTTATTGGAATGGATGAGAGCAGACTTGCATAAAAATAGACCCGAAGGGACCTGCGTAGAATAGCTGAGACGAGGTAATAATTTATTATGGAAAGAATAACCTAAAAATAACCTTGTTAGACCTGTTACGGCTAATAATAGAATAGCACAGTGCTGCCGAATGGGCCGTTCTCATTGGTCAGAAGGTGTTGAACTTTATAGAACGGCAGCAGGAAGGAGGAAGGAGTGTTGCCTCTAAAGCACATCACATGTGTAGAAGAATGAGCTTTTTGTAATGTTAAATACAATAAAGTTCCCATGTTGTAAGAAAGGAATAAAACACTTGGGGGGGAATGGGGGGTGTTGTACCCTACTTATGCTCCTGAGTGTGTGTAAATTTATGCCTAAAACTTCTAGTCATACAAATCATGATACATTTTTACACTTAGTAAATAAAAGATCACTGTCCCCGATGCGGGTAACACTGCATCATAAAAGTTAGGGGGCCCCATATTCTTGTTTTCCAAAAATAGGGGGGGGGTATATATAAACCTGTGATTTGTCTTTTTAGACCGAATTACTGTCAGAGCTGCTGTTGAACTCCTTCTGACCAATCGGATTCGAGAACTCGACAACGGACCATATAAAGCACTCCAGGAATATACTGAACGGTAGGAGCAGCGTGATGTGGAAGAAAAATTACTAAAATCATGATCACATGATGGCAGGAAATCATCTCCGTGAGACCCAGAGGGAGGTCCCACCTTGCTGAGAGTGAGTAGCAGTGCCATGGGTGCAGTGAGCTCCCGTGTTCGAGTGTGTTGAGTTCCAAAGGCCCGAGAGCTTCCGGGCCGACAGGAAGGAGCTGGGATCCCAGTCTACAGAGTTCTGCTCGGGGTAACCATTCCCACAGTTCTGCGACTTACACGAGGACGAGTGGGACAACGGCACCTGCAGAACACACACACACACACACACAATGCAATATCAGTCACCTGCAGGTACGATTACTAAAATCTTCTGAACAAACACAAAGTCAGCGAGTGTGTGCAAGCAGCGGAAACGTATGAGAACGGCTTCATAAATCCCCAGCACAGTGGAACAGTTTACACGTAAAAACTGGAAACGGGAGGCGGAAGTTTAGCCTTTTCCACTGAACGGTTGTGGTGTGTAAATGATCAGTGCACTTTCAGGAAGCCGTTGTTTGGATATGTACATATAATCAGAGTTAACATCGGGGTGAAAATTGTATTTGTTTGCAACATCAGTGTCTTAGCTTCGGTGCAAACGTCACATTGATTTGTACATTCCTGTTAAAGTCCGGTAAAATTAGCGCCCCCTTCATATTTTAACTCAAAAGTATCGTTTGCGGTGTTCGCTGATGACTAATGTAGTAACCGTTTTGTTTGAACTAGGAAGTGGAATTTTACATGGTGAACACAGATGAGCGGAGAGTCGTCCCGGTGTGTTTAGAGTAAATAAAGGCACTCTTGGAATGCCATTCGTCCAATCGAATTAGTGGACCGGAACTAACCAGTTGTAAAATTTACAACGTTATGAGATAGTGAGTTGAGCTAAAATCTAATATGGACGCACTGATGTGTGAGAGGCATTTAAGGCGTGTAATACAAACTATTACAACACAATGAAAGAATTCATGGACGAACACACACACATACATTCCACAAGCTGTAGTGTTTATAGGAGTTTCCTCTGTTTGATTGACAGGTATTTTTTAGCCTGAGCGAAGAAACAGGTCCTTAAGCTATCTGGCTGAAAAATAATGTTTTAGAAATTATCGCGCAGTTCTGTGTGCCATGTTGAAGCTTTCACATCGTTTTTCAAAAATAAAGATCAAAGTAACATGTATTAGAGTATTAACACTAGAAAAAAAAAATTAAAACATCAGGATTATGCCTGTACATTTTTCCCTTCGAACTGACTATAAAACTTTTTTTTTAAGTGCCCCTATTATGCTTTTTCAGATATTACCTTTCATGTAGTGTGTTATATAGTATTTTGTGAATGTAAAAAGTCTGCGAAGTTTTTAAAAAAATCAAAGTGAACAACAAATGGAGTATATTTATCCCAAAAGAAAGAACCAATTCTGAACAGCCTGAAATTAATCATCAGTAATTCCAGACTTACGTAGGTTTGTAACAAAAAAAAAAACCCCGCCTCTGGTCTTCATTGGCTGCTCTCGAACACGGTGTACTTGAACCGCCTTTGTTGTTGTTGTAGTATCCGAAGCACGAGCTGTAAAGGCAAGGAACCCTTCTGGAAAGGGGGTGGGGAGCAGCAGCTCATTTGCATTTAAAAAGACACACATGAAAACAGCGTGTTTTTGCTTCCACCCAAAAAAAGGGAATTTATAGCAGTGTAATAAATGATCCATGGGGTATTTTCAGCTGAAACCTCAGAGACACTTTCTGGGGACACCCAAGACTAATATTACAGCTTGTTAAAAGGGGCATAATAGGTCCTCTTAACCTTTAGACATCTCTGAATTCCTGATAAATGATGTATAAAGGTTATGTCTTAAGTTCAGGATCATCTAGTCTTAACCTTCTCCATATTCAACGTATGAAAGCAGTGGTGAAGCAGCTTGCTGTTTTTATGCACCGAAGATCTGGAACACATTATCAAGGACAAATTCATCAGGCTCCATCTGTCACTAATTTAAAAAGAAACAGCTAAAGCATATTTTTCACTCTGGGTGGGCGATATGACAAAAAATTATCATACCGCAATACTGTCACGAGACAGGTTTGTTCTATGCTCATGATAGAGTAGAGCTGAAATGAAAAAAAATCTGTGTGTGTATGTAGGATATGTGCAATGTTTACCATTTCAGGTTTAGCAAACAAACAAACAAACAAACAAACAAACAGATGGATAGATAAACAGACAAATAAATAAATCAATTAGCTGCCTCCAAGGTCCATTCATTGTATCATTATATAAAAAAAGATATAATAAATAGAGGTCACGATTTATTTTATTATGTTTATTTTATTATTAGCAAATATCTATGATTATTGACTTACTTTTACTAGCAGGTTATTTACATTACTTTTAGATTACAGTTATATAATTTTTTTAATGAAATAATTTGTATAAGAATTTTGAGTTTTACATTTCATATTATTTTCTATTATTTGCTGCATTTTTTATTAAAATTCCTCTCTTTTCTTCATAACTTAAAAACTTCAAGCACTGAGCAACATTATAAATTACATTTACATATTTTATTTTTATATACACACACACACACATGTATACACACGTGCGCGTGCGCACATACACACACACATATGCATAAATAAAATTTCCCCCTTGTCAGTGTTGTTTTTATTATTGTACCATTTCTTTGTCATTTCTGACATGCTTTAACCACTGAGATGCAGTTTAAACGTATTATTATTATTATTATTATTATTATTATTATTATTATCATCATCACTACTACTTCTTTCCGGACAGTCCTAAAGCACTGATGACAAAACTGACTGTGTTTTACAAACACACGGAGCAGCGTCCGTTACATCGTTGTCTCTCTGATGAGTACAATTTCTGTCTATTTTAAGAAGCAGAAGGATGATGATGATGATGATGATGAAGGAGGCACTAAACATTATAATCTGGGTGGTAAATAACAGGGCTGGTTTTCATATTAGTCTGAACTGTCAAGGCCAGATTCATGAGCTGTGTTTCAGTAGCTCACACACAGAGCAATAAATCATAAGAGGATTAAATACTGTGCTCTTGAAAGCGCCTTCAATTTAATAGTAAACGATCTGGCTCTTGTTTAGCGTTTGTGCCTAACATCTGTATCGTGCACATGACGACGCACAATTAATCACTCTTTAATGATGATCAGTTAGGCAGATAAAGTTAGTAATATTCTCAGCATCATGTGCACACTTTCACCTGCAGTATTTGTGTGACTTATGCCATTCTGCACTGTACTGTATTGTACAGTAATCATATACTGTCCTGCACTGTTGTGTTTAATGCACATGACATCATGACGATAAAATAAAGAACATACATATTGTGATTAATTACGTCACAAAACGCTTTTCTGACATATTATGGATATCAAAACATCTATTTTACTGATGAAAAAGTAATCTTTTTCTTTTTTTAAATCAACAAATCTTGAAGTGTTTCATTCCTCATATACCACAGCAATTTGACAACAATTACAGCTTTTATAATGATTTAAGGATGTCGTCATACTTTTATCACTTTACAGTTACGTTTGTATTTTACAATAAAACAAAAACAACGTTAATGAGGAACCGCAAACTGACACTTAACAGCTTTACCACTGACACTGAAGATTCCTTCCAGATCTACAATTACACCCTGTTTTTAACCCGATTATATGAAGCGTCCTCTATATCAGCGGTCCCCAGCCTTTTTTGCACCACGGATGGGTTTAATATCAGACAATATTTTCACGGACCGACCTTTAAGGTGTGGCGGATAAATACAACAAAATAAAACAGCATAAAAACTGGGGTATTTTTAAAATATAATAATAAACGTGAATCCAATGGGAAATCGAAACTTTATTAGCAGCGTCCTCGTAACATCTTCTCTCCCCCCTAACGGTCTCTGGTCTCTATGGTAAGGTTTCAACGCATCACGTGATCGAGACAAGCGTCTTGACATGCGTCAAGAGTGAGTCATAGAAGGATGTAACGGAGAGAACCCGGTCATTTTTCAGATCCAGATAATAAATAAAACGGAAATAATGTACGTTATTTATTCTTTCGGTGCGGCCCGGTACCAAATGACCCACGACCGGTACCGGACCGCGGACCGGGGACCGCTGCTCTATATTATAGCGGTTGCTACAGAAACGATAGCGTATTAGAATGATGGCATTTATAAAAACCTGTGACTGCCTGAACCGCTGTCAGAGGTGCTGTTATAGAAAAATTCATTCAACAGCGCTGTGGTCTACAGTGCAATAAATGTAATAATTGTGATGATGATAATAAGAAGAAGAAGAGGAAGAAGAAGTAGTATAAAAAGAATGAGTTTCAAACAAATCTTGATATTTAGGTTAGTTATTACGGTGCAGGACTAGTTAATAGCTGATGTTCATTTTGAGCACCAGTCTAATGCTCGTTCCAGTCATGTGAAACGACCTGCATGACTGGTTTTTACCCCCACAGCGCAGGATCGTGGCAGAAAGTGACACGCTGTGATCTTATAATGATCTCCGTGTGTCACTTCGGGGAAATCACATCACATCAAACTGAGGAAAGGCGCTCTAGTGCTACAATTACTAACATAGCATCAAACAAATCATGGATTTAAAAGTTAGATACTTTTATAGATTTTTATTTTGTTCACCTTCTCTAGTCTGATTAGCAAACTGATAACATGGATTGTTATTAACTGAGGTCTTATTAACGGCAGTCATTAATAGGTACGCATTGAAACAGAACTTTGGACATTTCGGCTGCTTATCCAGACCTTTGAAGCAAGGACGTTGCTGAGGTAGCTCAAAATCGCCAAACCAGTCTAAATATGATGTTAGCAGAAGAGACGCGAATTCATTCATCGAATAAACAGACAAGGATGCTTCACTTTGTATCAAAATTTCTTAATAAACGTGCGTACAGAAAGCGGCGTCCTGAGTTCGTCCCTTCCCTACTCACAGGCGCACTCTGCTCCAGCACTGCCCTCCGTTCCTCTTCCTCCACGCTCTTGCGGCAGCTCTGGCAGATCCACAGCGGCACCTCACCCAGTAGCGACTGCGACAGTGAAGGCACGGCATCGGCCAGCTTGCGCCCGGGTGCCTCCCTCAGCAGGGCCTGCGAGAGCGCCGGGACGGCGTCAGCCAGCTTGGAGCCGTGGCCCGGGAGCCCGTTCGCCAGGCCCGAACCCCAGTCCTTAAACTCCCGATGGCACAGCAAGCAGCACGTGTGCACCGACTGTGGGGCAGGAAGGAGTTCAGTTCAGATGGTATACACTGTAATCTCTAATCGGTTTAATAAACACAAAAAAATTACAAATACAAGATTCTATATTTTGTGGAAAATGACAAGCAGCAGCACCAATATCCCAATAATAAATGACTTAACTCGATAAAATACAAATAAACCAACTGAAATTAGTATCTAATCCAACAATATGGATAAACTGTTTAACAATCCATTAAAACAATCAGAAAAATCCTAACATCTTTATTTCATTTATCCTTTTATTGTTACATTTAATGCTGTGCAATGTCAGATTGTTATAGCAGCTATACACAGTCCAGCCCCTCCAGCCTCTCTTTTTTCTCTCTCTTGAAGTTAATAAGACAAAAAGTAAGACAGAAGTCATCCATCATGAAAACTTTCCGCAAGTCTGAAAACGTGAAATTAGAAAGTGCTGTTACAAAGCACTGACACTGGAGACTCCTTCCAAAAACGTTAAATCAATAAAACATTTCAACCATTTTACCCAGGCGCCTGCAAAGATCCGGCCTTTTTTTTTTTTTTACTTACTCAAAAGTGTAGTGTAGAAATAATCCTAAAGTATGTACACCCTACGCGTATTAATATGGGTACAAAAAAAATTCTCTCTTGCTCTTCAGGAACAGAGAATTCTTTAGTGAGGAGACTCTCCCGGAGGCGCTTGTGTATACTGTCTCCGGGTCTTGGATGAGTAATGAGTTTAAAATAACATTTGAACGTGCTAATGATCAGCAGCAGCATGCACTGACACAAGCCTTACAACAATATAATAACAATATTATTATTATTATTATTATTATTAAAGGTCAAAACGATCGTCCGTGACATGTCCTCGTATGATTTACTTAATGCGACAGAACCTACGGGGCTTTAGTTAAACATCATCTCTATGTGTACATCTGATTTTCGTTTAAGTTTGACAGCTCGTCAATCAAAAAAAAAAAACCACAACACACCCCTAGCCCAGTAATGACTTCCAAGTCCAACCCTATAACTCAGACCACAACACTCCATAGGAAAAACAATAAAGCAACTCTTTTCCCCTAAACCTAGGCTGCTTTCGTTTGTCTTATTAACATCAAGAGTACCTATGAAAAGTAACCACCTGCTCACAGTGGAGCAGTTTCATCTCTAAAGAGAGCGATGCAGCGGCACTTTAATGTTTTAGTATTTCAGTCTGTCCAGCTCTCTAGCCTGCTCATACCGATCGGCTAACCTGGCCGCGACTTTCACGCTGACGTAAACATCGACGCCATCATCGACCTCTTCAATCACGGACTAGCCGATTCAAGTCCCTGCTGCAGCTCGGTGTTAACAGCCGCGCTGCATTCTGGGACATTTAATCCAGCGTTTAAACGTCTAGAAGAAAATGTATATAGTAAAAATAACAAATGGTCGCTCTTTCGTTTTTAGGTGCCAAGAACAAAACCTGAGCGTTAGTACTCGTTTTAAACGCCAGTGTGACAGCACAAGCGATTATAGCGTCACCCTGTGACGTCAGAGCGGGACAAACACTAACTTCTGACAGGAACAGTGAATCTCCAGGACCAACTAACAAACCAGCACCACAAATCAATGTGTACATCACATACAGCTGAATAAAACGATGTTTAATGTGTTCCGGAGTGGACTTTCCCTATAAACGTGTCCTGAACACAGTGACTTTCCTCCTACTGCCCTTGCTCATTTGTGTGGCGGATTAAAAGGGGAAAAGGGTTAGGATTTTTTTTCTCTGGTTGATGTTGTTTCAATCGTATTTTTTTTTTTTTCTCCCCCCCCCCCCCTTCCTTTTTTTTTCCTTTTGCTCCCTAAGACGTTAAAAGAGTTCGGATAATTAGTTGAGACGTCAAAGCAGCGCGGAAGGAGGGATTTTCACGAATGCGGGTGGGAAAGAAAATAATGACTTCTCACTACTGCAGTCTGAACAACGTCTCGAAAAAAAAAAGCAGAAGCAGCTAGTCTTTTCAAATGTTTGCACTGAAACGGTTGTATGTTAAGAGACCAAATATGTAGGTATTACGGGCTGGTAGCAGGCAAGGTGCTCCGCCCGAATATAATGCTGGCTTTGCTCGCTAAGTGCAAACATGTTCATGACTTACAATTTTTGAATCTCGAAAGCGGACAAGTCGTTAAGCAGCGTACGAGTGAAACATGTGTAATCTGTAGGGGAATGTGTAGAAATAAACAAGCTCTAGAAGATAAAGCAAGCGATGGAGCCAAGCTGTAGTCGCATCCTGAATAGCTCCGGAATCCCCACATAAGTGCACTAGTGTAGGATGTGTGATAATGGATTCTACGCCCTACATAGTGGACCATAAGTCCACCAGGAAGGCGTTTGGAATGCAGCCCATGGTTGAGTTAGCCTGATTAGCCGGGTGAGCTAACGCTACCTGAGTGCTCCTGGCTGCAGCTGCTGCTCCTGCATCTCCTCCTCCGCCGAGGCTCTTCGACAAACTCTGCTCTTTATTCCCAACTCCGGCCTGTTTGCTCTTCTTCCTAGCCATCTCGATCAATTCCCACTCGCACGTACTTGCGCTGATTTGCGAGCTCGACGGAAAAGCGGTTTCGGTTTGTTTTGTTTTTAATATATATATTTATATATAAAAATTGTTGTTCTTTTCCAAGCGCCGCAAATGTTCTTGCTTATCTTCTTCTCAAGGCAAAAGACAACAGTCAATATGGCGGACTGGGCTGGCATGATGGCACGTTTGCGCGGGGTTAGAGGTCACACGCACAGTGAGGGCGAAATGGCTTCAGCAGGCTTGAAAACATGCACTGGCCGCCATATCGACTGTGGGCAAAGTGTACAGGTAACACAGGCTGAGACCACGGACCTCACCAATGTACTTTTTTATTTACATTTTTGTGTTGATTTGTTGCTTGGGGAAACATTACATTTAATCCAGTCTATAAGACATGATATGTCATACATTTTTTCTTCTATTTTAAATCATTTTGGACAGAAAATGAAATGGATGTTGCATGTAATTCCAACATATATAAATTACCATTACACATGCATAGTACATTTCAGAGACCTTTTTACTTTTCAGTGACAAATATTAAAAAGCATTGTAACACAGTGAGGTTGAATGCTCAAATCCGATTGGTCAGGAGGTGTGCAGCACGGCTCGGAAAGTAGTTCTGGCTGTAAACTGAACAATGGCTCAATAATAATGCGCTCATTCTAATATGTGGGGACTTGTTCGGTTGATGCATCATATAATCTAAGACACATTAATAATAAACAGATTTATTTATTTATTTATTTATTTAAATGTGTTGGTTAACAGCTGGAAAATGTATAATTGTTGGTGTGATGATGTTTTTGTGAAGTTCATCAGCACAGGAGTTTATGCTTTCTGGTTTCTTGGTAAAATGACAAGCTAAGATTTTTTTGAGAGAGAGAGAGAGAGATTGAGAGAGAGAGAGAGAGAGAAAAAAGTGAGACTGGTGAGGGAATGACTGTTTATCGCAGCTATAATATAAATAAGAACAGGAACTAACTTGTTTCTTGAACGTTCCACAACATTATATTGAACTATAAACCGTTAAAATGTGCAACAATTCTTATATTAATAAACATGGTAATTTTTGGCAAATCACTGTGATATAAATGGGATAACACACAACAGACGGTGCTGTTATATAAAATTAATCACACACCCCATTATTATTATTATCTTTAGGGGGTAGAGGGTAAAATATTTACCTCAAGCATAGTTTTCATATACTGTAGGCATATGCATAATTCGGTGCAAAAGTTTGCCTACCCTTAGTACAAAACAGAAATTTAGTGCAACATTTAACGTTAGGTTTAATTTATTAACAAATATTCATTTATCATCAAAACAAAAAGTAAAAAATGTTAACATGTTTAATTAACCCTTTACTGCATGGTGTTGCCATATGGCAACACTTAATTGTTCCCCAATTTTTTGATAGGCAATAATACAAAACTACTCTCTTCCTGTGTAACTGGAAAAAGGAGTCTTTTAGCCTTGACATAACAAAAAATGGCATGTTACCAGGAAGTTATTTTTCTGTAATCACACTGTATGGTGAACGTCACCATCAGAGGGCTCTCAAAATGTGATTAACTTTTCAATAATTAGGCAAAATTACTTAAAGGATTTTATTTTTATTTTTTAAACATTTTGCAATTGCACCTCATTTTCTAAACTTGTTTGGATCAAATTTTTTTTATGTATTTTGAGTGAGTAAATCCATCCACATACTTTTTGCAACTGTAATTCCTTTCTAGAAGTTATAACAATTACATGTTTACTATGTGGAAATAAACTTTGCAACCCGTAGTGTGTAAAATGCAGTAAACTGGAATTGTAATTTCATATATATTTTGTGGGTAGTTTTGTATTTTGTCTTTTTTTTTAAACTATTTGATACTTTCCACCACTGCACATTGCACACAACTACCTTCCCTGAAAAAAAAAAGAATAATAAATGTTTAATATTTTTATTACTTGAACTAATTCATGTAATAAGTCCATATGTGTGTATGTGTATATACAATTTATTTATTTAAATGTGATAATTCAGGCAGTAGAGGGTTAAAAAAATCTATTTCCGGATGTGATATAAATATTGTCTAATAACTTTAACCTTCAACCACACTTCTATCCTCTAAACAATAACAGTTGTTTATTTCACTCAAAACATTGAAAATTAAAATCTTAATTCAACAGGTTATTGTTGATTATATTCTATTTTTACATTAAAAAAACACATTCAATGTATGAACATGTGAAGAACACAAGTGTTCTTTGGATGGTTAATGGTTTTAGCTGGAAGTTTTTTGTGAATGGGAAATCCTCATAAGGGTTCTCCAGAGGGACAAATAAAGAACTCTCAGGGCTGATATCCCATTCTCGAATACTGCAATTTTAACCACTAATATTGCTTTCTGTTAAAATGATGAAAGACAACGTATCCATAGTCGCACATTACGATAACTGAGGAGCATGTGGGAGTTTTCTCAAGGACAAAATGTCATCTGACAGTGTTGTGTTTTGCTCTGTGTATGGTGTGAACATGTATTAAAGATGCATTGTGTACACACTCAGTGAACCAAAAGCCATTTCCAATCACACGCACACTGTTCAGTCACCACTGGAGAAGCTCTTTACTGTAGTCTTTGAGTGATTTTCAACCTAATCCTTCTCTACCATTTTTTTAGATAAGATAAACAGCAATAAGGTCAGGCTTCAAAGTATGCTTTTTTTTTATTTCAGAGTTGCGATACAGAAATGTAAAGGGTTGAAAATTTTTATTACATTAGTAGTCATTACATTAGTAATTTCATGTAGGAAAAATCGTTCAAGGGATAAAAAATAATAATAATACCATTGCAAAATGCTAATACTTTTATTTCAAATAATAAAATATGATTTATAATCTGATGCTCCCTCCCTCACGCAGTGAACTGTGATTAATAAATGCACTTTTCAAAGAAAAGGTGGAGGAGGTAAAAAAAAATAAAAAATTATGTGAACGATGACAGAAGGCAGAAATGAAATTTAGAACATGACATATTAAGGACATAGTTATTATTGACATAAATGTCTATAAAACTTCATATTGTAATGATGCGTAAATACCACTCAGTTTTCAGTAGCACCAAGGTGTGGAAAGGTTTCAGTTCAGATCCGCTGTCCTGGTGTGTTGAGTCATTTTATGTCATGTTTCATTCACTTCCTTTACCGTGTCCTCGGCAGAGCACAGCGGAGGAGGACACGTGGTTATAATAATATAGGATACTTCTGAACAAAACGCTCAAAAGCATCGTAAATGGCCTGTCTGCAGATTTGAGTCAGACAACAGAAAAAAAAAAAACATTAGTACATTTTACAATCATTGTTGTCTGTTGCTAGTGGACCACTATAGGAGCAATCCTATAACTAAATACTGAACCACATAAAAATAGATAACGTTCGTCACAGCAATGTTTGATGTTGGCTTGAGAAAGACAGTCTTAAAGTTTAAAATAGTTAAGAAAGAAAGTCAGACAGATAGATATGGTGGAGAAACTTGTAGAGTTGCTTAGATAGATAGCCGATACTTGTAGAGTTGATTAAACAGATACATAGGGAGCCAATACTTGTAGAGTTGATTAGATAGTTTAACATAAAAATATGCAAAGCCAACATAAAAATATAACAAAATTGAATACTGATTGGTCAGATTAAGTTTATATTCGTCTTAAGGTCAATAGAAGAAAAGAAAAAAAAAAAAAAAACAGAGGCTGTTGAGGGAACTAACTTGCCTCATACATACGTACAGTCGGTCACTGATATATAAAAAAATTTATTTTATTGGCAAATTGCTGTGGTACAAGAGGAAAAAAATGCTTCAGAGACTATTGTGTACTGTTGTGAGGTGTGTGTGTTGATTCGTGCCCACCTGAACACTGCCTGTTTAAACAGATAGGCAGTAATATGGCCCCCGTTGAGGTAGCGAACCTCGCAGCCAGGCCAGACCTCCATCAGGCTGCGCACACCTGAGCGAGGCACATAGGCGTCCTCTTTAGCTTGGACAATGATGATCAGATTTGGATCCACCGGCACTGTGGAGAAAACACAGAGGGGTACAGGGGCAAACAGAAGGTCAGACTGAACATCAGAGATGAAGATAACAGATAAGATGGAAAAAGTGCTAGCATGGAAGCTAGAAGGAGCAAGATAGGAGATTAGATGGCTAAAGAAGCAGATAGGAAGTGAGAAAGGGGCCAAATATAAGCTAAAAGGTCAAACTGTAAAACACCAGCTAAATGGTGAGAAAGAGAGTGAAAAGGGTGGTAAAAGGTCAGAGTGGAGTAGAGGGGGTGGATAAAAGATCATACATCGGGTAGAGAGATAAACAGGGGGGCAGAAGAGGGTAAAGTAGCAGATAGAAAGGAGTAAAGGTGCTACAATTAGGTAAAGGTGCTAAAAAGGTACTACAATTAGGTGGACCAAAAAGGTGCAGACAGAACATTAGAGGGGCTATAGAGGCAGTAGGATAGTCAGAAAGTGGGACATGGGCAGAAAGAAGATCAGAAGAGGTAAAAGGGACAGAGAGAATTTCAATAAGACAGGCAGACAGCACATCTGTCTGACACAAGGGGTTATAGAGAGGTAAAGGGGCAGACCGAAGCTCGGACAGTGTGTCAAACAGACAGAGGGGTAAAGGGGCAGATAGAAAGTCTGAGGCATAGAGGGGCAGACAGAACGTCAGATGGGGGTATGGGGCAGACAGAATATCTGACAGAGGGTAAATGGGCAGGGGGTTGGACAGTGTGTCATGGAGTAGAAGGTGTGACTGAAGGTCAAACAGAGTCAAGGCAGATAGAGTTACACCGAGGAGTAAAGAGGCAAACAGACAGTCAGAGGACTAGAGGGGAGGATATAAGGGTACATATGAAGTGTCAGAGGGGTAGCGGGTCATTATAGAGGGGTAAAAGAGAACATAAAAGAAGATTGGACATGGAGGTAGAGGGATGGATGGATGGTCATACAGAGGGGTTGAGGGGAAGCGGGGTTGGATAGTGAGACAGTATAAAAACTGACAGACAGAGGGCCACACCGAGTAAAAAATGACAGAGGAATATCAAACATGAGACAAACAGGTCAGATATAGTGTTAGTGTTAGACAAGTTAACCAAGATATCTCATCCAACGTTAAAACAAACATCTTTTTAAAGCTCTGGGTCACTAGACCTACACAGAGACATTCCTGATAACAACAAAGCCTCTTCTTCTCCTTTGAATCCTCTCCTCACCTGAAAAGTTGGCGATGTGTGTGCACTCGTCCATCACACCCTTCATGAAGCAGAGTGACTCCCGCTGCAGAGAGCGACGCTGGCCTGCGCTGTGGCTTGCTCGCTTGCTGTGAAGTGTGTCGATGTGTGTCTGACCGCCACCCACAGAAGATGACAGCATGCGCTCCAACCCGTCCACAGCGTCCCTCTGCTGCAGTAGCAGCTCTGAAGACAGGGACACGTTCGAGAGTTTGTCAAAGCTGCCTGGGGCGTCCCGCACAAAGTCCCGGCCCATCCGGAAAGAGTCCGTCTAGACGCGAGAATCAGAAAACGCACATTTCAATCAAGAATGCTGAAGAGACAGGATGGATCTATGATCTAATCTGGTTGTAGTCTTACCCCGCAGTACTCCAGCATATGAATGATCTCGTCCTCATAGACGGTGTGCGTGGCGTACTGCTTCTCCAGTTCCCTCCAGTTCACAGCTCGACTTAACACTCCCTGTGGAAGGGCAGAGCGAGAAATGATTCTCACAAACAAGGAAATTCACATTGACCACTAAACTGCTCCCTATAGGTCTACTGCGGCGTGACCTAAACACACAGCAAGAATACTTAATATAAAACAGAGAAAGGAAGCGTGATTGATATCTTACAGTGGTAAAAACATTTGAAGCAGTAGTCCAAGAAAGACAAGGGATCAGAGGAATCGGCTTGGGCCAGTTGGTTACAGCTAAAGATGCCATCTGTGTGGAAAAAACAGTAATAACAAAAAACAGCAACGAGAATATGAGTGAACATGCCCATTAATGCAATCATTTCAGCAGTTGCCCAAGGGGATTATTTGAACAATAAAATCGGATTATTTTTACCTAATTTGGTTCCCCCTCAATACTTTTGTCTATAGAATGTACTTTGAGAATCCATAAATAGTCATGTGAAAAAATAAGTACACCCATGGAAATTGTTGGCTTTTTTGATGCATTTGGTCAAGCAAACATTTGATCATCTTTGAAACAGTGCCAATTAATAAAGTTGATATGCTTGAATAAAACCACAATTAAAAGTAGTTTTTCCAATCAACGGATGTAATATTCTTCTGTTGAAAAAATAAGTACAGCCTTGGCCTCAGAAGCTAGTGTTGCCCCCTTTAGCAGAAATAACTTCCTCTAGGTGTTTTGCATAAACCAGTCCAACAGTCTCTGACATTGGCTTGCTGGAGTTTTTGACCACTCTTACATGCAACATTCTTTCAGTTGTAAGATGTTTGGGGTTTTCTTGCATATACTGCCCATTTACAATCCCCCTATAACATTTCGATGGGATTCAAATCTGGGCTTTGACTAGACCATTCCATTACCTTCCATTTCTTCACTTTGAGCCATTGCTTGGTGGATTTGCTAGTGTGCTTAGGATCATTATTCCGTTGAAAGGTTCACTTTCGGTTCAACTTTATCTTCTAGCACTCTTTGCTATGAAGCCGAATTCATATTTGAATCAATGGATGCACGCTGTCCAGTCCCTGAGGCAGCGAAGCAACCCCAAACCATGACATTTCCACCACTGTGGTTCACAGTTGGTGTGAGGTGCTTCTCCTGAAAAGCTGTCTTTGGTCAGCACCAAACTTGTCTGCTGTTACAGTGGCTAAACAACTCTAACTTTGATTCATTTGTCCAGGACACATTATTCCAAAATGCCTGGTCTTTGCCTGAATGCTCATTGGCAAACTGTAGTCTTGCTTCAATGTTCTTTTTAGACAGCAAAGGCTTTCAAATAATTTGGAGATCTTTTTAAATCCCTTGCCAGACTCATTGGCATCCACAGTCTTTTTTTCCTGAAGGTCTTACAAAACTCTTTAGATCTTGGCATGATGACACCACACACCTCAAAAACAAAGGCAACTCCAGACATTAGATATGAGAGGGGTATAAATAAGACAGGTTCCAGCTCCCTAAACAGGTTCTAATCAGTGGCACCCAATCTTGAACACCTGATTGTAATTTTATGGATTTGAAGGTGTGATAAATGTAGGGGTGTATTTACTTTTTCCATGTGACTGATCTCTTTTTTGTTAATTTAATGTGAAAATTACTACAAAATGTCAGTTTTATGTGTCATTTGATACACTCTATTACCTTTATTAATAGGATCAAATGTTTGCTTGCAAAAAAAAAATGTTAAAAAAAAAAATTCCATGGGGTGTACTTATTTTTTCACATGACTATTTATAAATAAAATCTTTTCTCACATATTAAAAGCAAATGAAAAGCAATAAATGAAAGCAATAAATATAACTTGCTTTTAGACAAGTGCTCAGTGCACCGGTGTCAGTGGAATGGAATATTTAAGTGTGATTATTCACCCTTTTCTCTTTGGAGGTAAATGGAATCTGTACAGAAATGTATAGTTTTCAGAACATAGTATTTTCCAGTCCTTACAGGATGTCACAGAGTTTTTGTGATTGTTGTGGTAAAAATGCTTGATTTTGGTGCAGACTTTTTCTAAATTCGCAATTATTTTTTTACTACTTTTTAAACTACTTGAATAGCACGAAATTGTCTTTTGCAGTGATGTTTGTTAAAATGAGACCTTTAAATTGTAATCATGTTCGATGCACATGAACCAAATAGAGTTTTGGCTGAATACGCATTGCGATGACGTCACATGTCAAATCTTGGCCCAAATCTGCGGTAATTTCGAAAAACTGCAAGCTCCTCTGAATACTACGGCATTTGTTTGATTTTTCTTTTATTTCTGCTATCCTGGAGGGACTGGTTGTAGAAAATGTCCAAATGTCAATGGCAATGGTTTTCTAGGCCACCCCACATGTATTATAAAAGAAACATTTAATTGACAATATTTTAATATACTGCAGAACCAATATATCAGTAAGCACCAGCATAGTATCTGACTGGATGAGGAACCTACATGGCCTCCCATGGAGATGCCGGTCATGCCCAGCGGCCAGAAGCCCTCTCTCTCCAACCAGTGCAGGAGAGCAGCCGACTCCAATATGAGCGCTCCACCCATCACAAACAGGTCAGATACGTTCTTCAAACTTGACCGCCTTCACACACACACACACACACACACACACACACACACACACACACACACACACACACACACACACACACACAGAGTGTGATGAAGAATGCTTTGTTTTAAAAGTTGTTCAGGTAAAAATCCTGTTAAAATGACTTTTTTTTTTAAATTGTGGCAGCATGCAGATGAGTGCAAAGTTTGCACACCCCTATTTTTAAAAAAGCCACTTTAAACTTTAAGTTTGCCAGCCACATTAAAAATAGCAAAATGATATCATTAATTTTTTTTTTATTTAAGATTTGGAATGTTTGAATCAATCATACAATCAAGTGTGTTATTGAAGGTAAATGCTGCCTTAATCGCTGTAATATTTAGCCTGTTTTCATGTGAATAAATAAATAAATAAAACAAACATTAAATGAACACAAATTTCTGCTTTGATTTTGTACATTTCTCACAGTAACCAAAAGAGGTCGCAAACTTTAGCCATACAGTAACAGTACGTAATAGCTAACGGTACAGTTCAAACACTCGTCTTTATCCTCTATATGGACATTTACTGCTTTTCATCAATGACAACACACTATTTTGGACTCGTATTTGTGAAAAATGATGGAATCTGCATTTGACGATAATTGAAATAGGAACAGTGTGACGCAGCGGAGACCTTTTAAAGGCTGCAGAGTCGCTTTATAGCCACAAGGCGCTTTGCTATACTGTAGGTGCTCGGGTACAATCACTCTGGTAGACCCCAAACCATGATTACATACATAGGTGTGACGTTTACACCTGATTTTATTGGCACTGCGTGTTGTGATTTTGAAACGTTTCAACACTCACTTCTGGTCTTTAGGTTTTCGGTATCCATGTGCAATTCAGAGTCAAGGAAGCTTGAGCACTGAAAAATGATTCAGATCTTCAGAACACACACTGTACTGTATGATTTAAAGGATATAATACGGGTTTTCCAGCAGCAGGGAGGCCATTCCTGCCTCTTTGATCATGGGTCTGGCCATGAGTGTCCTCCTCCTCCAGAAAAACTACACACACACACACACACACAGAGAAATGTTTTTGACCCCAACAGCCCAAACGTGTTTTTAAATGTTTTCCATGTCCTTTATTAATAGTCTTCTAATACTCCAAAAACAAAATAAAAACATCCTTAAGGATTTTCAATCAAACTTTAATGTGTACGTTTTTATATTTTATTTGTCAGATATTCAATTTCAGGTGATTTTTTTTCCAAAACAATATTTCATACAATTCCTTCTATTTTACTTGTTTTTTCAACTTTCATTTGATTTATTGTTTTAATTTTTTTTATATTCAATAAAAATGCCATTTTTTTGTTTTCATTTCTTCCCCCAAACACTGCTTCATATGATTCCTTCCATTTTAATTGCTTTTCAGACTTATTATTTTCTTCCAAACAATTTTATAGGAATGTTTCAGGGTTGGGTTTTCATTCAAACTATCATTTTAACTAACTGATGTGAATTAAACCACCTTTGCCTCAACGGCAGCAAGACAAATGAGATGTTGGTTGACCTCCAAATTAGGCCACCCCAGACTACACTGGTGAACATCCAGAGTATTGACATCGAGAGGGTGGAGACATACAATTCCTGGGTGTTCAACTCAACAATATACTGGACTGGTCCTTAAACACAGATGTCCTGTATAAAAAGGGCCAAAGTCATCTCCACCTGCTGAGGAGACTGAGGTCTTTTTGTGTGTGCAGGACACTGATATGACACTGTGATTGCATCAGCTATCTTCTATTCAGTAGTCTGCTGGGGAGTCCGGAGCACAGAGAGACAGGAAACGTCTTAAACTGGTTAAGAGTACCTCTGTCCTGGTCTGCCCTCTGGACAGCATAGAGGTGGTGGGGGAGAGGAGGATGTTAGCAGAGCTGGTGTCAATCATGGGAACATCCTCTCACCCCCTGTATGAGACATTTGGGTCCCTGAGCAGCTCCTTCAGGAGCAGACTGCTGCACCCTCAGTGTAAGAGGGAGCGCTATCGCAGGTCCTTTGTCCCTACAGCAGTCAGACTCTTTAATGCAAAAACAACATGATGTGGCACTGCTGGCTGTTTTGAATCATCAGCCAACAGGTTCACAATATTCTGCAATTTAAGCATTTATTCACTTATTACTATTTGTTGCTCAGGGCTTTACTGTGAACTGTGCAATATTCCATTTGTCACTTATGTCACTCTGTATATGAACGAGGTGTTATTCATCTGTATATATATTCATGTTCTTATTCATCTGTACATACATTGAGGTTCATATAATATACATATTACCATTTTTTATTATTATTATTACTACTACTACTCTTATTATTTTTCTATTCCTGTTATTTTTACATTTTTCTACTCTATTCCTATTTAATGTGTATTCTTTCTTATCTGTTGTGTGTAATTGTGCTGCTGTACTGAAGGAATTCTTGGGATCAATAAAGTTTATCTTATCTCATCCTATTCCTTCCGTTTTATTTTCTTGTTCCAAACTATTTTAGATAGTTTTTTTATTTTAATTATTTAAATTTTCCCCCACTATACAGTATATGATTTTATTTATATTTACTCTCATTATTATTTTTCTCATGTTGTTTTACTTTAATTACTTATATTAATATGATTATTATTACCATTATTCTTATTGCTGGTTATTTGATGTCCCTATTTGATTCTTATGTTTTATTGCTTTTTAAGCACTTTGGACTGCATTTTATTTATTGATAATAATGATGATGATAGGAGTAAGCAGTAGAAGATGGATGGATGGATGATCATTTTTACTACTGCCTCTGTGTTTGTACTCTGTTAAATGAGTAAATGAAATGATCACAGCTCCATTGCTATACATACAAAACGTTTACTTACATGGTCTCCTGTTCCTGCCAGATGGACACACACCGGTCTGTGCTGCTTCCATTTTTTAGGAACTATAAATTGAAAGCTATAAGGAAATTAGTTTGTAGGCTAATGGTGCCTTTTAGCCTACTGATTAATGGCCTTAGAACAAAGTCTTTTTTTCAGGCTGCTTTGTGATTGCCGTTGCTACCTGGCTTTCACCGACTCCGCTGGCAAAATGCCCGGGACAACGTGTTCGAGCGGGGAAATGAAATGGCCGCTGTGAATCCTGCAGTCCGAGTGATCCTCCACCTGAAAACAGCAATGTTTCGTTTGTGTCAGGAACAGTTTCATAAAAATGTTACACAAACACACACTCACATTGTTATAGATCTGCCATGACGTGTTTGATGGATATGACTTCCTGTAGATTTTTGACTCGGACCTACATCCAGCTGTTCAGTGCACTGTATATATACCACTAAACCACATTAGCTGAGATGTCATGTGGCGGCCATATTGGATAACAACAATTAATGTCATCATATCAATGTTTGAAGCGTGTATTATGATTTGGGTGTATATTACTGGAGACATTTTGGCAGAGACAGACTTACATTACTCAATATCTACATTAGTCTCGTAGCCCAGTGCAGAATTAAAGAGACAAGAAATTAAAGAAACTGTAACTTAGCAAATTATTCCTTTAGGAAGAAACATACCTTGTCAATAAAAACTGGATAATCCCGTGGTACAAGGTTCTTACATTTTTCTCGATCGCCGATGATTTTCCTAAACTCGAATATTCTGTGAAGAAAAAAAAAAGAACCAAGGTCAAAATGTAGTAGTAATAATAATAATAATAATAATAATAATAATAATAATAATATTCCCCCATGTTTGTTCCTTAACAGTAGAACAAAAATAAATTAGAATACCATGCTAGCTTGTTACAGAATTTGATCATGTTCCTTCTTTTTTTCCCCCCGTCTAATATTCAATACTGGATTTTTACCGGTTCCATCTCAACTAATAATAAATAGTTCACAGGTTTATTAAAATAAACAGAGTTTTACAAAAAAGTGTTGATATTTAACGATTTGTTCTGGGGAAGATGATGTTTGTTTCCAGTGTCAGCACTTTATAAGTCGATATGTTTTCCATCGGTTTGAGTTTCGCTGTAACTTAATAAGATGCTGAACAACCGTTTATAGCTGCTATTATATAAGTGACATGAACTAACTTGCTTCACCGGCATTCCACAACATTTAATAAATGGATAAAAAGTATGACATACAGTGGTGTTTGAAAGTTTGTGAACCCTTTAAAATGTTCTATATATCTGCAGAAATATGACCTAAATCATCATCAGATTTTCACACGAGTCCTTAAAGTAGACAAAGAGAACCCAATTAAACAAATGAGACAAAAATATTATCCTTGGTCATTTATTTATTAAGGCACATGTCCCAATATTACATAACTGTGAGAGGCAAAAGTATGTAAATCTCTAGGCTTAGCAGTTACTTTGAAGGTGAAATTAAAATCAGGTGTTTTCAATTAATGAGACAATCAGGTGTGAGTGAGCACCCTCTTTTATTTAAAGAACAAGAATCTATCAAAGTCTGATCTTGTTTGTGGAAGTGCTTCAGGTTACAAACCCATATTTAAAGAGTTTGGACTCCCATAATCCATAAACAGACAGATTGTGTACAAATGGAGGAAATTCAAGACCATTGTTACCCTCCCCAAGAGTGATTGACCAACAAAGATCACTCTATGAGCAAGACGTGTAATAGTCCACGAGGTCACAAAGGAACCCAGGGTAACTTCTAAGCAACTAAGAGCCTGTCTCACATTGACTAAGGTTAATGTTCATGAGTCCACCATCAGGAGAACACTGAACAGCAATGGTGTTCATGGCAGGGCTGCAAAGAGAAAGCCACTGCTCTCCAAAAAGAACATTGTTGCTTGACTGCAGTTTGCTAAAGATCCTGTGGACAAGCCAGACGGCTATTGGAAAACTGTTTTCTGGACAAATGAGACCAAAATAGAACATTTTGGTTTAAATGAGAAATGTTATGTTTGCAGAAAGGAAAACACTGTGTTCCACCATAAAAAGTTTACCCAGTCTATGAAACATGGTGGTGGTAGTATCAAGGTTTGGGCTTGTTTTGCTGCATCTGAGCCAAGATGACTTGCCATCATTGATGAAACAATGAATTCTGAATTATAGCAGTTGTAAAGGAAAATGTGAGGACATCTATCCATGGACTGAATCTCACGAGAAAGTGTCATGCAGCAAGACAATTATCCTAAGCACACAAGTAGTTCTACCAAATAATCGTGAAAGAAGATAAGTTAATGTTTTGTAATGGCCAAGTCCTGACCTTAATCCAATAGAAATGTTGTGGAAGGACCTGAAGCAAACAGTTAATTTGAGGAAACCCACCAACATCCAAGAGATGAAGTTGTTCTGTACTGAGGAAGGGGCTAAAATTCCTCCAAGTCGATGTGCCGTAGTTACCGTAAACCAGTGGTGTCAAACTCATTTTAGTTCAGGGGCCACATACAGCCTAATTAGATGTCAAGTGGGCCGGGCCAGTAAAATCATAGTATAATCACCTATAAATGACAAGAAGTCCATGTTTTTACCTTTGTTTTCATGCAAAGACATTTATATTTAATGAAATATCCTTTTATAAAATATACCATGAACAACCTCAGATTTCTTAAGACAAACATGTGCAATTTGCTTCTGATTATCATTCACATATATGTGCATTACAACTGCTCACAGTGTTTGTACAAATGCAAAAAAAAAACATCACAGGTATTTGGAACTGAAAAATATGTCACTTTAAAATCTATGGCATTGCATGAACAATAGGATTCCACCAAACCAAACTCTTTTGTACTGAAGCTGTTGACTAACATTAAATTGCACTTTTTTTAAAACTATTACCCATTCATCTCTGTGAATAAATAGGAAGCGGTCCATTTTTTTCATGGAAAACTCTACACTCTGTATTCACTTTTATACTTTTTGGCAGACATTTTGGCTAATGAGCGTGTGGGGAGAAGTAGAAAATAGAGTAGACTACTCCGTGATAACAAACAGCAGACGTCGCATTGCTGCCATCTGCTGTTCAGTCCCAGAGATGTGCCGCGTCTTTTAGAAATAGCATTTTATAAAAAATGACAAATTCGTGTCCTTTATTGCATTGTTTTTTTTTTCACTTTCAAAATTCGTCCTGCGGGCCGGATTGAACCCTCTAGCAGGCCGGTTTTGGCCCGCAGGCCGTACGTTTGACACCCATGCCGTAAACGTTTATTTGCAGTTATTGCTGCACAAGAGGGTCACAGCAGATACTGAGAGCAACGGTTCACATACTTTTGCCACTCACAGATATGTAATATTGGATCATTTCCCTCAGTAAGTAAATGGCCAAGTATAATATTTTTGTCTCATTTGTTTAGTTGGGTTCTCTTTATCTACTTTTAGGACTAGTGTGCAAATCTGATCATGTTTTAGGTTATACTTACACAAAAATAAAGAAAATTCTAAAGGGTTCACAAACTTTCAAGCACCGCTCTTTGTTGTTTGCGGTTTTCTTTAAATAATCATCTTTGGTGTGGAAACTCTGCTTCGTTGTATTATTGTCCTCTAACAGCACACCCACAAGTGTTTTGTCCCTTAAACAAAAGATCCTAACGTTGACTCTCTAACCCTGATGTTTAACCCTAACCTCCCCCGCTTCAATTTTTATGATGATATTTTTAAGCACCACACCGTTTCAGGTCCTCCGGCTTTCCCCATCCTCGGATGAAGAGTTTGGTGAGGAGGAGCCTTCGGTAGAGCACATCAAGCCGGCTCATCCCCATCAGCAAGGACCAGGCATCTAAATAAATCAAAAATACATCAGATTGCTCGTTTAGATGATGAGGAAGGCTGGAAAAATAATAATAAATGAATCCTGTCAAAACTGAGAAAATAGAAATCACATCCAATATCATTCCCATCAGGAGTTCTCGTCATGGGATAAAAGCTGATCAGGATAACTGTGTACTGGATTAAGGGGACAACCAAAGCATGTCAGGGAAATAAATAAATGCCCCCTACATCATAACAGAGACACTTTTTCCTTTCATTTGTCTCTATGGAGTGCACTGTATGTGTATGTGTTAGGATTCAGGACATTTAGAACGAAACTGCTACAATCTAAAAAAAAAAAAAAGTCACTTTACACCGGTCCTTCAACTGTCACTGTCAGGTGAGCTGTACTTTCATTTCCGTGAACTTGATACACGAATACTAGAAATTAATACGTAAATAAAATAATAATCGCCATAAAAACAAGTGAATATTAGCAGATACCTCTAACAAAAGTGGAGAATTTAGAAGTAACGTCTACTTCTCATCGCAAAGGGCGAATTCCAGGTAAAAGTGCGCTGCCATGGCTGTGCTCATTGTAGTACCGATGTTGCGTCAGATTGCGCTTTTCGTGCACATCCTGCAACCTAAAGACCCCCTTTGGTTAGCTATAAACTCCGCCTGCTTGAAATTTGAAACGTTAATCACGCTAGCACAAGGCAACGTCTAAACGATAATAAGAAATACGTTTCTAGATAATGCTATTTCTCATATTTTCAGCTGGCTTGAACTGAGTGAAGCTATAACTTGTTGCAAGGATAAGCTAAATACTTTTTATTATTGTTGTTGTTTGAATTTTTTTTCCGTTTTAGATATAGCTGTTAGCTAACAAGTTAGCCAATTTCTTAAACGTGCTATTTTACGTAGTTCATTCTTAATTCAACGTGTTTTAATTGTCTTACGTTCATTGCAACTATTTTTTTAAGTAAACATTTGAGTCAGGCACCTAAACTATCTGCCCTAATACAAATCATTCAATCAGATTACAACAGGAAATTATACGGATACGAAATGTGTTAGAGATAGAATATAACACTACACCGGAAGTCACGTTGAAAACTTACGTTAACCCCGCCTCTTCGATTGTTGGGTGTTGCTTTTTGCTTCCAACAGCAGGGGGCGATAGAGGTTTTGTTTGTTTTAACCGCAAACCCATCCATCCATCTTCTACCGCTTACTCCTTCTTCAGGGTCGCGGGGGAACCTGGAGCCTATCCCACAAACCCTGAATGTTTTAAACGTTTCAAATTTTTTATTTGGGTTTTTATTTTAACAACTGCATTCAGAGTTTAAAGTTAATGAAGATGAATAGAAAGACTGAAAACTGTGCACATCAATGTCAAAACTGTTTATTTTTGTTCAGTGTGCTTGGATTGTAGATGTTCCTAACCTCCCTTTTAAAGCTCTTAGTCAATGTACAATATTTATTATTTGTATATGGTTCCTGCGTATTTATATATATATATATATATATATATATATATATATATATATATATATATATATATATATATATATATATATATATATATATATATATATATATATATATATATATATATATATATATATATATATAGGATACAAGGAAGCAAAGACATTTCTCGTCTCAAAACTATATATTATGTACAGATGCGTCCAAAAAAATTTAATATCATGGAAAAGTTAATTTTTCTCCATAATTTTATTAAAAAAAAACTTTCATATATTCCAGATTCATTACACATAAACTGAAATATTTCAAGCCTTTTTTTTTTTGTTTTGTTTAAATCTTGATGATAACGGCTTACAGCTTCTGGAAATCAAAAATCTAGTATCTCAAAATATTAGAATAAAGGATTTATAATACAGAAATGTCACAGTGTCACATTCCTAGTGCCAAGCCACTCCTGAACTTCAGACATTGTCAGAATCATCTTACCTGGGCTAAGGAGAAGAAGAACTGAACCATTGCTCAGTGGTCCAAAGTCCTCTTTTCTGATGAAAGTAAATTTTGCATTTCATTTGGAAATCAGGGTCTCAGAGACTGGAGGAAGAGAGGAGAGACAGAGAATCCAAGCTGCTTGAAGTCCAGTGTGAGGTTTCCACAGTCAGTGATGATTTGGTGTGCCATGTCATCTGCTGCTGTTGGTCCACTGTGTTTTCTCAAGTCGAGAGTCAATACAGCATCTACCAGGAGATTTTAGAATACTGCTTCCATCTGTTGACTAGCTTTATGGAGATGCTGATTTCCTTTTCCAGCAGGACTTGGCACCTGCCCACAGTGCCAAAACTAGTAGTAACTGGTTTGCTGACCATGGTATTACTGTGCTTGATTGGCCAGCCAACTCACCTAACCTGAACCCCATAGAGAATCTCTGAGAGACACCAGACCCAACAATACAGACAAGCCGGTATCAAAGCAACCTGGGCTTCCAGAACACCTCAGCAGTGCCTCAGGCTGGTGTGGTGTAATAATTAAAATAGTAATAATAATAAAATCCAAAGCCATAATTATAAATGAGATAACATGGAAATCTATCAATGAGTAATGAATCTAAAACCGGGTGGGTGCTCAGAAAGGGGGGTGCTCGGAAGGGAAGAGATAGGAAGAAAAATTGTTTTCAAGGAATAAAACTCTTGTGTCTTATCAGTACGTTTAATTATTTCATTAATAGAACTTTTTTGTCGTTGAAGAAAATGATTAATTCCAATACGTGTCATTTTCACCCCTCTGTATGCATTCTTGAAGATTTTTTTGGTTCATGCATTGTAGAATGAAATATAAAAAAAAAATCAAAAAGGTGTGCGTTATAGCTGACACCTACATGAACACTGTACAGTTGGTCTTGTGACTGTAAGTCATTCCCTTCAAATGCTACAGAGCTTTAAATGATAGTATCGTTTGTGAATGTCACATGATAGGGGAGGCTTGGGGGGGCTTTAGTTATAAAAGGTTGATAACCTCTGATCTAGAATATATGAAAGTTCAATTATGGGAAAAAATGAACTTTTCCACAATATTACAATTTTTTGAGATGCACCTGTATGTGATCATATTGATTTCAATAAAATAAACTTTGTCAAAGGATCTTGATCATCTTAATCATTTAATAATTGAATTGAAATGACCACAGTAATGATGTCACAATGTCATGATGTCAGCGTGCTCTGAAACCCGAAGCGCGGCTTGAGGAGCAAGCACGCTTCCGGGTTTTTCAATGACAGTGACTTTGTTAGAAATCTGTTATGATTTCTATCCTGTCCTCCAGCCCTGTATTGTCATTGGTTGTTCCTTTGTGTGTCATCATTTTCTCAGCTGTTTTGTGTTCACCCTTAATTACGTTTTTTATTTAAACCCCTCGTGTGTCCATTGTTCGTCGCAAAGTTTTGAGTGTTATCAGTGTACCAAGCATTTGTACATTGTTCCTTGTGTTTTGTGTCATGTTTTTGATCTTGATTATAGCCTTCTTGAATTTGTATCTATCTAGTTCATGTTGTTTTTCAATTGCCTGATTACTACGCCTTTGACTTTTGATTTGGATTTGTCTGTCTGTCTCTTGTATAATTAAGCTCTGATCTGCACTTGCATCCGTCCTAACCTCCATTATGTCATTTACGTGACAAATGTCAGTCTTATTTAAAATATTTCTGTTTTTTCATAAGCTCTTGAATCAAATAGGTAGATTAGACACAATATGTATGTAAAGTTTATGATTAGAAGTTAGTATTCATGTTCTTTGTGTATTTAAACAACATTATGTTATTATAGCAAGTTGTTAAAGTACACAGTAAATGCTAACAGTACATACTGCTTCTAAACTACCTATTTCGTTATTTGACCTTAGTGCAGCTTTTGATTCTTTAGATCACACTATTCTCCTTGATAGATTAGAAAATGTTGTTGGCATTAAGGGAACAGTCCTCTCCTGGCTCAGGTCTTATTTGATCGATCGTTATCTGTTCGTAGATGTAAATGGAGACTTCTCCACGCATATCGAGGTTAAATTTGGTGTTCTACAAGGTTCTGTTTTAGGCCCACTGCTTTTTACTTTATATATGCTACCTCTAGTTCAAATTATTCGTAAACATGGAATTAGCTTCCACTGTTATGCTGATGATACACAGTTGTATGTTTCAGCAAAGCCAGAGGACGGACACCAGCTTAATAAAGTTGAGGAATGTATAAAGGACATTAGACATTGGATGCTAACTAACTTCCTTTTACTGAATTCTGATAAGACAGAAATACTATTATTAGGACCATGTGTAGCTAGAAGTAAATTTTCTGATCACAAAGTAACTCTGGATGGTCTTTCTGTTTCATCATGTGCAGCAGTAAAAGACCTCGGAGTAATTATTGACTTCTGTCTATCATTTGATGCTCATGTAGATAATATTACTAGGATAGCCTTCTTTCATCTCAGAAATATTTTTTCTTTTTTTTTATCATAGAATTTTTATTGGAAATTTGCATTTTTAACATCATAACACAGAACACCCCACCCAACAACCCCCACAAAACAACCCCAGCCAAAACCAAAAAAAAGGGGGGGGGGAGAGAAAATAAATAAATAAGTAAAATAAATAAATAATAAAAATTTAAAATAAATAAATAAATAAAATAAAGTAAAATAAAATAAAAAGTAATTAAAAATAATGAAAAATATTTTTTAAGAAAGGGGGTAAGATGGTTAGTGTTCACCGTCTACCTCTCCTCAATCTGCCTCCAGGGTGCGTAAATCATTGAAATAGGTAATAAATTGTTGCCATTTTCCCAAAAATGAGTCACCCCTACCTCTGATGTTGTACTTGATTTTTTCCAGCTTCAAAAAGAACATAAAATCTCTAAGCCAAACTGATATAGAGGGGGGTTGCAGAGAGGTCCAAGACAACAATATTCTTCGCCGAGCAAGCAACAATGCAAAGCCCACAACACTAGCTTTTGTTTATGGTTCAGAGGCTGACGCTGAGATGAGACACCAAAGATGGCGATTAAAGGACAAACATCCAATTTGATTTTAAGAATGTCGGACATAGTCCTGAAAAAAGAGTTCCAAAAGGTCTGTAGTTTGGGACAGAGTGCAAACATATGACTCAGGTTACACAGTGAAAGTTTGCATTTCTCACACATGTCAGGAACATTTGGATATATTTTAGACAATCTACTCCTAGAGAGGTAAGCTCTATGGACCACTTTAAATTGTATAAAACTAAGTCTAGCACAGGACGTGGTGGTCCGTATATTATCTAACGCTCTGCCCCAGTAATCATCCTCAAGCTCTAGGCCCAATTCCTCTTCCCAAGCACTTACAGTTTTGATATTGTAAAAATCATCCTGAGACCAGATCGTTGCATATATCTGTGAAATAATGCCCCTTTTATGAGGATTCAGCTTGAACACCTCTTCCCATGCAGACTTTGTAGGTAAGGAGGGAAAACCAACGAATAGGGAGGAGACACAGTGCCTAATTTGAAAGAAACAGAAAAGGTGAGACGGAAGCAGGCTGAATAACGAGGATAATTCAGAAAAGTTTGCAAACACATTATTAATGAAAAGATCCTCAAGGCATTTCAGACCCTTCTTTTCCCAAAGAGAGAATGTGGAATCCATAAAGTAGGGGGGAAAGAGATGGTTATTACATATAGGTAGCACGGAGGAGGCCGAGATAGATTTAAAATGACTACGAAACTGATAGAAAATCTTTAGAGAGGTACATACTACTGGATTATCTGTATATTGTGAAAGGGCTATGGGAAGGGAGGAGAACACCAGAGCAGGGAGGGAGTTGAAATGCAAGACTGTGCTTCTAAGAGGCACCATGGAAGAGAGGGGGCCTGCACCCACAGCACCAGTTTCTGAATATTAGCCGCCCAATAATAATATATGAAATTGGGCAATGCGAGGCCACAACTCAGTTGACTCCGCTGAAGTGAAAATTTTGAAACCCTGGGAGTTTTTCCTGCCCATATGAAAGACAAGATTAATTTGTCTATATTCTTAAAGAAAGATTTGGGTAAAAACAAAGGGTTGGACTGAAAGAGATAGAGGAATTTTGGGAGAATGTTCATTTTTAATGTGTTTATTCTGCCAAGAGGGGATAATGGCAGAGCTGCCCATCTTTAAAAGGCTGACTTCTTGTATGAGATTAAGGGTGTAAAATTCCCCGCCATTAATGCAGAATGGAAACGGGTGACATTAACTCTGAGATATTTGAATTTTGAATGTTCCAAACTAAAAGGTATTTCAGTCTGTTTTATCATTAGGCCAGATTGGTTTATAGGTAAACATTCACTCTTTGGTAGGTTCAGTTTATACCCCGAGAATTTCCCAAAGTCACGTAATACACGTATTATTTCTGGAATAGATGCAATTGGATCTGTAACATAAAGCAGTAAGTCGTCAGCGTACAGTGCTAGTTTATGCTCAATTCCATTGCGAACTACACCCTGAAATACAGGAAGAGTTTTAAACAGCATCGAGAGAGGCTCAATCGCTATGGCAAAAAGTAACAGAGACAGAGGACATCCCTGGCGCGTACCCCGATTACAAAGTAAAATAATCAGATTTAGCATTGTTGGTACATATGGAAGCTTGCGGTTCCACATATAACAAACGGATCCATGATACCAATCCCTCTCCAAAGCCGAACCTCCTTAGCACTATGAAAAGATACTCCCATTCGATCCTATCAAACGCTTTTTCTGCATCCAAAGAGATGACCACTTCAGAGGAGTCACTGTTCTGCTTTGAATACAAAATATTAAATAGAGTACGAATATTAGAAAAGGAATGCCATCCTTTTACAAATCCGGTTTGCTCCTCTGAAATAATGCTATGGACAATCCCCTCCAGACTACAGGCTAAAAAAAAAAGTTTGGCTAAAATCTTGACGTCAACATTGAGGAGGCTAATAGGTCTGTACGAATTACACAATGTTGGGTCCTTCCCATCTTTGAGCAATAGAGTTATAGTTGCTTTTCTTAGTGTTTGTGGCAATGTCCCTAGTTCTAAAGACTCCTTGAATACAGCCAGGAGTAATGGGCCCAACGCAACATGGAATTTCTTATAAAATTCGGAAGGAAACCCGTCCGGGCCAGGTGATTTCCTGGATTGTAATGAATTGATTGAGCGAACGATCTCATCTAAGGTAATGGGACTGTCAAGTTCAGATGACAATAGAGGGTCAACCCTGGGAAAATCAATATTTCTATTAAAAAAAAATGGTCCATGTTACCTGAATTGTCTGGAGGCCCAGCTGTGTATAAGGAAGAATAAAAACTTTTAAAAGTTGAATTAATTTCTGCAGGATCCAAGGTTAATACACCACTGGACTGCATAATCTGATAAATAGAACGTGAAGCAGCTCGGCTACGCAGTTGGTGAGCCAACAACCGACCGACCTTATTGCCATATTCGTAATAATTGCCACGCGTATGTAACAACAGCCTCTCTGCCTCACCTGTCGATAATAAATCAAACTCCGCCTGCAAATTAAGTATTTGTTTATGCAGCTCAGGGGTCGGGTTGAGAGCATATTGGTTGTCAATGGCCTGAATATTATCAGATAACTCTTTTTTCTTATTCTTGCGTTGCTTATTAGCATAAGCAGAATAAGAGATTATCTGTCTCCTTAAGAAAGCATTTAGAGTTTCCCAAAGTAAAGAGTAAGAGATTGAATCAGTTTGATTAGCAAGAGGAAAATCATCTATCGAAGTATAGATATACTTGCAGAACTCTGAATCAGATAAAAGTAAAGAATTAAGCCTCCATGGTGGGCGAAAGGCTCGATGTGAAGGTAGAACAATGTCAAGACTTAGAGGAGCGTGGTCTGAAATAATGATTGGTAGATATTCAGTTTATAGAAATTAGGGAATTAGAGAATCATTAGAAATTAGAGAATCATTAATAAAAAAGTAATCAATGCGAGAAAAAGATTTATGTACATGGGAAAAGAAAGATATTTCCTCACTGTAAGGGTTTAAATACCTCACGGGATCAATGTAACCATTCTGAACCATAAACTCAGAGAATACCTTAGTTCGCAGAAGGGAGCCTCTGCAACAGCGCTAGATTTGTCCAAGGCTGGGTCAATAACACAGTTCAAATCTCCCCCAAATATCAAGAGATGTGTGTTCAAAGCAGGAAGTTTTGACAACAAATTCTGAGCAAAAGTAGCATTATCAAAGTTTGGGGCATATACATTCACCAAAACTACTGGCGTCTGCGAAATTTTCCCTTCCACAATCAGATATCTACCATTTACATCAGAAAGGACATTATCAAACGAAAAGGGCACAGCCTTACTGATCAGGATAGAAACTCCCCTGGACCGGGAGTCAAAATTGGAGTGGAACATATGCAATGTCCACCGAGATTGGAGTCTGCGTTGATCCCTGAGATGGAGATGGGTTTCCTGAAGAAATGCAATATCAGGTTTTTGTAGTTTTAAATGTGTCAAAATCTTGGACCTCTTAACGGGACCGTTCAGACCCTTCACATTCCAACTTAGGAATCTGAACGAGTTTCGGGTATTTTCATTAATTGAGATTAATACAGAGTGGAGTAAAGAGAGGTTGATATGAATAGGGAAAAAAGAAAAAGAAAAAAAAGAAAAGAAGAAAAAAAAGGGGCAAAAAAGAAAGGAAAAAAAAAACAAAAAAACGGGACCCCCCCATAAACATATACATACATACATACAACAACACAACCCCCCTCCCCCCACCCACCCACACACACACAGCAAACCACCCCTCCCTCCCCCACCCTACTCTGATCAGTTAACTTCTCTCCATTCCCAAACAATGGAGGCAGAGCCCAAAAACACTGGAACATCCGGAACTTGTAACACCTACTGTATTCTTACTGTGTGAAGTCACCCCCAAGCATAAAGGGTGCCACAATCACCGCATATCACAGGCAACTGACAGATTTACACGGAAACTGATATAGTTGCCCATGCGCACAGTCCTACAGTCACATGATAGGCATTAATAAATCAGTTAACAGTCATGTAGACAGATTAAGATGGAGGATATCGTTCATTAAACCATCGTAGTGCTTTTTGGGGTCAGTCGAATTGCAGCGTCTCATCACCAAGGTCCACCCAAAGGCGAGCAGGGTATCTGAGAGAAGACCGCACATTTCTCTCACGCAGGCTGTTTCTCACCACAGAGAAGGCCGCCCTCCTCTTAGCGACACTGGAGCTGAAGTCAGGAAAGAGGAAAACCTTGCGGCTCTGAAAACCTCACAATCATGACTCTGGACCTCTGTTTCTCCCGCTGCTTCTCCGAGGGCATGGGGCCGATACGGTGAGCTCTATCCAGCAATGGAGCGGTCGGAAAGATATCCGATCCGAGGACATCCTGGAAAAACTTAGACATAAACGTGACCGGATCGCTCCCTTCTTCTTGCTCCGGAATACCGATGACCCGGAGATTGCAGCGCCGTGAATGGGACTCCAGGTCCTCCACTTTATCGGTGAGGTGTTTGTTAGCTGAAGCTAGCTGCAGCACAGTCTCTACCAGCATTACAATTCGGTCACTGTAATCATTCAGGTGCTGCTCAAGCTCGCCAATACGCCGTCCTTGTGACTCAATACCTGATTTAAAACTTTCGAAAGACGCGATAACTGGGGCCAGAGCCGAGTTAATAGCCGCTGTCACCTGCGCTGCGATGGTAGAAGTCAGCTCCGTGATTAAAGTTGCGCAGAGATTTTCTAAGTCCAGAGGGAGCTTGTTGCCATGACTCGCCGTACTCAGTGTAGATTTAAGTTTGCTTTGTCTTTCAGACGCCATAACTCCTTTCTGGTTATAATTGTAAACCAAGTACTCGAACACAAAGGCACTAAATGCCTCTGAAAAGACAGAAAAGGTTCAGGTTACCTGAAAAGCAGAACTAAAAGAGGAAATACTCGGGAGCTCTCTTCACGCGTGCCTTCTCCCTCACATGCTCAACCGGAACCCTCAGAAATATTTCTAAGATAAGAAATATAATGTCACTACATGATGCATAAATATTAGTTCATGCTTTTGTCAACTCTAGATTAGATTACTGTAATGCCTTACTGTCTGGATGTTTCAGTAGGAGCATAAAAAAACTCCAGTTAGTCCAGAATGCAGATGCTAGAGTCTTAATTAGAACCAGAGGATACGACCACATCACCCCAATCTTATCAACACTGCATTGACTCCCAGTGAAATCTTGCATTGATTATAAAATATTATTATTAACCTATAAAGCACTAAATGGTCTTGTGCCACAATATCTAAGCGACCTTTTGGTTTTATATGATCATCCACGCCTACTTAGATCAAAAGATACAGGCTATTTGACGGTACCTCGAATAGCGAAGGCTACAGCAGGGAGAAGACCCTTCACTTATAGAGCCCCACAGTTATGGAACAGTCTTCCTATTAGTGTCCGGGACTCAGACACAGTCTCTGGGTTTAAGTCTAGGCTTAAAACGTATTTGTTTACTCAAGCCTACCATGACTAGACTTTCTGTAACGCTAAGCACAGTCCTAACAATCTTTTCTCTCCCTCTCTCCTTTTGTCGAGTCACACACGATTTTATGGAGACACTAGAGATCCTGATCCTCTCTGCTCTCCAGACCTGCCTGATCCGTTTCCGATGTCCTACCTCTGGATGGAGCTCTCATCTACTCCAATTCCAGATTGCTGGGACTACAGCTGCTTCTAAGGCCAAACAGACTTCATATAAATCCATAATGAACTTTTTCACACTATCTGTTGTTACCCAGATGAGGATGGGTTCCCTTCTGAGTCTGGTTCCTCTCAAGGTTTCTTCCTCTTAACATCTTAGGGAGTTTTTCCTTGCCACCGTCGCCACCGGCTTGCTCAATTGGAATACATTCGCACTTTTAAAAATCTGTATACTGTGTTTATATGTTTCTGTAAAGCTGCTTTGAGACAATGTCTATTGTAAAAAAGCGCTATACAAATAAAATTGAATTGAATTGAATATTTAATGACCCATATGTGCATCATCCCCAAACTGTTGCCACAAAGTTGGAAGCACAGAACTGTATAGAATGTCTTTGTATGCTGTAGTGTTACAATTTTCTTTCACTGGAACTAAGAGGCCCAAACCTGTTCCAACATGACAGTGCCCCTTTGCACAAAGTGAGCTCCATGAAGATATGGTTTGCCAACACTGGGGTGGAGGAACTCAAGTGTCCTGCACAGAGCCTTGACCTCAGCTTCACTGAACACCTCTGGGATGAACTGGAACTCCCTCCTCACCAACATCAGGGCCTGATCTCACTAACGCTCTTGTAGCTTAATGGACACAAATCCCTACAACCATGCTCCAAAATCTAGTGGAAAGCCTTCTCAGAAGAATGGATGGTTATTATAACAGCAGAGAGAGAATAAATCTGGAATTGGATGTTCAACAAGCACATATGAGTATCCACAAAAATTTATAATGTATGTACATATAGAGTACATTATATACAGTACATGTAGTATAATATTTGCAGTATAATATCAAGCTACAACTTTTTACATCACATAATTTAATGTAACCCTCTGATTGGAGCCGCACATGTTCTCCCTTCATCCGTGTGGGTTTCATCCTGGTTTCATCCATTATGTTTGTCATTGCTGAACTTTCCACACAGGAATAACAAAGAAGAACTAATTAAGATAGCACCAGAATCCTTAAATATTTTAGTATAACCATTTCAATGTGTTTCAGTTACTTCAACTTCTTAAATGAAACACACGTACCGAGCGGCGCCTCTTCTTACCAATAGGGGGCAGCACATTATTTCAGTTTTTAATCACCTTCCATGTACAGTAATTGCCCCTAACTTCTTGAATAGGAACAGTGCCTATTATTACCACTAGGGGCAGCATGTTATTTACATTTTTATCAGCTCTTATGTAATAGCAGCACTATTACACAGTAATAATATATTAAAATCGGATTATTGCGGTATCTTTAATAAAAAAATTTAATAAAACTATCATAGGCGCTGCTCAGATTTGAAGGTAAATCATATACAGGTGTTAACTCTATTGTGATTAATTAAAATGCTGCTTTTTTGTTGTTATATTTATTCACATTTGAGATATCCTGCAAAGAAATGTGTATTAATGAGGCTTGTAAAGTTGATTATCTTATCATGACATGACCTGATAGGACAGTGAGCTCCACGTGCAGGTCATCATACCATCCGGTTGTTTTGTTTTAGTGGGGTTTTTGTGTGTGTTTGTTTTAGTTTTTATTTTTACGACACCATTTTTATGATATTGTCCAAAACGAGGTTATCACACGGTATATAAGTTGTGCGGTCAGTGGTTTAATGTGTCACAGAGTGTGTGTGTGTGTGTGTGTGTGTGTGTGTGAGTGAGTGTGTAAAAGTGTAAGAGACGAGCAGCGGGATTTTTCTCTCTCGTTGCTGTCATTGCGGCTTTTCGGATCACATTGCGACAGAAGAGACGGAGAACCATGTACCACTTTCCCATCCTCTTTACGGCCGTGTGTTTGGCTGTTTTACTGAGTAATGCCCCTGGGTTTAGAGCTGAGACTCGCAATGATTTCCTCCAGGATATTTTTGCGGTTTACGGTCAGAACCGGTTATTAGACATTAACGGGATTAACACTTTACTGGAAACGGTTTCCCAGGGAAAGCCGGCGGCGCTGGACACACTCACTGCGCATGCGCAGGTAAATCCTCAACGCATCTCTCTCTCTCTCTCTCTCTCAATCTCTCTCCCTCTCTCCCTCTCCATCTCTCTCTCTCATATCAGAAATTAGGCAAGATATAATCTACTGTAATAACTTAATTAAAGCATTACCGTTAATTAGATTAGATTCGACTGGATACTGATATCTGTGGAAAAAGATTAGAGGAGTTGCTGGAAAATCCGCTTGATGCTTTTTATATGGCTGAGACAACATATAATTTATGAATTATTATCATGAGCTTGGACAATATATACCGTATATAATACTGATACAGATGAAAACCACTAATACCTTTCCTCGTCATGTTCTACGTAGAAAGGTATGCAGTGTAACCCTAAAAGAAGATTTAGCATACAAGTTAAATCACACTCAATTTTTTTTTTTACATACATTTTTAAAGTTTGGCACACTATATCCACGCTTCCAGATGAACCAAAGAACAGCTGAGCACCATTGTGTTCTAAAATGTGTATCTAAAAATGTATCATCTGAATACTGAAACCATTTCAGGGGGTGTGAAACCCTGTTTTACACATGATGTTATGGATCTGGATTAAATCCTGATGAAACGTTCATTTTATATATGCACACTTGTAGTTAAACGTGTCTCCGGTTATCTGGATGCTGTATTATGAATAATAATAGACAAATCATTAATTAATTCATTCATATTCATTCAACTTCAGTAAGAGTTTTATGTTGGTTGTTTTTGCTGTGAATCTGGAGACAGGAAAACTTGGCTTGAGGCAAGAATACACCATGGATGTGACATAATGACCATCACAGGACAACCTTCACACACTCATTCACACTTAGGAGCAATTCAGTGTAGACAATCCATCTACCATCATGTTTTTGAGATGCAGGAGGAAACAGGAGAATGCTGAGGAAATCCACACTATAGTGAGAACTTGTGAAACTCCTGAGCTCAGGACTGAACTGAGTACTCTGGCACGGGGGCATGGTGGCTTAGTGGTATAGCATGTTTGATTCAGACCTCCTCGGTTGGGGGTTCGAATCCAGCCTCTGCCCTGTGTGTGCGGAGTTTGCATGTTCTCCCCCCCGGGTACTTCAGTTTCCTCTCCAAGTCCAAAGACATGCTTCTAAATTGTCTGTAGTGTGTGAATGGGTGTGCGATTGTGCATTGGCATCCCATCCAGGGTGTCTCCCATGACCCTGTGTAGGATAAATGGTCTGGAAATTGGATGAATGGATAGATTCTGGAGTTTACAGCACTAACTGCTACATTTATATATGTTTACACATATCTGACGTGAATGTGTCTCATGTATAAGAGATGGTTTAAATTTGACATTTTTCCCTTCATGTCTCTTGTTTTGACCAGCTGCCGATTTCTCACCTGATTTCTCACCCTCTTAGTGTGGAACTGCAGAGGTGATACTTGCTGTCTACGGTCTCAGCAACCTGACCCACCTGGACAAGGGCCACCTGAGGACCATTTGCCCCGCCCTCCTAAACAGAGCACTGCTGCCCCCCTGTCCTCGATCAGCAGCTGAGACTAAAAAACACATAGAGGATCATGGTGAGAGAGTGAAGGGAGTGACTGAGTAAGGATGGTACTGAACAAGTGATTGAATTAGCAGGAGAATGATGACATGTGTAAAGAGATGTAAGGAGTGAATGAGTTAAGCTTTGAAAGTTTGAGGGGATGAATGAGTGAGGGAGGGAATGAGTGAGGCACTGAGAGATCAAGGGAATGAATGAGTGAAATCATGAATGAGTGAGGCAGTGAGAGATCGGAGGAATAAATGAGTGAAAGAATGAATGGGTGAGGCAGTGAGAGACTGAGGGAATGAATGAGTGAAAGCATGAATGGGTGAGGCAGTAAGAGATGTAAGGAAGGAATGAGTGAGGAAGTGGATGAGAGGCAGTGTGAGTTTGAGGGAATGAATGAGTGAAAGCATGAATAAGTTAGGCAGTGAGAGAGCAAGGGAATGAATGAGTGAAAGCATGACTGAGTGAGACAGTGAGTGTTTGAGAGAATGAATGAGTGAAAGTGTGAATGAATGAGGCAGTGAGAGATTGAGGGAATGAAGGAGTGGATGAGAGGCAGCTAGAGTTTGAGGGAATGAATGAGTGAGGGAGTGGATGAGTGAGACAGTGAGTGTTTGAGAGAATGAATGAGTGAAAGCATGAATTAGTGAGGAAGTGAGAGATTGAAGGAATGAATGAGTGTGGCAGTGAGAGATTGAGTGATTGAATGAGTGAGGGAGGTGATTAGTGAGGCAGTGAGAGATTGAGGGAATGAATGAGTGAGGCAGTGAAAGACTGAGGGAATGAATGGATGAGGGGGGAATGAATGATGCAGTGAGAGATTTCGGGAATGAATGAGTGAGGGAGGTGATTAGTGAAGCAGTGAGAGATGGAGGGAATGAATGAGTGAGGGAGGTGACTAGTGAGGCAGTGAGAGATTGAGGGAATGAATGAGTGAGGGAGTGGATGAGAGGCAGCGAGAGTTTGAGGGAATGAATGAGTGAGAACATGAACGAGTGAGGCAGTGGGAGATTGAGGGAATGAGTGAGGGAGGGGAGGAATGAGTGAGGCTGTGAGAGTGTGAGGGAATGAATGAGTGAGGCTGTGAAAGATTGAGGGAATGAATGAGTGAGGCAGTGATTGAGTGAGATAGTGAGAGATGGAGGGAACAAATGAATGAGGGAATGGACTGCCATAGTCTTATATAATAGCAGTTAAAATTGCATTCAAACATTTTCATAGATTCTATGATGTTTCTGTAGAAAAAAACAAAACCTAGCACTGAACTTTTGCATAATTTCTCCTCATACTGCACACTGTGTCGACTGGCACCTAAAGGTCACTTTCCCCCCTCTGTAGTGTGCAAAGCTTATGGTTTTGCCCTAATCAGTGAACCTTGCTCTCGTCACCACTCTCTGCAGGCTGATACGTAATCACCAGTAGTTTCAAACGGACACTGATTAGTTTATTGAGGTAGATACGTCCATCCACAATAAATGCTTCTCTGAGGTTAATGGGTTCTGTGAGCTGTTATACTGCCGAGAGGTTCAGTGTAACTTTGTCCAACCCACTTTGAGCAAAGTGTAATAAAATCAAGAAACTAGCAGTGCTCCAAAACAGCCAGAGAAATACAATGACTACCATAATACTGCTCCGATAAAACACAATTTGATTTGATATGAAGATGTAAAGTCTGAACAAAAGCACACAAGAATGCACTTGAATAATAAAAGGCTATTTGCAATTCATCATTCAGTTTTTATTCTAGTTTACCAGACTGACGGATAGAAAAATTAATAATGCCCTAAATTTGACCTGAGTTAATCTTCATGTATTTCCAGATTTGTGGTTATTCTGTCGTTTATATAAAATAGGGGTATAATAAAGAAAAATGCTTGGACCCCAATACGTCGCTGCAGATATATATTTTCTGTTATTTTACTCACTCAAATCACAACTTTTAAATCTGATTTATGAACATGTTCTTGATAATATACTATACTGAGTACTCTTATCTAATAGGAAACTATCACACCCTGGATTCAGCTGGTAATTTTAATATATCTGCTTTGATTCTTTCTAAAATATTTCATATCTTTATAGGTTTTGGTCCAGTATATTCAGATCTATCAGTAAGATGTTTTAGGCCATGCACAAGATCATGTGTCCTTTTTTTTCTGGCAAGACAAGTGATTTTTATGATATGGAAACAATCTCACAATTTCCTGTACTCAAACATTTAATAAGCCACAGGTGATATGACTGTTTACAGCTTGATAGAGCTATGCGCTGATATGATTTTATATAGAAGTACCACAGTATAGAAGCACAAGACAGCTGGGAAACACCCCCCTCCCCCCAAGAGTAGTACACTCGAGCAATAAGCAAGCTTTTTATGCATAACGTACAACTCCAATTTAGCACCCCTTTTATTATATTTAATTTGCTATTTGGGATATGAACCAACACCCCTCAGGAAGCAGCTTTACAGTATTTACACTCCATGCATGCACAGGGTTTAAGTGTTATCCCCTTATATGTCCACAGTATGGGGTTATGGTTTCCTGGCTGTTACCATCATCAACCTGGCGTCCCTCCTGGGTCTCATCCTCATCCCCTTCACCAAGAAACCCTACTTCCCTAAAGTGCTCACGTACTTCATCGGGCTGGCCATCGGGACGCTGTTCTCCAACGCTGTGCTGCAGCTCATACCTGAGGTTAGCCACATATTGTACACACTGTTTACAAAATGTACACAAAAAAACCTTTAAAGTGCATACGTAACGTAATTCAGATCATTAATAAATATCAAGTAGCTTCGTTTATTATTTATTTTTGCATGTGTGTGTGTAAAAAGTGTAAAAGCCATTTGAAAGCTTTTGTAGAAAAGAATCAATTTGCCTAAGATTCACACCACACTAATAATGGGGTATTATTCTGTCGTTATACTGAGTTAAGCGAATAATAAAACTTGTTGCAGGCTCTGGGGTTTGACCCGAAATTAGATAACTACGTCCTGAACGCTATTGGGATCTTCGGTGGATTTTATCTGCTGTTTTTCACTGAGAAGGTCCTGAAGATGGTCCTAAAGACCGACCAAGAGGTACGACTCTGTGTTTTAAAGCTCCTGATAAGTTTAAACTCATGTTATTACTACTGTATTAGAAATTAAGGCATTTGTAGTGTTTCATTCTATTCTATACAATTCAGTGCTATACATTTAGTACATGTATTAAACCATAGCACTGTTGAATTCTTTCATCTGATTGGTCAGAAGGTGTTGATGAATTTTCTTGAACAGCAACCCTGACAGTAATGTTGCTGTAATTCAAATCAAAGGTTTATATTAATGTATTCAGTCTAATACGTTATCGTTTTTATAGTAACAGCTCGTTTGTATTATTTATTTAAGTTTTAACCCATTTAAAGCCATGTTGGCAGAGGCAAGAACAATAAACAGCATACTTTTCTCAACCTACATTTTTGTGCTCCAGCATGGCCACAGTCATTTCAGTCCTCCCGAGGTTGTTCAGCAGAACGGAGCAGCCGTCATAGCTGTCACCAGCTTCAGCATCTCAAACAGCGACAAGAGCAGCATAACTTCAGAAGCTACGGTGGAACAGGTGCTACATTTCACACCTGTCCTAAAAACTAGTATGATGGTTCCTACATAACCATACATTCTACTCCTTACTTATTTATGATTTCTAAAAAATAAAATACTATAGGCAAGACTCATTCTTGATTTGGATTAAAATGACACAAGTGTTGCTAAATTGTCTGGAAAAGTGAGTACTGTTTTATTGTTTGAATGGCGTCATGGCACATACAATGTCCGTAAATGAGATCAAAGTTGATGTGTTGGAAGCAGGAAAAATGGACAAGCATTAGGATCTGAGTGACTGAGTGTCAGATTGTGACGGCTAGACGACTGGGTCAGAGCATCTCCAAAATGGCAGATCTTTTGGGGTGTTCCCATTATGCAGTGGTACCTACCAAAAACGCTCCAAGGAAGTACAAGCAGTGCACCGGCGACAGGGTCAAGGCTCATTGATGTGTGTTGGGAGCGTAGACGAGTCCGTCTGGTCCGATCCCACAGAAGAGCTACTGCAGCTATATGTTAATTATTAACACGTACATATAATATACATAAATCTGTGTGTGCATTTCATTGAAAGTCTCAAGCACAAACAGCACGTTTGAGTAGATACTACACCCATGGATGATCGTTAACTTTATCTGTGATCCATGCTATCTGCTTTTTCGCATGCTATCCCATTTTCAATCCAGTGGCTAATCAGTAGCCAACTCTCAATAAATGTTTGTTTGAGAAATTGCTCAACTACCACAAATCTATCCTATTCTGGTTGCTCATTACTTCAGATATCTCACCGTGGCCTTTAACATTAATGTAGCATATCTCAAACAGAGAATAGGAACGAAAAACATTTCAATGTGAGCAGTGTAACTGCAAATTGATTAAAAAAGAGGTACAACATGTTGTTCTTTAACAAATAAAGAATTGTAATTGTCAAATTCATGTTGTATACGAGGAATATACAACTTCGCCAAGGTAAAAGTAACTTCGCTTTGTCTCGAGCCACATCACACTATCCTGTCGTTGATTATTTTCCTGTAATCATGTGACGCTAAGTGTTTTATTCTTTACTTATCTCCGATCAGACGAAACATCGCAGATAAATGAAGGATTCTGCATCAACATTATAGTCTATTGATGTGAGAAAGAGTAAGCGCAGTCTTGCAGACTCTGTGTGTATGTATGTGTCAGGGACAGTGTGTCCTCTCGTACAATCTCAGCGAGACACCCAGCTGGGTTTTTTTTTGGCTTAGATTGTTACAGCTGCTCATGGACCGAACGCCGTCGTCTACCATGCAGGTCTATTACATATAACTATACACCCTGGAGCACAGAACACACTAATAATGCTTCACTAAGGCATTATGACCAATGTAGAAGATAATGATGAAAGCATTTTTCCACCTGTGTATAGTGTCTGAAGTTTGCTTCCATTCTCTTTCCACACCAGAAAAAAAATGGACGTCTGCATCAAAACACACTCACCACAGCACAGTGTTTGGTAACACTGTTTCAGATAAAATAATAAGTCTGTATCAGTCTCTCTCTCTCTCTCCGTCTCTAAAGACGCTGCCGACTCTGGGTTTCTGTGCGAGGCTGGCGAGCGTGAAGACGCTGGCATGGATGATCACGCTCAGCGACGCTCTTCACAACTTCATTGACGGCCTGGCCATCGGAGCCTCCTTCACCGTCTCCGTCCTCACCGGCTTCAGCACCTCCATCGCCATCGTGTGTGAGGAGTTCCCTCATGAGCTAGGTGAGAAAAACACACACGCAGAGATAGCGAGAGACAAGGAGTTAATAATAAAGTCACTAAACTTTGTATTATTCCTGATCTAATAAGCCCTTAAATATAGGGAAAAATATTTTGTGCTTATAATGCTACACTCTTAATGTAAAGGGTTCTTTATGGGTACTTTATTTATGTATTTATTTTAGAGTTTTGTGGATAAGTAAGCTGGTTCATGGTGTCTCTTCAAGGTCAAAATGACCTGAATGTCTTTCATTGTTCATTACAGAAATGGAGCCAAGCCACGTCGAGTCTCATGCTAGAAAACTAGTTTTAGTGTTGGGGTTGGTTAGTTAAGGGTTAACCCAAGTATCAGGCTCAGATGTGAGTCTAACCAGTGCATTTTCCTCTGCAGCGATTCAGCCCGTGCCAAAGTGTGCATTTAAAACAAACAGCTGTTCACTTAGTGACCTGCTGCAGGGTCAGAGGTTACGCCTCCCCCCCAGGCATGTGTTTAATATTCTGTTCTGTGCTTCACTGTGTTAAATAGTTGCCCTGAACAAAAAACAGGAACTTCATTGAAAAAAATAAACAAAATGTATTAACGCTCTCCATACCTTTAAAAAATAATAATTAATAATAAATAAATAATAAAAATAATGTTTAATATATATTTTTAATATCACCATATCCCTGACTGGGATTAAAGCGATTAGTGAAGATGATTGAATGAATATATTTTGAAGCTTATTTATGATTACTATTACTTTTATTCCTATTATCCTATTATTATTGCTTTTTTTATCCTCTATATTTGCAACCTAGTACCCTTATTACTACCCTATATAAATTGCCATGCTATGATCCACACACTTATTTATCCATATGCTTTTCTTAATAGACAAATTCAAAATGAATATCCAAACAGATGGATTTAAACAAAGTACACTGAATAGTGATTAAATCGTGAATGACGATCACAGAGACCCGTGTTTGTGTCCTGCTCTTTGTCTCCCCCTGCAGGTGACTTTGTGATCCTGCTGAACTCAGGGATGAGCATCAGACAGGCCATAATGTTTAACCTTATCTCAGCCATGTCGTGTTACGTGGGTTTGGTATTCGGGGTCCTGGTGGGCAGCACATTCTCACCCAATGTCATATTTGCCCTCGCTGGAGGGATGTTTCTCTACATCGCCCTCGCTGATATGGTGAGACACACATTTACTTCCTGTCTCACGGACAGACCAGAAAATCTTTTTTATATGTAGCGATACCTTTTTATAAGAATACTGTTCTTATACCCATCTCAGTCATGTTTATAATTATAAAATTATGATAGAAATCAAGGCCCTGGAAAAAAAAAACAAAGTCTTGTCACGCTTAACAATCCTCGTGATGAGATTGAGAAATTACACAGAAACCTTTCTGGTTTGTGAACACGAACCTATTCCAATGTTTATTCCAATATACGCGTATCGTGTAGCATGGCATGTAGAGCATTGGGTGTATCTGATACTTCACACAATCATGACAGTTTACAACCTCCTTCTCATTAATGTTTCTTTCATTTCCATCCAAACAGGATGCAGTAATAATCCAAAGATAAGATATTCAGATAATCATATAGATATGAGATATAAAATAATCAGACTCATTTCCATGCCCAGAGAAACAATTACAGTCATCTGGATCATGCTCCAAAAAAAAAAAATGCTTGTACAGCTCATTCTTATCTGAAGTATTTACTGTTCACTTTTTCGTACAGCTTTGTATACCATTGTACCAATAAAAAAAAATCCAGTCTTTTTTCCTTGTGACATGAAAGGCAAAAACTGTTCTGATTTTGATCATTTGATAAATCCCTGACTTCTATCTCTGTCCATCATTTTTTGCCTTGTACATACCAAAGTTCAAATCAGCACTCAGATGTTTAATATTTCTGTCTTACTTTCTCTCTCTCTCAGTTCCCTGAGATGAATGCCATATCTAAGGAGCATCGGCGGAGCATCAAAACAGACATGGTGTTCTTCCTCATCCAGAACGCTGGGCTCCTCAGCGGGTTCTTAATCATCTTCCTCATCACCATGTTCGCTGGAGATATTAACCTGGGCTGAGCCTTTGACTCCACAACACTGTGTGCCTTAATCCTTAACAAAAAGCAACACTCGTTGTAACAATACACTAGAACTGATCATGAACTAACATTTTTGTACAGCAAATAGATTTCTCAGCATGAGCCTATTTTTAATAACTAAAATGTGAAGTCTAAAGATTATTCACTTTTTTTGTATATTGTTTTAAACAATAGTAAAATCTGTTGTCTAATGTGAACTATATCTGAACTATATCTGAAACAATGCATATATATTTTCTTACCAGGAATTATGTAACAGTAATCAATTGATAACACAACACTAATTACTTTGCTAGTATTTATGAAGGCCACGTAAAAGACTGTGGTCGTAGCTGGTTTACATATCTGTACTTCATAAGCTGGGCATAGTATCAATAAATGGACTATTCCATAAAGGATTGAATCCTTATAATACGGGTCTATAGATCCTACAACTTGTTACCAAAAACATCATTTTAAAGTTTCTTTTTTTTTTTTTTTTTTTTTTTTAAGTTTCATTTTTATAAAAACATCATTAAAAAATAAATAAATAAAACTAATTAATTTATTAAGAAAATGAAGCAGTATTTAAAAACAGTGTGTGGTAAACTGGAAAAAATGTCAATAAGTACCAGTCAGGGCGGATAAGTCAACACCAACAGATGAGATAGGGATCAGTAAATTCTAGCAGAAAATAAGGGGAATTTTCAATACCAGCAGTTGCAGCCAATTATGGGGTTCAATCAATGCTGGCAACCATTCCAGGGGATCAATCAATACCAGCAGCCACTGAGTTGGACCAGTCAATGTCAACAACCAATTAGGGGGGTCAGAAAATACCAGAGGCCAATGAGGGGGGACTAGTCAGTATCAACAACCAGTGAAGGGGATTAGTCAATACCAGAATCCAGTGAGGGGGATCAACCAATCAGATGAATTGATTGATAGCTGCAGCCAGTGATGGGAGTCAGTCAATACCATCAACCAATTAGGGGGATCAGTAGATACCAGATGCCGATGAGGGGGAATTAGTCAATACTAGCAACAATTGAGGGGGATTAGTCAATGCCAGCAGCAAATAAGGTGCAATTATCAGTAGTCAATCTGTGGATTGACGGGGATCCGTCAATACCAACAAATAATGTGGGGGATCTGGCCAATACAATTAGCCAGTCTGGGGGACTTGACAACCATTCAGGTTATCAAGATATCAAAACCAAGAAGGGGATTTGCCAAAAAGGAGATTGGCACATACTGACAGCCAATCAGGGAAATTGGTCAGTACCTGTATCCAGTCAGGGAAATGTGTAAATACCAGCAGTTAATGAAGGAGAATGGGGCAGTATCCATAGGCAGTAGGGGAAAAAACAAGAATTTAAACACAGATCAAATTTAAAGCATTCCACAAAAAGTACAAAGAATAAGACAAAATCAGCCAGCGTCGTACCAAAAAAGTCCAAATTTATATTTTCTTTCTGTATTCTTGTTACACATCTGATGTATCTATCTATACATTTATAATTATTGAACATTCATTTGACACAGAATATTGTACAACAATATGGTCAGTGCAATATTCCTGGCAGTTAAAATTAACATTTCTCTTCAAAAAATATACATCTACTGTATACTATAGATCTTAGAACATTAACCTTAGATTGTATATCAGTACAAAAAATGTTTGATCACATGAGATGTTGAAAGTAAATACATAACTGAACGAGTGTAGTCATGTGGAGGCACATAAGCTCTAAAAAGATCTAAAACAGCACGATTCTTCAACAATATCCAACATCCACTGACGCAGTAGAACAGCTCGAACAGAGACAATAACACACTGTTCTTCCATTCGTTTAAAATATTTGTCCTTTTGAAAGAGCTCTGAGACGAGGTTTACAGTTTCTTTCTGAAATTGATGGTAAGCATGTATAGGATTTTCAGCATTTCTATGATCAATATGAGACATACTGTCATTACGAATGTCCTCTTTTAGTAAATATAAACCTTTTATTATTTTTATAATCCCAAATTTAACATAGTTCCTTGGAAATACTTTGGAGTTTTTATACAGGAGCAGTTCTGGTATCAGACTTTATAGCTTTACATTATATGACCTTTAAAGTTTTTATAGACGTACATTGGGTACATTGGGAATGTGCAATTTAAAGCTGCAATACGTAAGTGCTTGGAACACAACAATACCCAACTTTATAGCTTTAATTCTATATTAGCTTCATAGTTGTTTAGACCCGACAATACAATTTTTTTTTTTTTTTTAAGGTCATACGGTTCATGGCTATAACGTTGATCCACATGAACATTCCTTCCCACCACCACATTCCTTGTTTTTTTAACATCCAAAATGTTCAAAATCATATGTAATATACTGACTTCAGTGTAAAAAAGGTCAAAGGACTTGACACACACATCAAGTACATCAATACTTTCTAAAAGCACTTAGATGAGGCACTACGCGGAGGAATTAAGTATATACACATACATTATAATTCAATAATTAACAAGTTAAATATGACCATTCTGAAAATTTCGACAATGAGCACCAGGATTTCTAGGATTAACTAAAAGCAACTAAAATTAACTAAAAGAGCAGCACATACACAATGCCACAAAGCGTCTATCAGCGGACAATCGACCACCACAAAACAGTGCAGGACTGGTGCTTTTGTCTTCAAATACAATGTAGGTAGGGATTTGATATTTTCCAACCAATCCACTGATGTGATCGTTTTTTTTTTAAACTGATACATTCGACATTATGAATTTTGGAGATTAGATACCGCTTTCAATTACAGAGAAAATGACAAGGAATGCAAAATGCAAATCTCAAGATTGTCGCACTAATGGAGAAAAGCCAGAAGTGTATCAAACACAGGGTGGCCTATTACAGCTGTTTAACAGGTCAACAGTAAGAGATGATGACATCACAGCTCAATTAGTCATTGCAGTAAAGTACAGAGAAATTATATATATATATATATATATATATATATATATATATATATATATATAATATATAATTTCTCTGTGTTATATATATATATATATATATATATATATATATATATTTTTTATTTATTTTTTTTTTTTTTTTATATATATATATATATATATATATATATATATATATATATATATATATATATATATATATATATATATATATATATAATTTCTCTGTACTTTACTGCAATGACTAATTGAGCTATATATATATAACAAGACATCTTTTTCATGGGACCAGGCTCAGAGAATGAGCAAATCCCAGAATATAAGCAACTATGATCTGTGTTTAAAATGTGCAATATGGTGTTACTTCTTTATTATTATTATTATTATTATTTATTTGAACTATATTTTTGTTATACATGCTATAAATGTGCATAATGATGACTGATAGTTTCCCTTTTTTATGACAAGCAATTAGCAATTAGGTCAATATAATATTATTTAAACACCGGCTGATACTCTCCACCAAAAAAAAATAAAAATGGAAGGTTTGGTAAATATTTCTGGATACCTTTGCAAAGCTTCAACCTATCATTATTCAGTGTTGATCACACCTTTGGCATTCAGAAAATTCCCAGTCAAACAAACAATGGCACAGCAGTATCTCAGATACTAATGCAAGGCGAAAGTGGCAGAACCAAGCGCAGAAAGCACAGAGGTAGATGTAGAGCAAGCACTGCTTTAGAGAAGCGGTAGTGGAGAAGCGGTCCACTTGTTCCTGCATGTATGTACACTGCTACAACAGTTTAATCGAATATTGTATACTTGAACAGGACTGACCAGTACATCACTGTACATTAACTACATGTATACAGTACAACATTCTGTAAGCTTCAATGAATATATTCACTATATACAACATATATAGTATATACAATGAATATATCCAGTATATTACTATATAATCAAGCACTGTGCTTACACCTAGGTATACTGTACAACTTTACAGTGGGGCACGTTTACGATTTTGCAAACATTTGTCTAGAATATTATAACCTGAAGAAGTTACTCTAGTACAAGAGTTCGTCTACACACACACACACACACACTCACAAACTATTCACGCTCGTAAGAACGTGACGAGTTAAGATTTATTAAAGGCTTCACTTGACATGACACGACCACATGACTACGAGCAGCCAATCAGCAGCCTTTGCGTATATTCGAGCACTGGTATGCTGTAGGTATAGAATAGGCTGGTGTTCGTTTGGAAAAAAAACTTCGGGTCGGCAAAACAGCTTCATCCAACGACATGGAACTTAGAGAGAAATTCGATCAACTGTAGAAATGCAGACTTAAACCGCGATTACAGTTCCAAGAATGCCTCAAAACAGACAAGTGGTAACCAGAACCTAGGTGAATTATAGAAAATATATTGAAAATCTCTGGAACATGCCCCCACAGGAGAAAGATATAAAACATTAATACATGATTTACTGGAATGTGAAGTGTATTATGATCAGTAGCGGATACTACACTTGATACTAATAGAAAAGGAGTGTAAGATGATTGTCTGACTGCTAAGACGCTTCTATGATTGACACTTATGTGCAAACAGCAGGAGCAGTGTATGTGTGTGTGTGTGTGTGTGTGTGTGTGTGTGCGCGCGTCTGGTGAAGAAAGCTACAAGGGCTTGCTACGGCAGATAAAATTCATGGCAGTGTTATTAATGCAAAACGGTGTTGCTTACCGGTGGCCATTTTGCTCGGCACAAGTGCTCCAATATAGCTTTCACTTGCTACAATAAATAATACAATAGGTTTTGCGTTTTTGCCGATTATGTTCAACCTTTTCTCAAAGAAGAAAAGATTATGAATTTTCTTGATTTAAAAAATGCATGCCTGTTGATCACTGAGCTGTCGGTCACATAAAGCCAGAGAATTTGCGGTTAAATAATGCAGTTCATTACGTCTTTGTGTGCATATCTTCTTATAACTTCACACAGCTTTTGTCTTTTTTTTTCCCTCAGCAAATTATGTAACTACTTCAGAAAAACAATACACATAGGATGTTCACTGTTCTCATCCAGTAAGGGCTTTAAAATCCCATGAGTCCAGTCTATTTGTCCGGTCTAATATTAAGTTTATAATGAACATCCAATTTTAAAGGGAAATCCACTCAACCTGGCTATAATAGGTACACAACTATTTAACATCATTTAATGTTATGCGGTGATTCATGACAGCATCATAATCATAATCTTTTCCGTTTTTATAAGAGATCTGAGCTGAACTCGCATAAATAGTTGACACAAGCATTCAGCCACTGTGTAGAACAGAACTATTTTTATGTGTGTGTGTGTGTGTGTTTTTATATATATATATATATATATATATATATATATATATATATATATATATATATAAAAAAAATACACACACACACACACACATACACACAACACCACAAACGTAAAAGCAGGATACAGGTCAGAGCTCCATGATACAGTGATTCTGTTTAAAAAATTAAACCCTCTCTCAATTTCGCAAAACCACTTCCACTCACAAAAGCAAATATTTTTCTTTCTTTTTTTTTTTTTACTTTGAAGCAATGGCAGTGTCTATTTATAGCAACGAGTCTGTTTTAGTGAAAGGAAGAAGAACTACGAAGTATTAAAAGTGCTTCATTTCCTTTCTACTTGTTGCCACTGCAAGTCTCTCAAACATATTAAGAGCTCATTTTTAAACAAGAAACATGACGTTTCTTTTGTCATCTCTAATCCAGTGAATTAGATTGTTACCCCATCAAAGAGGTGGAAGCAGACCTGTTACTGAATGCATGGCATTGTGCACATTTCTGAAAGTGTGTGCGTGTGTGTGTGTGTGGGCTTTTCTCTCAGTTGGCCCCCTCTCCCGGTGCTGGGCTCTCGGCTCTACCCTCTTTCAGACTGCCAGATTGCTTCTTCTGCTTGGCTTTTGATTTCTTCAGCATGCGCACCTAAACCAAGAAGAGAATCAATTTCTGCACAGCTCTCAACTAGGTCACAACTACTGTCTCAGTATCAAGACATGCACTACTGCCAAGTAAAAACAAATTTGTATTTAAAATATATATAAAATCAGTACTAATTCAGGTGTAACCTTTTAAAGATATCGGACAGTTGTAATACCTTGGGTCCTGCTGCGGAGACGATGATCTGTCCAGGGGACTGGATCCACGGCTCACCGTCCACCTGCACCGGGATGGGCTTTGCCACGGTGATGCGGATATAGCTGCCCTGAGCGAGCCGGATCCCTGAGCGGAGCCCGCTTTGGACCTGACCCTGTAAGACAGAAACACACAAGTTGTAGATTCGTACACTTAGTCACTTCTGTTCAGTCCTGCCTGATCTGATAACTATTGGAGGAAAATCAAACCACTTCACATCCTGACGTGTGTTTACCAGTGTAGGAAATGTAGGTTGGGGGAAAATAAACAAACAAACAAACAAATAAAGGTTAGCTCCACCCACTACTGCGAGAATGAGGCGCTTCTCAGTTTCTGTCCGCATCCCGGCATGAGAATTTTGTCGAGTGAACAATGAGTTTTCAGACACAGGCCTACATACAAACGTTCTTCTGGGTTGGAAAAACGGTCAGAAATACACACAATAGTTTCTTGTGGTCAAGCTACTGGGAATAAATATAGGGCTAATCATATAATTATCAAAGAGAGAGAGAGAGAGAGAGAGACAGAGAGAGAGAGAGAGAGAGAGAGAGAGAGAGAGAGAGAGAGAGAGAGAGAGAGAGAGAGAGAGGACTCACCATGTGTACCACCCCAGTTACTCCAACTATCTCCAGCATGCCATCATCTATCCTGGGCTTGTCAAAGCGTGAATCACTGTCCGAACCCCACAGATCTGCACCAGAACCCCAGCTACACACACACACACACACACACACACACAGAATAGGCCATGTCAGTCAGTCAGAGACACAAGCTAATAATATTACTACAGATATTAGACACACACGCATGCACACATATATACCCCCACACATTTATATAATATAATATAATATATATATATATATATATATATATATATATATATATATATATATATATATATAAAAACCCACACACACACACAAACCTCTCCTTGGAATTAATTTTCAAGACTGGGCATCATTTTAATCTAAAGGTATGGATATAGAGCGTGTGTGTGTGTGGTAATTATCTGGTATCAGTAGTAATATTATTAGCTTGTGTCTCCGACTGACTCACATGGCCTACTCTGTGTGTGTGTGTGTTTGAGTATTTCCACACATATGTGCATGTGGTCACCTGGGAATGTTGAGGAAGATGAGGCCCTCTATACTTGGCAGTTCTATGTCCTGCTTGTCCACCTGCAACTTCAGGTGTCTGTGAAGGTTGCGTGTGTGACTCAGTTTCTGCAAGCCGACTTTCACGTACACGCCCTTGTTATGAAACCTGGAAAACAGCAGTATATGAGAATGTCTTGAAATATTCTATATGAACACCGTGCATGTAAATAAGTATACAAATACATATAGACACAGCAAAGCACTAGAGGGCGCTAATCACAGACGTTAATATTTAATTATGACTCCGGCTCTATCTTAAGCGGTACTGTGTTTCCGAGGGAATAGGAAGAGGTATAGTAACTAGGTGGCTGTTTTACATTAAAAAGGCTACTTTTGAGAGGCTTTAACATGCGTGAGCAACTATTATACACCTAGCACTTGTTCTGAGGGGGTAATAAAGAAGATGCAGTAACAGGCTTAGGTGGCTCTCAAATACAGAAGTGCTTTATAATAATCAGCACTGTGTTATATGGTGATAGTCGGAGGTATAGCGTATTTATTTACAGAGTGTAATGCTCCGTATCTGGCATGGTGATGACGTGTAACATTATTGTGGGGTGATTTTAAATTTTTATTTTTTTTTACAAATATAGTATTACACAGTATTAGTTTGATACAGGAAGTAAGTTATAATAATACTGAGGCGTATCTGAGTGCATGTGCATGTGAAGTGGGTCTCTATTACAACAGGGAGTCCTATAGACGTGTTTATTTTTCTTTTCCTTTGTTTTGTGTGTGTGTTATACGCCTTCAGCTGCCGCTCCTGCCTGATGTAATTGCCCTAAGGGTGAGTTTTACATTAGCAAGTTGTAAATAGACAAAACCGCAATGACAAACAAAGATAAAGATAGTAAGCTCTGATAAGATACAGAGGTATTTTGTTTAAACAAGACTAGCTAACAACACCACCATTCATCTCCGTTCATTTCCTTTAAAAATTGCAGCACTAAGAGCTGTGACTGGTAACTTTATATGTAATTAATATATATATATATATATATATGTATGTATGTATGTATACATACATACATACATACATACATACATAGACACACACACACAATCTCACAGAAGTGAGTACACCCCTCACATTTTTGTAAATATTTGATTAAATCTTTTCATGTGACAACACTGAAGAAATGACACTTTGCTACAATGTAAAGTAGTGAGTGTACAACTTGTGTAACAGTGTAAATTTGTTGTCCCCTCAAAATAACTCAACACACAGCCATTAATGTCTAAACCGCTGGCAACAAAAGTGAGTATACCCCTAAGTGAAAATGTCCAAATTGGGCCCAATTAGCCATTTTCCCTGGACCGTGTCATGTGACTTGTTAATGTTACAAGGTCTCAGGCGTGAATGGGGAGCAGGTGTGTTAAATTTGGTGTCATCGCTCTCACACTCCCTCATACTGGTCACTGGAAGTTCAACATGGCACCTCATGGCAAAGAACTCTCTGAGGATCAGAAAAAAAATAATTGTTGCTCTACACAAAGATGGCCTAGGCTATAAGTAGGTCATGTTTGGGAAATAGACATATGAGTGCTGCCAGCATTGCTGCAGAGGTTGAAGGGGTGGGGGGTCAGCCTGTCAGTGCTCAGACCATACGCCGCACGCTGTATCAAATTGGTCTGCATGGCTGTCGTCCCAGAAGGAAGCCTCTTCTAAAGATGATGCACAAGAAAGCCTGCAAACAGTTTGCTGAAGACAAGCAGACTAAGGACATGGATTACTGGAACCATGTCCTGTGGTCTGATGGTGTCCTGTGGTCCTATTTGGTTCAGATGGTGTCAAGTGTGTGTGGCAGCAACCAGGTGAGGAGTACAAAGACAAGTGTGTCTTGCCTACAGTCAAGCATGGTGGTGAGAGTGTCATGGTCTGGGGCTACATGAGTGCTGCTGGCACTGGAGAGCTACAGTTCATTGAGGGAACCATGAATGCGAACATGTACTGTGACATACTGAAGCAGAGCATCGTTCCAGCATGATAATGACCACAAACACACCTCCAAGACGACCACTGCCTTGCTAAAGAAGCTGAGGGTGAAGGTGAAGGACTGGCTAAGCATGTCTCCAAACCTAAACCCTATTGAGCATCTGTGGGGCATCCTCGAATGGAAGATGGAGGAGCACAAGGTCTCTAACATCCACCAGCTCTGTGATGTAGTCATGGACGAGAGGAAGAGGACTCCAGTGGTAACCTGTGAAGCTCTGGTGAACTCCATGCCCAAGAGGGTTAATGCAGTACTGGAAAATATTGGTGGTCACACAAAATATTGGCACTTTGGGAACAATTTGGACATTTTCACTTAGGAGTGTACTCACTTTTGTTGCCAGTGGTTTAGACATTAATGGCTGTGTGTTGAGTTATTTTGAGGGGACAGCAAATTTACACTGTTACAGAAGTTGTACACTCACTACTTTACATTGTAGCAAAGAGTCATTTCTTCAGTGTTGTCACATTAAAAGATTTAATCAAATATTTACAAAAATGTGTGTGTGTGTATATATAATTTGTGTGTGTGTGTGTATATGTATGTGTGTACACACACACATTAACAGGCCCCATAAACACTCCACATTGTAAAAGACTACAGTTAAAAACCAACAGATATAAAATAAACAACAGCAAAGAAGCAGTTGTGAATTCAGTGAAATTCATCACCATCATTATCATCATCATCATCATCATCATCATCAGCTAGTGTGAATACAGAGTACTGACCTGCTGTTGAATTTTCCAGGCTCTTCTTCCCGAGCGTGATGGAAGTCCAAGCTGAGTTCCGCATCGATCCCCAGGCCAAAGTAATTATTCATCTGGACTATCTACAACATACACACACACCATCAGACAAATGTGCTTGCAGGCATCTTTTCCCACATGTTGTGTTTAAATGTCTGGGTTCGAGCTGGAATACAGCACCTTCGGAGGCTCCAGGAAGCCATTCTCCTTTCCGTCCTCTGCCATTTCTTGAGCATCAAACAGGATGGTCCAGCGGTCCATCTCCACCTCTTCTGCTTCGTCCACCGAGACCAGGACATTGTAGGGGTCCTCGCTGCTGTAGCCCGCTCCCCATCGCAGGACACGCGCCAGGTCATTACCTAAACACACACACACCCATAACATCACATAAACAGAGGGTAAGCAAAGACTCAAAATTTGAGCTATAAAATTTCATTTGACTTTGTGTACAGACAGTGTGTACCTGTTCCCAGAGGTACGATGCTAATGGCAGGTTCGGGACAAGCTAGTTTGTGTCTGATGGTTTCCAGCACACCCAGCACCCATCCCACTGTCCCGTCTCCTCCGCACACCAGCATGCGGAAGTGGGGAACCTCGCGAAATGCGTGCAGTCTTGATCGAAAACAGCAGATATGGAAACAAGCACGAAATGACCAACACTGAGGGAGGAGCCTCAAATAAAACCCAAACTCCAAACTCAAAGGAAATTTCCCACCCGAAAATAAAATCTAATTCAAACATCTGCCCCTTTAAGCCATTCTCAGCTGTTCTCACCCAGGCAGCGGCCCTCCACTGGTCAGCTCGAACACCTGATGAGGGTTGAGAAGTTTCCGGAAGCCGTAAAGGATCTCTCTGCCTTTCAGGCATCCACTCTTAGGGTTAACGAACACAAGTAAAGGGCAAGAGCCTCTGGCTAGCTTGCTTTTCTGTGACAACACATGTATGCGCACACACACACACAGACACACACACACACACACAGAAGGCAAAGATACCAGTGAGGAAAAACGTTTGCTTGTCCAAGATCAGACTGTTCATAGTTGTCCACTAGAGGCCGCTAGTGAGTAAATACTAGACACAAAATAGTGCAGTTATATAGTCTATACCTTTAATCTTATGAAGAGTTTTAAGACCAGGGAGAGTGCTAGACTAAGGTGAAAAAAGAGAGAAAGTAATTTCACAGAGAGAGAGACTGCGCGAAAGAGAGAGAGAGAGAGAGAGAGAGAGAGAGAGGGCATACCATGATCTCAGGTATGATGAGACAAGAGAGCTGCTTGCCGTTGATGCTGGTGTCTTTGGCCAGCATGTAGACGCGTTCGGCTTCAGCGAAACATGTGATCTGCAAAGCCACCGCTCCTGCACCACACACACACACACATGAGTGTTAGAACTTACACACACTGTTCATTATGGGCTGTACACACAGTCCACAGAATATAACGCCTCCACAGTCACGTCTTGTTAGAACGGATTGTGTGTTCTGGTCTTTTAAGCCGTTTCTTAAAGTTCTCACATTTGCGAACATGAAGTGGGGTCATCTGAGGTTAAACGATCATTTCAGGTTATATAATTCAATGGTGTTTGATACAGCAGGGGCGAGAGAGGGTTGCTGCCAAGTTTCACCTCGTGCTTCCTTGTGTGTGTGTGTGTGTGTGTGTGTGGTGTGTGTGAGTGTAACAAAAATCTATTTTACAGATCTGAGTGTAGGACAGGCTTTAGCAGTCAGAGCGAACACACAAACAAACACCATCATCAGTAGGATTCAATGGAGTCGAGAAGTCTGATTTCAAACAATAGCTGCATTTTGTGGCGGGTGTTAAAGAACAGAGGCATTTCTCACTCAGTGACACACACACACAGACACACACACACAGAAAGAGAGATTATCCTCTCTTCCTCTATGGCCAGAGGATGTAAGCCAGGTTGCCATAGAAATGTTGCTACGGTGACAAGTTCCTCACCTTGTGCTTGGTAGATGTGAGTGACGGTGACCAAGTGACCTGCAGAGAGAAAGAAAGAAAGAGAGATTGAGTGAGAGAGAGAGAGGGAGAGAGAGAGAGAAAGAGAGAGAGATATTGAGATTTCTCTTTTCCTTGGCAGAAACACGATCAAGGAGTAAAGAAGTGTGTGGGAGAGCAAGACTGACTCTTGATAGCGAGGTGTTCCTGAAGCAGCTCCGTGTACTCCTCCGTGATGAGTTGCAGCGGAAGCCCTCCGATCAGCAGGTCCACCTGGACCACCCGGTTCCTGCTCTCCACAATGTAAAAGCGTGTCTGATTCATCTGCCTCAGAGACGTCTGAAACACACACACGCAGACTCATTAAGGAACTAAAAAAAAAAAAAGCAGCTTCGAAACAAATTGCTCTGCATTGCTTTTACTAATACATTTCTCTTAAATCCGACAAAGAAGAAGCCTGGCGTACCTTCCTGATCTCCTGCAGTTTATACAGTAACAGCTCCTGACCACCAAGAACCTGCTTCTGCACTGCAAGACAACCACAAACTCGAAGGTTTAGACATGATCTAGAACACACACTGTGATCTCCGACAGTAATTCCTTCACGTCTAACCTCATGCATGGGCACCTAAGCATAATGAGTGCTTAGTTTACCTTGTTTGCTGCTCATGAAAATCTCCATCAGGTTAAAATCTGCAGGGTTTTCATTCTGAAACACACACACGTCAGCGTTAAACACCTCTCGGTCGTATTTCAGTAAACAAAGAGTTACCGAGTCTACAAATACGTTTTTAAGCCTTGAAGTGTTTTACTTGTGATGCTCAGAAAGAGGAAACTATACTACCTATACATCACATTATTACCAAATCACACAAAAACACAAGAGGATGTGATGCGGTACTTGTGTTAATCTATTTTTATCTAGATGTTAGGTTACATGACCACACGTTCTTGTTTCCAACCACAAGCCGTATCTAAACTCCAGCACTGACACGATGATGATGATGATGATGATGATATGAGAGGCGAACACGATACGTTCGTTCGAAGAGAAAGCAGAGAGAAAAGACCGACTTAAAGGCGTGCGTGAAACATATTCGCACAACGATGTATTTCTATGCAAAAGGTTTACTACACCACAGTGCTGTTGAATTCTCGATTCGGATTGGTCAGGTATTAGGTTAATTTTCTACAACAGCAGTTCTGACAAAAGTGCAGCTTCATGCGTATATTAAAAGGTTTCCATTCTCCTCTATGTGGGAGCGTTATTAGACACTAAGATTGCTGTATAGCTAACTAGTCTATGTCCCAATCGGCATACTAATATCCATTCTCTATATAAACTAACACAACGCTGCAATTTGGGACAAAGCCCATGGATGAAAACGTCATGTTCAATGAACTTCTAAGTACATAGGAAAAATAGTTAAACAGGTGCACTGTGACGGGTCAGACGTAGCTGAGAAGCGGAGGAGATCCTAATGTTTAGTGTGTCGAGCATGTTAGAACGTACGGATGAGCGGGGTACCTGTTTGCCGAGCTGGACGAGCGCTTCCTTAATGATGGAGTCTACCGTTGTGCTCTTCCCAATGGTGATACTAATATAGGCAACACCGACCCTGCAGGTTCACACACACATGCACACAAAATTTACGGCCTAAAAAAAGCTCGAACTGACATAACAATAAGCACACACTCAATTTTACAAACACATTAAAGCATTAACTATGACAAGCTAAAATCTATTATTACTACTGCTACTAGGTTGTGGTTATTACCTGTAATGAAACATCTGAGGATCTCCATAAAGTGAAATAGATGATTTTACAAGTAAAATACAAGTTTGCTTAAAATTTGTCAAAGCCCTTATATTGACAGGGAGAACAGTACTCTAAATGACCTCCTGAAGTGTTCTGACACAGCTACTGACACGAATACTTGTTATTCTTTCACTCGTTTTACCATCATGCCACTGTTATTCACTTTAATTTCACCAGAGGATATTATATTTTTTAACCCTCGTCTAGTGCTTAAATAATAAACTATATTCTATTTGCATATGGTATTAGCCATTACATGCCATTAGCTTACATCATATATCATGAAATTGCCCAGTAACAGTAACAGGACACTCCTGTATGACATCTGCATATGACCAAGTCAGGATGATGTCATTGCGATAACGCAGGGTTCAAGGAAACTGTTCTCAAATACTCACAGAGAAATGTTTACTCTGTGTGCGCGCTGCCAAAATATTGTCAGTACGTGTTGTGTAAATACGAGTACCGCAAATCAATCTGGCCCTCATGGTATGTTTTCCGATTAAATAAGCACTCACTTAAGCCAACCAGCGTAGATCTTGAGCAACTCCGTGTCTTTGGGCTTGGCTCGGAGCAACCACACCTCTGGGGGGCAGTCCTTAAACATGGCCTTGTTGTCGTTCATACCGTTGCGGTTGATGATGTCATCGCTTAGCAGGTCGGGGTGGGTGTAATTCTGGAGCTCGTACTCCTGTGCATTGTCCGGGATGTAGAACGCCCTGAGCGCCGCTTCCTGCTCAGGCAGGAAGTACGATTTAAAAGATTGGCAAACCATCATTATGAATGCAACTTGACATTTTTGTTGTAATTACAAACAATTGAATACATCTTTACTAAATTATAAAACTATATTCCTCAGTGCTTTTCATGCTTCCTTCCTTTAATAGTGGATATCAGTCAGTACTAGAGCTGTAACAGCTAATCAATAAAATCAATAATAATCGATTATGAAAATCATCAGCCAATCAATTTCATTATCGATTAGTTGGTCTGCACGGCACGTTTACTCACTACGTTACTTCTGTTCCGACAACACGCTTTGCAGAGTAAATACTAAAGTTGTGTGCAAAATGATGCACTATACACTTACACTATGTACTATGTATTCTACCGTCTAGTGTATGACATTTAGTATTTAGTGTATTTAGTGTATTGTCTCAAATGGAACACTAGCGGGTTTTTTTTACTAACCGAAAGTACAAGCGCTTTCTAGTGTGGCACATGACGTCATACGCACGTATTGCGACGCCGCTAGCTTTAGCAGACACCCAGAGTCACAGACAATGACTTTCTTCACTTTTCTGTTTCTGTCAGTTACCTTTATTCCCAACACAACTTTAGTCACCATCAGACGGAGCCAAAATCATCAAGTGACTGAGGAAGAAAGTGTGCAACCTCCAAGTCCTCTAAGGAAGGGGATATATATATATACTGCTCAAAAAAAATAAAGGGAACACTTAAACAGCACAATGTAACTCCAAGTGCTCCCTTTATTTTTTTGAGCAGTGTGTATATATATATATATATATATATATATATATATATATATATATATATATATATATATATATATATATATAGACACATATGTGTATACACACTAGTTTATGCATTAAAGTGTTTATGTAGTATTAAGTATTTATGCATTATTTTTTATGGATGCACAAAAAGCAGTGAATTAAACTACAGTCCAAAAAGAATAATGTATATTCTGGTGTGTGTCTGTGGGTATTGAGTTCTTGTCAGTCTTTTATAAGTGGACAAACAGCTATGAAAATTTTTAGTCTGAAGTTAATATTTGTAACACTCAGTTTGTGGATATTATTAACGGAAAAATGGCACTGAAATGTTGCCCCGCCCCATCCGATTAATCGAAAAAATAATCGGCCAACTAATTGATTATGAAAATAATTTTGTTGCAGCCCAAGTCAATACTGATTTGACACTTTGTTTTAATGCTATCGTTCTTTAAAACCAGTTAAGTAAGTTGGAAAAAAAACCTGTTCACATCTCACCACTACTTCCTCGCCCTTAGTGATTCTAGGAATGGAGACCAGCCGGAACTGGTTACGCTTTGCACTGTCATCCCCGTCAAACACCCTCAGAGTCTGCTTCCCTAAAGAAGGAGGAGAAAAGGTTGTTTTTTTGTTTTTTTTGATTGCAACTGTACTTCATGTTTTTTTGTTTTTTTTTAGAAATAGCACTTTAAAAAGTTTTTTGTTTTTTTTAATTACAAAACAATCAACACATGACAGCATATGACTCCATCTCCACTGATGTCTTCATGATGTAATCATGACAGTGTTATGACTCAGGATTCCAAGTTAAGTTCAGCAAAGAAAAAGGAGAAAAGCTTGTGCTATTACAGGAAAATAATCGACGACAGGGTGATGTGATGAAGCGGTTACTTATACCACCATGAAGTTGCTTATTTTTCTCTAACAGCACAACCAGAAGTGTTTTCCTCTTGTACTATAGCAATTTGTCCAAGAGACCGGTTAATTCCCATTATCACTTATCTAACAGCAGCCATAAAGTTATACAGGTTGATTAAAAAAAAAATTTATAATCCACCCAAACGGCGATGCCTTCCCTACATTCCTCTTTCGAAAAACTTTTACGAAAGCTCTATTACAAAGTTCTGACACTGGAGACTCCTTCCTTAAATATCACCACAGCAAGAATGACACTTTTACATCAGTTTATGTAAAAGTGTCCAACACCGATTTAAGCTGTTACTATAGAAACGATAACATTAGAACAAGCGCGTTAATTTAAATCTGTGATTTCCCTCGTAGCCAGAACTACTCTCAGAGATGCTGCTACAGAAATTTAATCAACACCTTCTGCCCAGTTGTAACTGAGATTCAAGAACACTGTGCTATAATGCTGTATTATTATTAAACTATAGTCATGTGGCTAAGGATGAGTAGTGAGTTGGGAGCCACAAGTGAGCGTTACACTAATTTGATACACTTTATATCTTTACCAGTATCCGATGAACCTGAGGACTGATTGTCCTTCGATGCTACTGGGTTCTGGACATCGGAGTCATCTAGATTATCTACAAAGATGAAAACATACAAGTCTGAAGTCAATGGGGGCAAAATAAAAATATCTGAATCCTTAAAGCAACAAATTACCTTCATTTAAAAAAAAAATGGCTAGAATACAAAGTGGCGCAAACCCTCGAGCAGCTGTGAGATTACAACTCATACCCTTCTGTACAGGCGGAATCTTAATGGCTGAATTATTGAGCGCTGCCTCAAAGCGAGGGTAACAACGTTGTACCTGTGACGTCCCTGAGGAATCGTGAAGCGACACCTTGTGGGATCATGAACACATGCTTCACTTTGAGTCTAAACCACTTTGGCTCTATCAAAGACTGTCATTGTGGCACGCTGATTACCCAGTTCGCACTGCTGCAGGGGCTCCGAGATGCGGAAGCAGTGCATCTTGCTGAAGTTGCGCGAGCAGATGCGGACACAGCTGGGGTGCAGGATCATGTTGCGCAGACGACCCAGACCACACTCAGGAGGGATCATTATACAACACGCGGGGTGCGTCTGGAAACACACATACACACACACACACACACACACACATTTGACGGATGGTGAGACTGAGTGAACATTTAAGGATAAAAGTAGAATGTATGGTATGAAAGAAAACATCAGGAATACAGAAAGATAGAAAGAAAGCACAAACAAAGTCCAGAGAATGCAAATAAAAAACCTAATTAAAAATGCAGCACTGTATGCTTGTATTCTCTGAAAGATCCCCAAACAGGTTTTGTATTGAAAAGTAACAGATAACCTTTAAAGCGCACCTATTATGGTTCTGAAACATGCCTAATATTGTTTTAAAGGTCTCATATAATAGATTTACATGCATCCAAGTTCAATGTGCTCATAATTTAAACTGCAGCCTTACCTTTTCCCCCCAGTGTCAAAAATGACTCATTCAATGATCCGTTCTAAATTATTCATTCTAAACTTCTTTCAGAGAGTATACTCTGCCCTGATTGGTCAGATGTCCCAGTCAGTTGTGATTGGTCTACCACTGTCAGCATGTTTCAAAAAGGAAACGCCCACTACCATAATGGGTTTCGGCTCCGTCTGTCAGCAAGCAGCTGATGAAGACCAGAGGCGGCGGGTTTTGTTACAATCCTACGTAGACTAGTACAGGAAGTAAGTCTGGAATTACTAACGACTCGCTTCAGCTGTTCAGAATCGCTTCCTTCTTTTGGGAGTCAATATCTCATTTTGCGCTTTGATTTTTGAAATTTACGTCTGAAAAACCATAATAGGTGCACTTTAAGAGGAATTTCAATTCCGGTTCATTTAAGGCTACTGCTTTAATCGCAGCTCTTTCGGTCTATAAGAACATTTAGATTCTGAGATGAGTATACAAGTGGCCGTTTCCTCTCGGTTGCCTTTCTCACCAGTGTGTGTCTGCTTTGGAAAGCATGTAGAAGTGGACCAGCTCTGTTCCCAGCCAAAGAAGCTGTAGTGCTGGAGAATGCCATAACCTCCATGTAGATGTTTCCATGTTCGTAATGAAATTTCTTTTGGTATCCATCAAAAAAGCCATGTAAAGGAACAGTCCAGGGTTTTCCAGATTCATCTCTAATCACCGGATCTGTACTGTACTGAGGCGATCCGTACATTTCATAACTTCTACGAAAACGGTGATTTGGCCCAATACTCTTCAGAATTTGAGACACCACGTGGTATATAAACATCAAATACGACGTCGTCCTCCTGAGACGAACCTACACATTCAAAACTGAAAATGACCCTAAAATAAAATCTTAATCTGCATCTAACTCCTTTATGACATACAGGACACTATCTGAGTGGATGAGATGGTTATTTCATGCATCAGAATGAAAGAAACTCAATATGATAATCAGCATTTAATAGTTTTGTGTCTAATAGAGAGGTGAATGAAAAATCCCTGCTGTGTTGAGGCTTTATTGATTTTGGTGTTAATTCTGAAATAACTGACCATAGCTGTGCTCACTGAATGAATATCTTTAAACAGAAACAGCAGGCAAGTTTACTTCTCTATATAAGCACTATATCTACAGTACAATTCATGTATGGTTACCAGTTTAATTACAGTTACAGCTTTCATTTTAAGGGAAATAGTTATAAAAATAAATAAATAAGTAAAAAAGTAATTAATTTCATAATAATTACTAGGGAAGAAATAAACAAATGATTTTAATTATTAGGGAAGAAATAAGCGATTCTGTTGACGATTACAACTTGTATTTATCAAGGAACATCAAGTCTTCTTTGTTTATCTACTCATAATTTCACGTAACAAGTTAGTTCCTATCATCATTTATGTTACAGCAGCTATGAACTGTTGTTTATCCCTCAGCTTCTTTTAATAAGTCACAAAAAGTGACCAA